>OZ010588.1:86226294-86478794 GCA_963932145.1 Acanthosepion lycidas | reverse complement strand
TCTATTTTCAACTAATATCTGTCTAAACTGTGAATGTGGACACGAGTGATACCAACATACGTATTAAATTTTTTATCAGAGATTCAATCTCCTTAAGGACATCTAAATTGGTATACAATATTGCCCATTTGTAAGGTGGTACTTGAAGTCAAAAGTCATCGTGAGGGTTTTAATGTAATGTCCGTGTTCAGACTGTTGATCATGCCACTTAATGCGTTCTCTCCCAGAAACTGTAACCAAGGCCCATTCAGCATAGCTGTAGTATAAGCAACATGTGGCCGCTGCCAATGTTGAACAAGCACAAATGTGCCTGAGCAGGTGTTTACAACAGAAATACGTATAAACATACACAGAAAATTTAATTACCAGAAGATGGTCTCAGATGAGAATGAAAGTACTAAGGAAAAATGAAAATTATTTGAAAAAAAATTTGCATTTTTCTTAATCAATTTTCTAGGCTACAAAGAAATTGATTCGTAGACTCGAAAGGATTAAAAAAAAAATAAACATAGTATCTAAATTATTTAACCAAACCTGTTTGAATCATTCATATATATATATATATATATATATATATATATATATATATATAATTGACACTATATATATACATATATATATATATATATATATATATATATATATATATATATATATATATATATTAATTGATACTATGTATCTATATATATCTATATATATATATGTGTGTGTGTGTGTGCGCGCGCTCGCATATACACACACATCCACCCAAACAAATCACACACACACCCAAACACACACACACACACATATTTTTTTTACGCGTTTTACCCCAAGCAAGGCGAGAAGCCACTAGGACGCATGGGGTTACAGAAGATCAGATAGGAGTGATAGAAGAAAGGATGAGGAGAAGGGTAATGGATAGATCAAGGCAACTGGAAATGTCGACTGACATTACATTTGAATAGCTGGAGATTATAGCTCTCAGGGAAACTGAGCATTATCTCCAATTTAGACTCCAACAAGTCTAGTGGTGGAGATGAGATACCAGACATTGTCTTGAAGAAATGCGCTCCTGAACTGGCGCCCGCCCTCTCTAAACTATATAACTACTGTCTCAACGAATCTTGTTTTCCTGACTGCTCGAAGTCCTCTTCGATTATTCCTGTCTTCAAGAACTCTGGCGACCACTCTGACCCTTCTAATTACCGTCCTCTCAGTCTCCTACCCCTCTTCGGCAAAGTCTTCGAATCCCTAATCAATAACGAAGTGGTTAACCACCTCACATCCCATGATCTGCTCTCAGACAAGCAATATGGCTTCCGCTTTGCCTGATCTACAGCTGATTTGCTTACGGCCATCACTGAAACTGTCTACCAAGGTCTTCAAAATAATGGGGAAGCTTGTGCCGTGGCCCTAGATATCTCCAAAGCGTTTGATAGGGTTTGGCATGCCGGCCTTCTTCGCAAGCTCCAGTGTTATGGCATTACGGGTCGATTCTTTGACCTAATACAATCGTTCCTGTCAGACCGTGAATTGAAGGTCGTTCTCAACGGATTCTCCTCCAGTTCCTATCCCACGAACGCAGGTGCTCCTCAAGGCTCCATCCTAGTCCCCACTCTATTCCTTATCTACATAAATGACCTTCCTGACGCCATAAATTTTCAAGTTGGCATCTACGCAGATGACACCACAATTTATTCCTGCCTCAAAAAAAAATCTAGTTTCACTGACAAAACTAACCTGGCCGTGCGTCTCAAAAAAAACTCCAATCGGTTGTGAACTGGGGCAGGAATTGGCTGCTCAACTTTAATGCTTCAAAAACAAAACTGCTCTCTATTAATCACCACAGAGATCCTTCCCTGCCCTCCATTAGAATGGCTGACGCTCAACTCCTCGAGAGCAACTCTCTGCAGCTGCTCGGTCTCACGTTGACTGCTGACCTGAGATGGAACAAATACATTGAGTCAACTGCTTCGTCCACCGCAAGGAAATATAATTGACACTATATATGTATAGATATATATATGTATATATATATTTAATTGATATATATATATATAATTGATATATATATATATATATATATATATATATATATATATATATATATATATATATATAGTGTCAATGAAATCCAATGATAATTGCATATATATATATATATATATATATATATATATATATATATATGTATGTATGTATGTATATGTATGTATGTATGTGTGTGTGTGTGTTATTTTTAGTCTAAAAATTTCAAAAGGAACATTCTGTAATTGATATTCGTGTAAGAAGGTTACCATCATGAAAAGAGTTAATGAATTGACAAATTCGCAAAAAGAACTGATTGCCAACCTCTGGAAAGAAGGTAAAAGTTACAGGAAAATCTCAGAAAACCTGAATATTTCATTTCCTGCTATTAGTTCATTCATTGGAATGTATAAAAAAAACTCAAAACTGATGAAAACAAAAGAGGAACAGGTACCCCACGGAAGATTTCTTCAAGATCTTCAAGAAAATTAATGCGTCAAATTAAACAAAATCCAATGGTTACTCGTCGAGTGTCGCAGGAGGATTTGCTTCCATAAGGAATCTGCGTTACTAAACGGACACTAAGCAATGGAATTCATAGGAACAATCGAAAGTGACGCTACTCTCAAAAAACGCCATTGCTATTGAAATGCATTCGTGAACATAAGGTTAAGGAAAAATCGCATTGGGAAAGAATATTATGGCCAGACGAAACCAAAATTCAGTTGTTTGGGCGTAATTCTTGAAAACATGTATGGAGGAAAGATGACGATTCCTTCGAATAAAAAAAACACTGTTCCTGCAAGGAAATTTGTTGGTTGCAGCATCATTGTTTGTGGTTGTTTTTCTGCAAAAGGTACTGGCAAAATATCAGTAATCGATGGTAGAATGATTGCCGCGGCATATCAAAATATTTTGGAAGCGAATTTTAATGATTTCGGTTGAAAATCTTAGAACTTCCTCCTGATTGGATCTCCCAACAAGATAATGAGCTTAAGCACACTCCAAAATCTACGAAGAAATGGCTTCCTTGAAAATAATGTATATATCCTGAAATGGCCAAGGTAGTTCCCAAATTTAAACCGAATCGAAAATCTGTGGCATTATTTAAAAAATTAAATCCAATCGAGAGCTCCAACAAACATTACAGATCTGAAACAAAATACCAACTAAAATTTGCAAATCATTAATTGAAAAATACAAGATTTTCTTTGCTGTAGAAGTGAATAATGACTATTTTACAAATTATAAGATTATGGATTCTTTTTTATATTGCACGAATAATTTTTTTAACCCATTAAAATGAATAAATGGGTTTTAGTTCGATTTAATCATTTTATTTTTTTGTTATCTATGTATGTTTAGTTATTATGCATCTGTGTACAGTTAATTATAGGAAAATTGTTTATTCATTAGTTGGAAATACAATAAATTAAAAATGCGTATGAGTACGCATATTTGATCCCCCACCCACCCCGTGTATAAATTAAAGGATTCTTCTGAAAATCTATACGGGGTGGGGTTTGAAAGTCATGTCACCCCGTACCAATAAATGAGAACAATACAATGCACAAATACTGAATTCAGTTCATTCTCTTTCATTGACTCTGTCACACATCGAGAAAGTCTATATGAACACTGTTATTTTCATGTCAGCCATCTGAAACAGAAAATTATGTTAGGCAAGTTGACAAGACTTTCGGACAATCCTGTACATTAACAAGGCGGTTTTATAAGAAAAGTAATAACACATTATTGAAATGAAATACGCTGAATCACATCATTGATTTCTTCTCAAGATATTGACTACCATAGAGCTCCAAGATTTTACCATATTTTCCAAATTTTAAGTTTTGTCCACTGTCTGCTTAATTGCAAGCAATTATAAAAGACTTCTGAAATCAATTTTCTTAATTGATGGATAGTGTCCAAGAGAGATGAACTAGGAATTATACGATCCGAGGAATTACCTTTGGGAAATAAAAGCTGGCAGCAGAATTTTATTGTATTAATTTGAAAAGATATTCTCTCAAAGGTTGGACGCATATAATTGTTATTCGTTATGCCTTAATAAATTGCGCCGGTATCTTTTATTAGCTGAGTCAAGCTTTTATGAGGCGAGCACAAATCGAAAAAACAAGACAGAAATAAAACAAGAAATAAACGACTTTTGAAATTAAATGCGAAATAATTGTTTCAAATAGTTTTAGAATAATTATAAATGATATGCCCAGTGTACAAATCTAAATCATATTAAGTATTTTTTTTTTGATTGATAAAGGGATCAAATATTAAGATCAATGAATAACCACTAATATATTAGGTTGGTGCAAAAATAATGACGTAATAATGTCGTTTTTTGACGTATTTTTAACGTCAAAAAACGACATTATTACGTCATTATTTTTGCACCAACCTAATAACTCGTTGACAGATCTCTCATCCAATGAAACAGTCCTATAATTTTTAACTGACCGATCCCTCTAGTTGTCATGGAAGTTGTTTTTATTATTCCATAATGTTACTGTAATATAACCAAGAGTCGACCACATATATTAAATTGGATAATAAGTCTTCAATAACAACGTCAGTTAAACGTTATATAAGCAAAAATTTAAACATTTTTTTTAGAATTAAGTTTATTTCTACTCTTTAGAGAATTTCGTATCCATTCAACAATTCGATAGATAGAAACTTCGATATAACCTTATGATATGTCCTGGAATGGGATATATTTAAAAGAAGTAGCTAAGTGGTTTTGGCTACTATAACTAGAATTGTAGATCAATGGCGTAGTCCAATGGGCGTCGTTATAGACATAGCTTTCAGTCTCTGACTCTGTCGTACCTAGAAGTCCGTCGGTATTTATGACGGACACCAGCCAATCATATTCCAGCGAGGGGGAACACAGGTGTACGCATATTCCATTATATTATCTTAATAAAAAAAAATCAATTCAACACTTTAGTTCATGCAATATGGGTAAATATAATAGTGAATATTAGAATTAAAAAAGAAATTGCTGTCATGTATGACTTCGTGCTCCTGCGATATATTAGAGATTCTTGATAAAAGCAAAAGGAAAATCTGCAATTTTATTGGTCCGGACCTGGCATCCCGGGCTCAGTCACTTTCTCGCATAATTCTGCTTTCTCGCTGCAGTCGTTGCTGTCTTCATCTGCCGTTTAATTTTTTTACTGCTACTGTCACAGAAATCTTTGCTCTGAAGTTTGTCTCTCTCCGATAGTGTTTCACTTTCTTTCTTTATTAATGACTCTAATATGGCATCAATTTTTATTATTGGCCTCTCTCTTCCTGATGTTAAGTATAAGTTTCCTTTTGTGTTCCATTTTCTCTAAAACCTCGTCGTTGGTCATATGTTCGGTTCCTGGTATCCTCAGTATCCGACTTAAATAGATTTTGTAAACTAATGACAGAACAGGGCTTAGGGGAGATAACAAAAAGAAAAAAAATACTAATAGCAATAAAGGAGGCAAAGTTGTAGAGAAACATGATTAACAACGTCTATATAGAAAAAGAGAAGTACATATCGATGACATTAAGACCAAATAAGACAAAGCGAAAAAGCGTAGTTAAAGAATTGTTGTAGCAGACCTACGGGCGATAATGGGTATCTTCCCATTCATATAAATAATACAGTAGTAAATATTGTATGATGGTCTGCAGTTGAAGATATATTGTGAAATTCTCTTGAGCCACTTCTGGCAGTTGACAATTTCTACGCCGCTGGCAATCTTTTGTGTTGTTCTTGTCCAAAGTATTATCGTTCATTACCAACCTTCGTGCGATTATTCTATTCTGTGAATTTTCTGATTAATGATAATGGGTATGTCCCCATTTATATAATTACAATAATAAATACTGTATGTTGGTCTACAGTTCGAGACTCGATCCCCATATGAGGTTTTGTCGAAGGGCAGAGTCTCATCTCAGGAAACAGCTACCCGACCCCGTTTTATACGGTGTCTACGGGGAATTTTTGACCGAGCCTACGAGCTCGGATACTCCACATTAAATTCGACCTTGTGTCACATCTGACGGCGTGGGGTGGTTGGTAGATATTCTGCAGTCGGAGATTCGTCTCAAGCTATGCTGGACAAACTCTCTGTCTCTGCTAGAATATGGCGAATGTAGTCATTAAATAATTACACTGTTGACTGGACCAAGAAAATATAAATGTCAGTTCGTCTATATTATTTTCTATTGAAAACCTTTAACGATTTTTTTATAATCAAAGGAGAAATGCATTGACAATTGTCACTCCTAATAAAGAAAACCAATAAGAGTGCTTGTCTTCATTCAACACTCTTGTGTAAGATTCATAGAAATGATTTTCTTTTTCGTTTGCTTTTCTTTCAGTGCTTCAGTAATGAAGCTGTTTATAAAAGGAAATTATATCATTTTATTTGCTTTGTGGAAAATGAAATTTTAAAATGTTTTGCAGCGATTGTAAACAAAATTAAAGTGATTGTTATGAACTTGGGTGACATTTTATCGCGCGTTTTCTGATATTTTCTTCTTAAAAACAATACATTCCAATTAAGATAAATCCATACGCTTGTCCCTTTGACATTACTTTGCTGCTAAATTCTATTGTGTAACGGATATTAATTATAATAATAATACTAATACTACTACTTATAATAATAATAGATCACACGTATAGACTAAAGACAAAAAAGAAGAAAACTATTTTATCATAGATACAGCATCGCAATCAGATAAACTATATATGACAAAATAAGAAAATACAAGGATGTTGTAATTGCAATTGAAAGCATGTGGAACTTTCAGACTATTGTTATGTGTATAGAATCACGCCACTGAAAAACGGTTTCAACATCACTGTATATCACTCAAACAATGACGTGAAGTCTCTATTCTTTGGAAGTTTATTGTTTCTACTGACAGATAAAAGTTAGTCGAGTGAACATTGTGATTAATGACTAAAAACAAAAAAAGTGCATTCTGGTAGATCCTCAAATGCAATCAAATAAAAAGTTGAAGTATATGACAAAATAAGGATCTTGAAATTGGAATTGAAAAAAATGTTGCTCATTAAAATTACCGTTATACCTATAATAATTGAAACCTTGGAAACGATCAAAAAAGACATTAACAGAACCTTTGGTAGTCTCTGCTTACAAAAGATTTTAAAGATTGCATTGTGGAACTGCACAATTACTCAGCAAAGTGTAAACAAAATATAAATGCCGTACTTGTTGAATGTCAATTTACATCGGAAATTGCACATATTCTTTCTACTTAGTTTGACTATAGATTTTCAAAAAATAACTCGCTAGAGATTGAATTAAACAGACGGTAAAATACTACTAATACTACTACTACTACTACTACTACTAATAATAATAATAATAATAATAATAAAAGTATTTTTACGCTTTGTTTTGCTTCGCTATCGATGTTACCTTTTCCGGTGATCATTATATCAAGATCAAAGAAATTAACAAGCTTAAGAAGTACACCGACCTCCGAATTGAAGTTGCCAGAACGTAGGACGTTCAGGCTTCTATTGTCCCAATTGTCATTGAAGCGTTGGAGTCTATACTTCCAAAACTAAACAACTACATTAAGAAAATCGGAATATAGTCTAGTATCCCATCGTTTGAGAAGTGGCGTTGCTTGACACAGCAAATATCCTGCGTAAGTTTGTATCGATGTGAGGTCGGAAGATTTGATTCTGAACACTCATAACAAAAGATCACTAGTTGAAAACGAAAAACCTGTAGAAGAGGAGTAATAATAATAATAATAATAATAATAATAATAATAATAATAATAATAATAATAATAATAATAATATGAAGAAGAAGAAGAAGAAGAATTAAGGTCTACTTTTTGTTCATATATAAGCCAAATTCTGTGACATCAAATGGAAATATATCTATGCTGTGAAACTTTCAATTAAGCAATAAAAGCTATTAGGTCGGATATAATTGTCACTCACTGACGTAACAGTCCCTGTTGATATAAACATTCTTCAACAAACTAAGTAAATACATGTATCTAAAAATTGAAATTCAGAAAATGTGGAATTTCAAAATCTAGACAATTCCAGTCGTTACTGGAGCACTAGAAGCCATACAAAAATCTGAAAAATTATGTTTCTCATCAATCTAGTGAACATAGTTTGAATCAACAGCAAAATATTTCAATCAAAAACCCTTCCCACATCCTCAGGAAATTCTTATCAACCTGACAGGCTATGGACCTACACTACCGGAAGTTGCATGAACATTCTCATATATTCACAGAACCCGTCACATTTTGCACCGTTTTCTTTCTATTCTGAAAGTTCCTCTCTGGGGTTACGTAATTCTAGTATTTCAGGCCCTTCGTTTAATCTGATTACACATGTTAGCTGTACATAAATTGTATATATGTATACAGATACACATTTTAATGACAGTTTAAATGAATATACACAATAATTTGATACCATAAAATAAAAAAAATTATACAGGGGAAGGCAGATACATATACAACCAAACTTACCAACATTTATGATATATCAGCTTGCAGTTTCTTGAGATTTCGGGCTGAAACTGGGGGCAGCTTGTAGAAAACCAGAAGAGTTAAAACCCTATAATAATAATAATAATAATAATAATAATAATAATAATAATAATAACTGACAAGCGCTTAAAGAGCAATAGACCCGATATCTCACGTGTTTACAAGAGCAGCTACGCATGGATCCAGTTAAACATTGTCATACGAAAAGGTAAAAGGACAAATAGGAAACGTTTATCCATCTGTTTCACTTTTATTAAAGATTCATCAGAGAACGAGATATAGAGAAAAAGAAGAAAGAGGTTCTGGTATTTTTACATTTGTGTTGTTTGATTTCATTTGTTAATCATGTTTGATGCGCATTCATCTTTTAAACTAATTTGTAGCGTTCCGAATTCAAGGTGAGACGAAGCGAAGAAGAAATTTCAAAATATTTTCAAGAAATTAACAGATTCCATTAACTGCAACATGGCTATATGTATATTAGTGTATAATAATTCTAATTTGTTTTTGTACGATTCTGATAATAAAGTATATTCATAAGTATTTGTGTCTAGTAGATATTACGTTTCTTGATTTTTCACGTTGATTTGAAAACATTTTGTTTGTTTTAGATAAACCTACTTTGATTATTTAAGAACGGATTCAATAAAAGTTAGTAATGTAATATAATGCTTTTGACATGTGTTTATAGTTGGTAATACTGTTATTAATAGGCTCTCGAAGTACTTTCTTCGTAAAGAATTAGGTACTATTTTATTAGGGTGTCATTAGTAACATCAATTTATGGCTAGTTTTGTTCCTATTATGAGAGAGTTTGAATGATTGTCTAAAGCTAAAGTTTTTTTTATTTTCTTAAATCTTTTAAATCTCGTGATGTCTGTCCGACATTTTACATTGTAAACAATTTATTTGATAAATATACAAGCTTTGTTTTAATGATCGTAAAAGCGAAGAAACACGAGAAGAAAGAACTAAACACCAATTGCAAGAAGACAGAATTTATGGCTGTTAGCAAAAGGAACGAACCAACATGCTAATAACAAATTGGAGATACCGAATCTGAACTGGTGTTGGATATATTATTCTTTCTAATTATATCTCCAATTGTCTTGGACATTGTAATAGGTAGGGATAAGAACAGCGAAAGGAAAGTGCAGCGGGCGAACATGCACAATTAGCAAGAACTAGCTGTGTAAATCGATGAAATGTGCCAAACAGAAGCTCAAGTTGTCCCTTTTTATGGTTGGCGTGCTCGGGATTATTTCCAGGAATCTTTCTACTTTGCAAGACGCCAGATATTAATCAATATCATTGGACGTTTACAGATAGCAGCGCTGTTTGGAAGAGCTCAAGTGATAAGAAAAGTGTTATGTCACTAACCTGGTCCAGGTGCTGAGACATAACCATTATTGCCCGCCTAAACATCTAAAAGTCGAAGAGAATCACAGCAACAATAACACAAACAATATCACTGTGAGGAAGGAAGCAAAATTGAACCAAACAAGATTGAATTAGCTGCAGTGTTTGTCTCTGTCCATCCGACTAAAACTGAGGCACTGATTTGCCTGGACAAAAATGTGGATTTTAGAAGTTTGCTTTTAAAAAAAGCTGAGTAATTTTAACCCTTGTTACTGTCAAGTTTGGTTTTATGTGATTTTATCAAAATTTAAAAACATTAAATGACGCCACAGAGCATTGTCTCATTTAATCGAAAATATACGAAATAAAATGAAAACAGAAAAATACTTAATATGAATCCCTATGAATATGCGTAACAAAATTATGAAGTTCGGCATATGAAGATTATTAAACGGATGCAGAAATTAAGGATTTATTTTAAAACAGTAATATCCAAATAATTACGTTCATTTCAGAGGAATTTCGATTTGAAAAATGTCAAAATTGAAAGTTTATAAACGTTATATTGAAACAAGCATCATAAGTGACGTAAAACCTAATGGTTGTCCTCACTTATGACGACGTAAGAAAATTCGTCAAAGGAAGTATTGATGACACAGAAAAATGGAAGTTTGAAACTAGGATAGGAGATTTATTGACTGACTTGTTTTTACGGCTTACCAACACCGTATGGGTTATTTTAAGAAAGCTAGAAAATATTGTAAGAATATTTTTTTTTTTTTTTTTGCGCTTAAATATTGCATTAAAAATTTGGGGAAATAACAATATTTTTTTAAAATGCAAGTCTTACAATTTAACCTAATGCTGGAGGAGATGAAAATGAAATTATACCTTCCTCATGGAGTGTTTCGTCGATTAGCCAGCGTCATGGAAAAATGTATTTCACTAGAATGAAATGTATAAAGACAGAAGTAAAAATAAAATTAAACAGTTAGACGCTTAATGCGATTTAAGTTCAGACGTTTAAAGCGAATAAAGTTTAGACGCTTAAAGCGAATTACGTTTAGACGCTTAAAGCAAATTAAGTTTAGACGCTAAAAGCGAATTAAGTTTAGACGCTTAAAGTGATTTAAGATTAGGCGATTAAAACAAATTACATTTAGACGCTTAACGCAAAATTAAATTTAGGCGTTTAAAGCGAATTGAGTTTAGACAATTAAAGCTAATTACGTTTAGACGCTTAAAGTGATTTAAGTTTAGGCGATTAAAGCAAATTACATTTCTACGTTTCACGCGAATTAAGATTTAGACGCTTTAAGTGATTTACATTTCGTCTCGCTAGCGTAATTTTGATAAAGGATAACGATGAAAACAAAAACGATAAAACATTTAATGATATAATCTCAGTTAAACATCTAGATACATCGGACGTCAAAATTTAAATTTATAGCTGGTCGTCTTTAACGTCTCAATATAAACTGTAACCAGCGTGTGTTGTGATTTTTCTCTTTACCTTTTCTCCATTTTATACATTAGACTGATTTCATTAATAGTGCGTATGTATTTGTTTTTAATACTGTCCTCCTTGTAAACTGATTAAAAACAATTATTCCATACAATTTTTTACATATAAAAAAGTAGATCTTAAATTATAGGCATCACAATATAAATTTCAATCAAACTGTTAACAAGTTGTAACTACCACTTGAGTTGCAAGCATCGACAGAACATTGTCTTCAAGGCTTTATTTTATTCCCCAATAGCAAAATATCAAATGAATGTTAAATACGTTCTTCACCTTTACATTTAATGCATTAAGTCATTTTTTTTTTTTTAAAGAAACTATTGCGGAAAAATTTTATGCATATCACCAACAACCTTAATCCATCAACAATAGTTAAATAATACATTTAGTTATCAATTTTATCGATCTATTAAAAGCCGATTCTAATTTGCATTTATTCTGTTTATTATTTTTATTATTATTATTAAATCATTGTTAAATTATTATTATTATTCCAAATTAATATCTCACAGAAGTTTTTAGAAAATTTCCAAAGATTTTCCAAGATTTTCCTCTTTTATTTTACAAATGAACATCGCAACAATAAATATAAGACGTAACATTGATTTGGGAATAAAATTCAGACGGACTTTTGCATGAATGTGAATACTGTTTAAATGAAACTAAATTTACTAATGGGCACGGTTTTGCAAATACTATGGATTTGAACATTAAATCTCTTCTAATATATTTTCTCGGGGGCCACAGAAATATACAAGCTTTATTTTAATGATCGTAAAATCGAAGAAACGCGTGAAGAAAGAACTAAACATCAATTGCAAGAAGACAGAATTTATGACTTTAAGCAAAAGGAACGAACCAACATGCTATTAGGTTGGTGCAAAAATAATGTCGTTTTTTGACGTTCAACTTCAAAAGAAAAACGACATTATTTTTGCACCAACCTAATAACAACTTGGAGATACCGAAATCAAGCAAGTACAAACATTTAAGTACCTAGGAAGTGTTTTAACATTGGAAGGAAGCTGCTACACGCAAATCCAAAGGTAGATTGTGATACGAAAGATACCTTCCAAAAGCTAAGTAAAGTATTAATAAACAGAAATATATCGTTAAGAATTAAAAAAATAATGAACTGTTATAAAATACCACGTCTTCTACATGGTAGAGAATACTGGACTATCTCCTCAAAGATGAAGAATAAACATGAAGCAACAGAAATGGGGTTCTACAGAAGGATGTTGAGAATAAAATGGGCCGAACATGTATGCAATGACAAAGTTTTTGAGAAAATGGAAAAAAAATGACACTTGTATTTCACACCATAAAGAAATATTTGAAATCGCTAGGATACATAATGTGGAAAGTGGTTTGGAAAAATTAACACTCACAGTAAGCCAAGAGGGACAGGGAAAAGTAGCATATATCCTACCTAATGAGCTACTTTTGATGGATGGGTGAACAGGGTTTAAGAAAGATACCAATACAAGACAAAATTTACAAAGACCTACAAAAGACAGGATATTGTGGAGAGCCATGATCGCTTTTAGAGAAAATGGAAACAAAAAAGACATATATCAGGGAGAGAGAGTTGGATTTTCTAGAGCACATAATGAGGAAATAGGGCTTGGAAATTTTCATACTCACAGGAGATAACGAAGGTAAGAGTGCCAAAGGAAATCCATACTACCTGGCGAGCTTGAATGAATGGATCGCAGAGTAGGATTTGGGAGAGATGGCAAAAAGACAAAAGTTATTAAGCGCTACAAAGGATGGGAATTAATGGAGAGTTATGATCGCCACCGTCCTGAAGGGACACGGCACGAAGAGAAGAAGAAGAAGAAAAAGAAGAAGAAAAAGAAAGCGTCACAGAATTAAAAGGTGTCATTATTTTAATTTAGTTTAATTTAATATCACTATCACATAGAAATACTTGCCAATCATCTTTGATTTTTGATATTCAGTATTTTCATTTTATACTTAAACACACGTATGAGTTGGGGTATTTGTTTCTGTAGATATATGTATGTCATCGAAAATAGCTATTAAGATTCCTTTCCATGAATCGGGCTTTTGTAAAGAACAGTTCCTACCATTTGAGGACGCTGTATTTTAAGTAGTAATTGGCTAAGGATTGGTCAAATATTTGATTTCTGCAATATTCTTGGATTATCTGTTGCGTAGTGGTGTAACGGATATCGACGGGGGAAGGGAAATCGACAAGCCGAATTCAAAATCTGATCTTGTCCCTTGTGTTCACTTTCGCACCCTCGGGAAAGGCATGAAACCGTCTCTTTTCTCCCCTTAGATTTTGGTAGCAACGTTCTAAGATCCAGACATGTCAGAATTCTAGATCTTGCAGAAGACAATTACTACACTATCCTTCCAAAGAATGTATGGTGATTCAAAGACAATAGTACTGAAATTTACGATCTCTGTAAAAATATTTGGAAATTACAGAGCTGGCTTTTGATTAATTTTTTTTATGGCTTATCAACACTTTGCACGTTATTTAAAGCCAGAAAATATATTTTTGCTTGCAAGAATTTTTTGTTGTTTTACTAATTAATCCATAGCTGGAGGAGAAAAGGTCGATTCATACCTTTCCCAAGGGTATTTGCGTGTAAGTGAATATAACGAACTCAAATAGAATTGGAACTCGGCCCTCCGATCAAGAATTCCGAGCCGTTATTCATTATACCACACGCACATCTATGATTACCGTGGATTCCCAAGCGGTCATCCATCTATGTAGTAATCAGGCTCGACGTTGCTTAATCCTACAGGAACCGACGTTTCAACGTTATGTGGCCGTAAGCCAGTTGATGTTGAAAATCTAAGTAAAACAATTAACTCTTATATGACTGTATAAAAAATTCCAATATAATAAATATTGGATATGTAATTACATTATTATCGTATATCTGTAGAGGTATCGATGTATGTGTATGGTAGTTCTGTGTCTACAACAGCTACAAGAATAAACAACTATTTTATTACATTAACAATATCTGTATTATCCCTTGCATTCAATGATTATTGATTATGGAGGAAATTAGAGAAAGCACATTCTCTTTTTCTGAACTTTGAGAGTTCACAAAATAAGGCTGTTTATCAATTTGCCTTGGGATATTTTCACATACCAAAAGTGTCTTTCACTGTTAGTTGTTTCCTGTTATTGTGTCTATATTCCCCTAGACAATTAACAAAATTTTATAGGAGTGACAAATTGCTATTATTATACACCATACACTAAAATAGTGTACTGTTCTTTAACAAAGAATTCCTCATAGATCATTATGTATTTCAGATAATGAATTGTAAATAAATGCTTTTCAATTTTCTCTAAAATTTCAGGCTATTATATATACTAATATCATGTTATTCATGCCCAAATCATTTTATAAATATCCTAGGTGTGGCACTTTCCCCCAAATAAAAAGCATATCGCTGTGCTAATAATTCCTACAAAAATTTTTACACAAACATGTCTGGACATGTTTCAAACTCCGCGTTTTTGAAACACAGATAAATTAAACTACCGAGCAGTAGAGGAAATTATATGTGTTCGTTCGATACTGTTGGAGGAAAATGAGTGAAAGAAATCTGGAGTGGAGAATGGTAAAAGTGTTAACCATATTAAAAAGGGTTTATGGTGAACATGCCATGAGGAAATTGAATGCACATCTTTTCGATATCTGTCTATATTTCTGAGATGAGGTATTATGTACATTATTCGGACTATTGTCCTTATCTTTGTCGCCATATTTATTACAACGTTTCCGCCGTTGTACGCTACGGCCTTCTTCAGGTGGTTGGAATATCGAACTGAACCCTTTATTTCGCTCACTGGGGTAGACTGTTCTAATTCCACGTGCCATGTTTAATGGATGCCAGTTATCAGTTATCTCCTGTTAATTTTCCCTCTGAAAGTTCTCCACTGCCTTAGCCGGGTATTGAACTCACACTCTTTGGGTTTTCTGTGTTTATATGTGCGTTCGTTGGTTAATATACATATTATTTGCCTAATTTATTTAATTATTTATTGATATGGATTAAATTCTTTTACTTACTTTTGTTTATCTATTTTATTCTATTCATTTATTTTGTTTAGTCTTGTTCCTTTTTAATTTTCGTTTTTAAGTAACAGTTAAAAATTGTTCTCGTATTTGCATTTTGAGATTAATTCTGATCGTTTATTTAGTAGTTTGTGTTGGCCTAGGAAGGTATTCATAAGTACTTTCTGCCCTAGACAGAGTTTACACCTTTTGTACTTATTGTTGTAGGCTGATACAGTTTTTCTTATTTTCCATTATATTATTGGCATGATGTGTTTTTTAATCCCCCGGATATGTTTAGAAAGCCTAATACAGTTCGCGTATTTACTATTTGTAAAGAATGTTTACTGTGCGTATTATCTTTATTTACGGAGCCCATCTGTAACTCATGTTTACTTTTTCTTCGTTATCTGCCGATTTTACAGTGGCTTCGTATATTATATTATATCTAAATAATCGCGCAAATACAAACCACATATGGCCTGACGATTCCATATAAGCATGAAACAGGCTGTCGCCGTTAAGTGTTGACTTCAATGTCCACTTATATATATATATATATATATATATATATATATATATATATATATATATGTTCACATTTCAATGAATACGAGAGACAAGTTGCTTTTTATACAATTTCTCATGTGATCTAATAATATTTATTCTTTTCGGATGATAAATTATACAAAAACTGTGCAAATGTTCTTTTTATCAGTACGCTTTCGGCTATACATTTAACCATATTCAAGCTTGAAATATATTAACTGTTAACAAGAAATACATAAATACAACAACTATTTCTTGTTAACTGTCAATATACTTCAACCTTGAAAACGGCTAAATGTATAGCCGAAAGCGCCAGGATAAACAGTTAACAAGAAAAAGATTATTAGATCACATGAGAAATTGTATAAAATACTAAATCAAAGTAACTTGTCTGTCGTATTAAAAAAAAATTGCATGAAAGAACGATTGTTGCCTAAATATACAAATTTTAAGTTATATATATATATATATATATATATATATATATAGGTAATTTTTTTTCTAGCAAAAGAAAATGATATAATTTGGTTGGATGTTTTTCTCTAAGTTGTTGTTTGTTTTTTGTTGTCTTTTTAGTTTTCCAGTTATCACTATAGCAATAAGTAAAAATGTAGTAGAATCAAATGAAACAAAGTTCCGACTTGATATTGTTCCACAGTTTGTGACATAAAGCTTTTTTTCTAAATAACTATGGAAAGAGCTAAGAACAAAATATAATAAACGTGAATGATGTATGTCAAAGCCTTAAAAATGTTGAAATCTGAAGTGACTGCTTTATTGAGAGCTTCTAATATGAACGAAAGATTTTTTCTTCCTTACTTCTACATACGAAAAGGAAATTAAAAACATTGGAAGCCTTTCATGATGCGAATGCAGAAGAGAATATCAAGTTAGAAAACGTGGGTTTATGAAGAGTCAGTGGCGATGCATTTTCAAGGAAGAATAAAACTCGTGTCCAAGAGGAAAGGAAACTAAGCGACAGAGAATGAGGGAAGAGAAGCATCGGTAGATAACTGTAAAATGTTACAATGATATTCTCTGAGATATTTTAAGAACATTTTTCAATAAATACCCGTAAACAGTGGGAACGGATGAAAAAAAATCTGCTGCAAAATAAAAAAATTAATATGGTTTCAGAAAAATGAAGAAATATATGCATTCAGTTATAGATAGATAGATAGATAGATAGATAGATAGATAGATAGATAGATAGATAGATAATATTAGTGGTCAATATATATATATATATATATATATATATATATATATATATGTGTGTGTGTGTGTGTGTGTGTGTGTGTGTGTGTGTGTGTATATAAAAGAAGCTCTAGCTCGATTTTATCCTCTTGGAAATATATATCAGAAAAGATATCCAAAAATCAGAGAAAAACACTTGCAAATGAAATCGTACGTGAAAACTGTGAGGCACGTTGTTACACCAGGCCAGAAATTTAGAAGGTTAGGGATGTCGGGGATCATTTTAATCATAATGATGAGTTGGAAAATAATCATGGAATTATATATATATATATATATATATATATATATATATATATATATATATTTCCAAGATGATAAAATCCAGCTACATCTCAATGTACAAGACAGAGCAAGAATATGATATAAAAGTTTCAAACATTATTATTCCACCGTTATAATTTATTACATTGGAATCGTAATCACGATCCAATTCATCAGACCTACAAATTCAAACATCTTTTTGAATTTGTAGGTCTGATTACGATTCCAATGTAATAAATTAAAACCATGGAATATCAGTGTTTGAGCCTTTTCTATTATATATATATATATATATATATATATATATATATATATATATATATATATATATATATATATATATGCGTGTGTCTGTGTGAGAGAGAGAGAGAAACAGAGAAATAAAAATATAGTTTTAAGTTATGCAATATTTATGCGTGAATGTAGTCAATATCAGGGATAGAACTTATGAAAATATAAAAGTGGACATTGATCAACACAGAGCGACAGTCTGTTTCATGCTTGAACGCAATCGCCAGGTCACCTCTCTCTCTCACTCTATCTCCCTCTACATACACTCAGACACAGACACACACACACATATATATATAAGTGTATATTGATGGCAATACCCAACGGCGACAGTCTGTTTCGTGCTTATACGCAATCGTCAATCATGACGATCAACTATATGCAAATTAAGGTGGGTAGTGTACTCAATATTGAATGCAGAATAGCTTAGAAATATAGTTAGTGTGGACACAAGAATTAATACGATTTTCATAGTGTCACTATACATTGCGCAGTGGCACTTAGTCTGAAGATCTCACTGAAGCATGAATAAATAAAGCGTGATAATCTCCATGCAATCCTGATTCTTACGTCTACACTATTTCTAATTAGATATATATCTATATATATAATTCTCAAAGTGTGTGTGTGTATGTGTGTGTGATCGGATGTTGCTTATGCGTTTCCATAGTTTTCATCCAAATTCGATGATTTTTTTTGCTTGATAGATAATTCTTTAGTGCCAGTTTTGAGTCTAAATTGTTGGCGATAGTGGCTCTTCACTACTTCCTGTCTATTATAAATATCTGCAACGTTTTACTGTTTACTATTTTTTCTTGGATATATATCTTTCATAAAATCTTTAACAAAAATAAATACTATAAATTAGTCTAATAATATTATCTATATCTATAAATCTCAAAATGTGTGTATGTATGTCTGTGTTTGTGTGTGATCGGATGTTATTTATGCGTTTTCATAGTTTTCAACCTATTTCGATCAATTTTTTCCTTTTTGTTTCATAGATAATTCTTCAATGACGGTTTTGAGTCTAAATTACACATTCCCCTTCTCTTGGTCAAACATCAATCTCTCACAAGCGAGGTTACCTTTTCCGTTGCATAAAGCCGACGACTACAGTTTTAAGGCGTTGCTTTTATTGTAGTTTATAGCCGTCCTCAATTTAATTTTTTTATTGTCCTGCCAGATTTTGCATTGCATTCGCCATAGTAATAAGTAAACTTGCTTTTTTTATTACTCAACATTTATTTTTTTCCAACCTTTCCTAAAGTTATTCGAGCTTAGTGATCCTTGTAGCTTTACAGCGTTCTCTTCTGGCATTTGCCCACGCATTCCATTTGACAATTCATATTTGCCTAAGACATGCCACCAAATAAAAGAACTTGCCTAGGTCGCAAAACTGCTGCCGCCAAAACCGACATCCGAATAGGAGATAACTAATTGTCTTTAAAATGTTCAGTTTGCCTGTCTCTAAATGCCTCTCGGAATGCTTCAGTCAGTGCCACTGAGCCCGAAGATCAACGTAGACATCTGCTTTCCAGAAGAGCATACCTGAACGCTTCTGAGCGCGAGGCTGAAAATGATGATCAAAGAACTCAACAGCTGAGGAGAAACGCCTCTTCAACTGCTGATGTGCGTGAGATTCAGAACGCAAAAACGGCCCTTTTCAGGGACACCCCACATTCAAATTATTAACCCCTCTATTTGGGGATGTGCCTCAGTTGCACCCAAATGTTGTTACTAATATTAATTTTCAGGTGGACTGACTTTAAACTTAAACTGCTCCAAATGAATGGTAAAATACCGAGTAATGAAAATACCGGTTGAAGACGAGTCATACTGCTAGTGTGTGTGTGTATATATATATATATATATATATATATATATATATATATATATATATATATATATATATATTAGGTTGGTGCAAAAATAATGACATAACAATGTCGTTTTTTGACGTATTTTTTAACGTCAAAAAACGACATTATTACGTCATTATTTTTGCACCAACCTAATATATATATATAAATATATATATATATATAAATATATATATATATAAATATATATATATATAAATATATATATATATAAATATATATATATATATATATATATATATATATATATATATATATAGATAGATATATATACATATATATAGATATAGATATATATATATATATATATATATATATATATATAAATATATATATATAAATATATATATATAAATATATATAAATATATATATATATAGATAAATATATATATATAAATATATATATATATAAATATATATATATATATATATATATATATATATATATATATATAGAGAGAGAGAGAGAGAGAGAATTATATATATATATATATATTCATTCACTTACATTTCATGTTTCTGTTTTTTCTTAATTCTTGGCTGAAACCAAAAAATGGCTCATATTTCATGTCAGTTTGACTTAAAAGCTTTTAAGAAAAACCTGATGTTTACTTTAAATTAATTTTGTGTATTTTTAAGAGAAACACGGAAAGAAATTCAAGTGACAACGGGGAATTGAATGAATGTACAAGAGTGCAAAGTTACAGAGAAAGGTGAATGCAGATATTATCGAACGGCGTGTAGCTGAGATAGAAAAATGATAGTGATCAAGACTTCATATTGAAATCATGAAGAAGATGAAGAAAATGGATTGACAAAAATGACTCAATGTGACAGATAATGATAATGGTGTTATCTTATATCACAATTTAAATGAAGTTATACAGCGACACCCAATCTTTAACTGTCTTCTTTCACACCTGATCGAAATTGTTTTAGCTAACTTGGTTTCTCTTTGTCCAATCCCACAATTAAGAATTATCTGAATCCAGATCGGAGTCTAAAATGAAATCAACAAGATCAGATGACAACGGCAGATGTTGAACGGATTAGACAATTAAACAATCCGGCAATTAAATAAATCGAGATTGGGTCGATTTTTCTACTATGTATTATCTCTTCAGTGCATGGACGCAAAAGGCTATCTAAAAGATTCTATCCTTTGTAGCAATGTTTGTCTTTGTTAAAGGCACTACTGCTGTGACATAGGAATCTATTGTTGTATGAATTTACATATATTTTAGTGAATCAATTATTATGCACAAAAATGCTGAATAGTAAAAAGAATATCCGGTTTTAATTATAAAGTGACTATGATTTTTGGCATATTCCAAGAAAAGTTTCAGCTAGTACTGTAAAAAACATTAAAGATGAACTGATAATAACTACTTTGATCTACTACGTTGATTTCCGGCCCGCTCGGCAGTCAAACTCTTCGCCTCAGCAGTGAGGAACCCGGATGAAGCTTTGCCGAAGGACAAAGTTTCGTTCGAGGAGGTAGACAGGCCCTGAACCCGTTTATACGGGTTCGAAGGGAATATTTTTGGCCGAGCCTACGGTCTCGCAGAACCCACAATAAACCGGCCTTTTGCAAACTTCCTTATTTCTGTGCGATTTAAATGTCGATACACACACATTCAAAGAGAAACCTTTAATTTGTCACATTTCGTCGATCAGCCGGTGTCTTCAGGAAATAATTTCATTTCAAAAGAACTTTAGCAAGACATAATTCACTTTATACGGCTGAAGACTTGGTTTTTATTTTTACTTTTTAATTTTTTACATTATTTCTGTTGTTATAGAAGTTATGTTTTAGCGGATATTTTTATTTATCATTTTAATGTTTACGTATTCAGTGTTGTTTTCGTGGTAATTTAGTAAGAAAAGGGCGATAAAGTTAAATAGCATATTAACCGTAGATAATGGCTCTTTTAAAATATGTAACAAAGACAAATGGTTATCTCCCCTTTACCCAAACCAAAATAACAATAAAAATTAATCATAAAAATTTACGAGAATAAAAAGCAGTCACTTGAGCTGACGAGACATCGTTAGGCGGGAAAGTCAATCTTTCTCTTTTTGCGCCGTCAAGTTACAGTATCAAGACACACAATCTCACGCTCGTAATAACCAAGCGGATAAGTACAAAATTAATATTGTTTTTGGTATCCAGTTTTTAGAAAGCAGATACATGCAAACATTATATTAAGAATTTCAAATATAAAACATATATATATATATATATATATATATATATATATATATATATATATATATATATATACAAATATAGAAAACAAGACTCGTTTCGAAAAACACTCGAATTTTTGATTTGCCAGTAATCAAATCAATCTCGAGGGAAAAAAAAGGTTTTAAAAAAAAAGAAAGAGCTAAAAACATGAACTACTGCCGAAAAAATCGCACGGATGCAGGTCTGAAGCCCCCCAAAAAAAAACCAATACGAGTAAACAACTAACAAAAGAGCTCAATACAACCGCAGAGCAGACCTAGATACACCTAGTGAGCCAGACAAACCTACCTAGGTTTCACCTAAACGGATCGTCAGGGAAAGATCGGCTATATATATATATATATATATATATATATATATATATATATATATATATATATATATATATATGCATATATAAGTGATTTTATAGGAAGACTTTTGTGTTTGTCGAAACTTTTCATATATATTTTGTTGTCGTATGTTTCATTCAATTTAAACGAAAATGATGTTTCATATCTCCGCACAGCAAATACGTCATTCCCAGCGGAAATTATATTATTTTTTTTATTAACTGTGTTTTCCAGATCAAAACTGTGATCACAAAAATTTCAGTGACACGAAAATGTATTTGCGCTTAATTATAAGCCCCTGTTATATTTGTATATCTTTGTTTTGTTTTTGTTTTTTGTGGGTAAATACCGGAATGTTTCGCCGATGTATATTGTTTACAGTCTATTTGGTAGATTTTCCTTCTGATGTAAAATTATCTCAGTTAATTGTTGATTATATTATGTGTTTTTGAAATGTTTGAGATTATTTTATATTGATACTATCTAAATTTCTTTTCAATTCGTCAAAGAATTATTACATAATATAATAATATAATATAGTATAACATAATGATAAAGCGCGATTTAAGAAAAGACAAAGAAAAGAAAAAAACACAGTGTTTGACAATGTTAATCAATATTTCGATAGAATGTCTTCTTCAAGTTATATGTAAACAATTTTTATTTAAACCTTTGACAAAAATAAATTAGCTCAGGGTGTTTTTTCACTTTGTCCGTTTCATTCGTTTTGACACTTTCATCAGCAGTACAGCTGTTTTTCATTAACGTTTGTACAAAGGCTTATTATAGTTTTTGTAGATGTATATATTTTTATACTTGAAAAAATTGTTTAAATTTAACTCGAAGAAGACAGGCATTCTGTCATAATATTGTTTAACATTGTTTGTTTGTTTTTCTTTCTTTTCTTTGTCTTTTCTTAAAAGACGCTTCTCTCTTAACTGTTGAAAAATATTGGAAGAGTTAAGTCATCCATTTTGTTTAATATAATAATAATATAATATAATAAACGGAGATTTTGCTCAATTGTCTATATTTCTATATTTTTATATCTTTGGTTTTTATGATTTTGCATGATTTCCTTTCGTTGATGGTTTTTCTTTTTCTTATTTTAATAGTTCATTTTTGGTTAGGTTTGGTTTAATTTGATATTCAGCAATTTAGTTTTGTGCCGATATATTAGTAAGACGTCATCCATATAGCGAGAGTATTTAGCATCATGGGAGTCAAGATACGTAGGAATGGGACGGATTGTAATAATTTAAAATGAGGCCGACTAAAACATCGCTGATAAGATAACCTATAGACAGGCCAACATTTCTTTTTTTTTGTAGAAACTCTAAATGAATTTGAACATTTTTTTTTTTTTTACAAAAGTTGACAATTATTTTTATGAGTTTGTTGATCAATATAGAACGGTTGTTTTAAGTTCATGAAGAATTTCTTTAAAAAATTAAATATTTCGTTTTGGTACAAGTTCGAAAACATGGAGCGTACTGGTTAATAAAAGTCAAGCAGACGAGCTCGCAAAGCATTAACCCACTCGTTAGATTTAATATCTAAGCTAGCTATGACTTTATTTCTACATTTCAATGAGATCGATAGAATTTTGACGGTTTCAGTAGCTGTTTAAGAGACTTTAAAATATTTTTCGATACTTTTGCTAATTTGTTAGAGGGCGCTGCCTATACCGCATATAATAGGTTCCATTGGAGTGTTGGATTTGTGTGTCTTTGAAATGCCACAGAGCCGTATCTTTGACTGATGTTCTGTTAAATATAACTGTTTTTGTTATTGATTTGCTGAATTCCCGTGTCTCTTCATTCCGTGCTTACGCAGCCAAATATGATCGTATGCGTGACTGAGTAAAGAGAGTACAATTATATAAATGTACAATAAAATCATGTCTGCAGTTTTTGCTCAGACTATGAAAAAAAATAAATTCTGAATCAACTATAGATATACAGGTTGTCCACAAAGTCTCTTTACAACTTATAAAATATATTACAAAGGCAATTGTTTAAATATCTTAATCAGATTTTTTCTATGTACTGAGTAGTTACCAAAACTTTACTCTCATTGCATTTGTGTATTTCATTTATCCTGTTGATGAAAGAGGTATTGCTAAATGCACACCTAACATTTCCAGACCGGTGGATTCGAAAGAATGGCCCAACTCTCTGGCCACCTCGTTCATCAGATATCACTCCCTTGGACTTCTTTCTATGGGCTTATGTTAAAGGTATCGTGTATCGGCACATCACTGATATAAAGCAAATCACTGATGCTATTACTACTATTGATGAGGCTGTGTATGCTACAGGGAACATGGCAAGAAATCGCGTCTCGTCATGTGCTTCGTTCAACTAATGCTGCCCATACACATGGACTAGCAGCATGGCCCGGCGTTACCCGTGCTTGATTCAAAAATCGTACGACTCATACAGCAATCGCTATCACTTGACTTTGCCCTTCCTTGCCTTTAAAGGAGTGCCCTCGCCGTGCTGATGTTGCTACATGCCTTACTTCTTGCCTATCTCACACTGCGAATATTTTCTAAGCCCTATACTAAACATTAAATCTGTTATGAAAAAAGAACTAAACAAAATGAACGCAAATCGATCAACTTTAAAAAAAGACTCGTAACTGGAAAAACCGAATGAAAAAAAGAATGTTAACAACAAATACTTTTTCACTCCCAACCCAGTTCTGCGGAATCATAATCAACGTTTAATTTAAGCAAGCGAATGACCCAATTGGAGTAAAGTGCCATTCAGATTTAAATTTTTCCCACCTGTGACGAATGCAGCTATCGATTTTTTTGCATGCTAGCATGCTAGTTAACATTCGTGTCAGTCAGATGTTGGCTCTCACGCTGGCCAATAGAATGTTCCTGCCTATTCCTTTTATAGATAGAGATATTAAATTAGATAAAAAAAGCAATATATATTGATCATTTCTTAAGAATTTCGACATATTTGTCTGTTTATTTCCTTTGGAATTTTTTTTAAATTTTAAGGAGACTTTATGGATACCTCCATTTAATTCTTTAATTATTTTTAGTATTTTTTCCGATTTTATTCAATCTATTTCTATATATTCAGTAAACTACAAATCCTACCAATGTATGGAGATATTTCGAAACTCCGACTCTTAATAGATATGAACAGATCGAGAGAGGTAGAGATTATAGACCTATCGACGTATCTATAGCTGTCTTTAATGTTTAATTCCATATTTCAATTTCAATCTTTAATGAAAGTGTTTGTTCCTTACTATCGAGTAACGCTAATAAAATATTCATGTAGGGATACAAAAGGCGATTATCTCCCATTAGTCGAGCTGAAGTCACGTGACGACCGCATAATGACGTCAATTCCTAGTGACGAAATTGGCTAGTCTATCAGTCAACTTCCAGACCAGTTGTTTTTTTTTAGCCCGGGCTGAAGTTAAATCTGTCTCTACACCCGCCCGCTCATCTGCAACGTGATGTTGCTAACAAGTCCACGGCTCCTTTTTTGTGGTGAATATATCTTCACCAGATATAGAAATTATCACACACTAGTTGTCCTCAATTTTGGAAATATAACATGACTCAATGTTTCCTTGTTTGAGAGGAATATGTCCTCACTAGTGACATAGCAGATAAATCAGGTCCACTCGAATTTGTAATCCTAAATATGTTTTCTCCAGAAACACAGAAGAATCTCCAGCAGCTCCAGTTCCTGTTAGTAATTATTACAATAAAACCGTATCTTTTCACTTTTTCACACTGCTTGTGGTGCAACTATGTGTTGTAGTTTCACTCCGTTTTACAAATGTAAATATGCAATTCTGTGTGATTTGGCATAAAATTCTCTCTAAGAACAAGCATAGTTTTCATTCCTTTCCTTTCTGTTATTTCGTTCCTTCATTGAAATAAAGTATTATATCATAATAATATAATACTCTCCCTAACAGCGGAACTACAAATGGGAAAATAGTCACTACCTTCCATAGATCATCTATTATCTGGTGACTTAACCGAAACGACGCGATATTATTTAACACCGATTACCCGATGTGAAATATTTAGGCTCCATCATTTGGTTGAACACGACACGATATTAACAACCGTTACTCTTTAGCAATAACATAAGTATCTTAAATATCTACGTACGTTTAGATGTGTAAATCTAAACGGAATTGTATATTTGAAGAGGTGTTTTCTATATTAAAAGTTATTTTAATTGTTATTGGATATTAATGCAGAAGACACACCATGTGTCTTCTGCATCAATGGAAGCTAAAAAATATCAACTGACCAGCTGTTTATACATCTGGTAGCGCTTGCATTGAATGCAGCCGAACAGACGTTCACAGTGACTAACCAAATGTCAGAATGCAAATAATATAGTAATCTAGGTTTTAGCTGTTCCATAACATTAGGGTACAGTAGACCACCAAACATTAACCTTAAATACTGCTATAACATGACTTTTGGCACGTCAGGGTGGATGTTTGTATGTACTTAACACTTAATACGAATGTTTCAGGTGAATGAATTTCTAAAAGTTATTAAAGCCAGTATTCAACTGAATGCAAATACTTCCTCTTGTTATTGCAGTTTGTGTTCTGTAAAATTCCCGTAACCTTATCGCAAGATAACATGATAACACAAAATTGATGAATATTATAACAAACAATTGGCTCTAAAAAAATACTAATAAAAAAAAAACGATAATTAGATTTAATTGAAAACGTGTCATCGGATATTTATATAAATTACACACAGACTACCATAACTTTAATCTGGCAGCTAAATCTCGTCGACAGTGTGTCTTGAATTCAAATGCCACATTATTAAATCTCCTCAATCAAAAATATTACCTGTGTGAAATACACAGATTTGAAACTGGAATGTGGGTCGTTTGGAGATGCAGCGCCGGACAACATTTATAGAGCATATGCAGAGACGCTAGCCAACAAATAAAGGACTACCATGAAGCAGTCAAAGAATTAGTTCGTTAATGCTCAAGTGACAAGACGGCTTGTTAAGGAAGAATTGGAAAATAGTACTTACCCATGAAACAACAATGGAAACGTTTCCTGCCCCCGCAGAGCCAGTGTTTAATGTTTAATATACGAAAGAGACATTGAAGTAGAGGCGAGGAAATTGACAGCTGGAAAGTACATGTGCACACTACATCTTTCTGACGTCAATTATAATACATTTCGAAATCGGTCTATTCTTAATTGTGTCTATCCTCTTGAAAGAAGGGCTGCTAATTAGTTGAAATCGGAAAGAACTGTGAAAATCGTTTGATTAGATTTAAAATTACTGTCAGCAAAACAAAAAGATTAAACACAAGAAAGCTAACAACAGTTACATAGACGCATTTTAATTTATCTTGCGCGATGTAACATGTCTTCTTTGATAGGAATATATTCCTGCATTGTGCTGATATATGTAAATTCTATTTCAAGTATATATATATATTTATATATATATTGTGTATATTTGGGCAGCAATTTTTCATTGATGCATGTTTCATTAAATAATATAGAAAAGTTTTGTCTATTTATTTTTAGTAAGTTCCTTTCATTTTGTCTAGTAAGCTTAATAACTATCATTGAAATAGGAAAGGAAAGCACCATATTGATACATGTCTAAATCCTATCTAAGCTTTCGGCTTACATAAGCCATTATCAAAGATGACAATTACATTTCAATATATCAAAAATACACGGACGAAACAATAATGACAGTCTGTTTTTGTTGCATGAAAAATTTCAAAGCCACGACAAACCAGTGTACACGAGACACGGAAGCGAAAATCTCATCGCAGCTCGTGACGTCACACATGACCACGCGAGAGAAGTATTAAGTATGGGTAGCCGTTGGTATAAACCAATGCCTTCTATTATCAGTTATGGGCATTTAAGGATATTTGTGGAGATTTCGTAGTTTATTTTGTTCAGGTTAGGTTCCAACTGTTTTATACATATACCTTCAAGAATTTTTAGTTTTTGTTCATTGTTTTCATGTTTAAGTATAGTTGTGTTTTCAACGAGGATTTTCCGGAATTGTGTACGCGGCCAATGTTGCTTTAAATGCCAAAAAATGTTAGAGTTATCATTCAAATGTAGAGTCAAGCCAGATATGGAATTTAAATGGAAATGGAATTTATGTGACCAACATAAGTATTCTTTAATCTATTGGAGGTACAATCTCCCAAATGGCACTTGAATTTGTAAACTATGTTGGATTTTTGCAAATCGCTAACGGGGAGTGGGGAAGAGTCATTGCGAATAATTAAGTTAGATATACTAAATTTAGTGTAGTATATGATTAATATATATATATATATATATATATATATATATATATATATATATATATATATATATATATATATACATATATATATATATATTCAGTTATATGCATATGAGTTAGTAACTCTGGGTTTTACGCTTTTGCGATCATCAGACAACAAAGTGGTTTATTTTTAAAAAATCTATTTATGTAAGTTTGTTTTTGATTATGTCTGGTGGGGGTTCTCCTCTGTGGCCGTGTTGGGTTGACACTCTTTCGCGCGCAGGCATACATACATACATACAGGTGTATGCATTATAGTTCATACAAACACACACATATGAACCATGTATGATTAGGCGCAGATATATATACATGAGTTCAAGCATTTATACATACGCATTTGTAATCTTGTTTCGGTGTCGAGACTGTGTGTAATGAAGTTCTTTCAACGAGGGGTGTTCTTGGGGTGTTCTTAACTCTTTTTCGATCGGTCGTCTGTGTCGTCAAACGGAATAACACTTATCACACACACATAGACACATGTATACGTGCATATATATTTCTATTTGTTTGGGTCTTGCATCACTTAAGTGGGTTCTGTATGTGAATATGGCGGTAATGATGGCTTTCAATAAGCACCCTAAATATATATATATATATATATATATATATATATATATTCGAAATATATATATATATTCGATATATATATATATATATATATATTCGATATATATATAATTATTTATTCGAAAATTATAACATAAATATGCTATAAAATCACTAAAACAATAGCCATTTCGTTTCAACACTTCTGGTGTCTTATATATATATATATATATATATATATATATATATATATATATGGGGAAGAGGTTATTAAATACGACTGCATATAAATTATGTAGAAATTGTCCAAATATCCGAGCGCTTTCATCTATACCTATTATCATGGACGATTTTATTTTTACTCTTAACTGAATGTATGGATTGATATTTTCTATAAAAAACAAATGCACTGTAATTATAACTAGGACGAATCTTTACTTACGAACATTATAAAGAAATAGAAAACTCCAGACAGTAAAAAAAAAATAATTATCTATACAAAAAATTTAAAACTGCCACCATCATCGTAAATAACGATAACTGATCTACATAATCCAAATTACAGAGAACCAAGGGTCATTTATGAAGTCATATGTCTCTTAAGGAACTATGTTCCTGATCAATTCAACTTCATACATAAATATATTGGACATACGACAACATGTCTAACAAGAAGGCTTATATTATATTTCTGTGACCATAGCTCAATTAGGTCTCATTTAAATACACCTAAACCCTACCAAATGCTATCAGGAACATGATAAAATATGCATAATAGCCTCATTCACATGTAAAAAAAGACAAAAAATAATGGAAGCATTATTAATAGAAAAGAAAAAACAACACTCAATAATATCAATAGTATCTATAAATATAGCATACTTTATATTAGGTCGGTGCAAACATAATGACGCTTTTAACGTTAAAAAAATACGTCAAAAAACGTCATTATTTTTGCACAAACCTAATAATTTTAGCTATATATATACAGACTACTCTATACTCTTGTCTATAAATATACCATACTTTTTACCTTTAAAAGCAGCATACTCTTTACTTTTACCAAGACATATAGCATACGTTTTACTTATATATATCACATTTTATTTATAAAAGCACACTTTTTTTATTTATAAATATTGCATACTTATACTTTACCTGTAAATATAACATACTTTATACTTTTACCTATAAATAAGAATACTTTTTACCTATAAATATAGCATACTTTATACTTTAACAAGGCAGATAGCATACCTTTTACAAACACACACACACACACACACAAATATAACTATATATTTATCGTGTATATATTTGGAGAAAAATTTTAATTTTTGCGCTAGTAATCTGTGTTCCTGCAGCAATGTATATACAAATACACAGTGTGTGTGTATGTGTGTGTGGGGGGGGTGTGCAGTGCAATTTGTTGTATTTCTTTCTTTTTTCTATTCTATTTTTTCTGATTTAACCACTTTGGCAGTACCATAAAAACAGGAGGGGGTGACTTGTTAATAGCATGCGGTGACATATGAATAGGTGCCATGTGTGAAGAAAGGAATAACTATAATTTATCTCTATGCCATTTCTTTCTTTTTAATAACAGTTTGATTTATTTGGATGGGAAGTTTCAATGTTGATGCATTTAGAGAATTTCGATTTGTAAGCAATCACGTGTTCAGCGGAAATTCAAACAGCGCGTTTTATTTCGATCTTCATTTCAAAATCTCGCATGCAATTCTAATACCTAATTATTCAAAGATGTCCTTCTTTTGTGAAGCTGTGAAAACCTATTTCTTTGAAAGATACCGAGTACGAAACAAGCTTTTTTTTTCTCAGCTTTCTCTTTTCCTTATAAACAATTGAAAACTTACACATGCATATATCAATGATATCTAACAAACATATGCATATAAAAATATCCAATAACGACACAAAACATTTGCATATAAAAACTCGCTCTTATACTCAATGGTTCTTATCTATCTATCTGTTCACATACGTGGCGTCATCGAAAATATCGGAGCTGTTGCTATAACAACGGAAGTAAAATACGCAGTGAATCCGCTTGACACCAATTATTAAGCTGTTATAGCGTTCTCGCTCACTTCCGTTGTTTATAGCTGTGGTTTGGATTAGAAAGTGTGTAGAGTGTGGTCGTCTCACCGCACCACAGTTTCTATCAGTGACCAAGGTTTGTGCAGCCGTTTTTTGGCCAAGTGAAACATTGCCAAAATCTGACAACTACCATATTTTCCAGATCTCGCCCCTTGCGACTTTTTTCCGCTCTCCAAAATCAAAATTCCCCATGAACAAGAATTCAAGACGTAGAGGAAATCCAAGAGAAAGCAGCTGTTAATTAATGGAATCGACGCTAGATAAAATATGTGGCTTCTGAAGGGGAGAATAAAAGGAAAATAAAAGACAAATGTGTGTGTATTTTTCCAGACCTCGCTCACACACACACAGACACACACACACGCATATATATATATATATATATATATTTAAAAATATTATTCCATCGCTACATAAGAGTTCTCATGTTTCAAAACAAGAGCCGAAATTGAAGTTTTCGGCTCTTGTTTTGAAACATGAGAACTCTTATGTAGCGATGGAATCATATTTTTAAATAAATAATTATATTTATGCTCTACTTTTGTATCGAGCACTATTTTTTTTTAAATAATAACAAAAATACTAAAGAACTGTGGATTATTTACCTAACCAGTTCTTTCCTATTTTCTATATATTTTACACACACACACATATATATATATATATATATATATATATATATATATATATATATATATATATATATATGTATGTATTAAAAGGTTAGGAATCACTTACACACCCGCTACCATGGCTTCAACCATTAAGATCTCGTCAAGCGGTAGATGCTACTTAACTTCCTAATGTTTTATTGGCTTATTTCATAAGCGCACAACATGATGTGTTATAGAAGTTGAGGGTCTAGGCAAGAATGAGGAATTACGGTAGAATGGGGAGTGAGAGAAACATTCTCCATTCCACCCTACTTATCCATTCTTGCATCACCCCACCCATTCTGTAATACTTTATGTTGTATGCATATACAATAAATCAGTAAAGCGTTAGAAAATTAACTAGTATCTAGCGCCCGACGATACCTTAATGGTTCAAACCATAGTAGCAGGTGTGTATGTGATTCCTAGCTTTTTTAATATTTAATATTTGAAGAGTTACAGGTTCAATTTATCGGCTTGTGTACAGAGCACTTTTTAATATAACCGTCCCTCGGTTGGACACGACTCTATCCTACAATCGATTAAATACGATATATATATATATATATATATATATATATATATATATATATATATATATATATATATATATACGATGTGCGTACATGAATGCCATCAGCCGCTTTGAAATAGATACCCAACCCTACCGTGGCTTCAGCTCTTTTCGAAGGTGACTGATATGTGGATAGGAATTAACTGTTTGACTCCTTATCACAATGGTCGCCACAGCCGTTCCCATAGTAATTAATTCTGCGAACGAACATGCTTATAAAGATGCGTAAATTTCAATATTGTTTATTTCTAAATTTTCGCTTAAGGATGAAACAGGGCTTGAGATCTTAATTCAATTTAATTTTAATAATTATATTGAGGGTTTCGGCTCTCCTTTTTGAAACATGAGAACTCTTATGTAGCGAAGAAATCATGTTTTATTTTAAATAATTATAAATTAAGCTTTGCATCTGTATGGAGCACTGTTTTTCAAAAATAAAAACAAAAATACTAAAGAACTCCGGATTATTTACCTAACGTGTTCTTTCCTATTTTTCTACATACCTTCACACAGTATAATATATATATATATATATATATATATATATATATATAATTATATATATATATATATATATATATATATACATTTGTGTGTGTGTGTGTGAAAATATATAGAAAATAGGAAAGAACTGGTTAGGTAAATAATCCAAAGTTCTTTAGTATTTTTGTTATTATTTTTAAAAAATAGTGCCCGATACAAAAGAGGAGCATAAATATAATTATTAATTTAAAATATGATTCCAACACGCTACATAAGAGGTCTCATGTTTCAAAACAAGAGCCGAAAACTTCAATATAATTATTTGAATTATATTGAATTAAAGTAAGTTCTGTTCCATCTTCAAGCGAAATTTTCTGGGGAATAACTTATTTCTGAAATTTACGTGTTTTAATAGCATATTCATAATTGAAATCAAAATTTCCATGGTAACAGCCAGGGCGATTGTTTAAATAGGGAGGTGTGTTGCGTGTTAATAATTTGTATCAGTATAGAGTTACATTCATAGATGTCAAGTCAGGTAAGGTGGGGGTGTCTAAATTTAAAACGGAAGATGTTTTTACCTAGTCTGGTTTACGTGTCTATGGAGATTTATTTATTTTTTTATTTTATTTCTTTATGAAAGGGTTTTGTGTATATAAGAACTGTCGTAACATTTGTTTTTTGACGACTTTATAAAGGGTTATCTTTTTTTGTAGGATATTTAAACTATTTATTAGGGCTATGGATTATAAAAATTATTTTATTGTAAGTTTGTTTTTAAGCTAATTATTCAATGCAAAAATTTGATGATGTCGGAAAAAAAAAACGTTAACTCATGTCTATTGTTTAATAGATTTTTATTATTTAGAAAATTAATAATGTGCAGTTTCTCATGGAGGCACAAAGGGCATGGGTCATCCCAATTTTACAAGTTCTAGTCCTGTTTATAATTTTCCATTTTACTTTAGATGTCCTATTTATTTCCTTCAAATGCCAAAAATATTTAGATAGAGAAGTCTGATTTATTTTATTTATATTGTTGAAAGAGCACTTATGCTGCCTCCATCTGGCTTTAAATTCATTCTTCGTAGACCCAATGTATATCATATTAGTATTAGGACTCTAAGTGGATGAGATAGTGCATTGGTATACCACAGATTTAACGCAGCATTTATATTCTAATGGTCAGTCTTCTGGGTTTCTACAATCAGACAATTTTTCACTGTTATTGTCTAATAATAAGACAATAACAGTGAAAAATGACCCATGCCCTTTGTGCCTCCATGAAAAACTCCACATTATTAAGTTTCTAAATAATAAAAATCTATTAAACAATAGACATGAGTTAACGGTTTTCCGACATCAAATTTTTGCATTGAATAATTAGCTTAAAAACAAACTTACAATAAAATAATTTTTATAATCCATAGCCATAATAAATAGTTTAAATACCCTACAAAAAAAGATAACCCTTTATAAAGTCGTCAAAAAACAAATGTTACGGCAGATTTTATATACACAAAACCCTTTCATAAAGAAATAAAATAAAAAAATAAAATAATCTCCATATACACGTAAACCAGACTAGGCGAAAACATCTTCCGTTTTAAATTTAGACACCCCCACCTTACCTGACTTGACATCTATGACTGTAACTCTATACTGATACAAATTATTAACACGCAACACACCTCCCTATTTAAACAATCGCCCTGGCTGTTACCATGGAAATTTTGATTTCAATTATGAATATGCTATTAAAACACGTAAATTTCAGAAATAAGTTATTCCCAAAAAAAATTTCGCTTGAAGATGGAACAGAGCTTACTTTAATTCAATTTAATTCAAATAATTATATTGAAGTTTTCGACTCTTATTTTGAAAGATGAGACCTCTTATGTAGCGTGTTGGAATCATATTTTTAAATAAATAATTATATATATATATATATATATATATATATATATATATGAGATTTGAGTGTGTGGACAAAGGATGGTGACTGTAAGTTTCATGCCTAAAGAACACACTGACGGATGAAACTGACAGTCACCATCTATTGTTGATTCCTCTGTCCAAGCTGTAATCCATAAACACTTAATATTCGGTAGTTAACATCATTTCTCTATATATATAGTTATATACTATAGATACAGACTGTGAGCAGATTTTAAAATTTCATCGAAGGATGAAAATGACGTTCCCAATGGAGTGTTTACTTCTTTCTCTATACATTATAAGAGCTCAATTTCCGATATTGTGTCTATCCTCTTGATATTAAAGAGAAGGCGACGAATACCGGGTATTGCAACAATGCGGCTGCGCCTTCCACATTGCACTTAGAGATGAATAGATGTAAATATCAGCGCCAGTGTAACTGTGATTGCAGGATTAGGCAATTTTTGTCATTGGCCCATATGCATGTATATGGGCACCCCCACACAAAAAAATCCTTGTATAACATCCTTCCTTAATGGGGAGATCGTGTAAATATCATTGACACGGTTGTTTAGTATCTTTTAATAGGATTAAACGAATTCTATATTAATTCTATAATTAACTGAATCCATCAAGATGCCGTGTACTAAAAATTACTAAAATTATCTAAATTACTAAAATTATCGAGAATATTAAAGTACTTTGGTATTGAGAAAATATTTCGACTAATTGTCTTTGAAAACAGATGATCCAACTGTGAAATCTCAGTGAGTATGAAATAAAGAATAGAAATCTCATCACAGCACAAAATAAATATGTAACAGGTTGGAATTTTTCTGATTGGTGTTCCTGATTGATAGAAACCCCGAACTTTTGCGTAGCGTCTTGAGAGGCCGCTCTAATCAACAGTTTAATAATAACCGGATTCTTGCAGTGACATGTCATACATGGAAGGTTCTCCCAGTAAGCACCTCTGGTCAGCAATCACAAGGTCACACTATCTTGCAGTATGTGTTAGTTTCTATCCTTCACATACTACATTAGACAACCCACTCTCACGACCTACTCTCAGACAAACAATATATCTTCCATTTTGCCCGGTCTACAGCTGACGTGCTTGTTGCCATCACTGAATCTGTATATCAAGGTCTTTATAATAGCCACGAAGCTCGAGCTATGGCGCTAGATATTTCTATCTGACAGGGTTTGGCATGTTGGTCTTCTGCGTAAGCTTCGGGGTTACGATGATACGGGACGATTTTTTGATGTAATTCAATCATCCCTATCAAATCGTGAAATGAAGGTCGTTCTTATCCCTTCACAATATCCCCGGAGGTTCTATCCTGGGGCCTATGCTCTATCTGATCTTCATCAGTGTTCTTCCTGATGTCATCAGTTCACAAGTAGGCATTTATGCAGATGATATTACTCTTGTCTCAATATCAAATACGTCAGAACTTACAAAGTTAACCTGGCCGCTGCTGTTAAAAAAGAATCAGTAGTTAACTTGAGCAGGAAATGGCTTGTAAATTTTAATGCCTCCAAAACTAAACTGCCGTCATTTAACCGCAATAGAAAGCATCGCTGATGCTCGGTTTTTGGAGATCGTTTCATTGAAGTTTCTTGGCTTCACGTCTTCATCTGACTTGACGTGGAACAACTACAATAAATTAATAAATGCTACAAGCAAATTTATTTTATTGTGCCTTGCCAGAAGGTTTTTTTCTCGTCAGAGTTGATCTTGCACATTTGCAAATCTACCATTCAACCGTGCATTAAATACTGTTTCCATATCTGGTTTGCTGCTCTTCCTAGTCAACTCGAGGTTCTTGACAAAATCTAAAGGATCTGCAATGTAGTCGATCCTGACTTGACATCTCGACATTAATCACTTTCTCACAGACGTGATGTGGCTTTCTCTCTGTCCTTTCTAGAAATATATTCATGGCAATTGCTCTGACGAGCTTTTTTCCCTGGTACCCCAACTATATGAATTTAAGCGTGCTACTAGATTGGCATCTAGGTCCCACTCTTTTACTGTTGACATATTTTAATGTAACCACCACTTCTATTCTAACGGCTTTTTTCTCACACTTTCCGAGTGTGGAACTCCCGTTTAATCGCTTCCCTGAAAACTAAAATCTTCAAAATTTAAATGGAACGTCAATCGCCATCGTTTGCCGTCTTGAACCCAATTATTCTTTTATCCTTTCCCCAATACCCAGCCTTTTATCTCATTTTTACTCTTTGTAGCCCTTGCGTATTAGTGGCATGCTCGCCTTGCTTGGGGTGAAATGATTAGAATATATATGTATAAAAAACGATGGTTTAAATAGAAAATCAATTCGCTTATTGAGGGGAAGCCAGAGATATTGAAAGTTAATCTCACTTAATCTTCTGCATGAGCCACGCGATTTTGTACTTGGGAAAACAAGCATTCCTCCAAATAATAAAGTTAACATCTTGTCTAAAGTAAAAGTCAACATTTAAAAGAAATCGGAAACAATTGTTTTATTGACTCAGAAAATAGTTCAACGGGAAGTAAAAGGAAATAAATTCTTGCAAAAAAAGTATATTGGTTTCAGAAAATCATATGACAAATCTCAACCTTGAGTATATAAGTATTTAAATACATAAACTCAAAAACATTTATTTGAAATCTATGCAAAATCATGAAGAACGGATAGATCTAGAATAGTATCTTTTACTGAGACCAGCTTAAAATTGCAGATTAGCTAACCTTATCTTAAAAACCATGATACCATTGAATTGCATAATGCAAAAATGTAACTGTGTAATAAAAGTTAATTCATTTGTAGAAACAGTGATACAACTAAATATCAATGAATTAAAGGAAAATATGAAAGTAGACATGACTGGGTAGTAACAGTATTCCATTAGTAATTGTGCAAACTCTGAAATTTGACTTTTTTCTTATTTTAAAAATATTTTCATATGCTACTAGAACGCACTGGCGGTGGGGTATAAGGAATAAAAAAATGAAAAGACTGAAAACGGGGAAAGTTGAGGAAAGGACAAAAAAGAACAAGATTCAAGAAGACAAGATGGCGATTGACATCGCATTTCATTTTTTTTAATTGTCATTATCAGGGAAGCAAGTGATCGGAAGGGAGTTCCACAGGTGGGAAGTGCTAGAAAAGAAACCATTAGAGTAGAAATAGTGGTTGCATCTAGCTATTCCATCAGTAATACGGTGCTATTTAGTCGCAAATCCAATAACACGCTTAAATTCATGCAATCGGGGCACCAGAATGGAATAAGCAGAAAATCAAGAGTATATTAAAAAAAATAGATAAAAAGAACTTTTACGAGGAAGTGAACAGGCATATACTTTTTATGTACCGTATCATTTCAGGACGTGGGCGATCAGGACTCCCGACTACGGCATAATCTAATTTATAACTCTATGCAATGTTTTTACCCTTTACTATCCTTCTGGTCTAATTTTGCTTATTTATGCAAGCTCGTCGGCTAGTTGTTTATTCGCTGATTCATTCTGCCCTTTTCGCCTCCAAAATATTCTGCAATTCCAAATTCTCCAAGAACCAACTCCCATAAAATAAATATTTTTCTGTGCCTAAGCACAAATATTCATTATCTTTCTATTTTCCTGTTATAATCGTTGTTACTGACACGCATTGTCTAAGGTATTCTCATCATTCTACTATAGGGCCTTGTCGTTATTGCTTCAAATCACCTCTTCATCACTAAGAAAATTGTCCAACATTCACTGATTTATATTACATCGCAGTTAAGCATCTGTCCTTCTTTACGGCCGCGATTGTTGGACGATTTCCTCAATGATGAAGAAGAGACTTGAGGCGACAGAGATGCGGTTCTACAGAAGGATGCTAAGCGTGTGAGCAAAGATGGGGTCGTGGAGAGGATGCAGACAAGGAGGAAGCTGATGCTTAACATCAGGAAGAAGCAGCTGAAGTTTCTGGGACATATCATTAGGAAAGAGGGCCTTGAGAATTTAATACTCACGGGTCGAATAGAGAGAAAGAAAGACAAGAGAAAACAACGCGTGAAATACCTGGCGGGCTTGAGCAGGTGGATGACAGAACGTGGTCTGGAGGTGATAGCAGAAAGAAGGAGCTGAAAGGGATAGAGGGAGATGGAGAGCCATCATCCTGAAAGGACATGGCACATAAAAAGAAGTTCTTCCTGAATGATTTAATCAGCTCATCAACATTTGTATGTCACCCAAAGACATAATATTTTTAGATCTTACAAATTAACCCGTAGCTGGGGAAGAAGATGTGGATTCATGCCTTTCCCGAGGGTACTTTCGTATAAGTGAATATAACAAACTCGGCATTCCGAGTAACAATTTTGAGCCATTATCCATTAAACCACGCGCATATCCAAGATTACAACACTTGTTATTGCCAAACATCCAACCATCTAGGCAATAACCAGACTCGACATTGCTTAACTACGATGATCGTAAGGGAAACGGTATTTGATGTGGCTTTAAGTAGTCCTTATAAAAAGATATTTCTAGATTATCAGTGGATAATGCTTTTGCCGCAAGTATGAGTAGACGCAAAAGAAGAGAAACACGAATAAAATGATTTTAAACCCAAAAGCAGAGATAGAGGCTACTATAAGTTTGCCTAGTTGATGCAAATAACAATTTTCTCAATTAAAACTATGTTTTAACTTGGGGTAATTGATACCAGAAATAAAGAAGTAAATGAGATAAAAACAGCAGGATATAGACGAGACGAGACAAATATACAGAGAGATGTTTTAATGATAATCTGACGGCATTTTTGATTTTGATTGAGACGTTAGGGAATTCTGAATACAGAGAAATATTTGTCCGAGTTGTTACCGTAAAATTACTTGATATTTTGGGACGACAATCAGTAGAGCATTGGGAGAAATAAAATAAAAGTCGATTTGGTAGCGACTAGCAATAAAATAAATCCATATGGACTGGAAAAGGCGCTCCTTTCATTTTGAGAAATGGTCCTACCATATATTTACTCATATATATATATATATATATATATATATATATATATATATATATATATATATATATATACTTGTCTTGTCAAGAAAATGGAAAAAATGTTTATGTAGTTCTCCACCAGGACATACAATACAGGTGCGATGGGTAAATTGTCACCATTTTATATTTTTAATTTTGCGCATGCGCGTTGTTTGTTTGTTTGTTTTGTTTTTTGTTTTTTTTTTTTTGTTTTTTGTCGCCTGTCCAGTAATTTAAAGTCAGTTAGGCAGCATCTGTGAGAAAAAGAGCAACATGACGCAATTTATTCCGCCAGAAATTTGGAAATGGTAAGTTCTACTGTTGGCATTCGCACCGAAAACTGCAATACGAACATTTCAGAGTGTTCTAAGGAGAGTGCAAAGAATTCGGAAAGAGATGAGTCTAATGGTGATTAAGATGGTACGAGCACGGAAAACACAATCTGATCGTTTTGATAAGAAAAAAAACTGAATTAGTCAGAATCTCAGATTATTGCAGCATTCACCAACTTAAACAAGGAGACAGTCCAGAAGAGTTGCAGCAGATTCCGAAGTCATCTGGAGGCCGTGTTTGAACCTAATGGCAATTTTATTGAATAAATTTACTCTTTAGTATTTCAAGTTATTTTCGTATAATTTTGTTAAATATATCTGTTAAAATGAGATGTCAGTATTATTTTCATTTTTGCGTAATTTAGACAATTGATCCATCTCACCCTGTATATCAGATTATAACTTTCGTTTATACAACGTTTTCCTTTTATAATTAATATGGCTTTTCTCCTGGTGATAACGTAGCTTCTTTTTATCATCATCAGGAGCATTGACAAATAATTATTTTTGCTTCGTTTGAAATCTTATATGATACAAACACGGATCGCCACCGCCCAAAAAAATCTTTCAATAATCTGAAACTGTTAAGTCGTATTTTGTTTTTCTTTTTTTAGATGAAAATCTTTGATTCTTGCTGAAAAATTTATCTGTATCACAATGAATATTGTCTCATTTCTCATATTTTCTCAGCAATTGTTTTCCCAGTTAGAGCATATCTGAAATGATATCTCTGTTTTATTCTATGAAGAGAGCAGCATTACTTCCAACATATATCTATATGAAGAAATTTATTATTATTCAACTCGAGTGTCCATCAATTATTTCGGTAATATTAGTAACATCTGATGCGAATGCGAAACTAAATTTTCCATATGTAAAATGGGATTCTTCACTTGGTGGCTTTAAGGTTACCTTCTTGATGTTCCTATGTATTTTGACAATCTGAAGTGACACCGAGTACAAAATTTAATTCCCAAGATAGTATTTTCATCGAAGTATTGTGTTGGTATGTGATGTAGCCGTAAGCTTATATCTATTAGGGTAGACCCAGTGCATATTGAGGTCACCACAAATCAATTCTTATTAGATCAAGATTCCTGATGAAAGTTAAATTCGATTCAGACTTTTTTAGGTATTTTCTTGCTGAATTATATGCATTTATTTACTTTCGCTTGCCTGAAGAATATCATTGTTATTGCACCTATCTTTATTTCTGGTTAATCTAGTTTTCCATGAAGGAATTTAAGCAGTATCGCCTTCAGTAATACGGTATCTCACATATTCCATAATCCCTTTTTCATATTAATATTCAATGTTTAAATTTACTTCTATGTTGGCTTCTTTCATCTTTGTTTTTGTTTTTTTGTCTTTTTGTTTGTTTTTTTTTTGTTGATATAATTTATTCTGATTTTATTGTTTGAATTTTCTATTGCATTTGTTCCAGTTGCATTTTTTATGCGTCCTTTCACAGCTGTTCACAGATCTTTCAATCTGAAATTACTTCTGCCTTATGAAAATTTTATTCCCACCCCCGCCAACTTTTTATTGATCATATATATATTTGTATTTTGTCTTGCATTTCTTTGCCGCCGACAGAAAACAATCTGGGTATAGTCTTTCGATGTTTGTATAGTTAAACATGCCTGCCTTTTTCTATCTAGCGCGATAAAGTCCCACTATTTACCAAAATCCCGGATAAGCTTCATTTAGTTTGCAAACAAGGAAGAGGCTTATACTTAACACCAGAAAGAGGCAGATGAAGTTTCTGGGACATATAATGAGGAAGAAAGGTCTGGAGAATCTGATACTCTCGAGTCACATAGAGGGAAAGAGAGACAAGTGAAATCAACGCGTAACATACCTGGCGGGTTTAAGCAAGTGGGTTACAGAAAGTGGTCTGAGGGAGGAAGCAGAGGGAAAGAACTTGTTGAGAGCTGCAAAGGATAGAGGGAGATGGAGAGCCATGATTGCCTCCTTCCTGAAAGGACCTAGCACATAAAAAAGAAAAGAAACATGACTGTTTCTGAAGATGCTCAGTGGTGAGCGGAGCATACATAATTTCAGCCATCTATATATCGACTTATTCTATTGAAATCTAATTATGGATTCCATTTCCACTTCACTGGAATTATACAGAGCAAATTCCTGATTTAAATGTACTGAGGCCGCTGAACCCCTTGTAAACTTTATTATTTAAAATAAAAAGACTGATATCTTAAATATATATTAATTTATATATTAAATTAATATATTTATTGAATTTTCAAACAAATATTAACCGGCCCTGTCGGCTGGGGCTTTAGAATACGCCGACTGCACCTTTGTAGAGGGGTAAGACCCCCCCCCAATGAGGCGTCCTGGGTATGACGTTAAATTGCATCCAACAGCAAGGCCTCTGATCTGGAGGTTTTGAGGAGCGTGGAACCACCTCTTAATTGCTGGTGTTCCCAGGTTCACATTGACCCGGGGTGGTAGCACCTGTTAGGGTTCCACCTATGGGCAAATAGTGAACTCCTAGTTTTCCAAGTTTTACCCGCGTCCTGGGTATGACGGTAAACTACATCCGCATCCTGGGTATGACGGTAAACTACATCCACATCCTGGGTACGGCGATAAACTGCATCCAACAGCAAGGTCTCAGATAATGTTTTCAGAAGAATAATGTTGCCAGCTCTAAGTTTTTGAAACAATAATGTTGCCAGTTTTTTTGTTTTTTGTTTTTGTAGAAAAGGAATAATGTTACCAGCTATACGTTTTTTTTAAACAATAATGTTGCCAGCTATACGTTTTTTTTAAACAATAATGTTGCCAGCTATACGTTTTTTTTTTAACAATAATGTTGCGAGCTATACGTTTTTTTTTTTGAAACAATAATGTTGCCAGCTATACGTTTTTTATTCCATACAAAATAGGCATTTAAAATTCATATAAACTGGATTTGGCATTAAATAACCCACAGTGGTTGATATGCCATAAAACCCGAACAAACAAACAAATATTAACACGTCGTTAATGGAATTTAATAATAAGTCTTCTTAATATTCCAGCACTCTCCGCAGTATTCAACATTTTTTTCTGTACTTTTTTCTCCTGCTTTCATTTAGATTTTTCCCAGTCTTCCTCTAATTTTCATATCCCCTAGCTTTTTCCTATCTTTTCGGAACTGTCACCGGTTCTTCGATAATGACTGTCACTAAGTAACGTTCCAATTTTTGTTAGACGATTGTCCTAGTCGAAATACTTCTCTACTGTTTGTTTTTCTTTCAGATATATGTGTCATCAGCTTTTGTACAGCAAAATCTGTCAGGTTTTCTTGTTTAATAATACCGGACCCCCTCTTCAGGATTAATTCACAAGGATAGATTCTTGTCTGCCTATACCATTGATATCTATCGTCAAACCGTAGTCATGTGCACAATTCCCACTTGAATATATTCTGCATCTAGTCATATGTATTATTTGTCGTTTCACTTGCTACATCCAATGGATTATGGGATTCACTGTCTCCTCTATATTTCCACAGTCTATATTATTTCTTTTCTTGTGTTTGTATCTTCAGCCGCTCTTAAAGGCGATTCAGTTTCTCCTTTAAGGTAGGCTCTTTTGATTTGTTTTTCGAAGTGCCTATATAATTGTTTTTCTTCCTGTTTTCAGTTCTTTGTTGTTTCCTGGGTTCTGGTTAATTCTTGTATTCATTATAAAGCAGCTCTTGGTTATTGTAAGTATTAGGTTGGTGCAAAAAATAATGACGTAATAATGTCGCTTTTTGATGTATTTTTTAACGTCAAAAAACGACATTATTACGTCATTATTTTTTGCACCAACCTAATAGTTCTTATGTTCTGTTTGCTTTCCGTAACTGTGTAGTCGATACTGGCCTCGATTCTAAATATTTATCTTCGTCCCTTTTATTCTAAAATATAACCGCTGTCGGCATTGTATCTCGAGTGTAGAGCCTTCGGCATGGCTACCCGTTTTCCTATTTCATTACCTTGATTTGAGTTCCATTCTTGTACAATCTAAAAACGGCCCATTGCAACTCGTAATGGAAATTATCCAATGATTAGTTCCTTGAAGTTCCTTCTGCCTTATTTTGTCATCTAAAAGCTTCTTTTTCCCCTTCAATAAACTCCATTACGACTTGTCAGTCCCTAATTCCCTCCGTGCCTGAAGAATCTGGATCTTTGTATAATACTTTGAATTACTTTTCCGTTTCTCGCGACTCTGTGAATCTGTAACCGACTTAGCATTTTCAGTTCAACGTTATCATCACTAGAACAAATAATATTAGAGAAGGCGAGTCTACAAGGAAGATACCACTTTTTATTTACATTATTTATTTTAGTCGGACTGTTATCCTCATCTTCATCGTCATATTCACAACGTTCACAGGACGTTGTACAATTCAGCCTTCTTCAGGTGATTGGAATTTCGAATGGAACCTTTTATTTCGTTCACTGACTGTTCTAGTTCCACATGCCATGCCTCTTCCGGATATCTCAGTTATTTCCTTTTAACTCAACTCACCAAAATCTTGGTTCACCACTGCTGTGCCCTGGTTTCTGAACTCTTTCGGTCTAGTCACTGGATCTAACCAAAGCCTTTATCTACTGGGTCATGTGTCTTTTTGAATATGGCAATGAAGATGAGGATAATAGTCTGAATAATGTAAATAATGTAAATAATCATAATACCTCCTCAGAGTCATAGACAGTCCACTTTTCTTTTCTTTTTTTTTTTTTTTTTTGAACTTTCAAATCCCTATTCGAATCTTTCAAGTTCACTATTATTTTCTTTTCGTTATCCATTCAGTAATTTTCTTTCAAACAATTGATCGTCTATTTTGCTCATTGTTCATCACTATTCGTGAATCCTCATTAACAAGAAGCCGTCGATTTCATCATATTGAAGCGTTCTCTAACTGGTAAATGTTTACAATCTAATTTAATCTTATGGCCTGGATGGGATAAACATTTGAATCGCAAAGTCCCAGAGGATTTTCTTTCATTAGCTGGGAAATATTGTGTTCAGTGACTATACCATTATTCTGTCCGATCAAAATGCCATCGTTTGCACAGCTTTTCAGGAATTAATCTTCGGCTTGTAAAGCGAGCAGTAGATTTCTTCGATTATTGGCGCGCTTCGAATTTACACGCCATTAATAAGCATATCATACGTCAGTAGTTGTTTGGATTTGTTTTGATCATGACATTTTTTTTACAAGATCAGTTTAGTTTTTAATCTCTTTATCCATTCGGAGATCATTGCTTCTTTCAGATATTTCGGTAATCATTATGCTCGTTTCTCATGTTTAATCCGAAATTGCTTGAAACAGAATCCATGGATACCATGATGGTGAGGTGATGATTTACTGTTTTTGTAGGCTTCTTCCGAACATTTCAATACTGTCCCTTTTCAATCATTTGTTAACTCGCTCTGTGGATCTTCTAGCCAGTTGGCGCCTTAGATTTGCTCTTGAACTCTGCCCCTCCAGAATTGTTTTATTTTCGTAGCATCCATCTCTATGTTCACTTTATTATTTCCCCCTTTACTTATTGGCAAAACATTTACTGTTTGTTATATATCCTCGGTATTCGTGCTCTATAGACAAGTTCTTTGCCTTGATAAATGCCCTCAGAGAACGAAGCGAGTCGGCTAACTATAGTTGTTTCCTCTTGTCTTTTGTTACTTTATATTATATTATATATATATATATATATATATATGAAAATATTGTAGAAAATAGGAAAGAAACTGGTTTGGTAAATAATCCAAAGAATCCTTAGTATTTTAGTTATTATTTTTAAAAAATAGTGCTCGATACGGAAGTAGAGCATAAATATAATTATTTATTTAAAAATATGATTCCAACTCGAGTTGGAATCATATTTTTAAATAAATAATTATATATATATATATATATATATATATATATATATATATATATGATGGACTAATGATGGACTCTCCCGTCGCTTTCAACGTATGAGGTTCCAACAACTTTTTTTATTTAACCTTGTGTGTGAGTCGCAAGTGACATTTCAGTCCTGCTAGTGATTTGCAAAGAAGTCCACAGATTGTGCAAGAGTGTGGATTCTTGGAGTATATGGCTGGAACAGCAGCAGATATTTTATTCCTTTCCCTAGTTTGATGAAGCTTGACAATGTTTAATGCTGCCTTGTTCTTGATGCCATTGTAGCATGTAGTCTTCCATTCATTACGATCAATTACGATATTCTCAAAGGCAGTGTGATTTATATTCGCGGCTAAGAGGTTACTTTTCAGCTTGTCCCTGTACTTAAGCAATATATATATATATATATATATATATATATATATATATATTGGGGGTTCTTGCTGGAATGTTTCTGCTATGCCAACATTTCTGCATATTTTCCTAAATATTTACAGCATTTCCTTCGCTTGATAAATATTTAAACTTTTAAAGGATCCTTTGTAATTTTTTTATATTTAGACTGTCATTTTAACCTGTTTAAAAAATTAGCAATCGAGATTAAATTTGTTTTCCTCTCTATCCTATTTATTTTTATGCTTCTTCTGTCAACAGTAATAATCAGAATAGTCACCTCTCCAGGGGACCATGAAGAGAATAAATGTAATTATAGTAACTGGCAGTCACAGAAAACTTTATTTTAGCCAAGAAGGTTACAATTACCGATGGTGAGTCTCAAATCTGTAATCTGATTTTTTGGGTATGGTTTGATTTTTTTTTTTTCATCATTATGAGGAGTGTGTGTGTAGAAACACAAAACGCATAGGTATATTACCTTGTTTTCTGTTACCCAGGGCGTTATGATTCTATCATGAACTGAGATTTACATTTCTACACTGCCGATACTACGCTGAAAACAATCTTTATTCGTGCGATATGCATTTATTTCTTTTTCCTTTTTATTTCTGTTTTAGAAAAAGCAAAAAATACATCCGCTGTTATTATTGCTACAATAATAATTGTAAACTATATCAATAGTTTAATTCATTTTTTGAGCTTGTTTTCAGTTGTGTATTCAGTAAACGCTGATAAAGGCGAGGCCACGATATAAAAAGAAACGATTTGGTGTCAGTCAAAACAGTGAATTAGCTGTAATATTTTTCTATGCTGGTTTGAAAGGAGACTAAACCTATTTTCTATAATTCAAATAGGTAGTTCTCGATAAATGTATTACCGGGTTTGAATAAATTTAGTCCTTGCAGTTTGACGAACTTACACAAAGAAAATTAAATGCATTTAAATATGTATACCATAAATTACGAGGTACAAGTCGAATTTTCAAAACTCAAAAAATATTTCCAAAACATCTGGTCACCTAACTCCCCATACTGCAACTCCCTTGATTATTATGTGTGGGGCGTAGTTGAGTGAGAGACCAACAAAACTCCTTGTAATGCCAAAGATAATCTGAAGGCAAGGATTATGGCGGTATTCACCAACTTAAACAAGGAGACTGTCCAAAAGAGTTGCGGGAGATTCCGATGTCATATGGAGGTTGAGGTCAATGGCGATTTTATTGAATGAATTCACTCTTTACTATTTCAAGATAGTTTTGTCTAATTTTGGTAAATACATCTGAGATGCCAGTGTTACTTTCATTTTTGCTACATTTATACGACAATTCATCCATCGAACCCTGTATATTACTGGGTTTGAATATATTTAATCCTTGCTTCAATGAAGTTTGACGAACTTAAACCAAAAAAAATTAAGTATGTATAATTATCTTTATTCAATTTTGGTAAAGCTTCCGCGTGTACATTCTATCTCTGTTTCAAATGATGACTTCGGATATTTGTAAAGTGGATAATGCTCTTCAGGCAAACCTGGTACTTGATACACTTGATAAAACTTCTCATTTCCTCACAATACAATTCTGAGTATCTTGTGACTGAAACATTTGATTTAGAAAAATAATACTAATAAAACATTGCATTTTTGCCGCAGACTCCACACTGATTCCATTTGCAAACATGTGCATTCGCAGTAAGAAACATAAAATATTTGAACTGGAACTCAAAATGGAATACCTTAAGGGAAGCACTTTTGACAACAGTAAAAGCCATTACGAAATACACGAAGGAAAGAAGCGATGACAGGTGATATTCGAGATATAATGAAGGAATCAGTAGAAACTGGGCAGAATATATAATGTTAAATAAAAGCAGCAGAAATAAGTGCAAGCAAGCAAAAAGAATGTGTATGATTCAATGGGAAATCCACAGAGATCGAAAACCTGAAAACAGAGACGTAGAACGCATGCATAAAAGATAAAATAACAGGAGAGAAAACATACACTTCCTCAAGATGTGCAAAACGTAGAAGTCGGTGGAGAACATTTACAACGAATGGGATGAATGCATCTGAGAACTATTCCACGAAAACAAAGGATGCAACCTACAATGAATAAGGCATATGAATGGAGAAGTCGTATTAAAATTTATTGTTAGGTCAGCACTGGTCAAGATGAAAAACAAAACAGCAGGATCAGTTGAGCTATAAGAGAGACGCTGACAGCCTCAGATTATATAAAGACTAAAATGCCGACTAAAGGGATAAATTAATAAATATTAAGTTGGTGCAAAAATAATGTCGTTTTCTCACGTATATTACTATGTGAGAAAACGACATTGTTTTTGCACCAACCTAATATATACAACAGCTACGAAAGACCAAAACAACTTGGTGGACCGGTAGCGTAGCGTAGCCGTCATGACTAAACTAAGTACTAATAAATTATATCCCAACCAATTGAACCACTTATTTAAACTACTAATTAAACTCGATATATAGTAAGAAAACTGGGTTTTTTTGTGGGGGGGGGGTTCAAGTACAGAGAAAACAAATGTAATTTTTATGATCTTAATTCTGTCATGGGAGTATGGCGAGGTAGGAACATTTCGGTGAATCTCCTCCGGTTTACGTCATAACTTTGGGGAATTCCCTCTTCACCAACAATATGAATATAATCTATTTACAAGAAACTAAATAAAATAATGTTAGTAATAACCCCCTCCCCCACAATGCATAAATGTGGCAAAAGCATCAGTTAACTGGACGACATCAATGCGGGACTATAATAATATGAAAACACTCATTCATCCCAAACACTCACACAGACACGCATTCATTCACAAAAACACACGCGAAACGAAAGGCTCCCCGCATTCACCAGAGAACTGACATCACTGACCACCTAACGAGAGAGGGGATGGGGAATTAAACTAAAGAAAAATAGGGACAGAAGTAAAAAGAAGCCAATGCGCACACACACACACCAGTTAATTTAACTGGAAAAAAGGAAACTAAAGATCCAAAAACAAACTTAAACTAGCCTAAATTCGGGATGGGTTGCCCAAGTTCAACCCAGGAAGAACAATATCCTGATGCCTAGCCGTCATCAAAAGGCCACTCTAGGTCATAAGAGGCGTTTCAGAGCAAGAGGACATTCATGGTAGGCGGAGTATTCGTCTCAGGGTGAACCGCGGGCATCGTCGAGTGCACACTTCTCAGAAGGCGCCCTCCTCATCCGATTCGCGGCACATTCGGTATAGTAACGCGATGCGAAGCATATATTAACGAATCTCAATGCTAGGCATGCCCAGACTGCCTTCAGATGGATGGAGACAACAGATCTCCCGAGATACCATAGCGGCCACAAGAAAGAGAACAAGAGCCTTACTAATAACATTAGCTTTGCATACGGAAGAGAGTCGGTAAAGGAGAATCGGCTAGATGTCTGAAACATAAACTTCCGCTTTCCCCTTCAAGGAAAGATTCCTCTGAGACCACAGATTAACTGCGATCTCGGCCTTCCCTTATACCTCCGACCAATTCATTTCCAACTGGATATTAGGACCGAACCAGATGCCGAGTAACTTGACCGGCCCGTCCGGAAAGAGGAAAGGTCCGGAAAGAGACACTCCCTTACAGTCACCGAACTGCAAGCCAACAGACTTATCGCGGTTGATCTTGGCCCCTGTCACCATCTCATAACCACTGATTTCTTCGCTAACTTCGTCAATCTCGGCTCTGCTCGTCACAAGAATCGAAAGGTCATCAGCATAGGCAGAATACATGGCCGAGGTGGTAGTACTAGATAGGAAAATTCCGCGCAGGACCGGATTCTTCTTTAACTTGCGAAGGAAAGGTTCCAACGCAAGAACGTAAAGCAAAGGCGAAAGCGGACAACCTTGACGAATGGAGAGAGACAATACGAAAGGTTCCAATCGTACCCTATTCACCTCCACCAGCGCATCGGGCGTCGCATACAGAAATCGGATCCGGGTGCGAAAATATGGCCCGAAACCGGCCGCCGAAAGAACAGCCTCCAGAAATCGATGGGCAACCCTATCGAAGGCCTTGGACTGATCTAAATTGATCAACGCAGCTTCACTGTCTTCTCGGTGATCAAGCGTACCATATAAAGGTTGTTCTGAATAGTTCTTCCCTTCACATCAGAAGTCTGTTCAGAGCCAATCAGACTGGACAGGACAGCCTGCAGTCGGTTGGCTAAGACCTTGGCCAAAATCTTTAACTCTGTATTAAACATAGTTAAAGGGCGAAAATTACCTAACACATCCTCACCTTTCTTGTCCTTGCCCAGCAACTTGATCACACCCCTGGTGAAGCGTTAAGGTATAGACTTCTGTTTCATTCAGTTTTTGTAAATCAGTTCCAGCAAGGGGAAAAAAAACGGGCGGCTGCCTCAAGTAAACATCGTAGAGAACACCATCTAATCCCGGAGATTTATCCAGGTCAACTTGTTTCAGCGCTTCTCAGGTTTCCGAATCTGTGATGGGATAATTGCACCGAGCCGCTTCAGCTGCCTCAATGCAGAGAAAGTCGGCTAAATAGGCGTCGAAATGAGCAGGGCTCAGACCTGGCTCTTTGGTTAAAAGTTCCTGAAAGTAATCACGAAAAGCCTCAGATATGCCCACGTTTGAAGTCACTGTACGCTTATCCGGCAATGTGACGCACGCGATATGTCGCCGAGATCCATTCCGAGACCCCTTTGCACGCAAGTCTGCAGCCATATTCGTTGCCTCGGAGTACATTCTTTTTAACCTAGCCCTAACTACCAGACCTTGATCCTAGTTGATTAGCAAGGAGGCCAACTCTACCTTAGGCAAGGCTATTTCTCCACTATCACATGATTTAACTGCCCGATCTGCTGGAAACTTTCCCACTCCAAAAGGCAGTACCTGCTACTATTTATAACAATAATAAAAACAGTAATATATTTTCATATAAAAAATTACCAACAATACCTATTTATAGTAAAATTACTAACACTACATCATTAAACATGAAAGAACTCTTTCATAACATTAATCCATATAATATTGTACAATTTCTTAAGTCAAACTGTATTCTAAAATATAACTTCAACAAAACTACAATATAAAATGCACATATCACCGCCTCTTGTAATTTTGTCCGCACAAACAAGTATTTTCACAAAAGATGATTATCATCTTCCATGTTTTTAATCATGAAAGCAGAATAACATATATCGTATTTTTATTAGTTCAAAGCTCTCAAGAAAATTAAATTCCGGCAGTAAATGATCCATAAAGTAGTAGTCATAATATGCCGTTAAACAAACAAATCAAATCAAATCAACGACTAAGTAGGGTAGTACGAAAATGCCATGTACACTAGTCGAGAGGAAGTAACGGACAATTAAGACAAAGGCAAATATACTACAGAATTACCTAACTGATGGCTGATATCTTCAAAGTCTAGAAAGCGATATTCGATATCTGGAGAAAACGATCGAATCCGATTTTTTTAGAGGAATCTATAACATTTTACAGTGTCTTGCCTTTCTTCGCATTCATTAACTTGGTTATATAATTGATCTAAATGTGTTTGGTCCTGACTTGGGATCTCGACTCCTGTCACTTTCTCACCGATTTAATGTGGCTTCACTCTGTCTTTTCAATCAATATTTTCATGGCATCTGCTCTGACGAGCTATTTTCACTGGTGCCCCTGACTGCATGAATTTAAACGTGCTACTAGGTTGGCATTTCGGTCCCACCGTTTTACTGTCGAAACAGTCAAATTTAACCGCCTCTTCTAATCCAACAGCTTCTTCTCTCGTACTTCCCGACAGTGAAGCTCTCTTCCTCTTACTTGCTTCCCTGATAACTATAATCTTCAAAAAAATTAAATGTAATGTCAATCGACATATTCTGTTGTCTTGATCCACATTCCTCTTTTTATCCTCCTTTTTATCATTTACTCACACCCCCTTACCCGGTCTTGTCCCTTACTTAGACACTCTATAGCTCCTTGCGTACTAGTGGCACTTCCGGGGTGAACTGTTTAAAAAAATTTAGAAATTCAGTTTTTCTTTTCAGATATCCTTTGCAATATATTTTGTCAATTGAAATGTCTGTGTTTTTATGTCTTGTTCGTCTATTTTTTCCTCTTGGCAGTTTTCTTGAAACTTTTAGATCTTATAATCTTTTGTTACTGTATTCTTGAAATATTTTGATCAAATAATCAAAGAAATTCTGCATTGAAAACTATTCATCTCTTGCTTCTTTCATTTCGCAGAAACTCCAGTAATTTTATGACTCGGGTGCCAGAATTTATACATTGCCATCAACATGCTTCTTCTGTATTAGCTGATTTGTTTAACGGCATATCAACATTTTATGGGTCATTTAATACCGAAATTTAATTTTCTTGGGAGATTTGAAGTAACAAAAATATGTTATTCAGTTCTCACAATTGAATACATGGTAGATGATACTCAACTTGTGCATATACATCTATGTGTGGACATAATTACTACAGATGGTGATATGTGTGTTTTGTTTCTTTTTTAAAACTTATATTTTGGAATAATGTTCAGTTTAAGAGTTTGTAGGATTTTATATCGATTATTGTCATGGAAGTTCATGTTTGATGATTTTTTTTTTTTTTGCCGCAATCTAAAGAATTTGAACACAATTGTATGCCTTCAACTAAATATATTTTGAACGCAATTATTGCTGGTCATGTAGTGTCGATCTTTTTTTTATATGAAAATATATTGTTGATGTTTTTACTATTAAAATGTACTTTTATAATTTCATGGTGTTTTTATTGGCAGGGGACTCACTATTTTCCCATAACTGGAAGCCTAATAGGTGCTATCACCCGGATCAGGGTAGACCTGGGAACAACAGCAATGAGGAAGTTGTTCCACGCTCCTCAAAACCTCCAAACTCGCGATCAGAGGCCTTGCTGCTGGATGCTTGTTTTTCGACTGAAATCTCTCCGTTATCATCTTTTTTTTTAAAGCTATTCACCCCAAGCAAAGCGGGAGTGCGACTAGCACGCAAGGAGCTACAGACAGTGAGAGCAAGAGTAAAGAGACGTGATAGAGGAAAGGATGAAGAGAAGGATGGGGAATTAGATCAAGACATCAGATGTCGATTGACATTATATTTGAATATTTTAAGACTATAACTGTCATGGAAGCAAGTAAGACGAAGGGAGTTCCACAGACGGGAAGTGCGATACATGAAGCTATTGGAGTTGAGGAGACGGCTAGATTTAACCGTTTCGACAGTGAAAGGGTGGGACTGAGATGTCACCTTAGTAACACGCTTAAATTCATGCAGTTTGGGAACCAGCGAAAATAGCTCGTCGGAGCAGTTACCGCAAAAATACTTTTAGAAATGACAGAGTGTGGGTGGGGGGCAACGGCTCTTCTGTGAGAAAGTGACTCGGCCGAGATGCCAGACCAGGACCAACCACATTACATATATGTTTCTTGATTATTCACTTATTTAGTACTTTTTATTCTGTTTGGCTGTTAAGTTTAGTTTCTAAATGTTTATTCGATAGCTAGCTAGCTAGATAGATAGATGTATTCGTGTCTGAGATTATATACTTGTGTGTGTCGATGTATACGTATTCTACGATATCTATATCTATTTATCTATCTATCTATCTATATATATATATATATATATATATATATATATATATATTCTTATATATTAGGTTGGTGGAAAAAATAACGTAATAATGTCGTTTTTTGACGTAATTTTAACGTCAAAAAAACGATATTATTACGTCATTATTTTTGCACCAACCTAATACCTACATAAATATGTTTATCTGCTGTAACTTAATGTTCTTTATTTTTCCATGATATTGCAAGATATACAGCCGTCAAAGTTTGACATTTGATGCTAATGAAATCGTGAAAATCCCGCGGTGATACACCGAAGAAACCGTGCCCTGAATATTTCCTCCAAATAAATCAGTATTTTCATTTTTTTCTGACTATAAAATTACTTTTCAAAGACACCTACCCACAAAAAAAAAATGTTGCGAAAAAAAAAAACCCCAGTACTCTGCATATATTTTAAAATTGGTATGCCTAAGCTATAATTTCATAAGTTAAAATTTATTCTTTTTTGACACTTTTTTTTTCTGTTTGTAAATGCTAGATAATTTTGATGCTGAGTAATTTCATTGAGTTCTAAATTCTGAATCTCAACCTTATTCAGTCAATATGGCGACAGATGTAAAATAGACATTTTTAAAACGGACATCAATATTTCAAAATCATAAAACTGATGGTATATATTTACATGAATTAACTGCGTGTAAAAACACTTGTAGTCTCAAATAGAATTTAAACTTTGATGCTTTCTGAATAAACATAACGAAAAGTTCCTTTTATCCAGTGCCCGTGCAAGTATCTCCATTTTATCTATTTTTTTTTTTAAATAAGCTGAACAGACTTTAGTTACGCTTTCCTGGGAAAGGACGCATAACCAGGCGTGATTAAAGTTTCGGACAAGACCAGTACACTCAAACCCTTAGTCTCTAACTTGTTATATAAAATACAAATTTTCTTGTCACCTAATTATGCAGAATAATGGATCATATGCAATAGAGGTTACAATTCAACTAGAAAAATTGAAAATAAATACAATATATCTAAAATATAAATTGGATACACATAATAGATTATCCGTTTTGAAATAAATCTACAATGTTTTGCGGCAATTTTTAACATCGACTTGAGATTTTTCTTGATAAATCTCTATCTATAAAAGGCCCGATGTGTGTGTGTGTGTGTGTGTGTGTGTGTAACGAATGCACGGCTGCAATTTTCGACGGATTTGCACTAAAATTTACATGCACATACTCCAAGTTAGTGAGAAGGCCAAGACCGACCTTGCATATCCCAACTCCCATCGATAGTGGAAATAATCCATTTTTTTCATGCTTCTACGGCAAATTTCATGTAGTTTGCGGCTATTTTGTGCTGGCCAAAGTGAGAGTCTATATACTTTAAAAGCAAGGAAGGACAAAAATATTTTAATTCAAATGATAGCAAATGCTGTATGAGTCGTACGATTTTTGAATCAAGCACGGGAAACGCCGTGCCATGCTGCTAGTAGTTGCATAATTTAAGGTATTCAACATTACGAATAAAACACATATCGAATTTTATGTAGTGCTTTTTTTTCGATACTTTGTATGAGCAAAACAAATTCACGGATTTGGACGAACAAAAGGCCCCAAAATGATATCAAAATACCCAAGTTTTTTTATCCTTTGATAATTAGTTGTACATAGATTAATTTGTAACCTATATAAAAGTAGATAGAAAAAAGTAAATGTTGATAAGATACAGAGGTTCACAAACCACTGCCCGGTGCACCCAATGAGGCTTGTGCTTCTCCCGGTTGGGGTTTTAGTGGGCTAGTACGGACTGGATTTGATTAAATTAATCCTTATAAAATATCTTATAGTGTCAAATAAAATTTAAAGTTTTAAGCTTTTTAAAATAAACATGACTACTTTTCTGTGAAAAGTTCCCTTTATCGAACACAAATGACAGGCTCCACAGTTTGGGATCACTCGTTTAAGATTCTATCTCTCTGGCTTCAATAATCAACAAATGAAACTGAATGAAACTGTGAGCATTCAGTAAAGGCATTCTCATTTTTGTTCCTCTTGAACTTTTCAGCGATAATTGTATTACAGACCATTTCAAAGCCGTACTTTGATATTAACCTGATATAAGGCATTTTGATATTAACCTGATATGATGTGTAAGGTTACATTTCATACTAAAGCACCACAAGCTTGAATTAATGGAATTGTGATTCAACAATATTAAATCTAAATATTTCTGGAGATTTTATTCTATAGCTACTGGTTTTGTTCCGATTTAGAAAGGGTCAGGTGTAACATAACATTTCACGAAATCTGAACAAAATGATATTTCTAACTCTACAGTTCGGTCAACTGATTTCCGAATTGACCTTTACAGAAAGCGCACAGGATAACTCAATATAAAATCTGAACACCCTTCTCCTTTTGTGGAAAGTCAATGCATACTTTGTCCATAATCTTCCACTTTGCTAGTAAAACTTTGAAGGAATTATATAATGTGCATAGGAAAAGATTAACGCCTGCAGTATCTTAATGCTTAGGATTCCCGTTGTGTTAAGAACGTTCATTGGCAAACTTAATTAATCCTAGAGAAATAATCTTTTCTTTCTTGTGCAGTTTCTCAGATGTCTCTTTTATAATAAAACAATGACTGGTTGCTAATTTCCGATACACCAATCTGCTAGTTGGCGTAGATAAACTCTACTGCAGACGTCCGCTCGTGTTACTTCAACACCCATAGATCAACATGTGGTCTTTATTGTGACTAAGCTGAACAGATATTAGTTACGCTTTCCTGGAAAAGGGCGCATAATCTGGCGTGATCAAAAGTTTCGGACAAGACCCGTACACTGAAACCCTTGGTCTCTGACTTGTTACTTTGTGCTAGAAGAACAATGGACTGCTTCCGAATAGTTTCGTCCCTCCGATTTCGCTCAAGGCTTGGGTCAAACCGTGGTTTGATTTTCAGTCACTTTCAAACGTTGCCGTCCGTTAAAACCGTCTTCCCAGGCCGATATAATCAAGAGCTCACCTGCCTGACTTTCGAATAAAATAATATCTTCTGTAAACATTAAATAAAACAAGTATCATTTAGTCTTGAATCGAAAATATATCGGGTATTAATTCATCCTGCTTTGATATGTTAATAGAAATTATCATGAATATCAAAATTAGATATATTTTTTATCATTTTGTGGCTTCTTACAAATCTCCATAACTAGACTGAGCAAAACGTTATAGTCATACTAAAAGGCAATGCTATTTTTTTTGTTTTTACTAATGCTGGCATTATTTCAAACTATTCTCTTTAGCAATTGTTCCATTTTTTTTATTTTCTATTTTTATCGAAGCATATTTTGCGGAACATTCTCCGTTAAACGAAAACGTCGAAGTGCCAATCCGTTAAACAAAATGAATCAGTAATACAATGTAGTTGCCGAGAAAATCCATATCCTGGAAGTAAATCTTACATCCACATCGTTTTAACCCTTAGAGCCCCGCGTTCCTGAACAATTTTAACCCTTCTGCCTGAGTTCCTGAGTCAAGATTTGCAAATATTTGGTATGTAATGTTTCACGGTAGATATAAAAATAGTTAAAACTGTTTCGCCACCGTTCAACCGGTGGCTAGACATTACGTCATTTTTCACTACCACCGTTTAAGCGATGGTTGGACATTACGTCATTTTTCTCTGCCACCATTAGTCAGGGCTCAATGGTTTAAGATTCAACCACAAAAGCCCGGACTTAAACTTCCGAAAAGAGAGAAGGCTTCTATAAAATTTAATAATTATTAATAATAAAAATTATCTGTGAAAATCAATCTCACAAAAGAGGACATGCGATTTACGAACTCGTAAAAGTTATTTTTATCTGAACATATCATTCCATATTTTTACAGCAACATTCTTTGAGACAGTTCATGCTTTATCTTAAAGCGTCTCGAACCTTGGACACAAACTTGCTTCCAAACCCATTTTTTATAACGGAAAATATCGCTTGTATACTCTTTATTATTCGGACCAAGGTGGTCTTTTTGGGTGTTATAGTAACCCGTTTTTTGTTTTTAGTTTTTTTTTTTCCTGTTGTGCCGTCCGGTCTTCTTTACTTGACTGTCATCGGAATCGGTAACATTCGCAGAATTTTGAGTGTAACATTTATTTAATTCAGATGTGGCTAATTCTCATACGGTTTTCAATGATTAGGTGATGTCGCCGACCAGTAAATACACACACATTTAATTCATGCCTGTTTTCATTGTCTATTTATTCGACTGCACAAGTGTATGTGACATTTTAGTACTAGGAGAACCAGGGATTGAACTGACAAACGGCAGCATATACAATATTTTTTAGTTAACGACTTAATTCACTAGTGACTAAGTCATGTGCGTTCAATACCTGTATTAGGTAGTGTTGAAAAAGCCACACAGTTTGGTTCGGTGGAAGAAAGGACAAACAATAACACTGATGTGCCTTAACGAATATAATATATTACCTAAGCTTGAAAAATACTTTTTTTTTTCAATTGTAGACAATGATACCTTTTATGAAACAGTTCATCAAAGATTTTCGTAAACCTGATTACAATGACGTACCCAAGTTTGTGTTTTTGTTTTTGTCCTTGTTTGGTCTTTTAGCATGAAATTAAAGTTGTAGTATCGTATGCAAATTAGATAGACAAGTATAAATAGAGAATAATTGGCAAACAGTAGCTATACCTAGTAAACACGGAAAACTGTACTACGACTATTAGTACGTAGAGAGGTGCGCAGAAACATAACAAAAGTATTGTTTGTGTTTTGTTAAACTTCATTTTCCTTTCAGAGTTCGTACTTTCTGGGCTGCTGATAAATCTTTGCGTTTATTTTGAAATATATCTTCATAGCTTTTGAACCACGCTTCGAACATTATTTAATTTTGTCACTCATGCACTAAAGCAATTATTGAATTGGAAATAGCCAAAGGTAGAGAAGTTACTAGGTTTTTATAAACAAGTGAACATTTGTTCGGACATTGATTATGAAAGATTCGTTTTCTGTCGTAAAATTATCTCAAATTCATCCATTTTTCTTCTACAATGAATCTCCCCTTGAGATTGTTTTCTGCATCTTCATCGCTAGTTCCTTATTATATCCGTTCGAATTCGCTCAGTTAGTTTTTATAGATGCAACCTTTTATTTAGTTTCAAATACGTCAGAGATGTCACAACCATTTGCTCCTGCTTCAGTAGCATAATCCACTAGGCCGGACAAAGTAAACTGGGTTGCTGTCTTAAAAAGGACCGCCAATCAGTGGTTAACTGGAGCAAGACATGACTTGTAAATTTGAACGCCTTCAAAACAAAACTGCTTTCATTTCATACCCATATGTTTCCTGCCTGCCATCAGCATGGCTGATGCTAAACTCCAGGACAGCAACACTCTACACCTTCTCGGCCTCTCTTTTTCTACTGACATGAAGTGGAGTCACTATATTGAATCAATTGCTTTTCTACTGCAAGGAAAGTTGTGTCGTGCAAGCAAATATTTCCCGTCAGAATCCATCTAGCGCAAGTATCTTCTTTTTAGATAATAATAGACTTAGTTATGCAATCTTACTAATTAACCTATAGCTGCGGGGAAGAGATGGATTCAACCCTTTTCCAATGGTATTGGCACGTGAGTGAATATAATGAACATATCTGAAATTGGATCTCGGCTCTCCAATTAACAATTCCGAGCCATAGTCCATTACACCACCCACATATCTAGGTTACAGCACCTGTTATTACCAAGCCACACCCCATCTAAGTACTGACTAGGCTCGGTCTTACTTAACTTCAGTGATGTTATGAGAACCGGTGTTTCAACGCTATATGGCCGTAAACCTCTGAAGATAGAATTGAAGTGTGAAACTAAGAGTTACCATGTATTGTTAATTCTTATGTCCTCGTTGTCTAAATCAAGCATGAGCAAACTTTTGCTGAGAGTGGGGACGAATGAGGTACAGTAAATAAGGTGGGCCCCGCTACTGAAAAATTCAAATTATTTTTTCATTAAAATCACCGAAGCCATTTCCACAAGAAAAGACCAAGCGCATGAGCATCGTTATCAAAATTAAGAAAAAGTTGATTTTTTCTTTGAAGTAATTATACTTTTTATAATTAAAAAATAACTGAAATCTTTGTCTAATAATATCTTGTGATTAACACACGCTGTCAAGTTTTGATTTGTTTCTAATTTATTCATTTGAATGTACAAAATATTTGTAAAAGAATAAGTATATTCATTCTTTAAGGAATTGAAGTTTTCCGTGTCTGAAGATATTTACACGTATGGCCTTCTGTAGTGGAAATTGTCAATGGCTTGAAATGCTGATAAAGTTACTTTCAACAAAAAATGACCAAATTCAAGAAACCTTGTAATTAATCATTGTTTATATATGTTGTATATATGCAGATATATAGACATTTCTTAATTTGTGAATAGTTTCTAATGTAAAAGCGTATGTATAAAAATTTATATGCATCTTTTTTTATCCTTATAAAATACTTGCAGTATCAATTTGAAATATTATCATCTACTGCAGATAAACTGAATGATTTGCTTGCAAATTCTCGTCAGACGAAGCTTTAATAAAAGTAAAACATGTTAGATTGTTATACGTTTCCAGTTTGTTATACGTTTCCAATTTGTTTTGTTTTTTATTTTATCATCCTGTCGGATTCCGAACAATATTTGATTTGTATTTGATCTTTAACTCACACACACAGACACATATATGTACAGCTACCTAAGGAAAGTTTTTAGTCAGGAGAAATAAACTATTTCAAATTTCAATATTTAATTACGTAATTCCTATTCAACAGCATTTGGAACTAGTATGGAGTAGGTCCTCCATTTGCTAGTTTCCATGCTTGGATTCGATTTCAATGGATTTGATCAGGTTATCGTCTGATCCATATTTTGCCACTCCTTTAGCAATGTTTCTTTAAGGGTTGCCATTGACATCATTTTGGTTGCACGCTCTTGAAGTCTTCGGTAAGGTGCTCCCAAACGTGCTTTATTGGATTCATGTCAGGACTTTGGGCTAACCATGGCAGTGACTTGATTCCTTGCCATTCATTCCAGAATTTTGCAACTTTGCTCGTATGAGATGCCGCTGCATCTTCTTGAAAAAGGTAGAAATGATTCTTGTCAATATGATTGGTTTCAAATTGTGGAAGTAGTCCTTTCTCTAATATTTGACACTATTTTGGACCATTCAACCGCTAGTCAACAAGAATCAGCTCCAAAACAGACAGCACACCACACGATTATTCCAATCCCTCCATGTTTCACGGTCGCCTGCAGACATTCAGTGTTCCAAGTCTCATTCTGATTTCTCCAAACATAAATCTATCTCAAATTCGAATATTGGCAGAATTTACTTTCATCTGACCAAATTACAGACTACCAAAATTCATAATCTATGCTCTCGAATACTCTCGCCCAGTCCATACGCCTGTTCCTGTTAACCTCTGAAATCAAGGGCTACTTTCTTGCAACGCTTCTTTGATAGCCTAGCTCTTTCGGAGTCTTTCTCACTGAATATGGCGACATTTCCATGATGTTGGCGATATCTTTGACGCCCTGACGACGGTTTCTGATGACTTCCCAATTCAGTGCACTTTTCGTTCGTTCAGACACGATGCTTGGTCTTCCTGAACGTTGTTTCACGCGACAGTGGCCTTCTTCATTACATTTCTTGACAATATTTGATGATCACGTATAAAAATATTGTTTTTATTGTTGTGTAGACGGATTCAACCATTTTCTTTTGATTTCTTGATACAGTTGTGTACGTTTTCTTGGAGGAGTAGTAATTCTGTTAGGAAAGGTGGTATAGGGGAAAGTCCTGGGCGTAGATGAATATTTGGATAATATTCAATGACGGCACTCTGGAAAATTTTCCTTCTGAGTGAGTTATTTTCGTATGAGTGTAGCATTTTTAAAATCAAAATGTTTTTTGAATTTATTTCTATGTATGACTAGTGCATTAGTTAAGTTGTTTTTGTGAGCTTTCTTTTGTGTTCATAGATGCGTTTTTTTTTTAATTTCTGCTTGTTTCTCCAATATATTGGGAGGAACAGATTTTGGCAATTTATTTTCTAAATGCCTTCTTCAGAAATATTATTGCTATTAGTGTTTGAGGATCTGAGTATATCTATAACGGTTTTGGATGTGTTTGTGATTATTTTAAGATTGTTTCAATGGGATAGATTGTTCTGGATATTAATATAGTGTTCCTATTGTCTTTTACCTTTATTCATATTGTCTTTTTCAACAGCTTAACTCTGAGAAATTTATATATATATATATATATATATATATATATATATATATATATATATATATATATATATATATATATATATATATATATATATATATATATATATATATATATATATATATATATATTCCAATTATATAATTTTATAATTTTGCTACAAGGGCTACTGAAACTTATAGCATTACCAATAACCGATTTTAAATTTATATGTGGAACACGTGTTTATTTTAACCTATAAACAGACATAAACAATATACCTACTAATCCTATGTCATTATAGTTTTACCAGCAACAAAATTCTATTACAGGCTCAATTATCTTTGTCTGCGTTGAGGTACTTATCAATCAATAAGCAATCAGTAGTTTATCTTGTGATTCCATTGAAGGAAACGTGAACCCTTGTTGCACTGATGGTAATAATGAAAGCAAGAAAAACACGCAAGTTCAATCTTTTCGTGTTTTTCTTTTCATTCTCAGTCAAGCCAACTAAGAAAGTGGATTAATGTTGTCAGATTATATCGTGGGTCCTCCTGCAGTTGAATAAGTCACAGGTTGCGACAAGCAAATTGGTTTGTTGATTTTTTTTTTTACGTAGTCTTTTCTCGATGAAGCGATTTCGGGTCGGGTGACATAGGCAACGTGACTTTCAACGAAATTAAGTCACTTAAGAAGAAAAGAAGATGAAAAGTCAAGTAAAATCCAAGTTTAAATGAGAAAAGCAAAACCAGAAAGGCACAACAAATAGAGTGAACGTTAATTCTTTCTTTTAACATAATGAATAGATTCACTGCTCTTCCCTTCCAGTATCTTAATCTCAGATTAAAAATGATGTGTTTATATTCTTTTATGTATGTTGGATGCTGCTGTCATTTCTATACTAAGAAAAACTTCGTTTTCAAGCATGGAAACTTCGAAGGACAACATTAACAAAAGTATAGCATTACATTGATTCACCTTTTATATTTTCTATCAAATTCAGTTCCATAAACAGAGAAGTCACGGTGGAGTAATGGATAGCGGCTCGTATTGAGGAATCGGAGAGCCGAATTCGAATTCCGGACGAATCCATTACATTCACGTACCCTTGGGAAAGATATGAACCCTTTTCTTCTCCCCCCCCCCAGCTATGGGGAAATAGCAGAACAGACCGAGTTCTATAGCCTTGGATGGCAACTGGTCTACTACAGAAAGAAATGGCAACCTTCTTAGGGTAAAAATCTGCCTCGTCAGTCATGTATCTTTCGATACATGATCGCCTAAGCGTGTTTCACGTATGGCTGACTGAAACCGAGAAAATCTATTAACGACAACGCGGATATTTTTACCCGTAAAGATACGCAAATTTCACTTAAAATCGTCTTAGAACATCATATTTCTAAGACTGGAATGAAACGATGAAAAGGCAAAAAATTAAAATAAATAAAAGCCAACTGCAATTTTAATTTCTGCTACCATATAGTTGCATAATTTTAACATTTAAGAGAAGAAATTTACTACAACAAGTAGTCCTTGTATATCGATTTTATATTTGAAGGTTTCCATTTACTATGATGAAATATTTAAGCATTAGGTTGGTGCAAAAATAGTGACGTAATAATGTCGTTTTTTGACGTATTTTTTAATGTCAAAAAACGACATTATTACGTCATTATTTTTGCACCGACCTAATATTTATGAGTTGTAATCAAGAAACACTCAGGTGCCAGATTTCATTTTTCTCTCGATTCGAACAGCAACTATTACAATGTGCGAGAAATAAAATATGACTGCCATGTTTTTTATTGTATGCAGCAATAAAAACATGCAAGTGTTATAATAGTTATTAGGTTAGACTGTTCTTCTTGGGTCTAGAAATCTTTACAACATAAAAATACCCTCCATTATATTAAAAACACCAAAGACTAAATGCATCGTTGTTAGCAAAAAGGGTGAGACCAAAATGCAAATTACAAATCGGAAATAACAAAATTAACCAAGCACAAAAATTTAAATATCAGAGGACAGAAATCGCGACTCTGGAATCCGAATACGCATTAGGATATCTTACAGAAGCTGAGCTAAATATTTAGCGATATAAAAGGCTTTCTTAGAATCAATGAAAATAACACTGAATTGTTACATATCTCTTCTACTGTATGACAGTGGATGCTGGACAATTTTCTCAGAGATGAAGAAGAGACTTGAAGCAACAGAAATGTGGTCCTACAGAAAGATGCTGAAGATGCCATGGACTGAACATGTGAGCAACGACAAGGTTTTAGAGAAAATGGAAACAAAAAGGAACCTTATACTCAACATCAGAAAGCGACAATTGAAGTTTCTGGGCTACATAATGAGGAAGGACGGCTTGGAAAATCTGTTACTCACAGGACAAATTAAGGGCATTTGGGACAGAAGAAAAGAACATATAACATATTTAACGATCTTGAGTAAATAGAAGGCGGAACATGGTTGAGAAATAACGTGAAAAAATAAGTTGTTTCGAGTTGCAAGGGACAGGAAATTGTGGAGAGCCATGATCTTCTACGTACTGAGAGAACACGACACAGTCGTTCGTTTTTTATCATTTATTAAAATAAATTCTTATTATTTATTAATAGTTTTTGAAGAATCATTCAACAATTCTAAATCTAATTCTCTTCATTTTCTACGACCTTTCTGCGAAAGATCCATTACATGTTCAGTACCTCGACGATAGAAATCACTAGGTTTTATCTCGAAAACTTCAAGACATTTTTCAAGCTCCACATCGTTGTTGAACGAATAACCTCTGTAATTGTTAAAAACTGACCGTAAAAAGTAGTAGTCTGAAGGGGCTATATCAGGAGAATATGGTGGGTATAGCAGAACTTCCGAACCGAGCTGACTAATTACATGTTTGGTACTGTTTTCGAAGTATGGACGAGTATTGTCAAATTGAATAATCACAGTGTATCGTCGGTCAGACCTTTTCAGTTCATTTGCCACTTCGAGCCTGTTCATTTGTTCGATATACTGCTTAACATTTCTTGTTTTGTTTTTAAGAAAGTGATCTCCGTAAACAGCACAAATGTCTCAAGCAGCTTAGGCATCTTTGTGACCTTGATTATGTCGAACATGCTCATTCTTGTCTACTTGGCATTCCATCTCAAAGGGGTGTCCAATATTAAATAAAATTTCAATAATGATCGACATGTTTCAAAGGATGCCTAGAGTTACTAAGAAGCAAAACATGTTACGAAAGATTATTCTTCGAGATCATTTGCAGAACATCACAAAAACGAACATATCGGCTGTAACAGTAAAATTGTTCAAATCGTGTATCAGCATAATTGTCCATCCCAGAAAATGTTTAATATCTAAAAAAAAAAAAAAACACTAGATGAATTAAGTTTCTTTTTCCAGATTTTCAAATAAGACGTTTAGCCTTCATGACACCATCTATCGCAAGAATCACTGAAAAGTCCAGCTAGAAGGAAAACAGATCAAAATCATTTTGTGTCAACCCTACTGTCTTTCCAAGTGATCAATGGTTTAAAAGAAAAAGATCTTTCAGGCTTTCTATAATGGTACCAACATTCATACACTCGCTTCCATCTTCAAATTTTATTCAAAAAACATTAAGAGAACGGTGAATAAATTTAAAAGGAGGGAACAGTTGAGAAGAAACCTGGATCAGGCGGTCACAACAGGAAAAGGGATCATCATTTCAACTTAGATATAAAGAGATCAATTAGAAAAGATTAGAAAAGATCCAACTTAATTCATAACACGTTTGGCACGTTGGAGAGCAGTTTGAATTATAACAGTCCAAAGAGCAATAAAAAAGAATTGAAAATAAAACGTGAAACCTGTGAAGCACTCCATGACAGAAAGTTAGAAAGTTGGAGAGGACAAAGAACATCTTGAATAAGTTCAAAGTAATCATTTGCTTCCGATCTTTAGCTATGATTAATTAATGACGAACATGTCATTTTTGTTCATGATCGATTTCATCACGATTCTTCTGTTAAGCCTAGAGAGTAATTATACATACTTATTGCTGAAAGTAGAGTCCAGTAGTGTTATAAAAACCTCGGAGAATTCCTGTAAGATATCTTTAACATTTCTAAGATAAAACGGTTCAAATCTTAATCTAACCAATGGACAATTTTGCTTTTACACGATTTATAAAATGAAAATCGACTTTTTGTGTAACTTTCTCTTTATTATCAAAATTTTTTTAATGCCTGCTCTAATTTGTTAAGCCGGGGTATTTTAAGTGTGCTTATATAAGTTACTTTGAATAATTCCCTCGTAGGCGTAGTTTTGTTTAATTACAATAGTTCAGCTGCGTCCCCTCTGATTTTTCTAAACTTCGAAATCTGTGCTCTTCTGTATTTGGGGGATTGTTTTCTATGAACTCGTGAACTCCCCGTGAATTTCTTGACCTTAACTTTATTACGAATATATTTCTATAAAGTGAAATTCATCGCTTGCTTCCGATTGATTAATGGTTTTCGAAAGTTATTGGTAGCTATTCTCGGTCCACTAATCGTTTGACTAATAAGAAAACATATGTATGGATAGTGTTATTCACTTTCTGTTATTTTGAATGAATCTCTATCTATAAAAGGCAGGATGTGTGTGTGTGTGTGTGTGTGTGTGTGTGTGTGTGTGTGTGTGTGTGTGTGTGTGTGTGTGTGTGTAACGAATGCACGGCCGCAATTTTCGACGGATTTGCACTAAAATTTACATGCACATGCTCCAAGTTAGCGGGAAGGCCAAGACCGACTTTGCATTTCCCAACTCCCATCGATAGTGGAAATAATCGATTTTTTCATGTTCCTACGGCAGTTTTCATGTAGTTTGTGGCCATTTTCTACTGGCCAGAGTGAGAGCCTATAGCTGGCTGCAACGAATAGGCAGGAAAATTCTATTGGCCAGCGTGAGAGCCAACAGCTGACTGACACGAAAGTTAACTAGCATGCTAGTATGCAAAAAAAAAAGTCGATAGCTGCATTCGTCACAAGTGGGAAAAAATTAAATCTGCATGGTACTTTACTCCAATTGACTCATTCGCTTGCTTAAAATCAACGTCTGATTCCGCAGAACTGGGTTGGGTGTGAAAAAGTAATTGTTGTGTTCATTTTGTTTAGTTCTTTTTTCGTAGGGGAGATTTAATGTTTAGTATAGAGCTTAGAAAAAATTCGCAGTAAGGCATGTACCAACATCAGCACGGCAAAGGGCACTCATTTAAGGGCAAGGAAGGGCAAAGATATTTTAAGTCAAGTGATAGCGATTGCTGTATGAGTCGTACGATTTCTGAATCAAGTACAGGCAACGCCGTGCCATGCTGCTAGTTCTATAATAATTGAGGTGTTCTTTTCCTTACTATAGATGGTCAACAAGAAGACAATCCGTAAAACACAGGAGCAGGCAGATTGTCGCATAACTTGTACAGCACCAAATAAAATTATCGAGTGTAGATATTTTACTTTAACTGCCTTTTACTTGCACTTCAGGCTATAACATTATCTCTCTCTCTCTCTCATTCTCTCTCTCTCTCTCTCTCAGTTTATCTCTCTCCGTATCTTTTTCTCTCTTCTCTCCCCTCTCTTCTATCGCGGCTCTCCTTTCGCCTTTTTATTCTCTCCTCTCTTTCTTTCTCTCCCCTTTTCTCTCCCTCTTCTTCTTTCACCTTTGCGCTCCCTCACCTTAACTCCCTTTGTCTCTCCCTCTCCTTCTCTCAGTTTATCTCTTTCCCTTCTTTTCTCATTTTTCTCTCCCTCTCCTTCTCTCACTTTCTCTCCTTCTCTCTTTCTATATTTCTCTCCCTTTCTCTCCTTCTCCCCCTCCTCTTTTTCTCCCTTTCTCGCCTTCTCTCTCTCTCCCCTTCTCTCTCTCTCTATCTCTTTTTATCTCCTACTCTCTGTTTTTTCTTTCTTTTATTGGAAATCAAATCAGTAGCCAGAGACTCTTCTCTAGTAATGACTCTGTACAACTACTTTCCTGAAATTTATTGTTACACGTTTAAGATTTCCACATATTTGTTTAGTTTTATTTTTATGTCTTGAAGTCTCCAATCTGCAACCTTTTTGCACGAAGTGTGAGAGATTTAAGTTTTCCTCGCAGTAGCTGACATAAAAATACTGTTAATAAATGATTATCACTTGAATTGAAATGAATTTTCACACCACTCATATAACATGGCACTTACTGAGGCACAAGTGACTTCTTTGATGATCGTTACTGATGACAGTTTCATTAACGTGTTCAATCTCCTTTACGCATGCGTAAGCGGAAGTGCCAAAAAATAGACAGTCATGTATTGACCCGTGCCTCCTTTCTTACGCGATGTGACATAAAACCTACTAGATACCGAAATCGTTACCTGGGTACATCTATCCGAGTATATTCCAGGGCCGTCCATAACTGAGACGTATTTGTTGGATGAGGCCGAAGGAAATCCTAAGTCTTTGGCTGTGATAATAAAATAAGCACATCCCCACATCCCATCTCTCCTCCCGCTTGTAACTATCCATAAAAATAAAATAAACATTTTTCATTGCTTAGTCAAGTAAAGCTTCCTAAGATTTTACTTAGTGTTGTTGCTATATTACTGTTGTAAGCTAGGCAAAGTTATTGAATAAAATAATCATACGAAGGTTGGTAATGAACGATAACACTTAGGACACGAACAACACATATAAGATTCGCCAGTGGCCTGTAGAAGAATTAGTCAACTGCTATAAGTGGGTCAAGTGAATTCCACAACGAATCTCCATCTGCAGGATATCTACCAACCGTCTCCACGCGGTCAGATGTGACACAAGGTCGAATTTAATGTTCGGTATCCGAGCCCGTAGGCTTGGCCAAATTTTCCCGGAGACCACATATAACACGGGGTCGGGTAGCTGTTACCCGAGACGAGACTAACCCATCGATATAGCCTCGTCTAGGGATCCTCTCTGCTCGGAGGCAGAGAGTTTGACCAGCAAAGCTGGAGACGAATCTCCATCTGCAGACCAATATACAGTATTTACTACTGTATTTATGTCAATGGGTACATACCCATTATCGTCCGTAGGTATGCTACAACAATGACATTGGCCGAGAACGAAAGCTTCTATTGATCTTGTTTGAGCTTTTATGAATGACATAATAATATAAGCTGTTATATAATATGCCATGTTAGCAATCTCGTGAAAGGATACTTTGTGAAAACAGATAAATTGAATTGTCTATTCACTAATCAAATAAAAAGCAAGTGCAAATGATTAATACAATAGCATTTAATTAAATATGACTTGACAAATCAAGAGAAACTGAAATTATATATTAAAATACTTCAAGAGATCCAGAAACATCTCGAGTAAACTCTGAATTGTAGAAATCTTATGAAACTGGTGAATATATGATGAAATGAACATATATAACGATTGGAAAGGGAGAAATTCAGACGATAAATCGATAGACAAGGAATTGAATGATATTCACACTACTTCAGCGTGTCGCAAACGATGGACCTGGGCGCAGTAATACTGGTAACCAGTTTCGCCCCAATTTAACAGAAGAGTATTTCATGAATTAATTTTAGGTTCAAAATCTCATTATTTGTTTTAAAAGCTAGAGACACCAAGCACTTCCCTATCTAAATCAAGTCTTTGTCATTTGGTATTTTTAGACTGGATGCTAAATCCCTTAATTTTTAAGGAGTGGAGAATCCTTTCCCTTTTTCATGGCATGATACATAAAGCCGAACATTAAAAAATGCCAAAGCACACTAACCATAAGTTTCATAAAAACATACTTAAATATACAATGTAATGTCTTAAATATACATGCTTATTTCAAGAAACTTCTTAATTACTTTCCTATTTTCAAATTCCATGACTATCTTACCTTCAGTCAGTCAGTTATGTGCCATGCGTGATACTCGCTTAGGCGAAAAGATACATGACTGACGAGGCAGATTTTTCCGGCAGTAGGTTTCCATTTATTTCTGCAGTAGATCAGAACCCCGTCTGTCCTGCTATTTACCCATAGCTGGGCGCGAGAAGAAGAATCGTACATTTCCTAAGGGTATTAGCTCGTAAGTAAATGTATTGGATCACTATCCATTACTCCACAGTGCCTCCATAAATATTGTGCTCCAGCGTTTTAATTATTCTACAAGTCCGCCTTGAAGTAAAAAAAAAAGGTCGAGATACACTAATTAATATATACTAATTAATTAATTTATTCAATTTGTTATAAACGAAAGATCCATGATATATCAAATAAAAAATATCTGAAAATTGCAAATAAACTGACAAGCACTTGTCAAGGATGAATAACAGAAACAAATCTATGGCGAATTTACTAGACAACGATCACCGTAGTCGAAAATACTTGAACATCTGACATGTGGCAAGCCTCTAACTGCTTTATCGCTACTTCCACGGAAAGTGCTCGAGCGAATTACATTCATTTCTTCCGCCTGGTCTAACCTTCACGGCTAGGACCCTTCCATGCTCCTTACATTGTAGTAAACCACCTACCTTCTATCCGTACTCTATCGGTCAGAGCGAACCACTGCTCTGTGAAACAGACTAACAAGGACGTTCCCCTGATCCCTACAACCTTAACCTGTTCAAGTCTAGAATTGACCGTTGTGTTGCCCTCTTGTTCATATAAACAAGCCTTTAACGTAACCCTCTACCTGGGGCCTCTACCCTCGGGCGTTGTACAGGGTGAAATTTACTGTAAAAAAAAACTGACGATGCAAAGAATAGAAACTGAACCTCTTATCACTAAATGCAAGAACATCAAAAAAAAGATTTCCAGAACAGAAAGAAGAAACCGTTTTTATAAAGATGTTCTGTTATTCATATCACTTTGGATTGCAGTCATTGAATCATTAAGAACTGTGTAAACGAGAACGGCCATGTGTTTTATGAATTATCTTCAAGTGGTTCTGTGAGATCATAAAAGACTTCGACAGAGTGAAGATCAAAGAACAACAAACAAATGGCAAATGCTGTTACTCCGACTGAGACGTTAAGATGCTGCGGAGGATGATACCATGATCATAATAGTACTTTTGGAATCCACTCCAGAATCAAAGAAACGAGTCCGAAAGAATGGAATTCTGGGAAGGATTGAAATTGTCCATTCTATTGCAGCTAATATCGTGTATATTTGAAAATTATTAGGTTGGTGCAAAAATAATGACGTGTTTTTGACGTATTTTTAACGTCAAAAAACGACATTATTACGTCATTTTGCACCAACCTAATATTACACGCACATCTATTTTGTGCTTTTGCTTTTTTGTGACTTTAATGGGGTTTTTTGGGGGTGGGGTTTTCACATTGCTTATATATAAACAAGGAAAAATGTATGAGGGTCCTACACATTTCCTATATTCATTTTTGTTAACCTATTAATTAATCTATTAATTTATCCAAACATCTTTTTATGCAAGATTTTTCTTTAGGGCGCGTAAGAATATATCTCCACAATTTTTTTGTCTTTTACCCACTTCTTGTCGATGTTCAGTCTGAAACACGTAAAGTAGGTTTGGTTTAGTCTATTTTATTTTACGGTATATCAACATAAATGGGTTATTTAATGCATGAATGATTTTTAGGACAGGTCCGAATGAAGAGAATATGTATTTTTGTAAGAAATCGGTTTGTAGATCAGCTTTCATGGACGTACTTTTGTAGAGGGTTTTTATCGAGAGTCAAATGTATTGCTGGTAATTTTTTTTCAAAGATTTGTTGCTGGTATTTTTACTATAAAAATCTAAATAAATTTATACTTCAATAGTATTTTGACCCCTATTATGGGGGTTAACTATTTACCCATAGCTGTGACCCTAACAGGTACTACCACCTCGAGTCAGGGTGGACATCGGAACAACAGCAATTTGATGTTGTTCCACGCTTTTCAAAACTTCCCGATCAGAGGCCTTGCTGCCGGATGTAGTCTATCGTCATACCCTGTTTCCTTTCCATTGGTGTTCCATATTTCCAGTGAATCATTCCAGGATGAAACGAGTGAAAATATCCCCCAAGTGTCTTCATATGAACTCTCATCGCTATTTTGGCTAAAAAACATGACTGTATATGCTCCTCGTGGCTAAAAATAAAGCTGTGTGATTGGGTATACAAAGGTCTTGCTCAATCTCGTTTAAAAAAAAATGGTTAGTAAATTTATGCTTAAATGTTTTTTTTTCACAAATCACAAAGTTGTAATGATTTCTCTTACATCTTACCATTGTGTCCTCTTTGAATTTGTATTAATTTATTTTCCCCGGTCCCAATACCTTCTGGGGATCAATGGACAAAGAAATTTATAAAAAACTATTCACCTAATATTGTCCAGCAAGTTTTAACTATTGCCTTTCACTTACGCTACTTCTCCGGGCGCAGCAGGATATCTCTGCAGTTCTCTTTTTTTTTTCTTTCTTACCATTCCGTGTTGGTGGGAAACATATCGCCCTCGAAGTAGAAACGAGTCTGAAACGACTTCCCACGGAGTTTTTCTCCTATTTCTTTATTCTCATCCAACTGAAACTTTCAATACAAAACCAGTCTAACACTTAGTATTTTTTTCCTTTTACATCTGAAGCTTTTATTTAATTATAAAACTAGATTTTACTGCGTATGTCTTTAAGCGGCTAGGGAAATCTCTTCACGGATGGAGAATAGACTAGAAGCGACGGAAATATGATTCTACAAACGGATGCTGAAGATACCATGGATAGAATATGTGAGCAACGAAGACATGTTAAGCAAAATAAGAACAAGGAATCTAATACTTACAGAGACGGTTAAAATTTATACAATGCATGATAAGGAATGAGGACTTGGAAATTTTAACACTCGCAGTACATAGTGAAAGCAAGAGAAGCAGATGAAATAATTATTAACTTACCTAACGAGCTTGTGCGAAAAGATGACAAAACAAGTTATTTTATAGGGTTAAAATTTGTTTACAGCAAGAAAAAAAAAGAATTTATTTACGATAGCTCACCTCCTGAAAGTCCATGGAAAATACAGTGTAACCCGGATATAAGACAGTTGTCCGAACCGGAGAAGAATTCTCTTATATCAGGGTTTATCTTATATCCGGGTTTGGTCTATTTTGTTTGATGTAATTTGGAACCACATAAAATCTCTCTTATATCCGGGTTTCTTTTATATCCGGGTCTCTTATATCCGGGTTACACTGTATGTCTGAATACCTCAACCAAAATATCATAAATTCTGCCATATTATGATAATTTATGCAGATGATTAATTTTTTGTTGCATTTTATATATATGTAAAGTAAGATGGTAAAAACCGTTCATTGTCAAATGAAACAATGCTGAGAGAAGCCGCCATCTCAGAACAGCTTCGGTGAGACTTCACTGTGTGATTCTACACAACAATGTATTGTATTGTTTGACACTTCATTTACCCATTCACGTCTGGTTATGAAATATAAAAAGAAAGTTTTAAAAATTCGTGGCGACGTATTTTTTTTTCTTTCTGATCAAACACGAGTTTCGATAATTTTATTATAATTTTCTAAATCTTCAGAAATCTATAAAAATCACATACACTTTTTTCTTCTTTTAAAACACTAACTAAAAATATATTTAAACACACGGAATAAATAAACTACTAAAAAATTCAACACAGCCGTTATGTAACTGCCAAATATATTTTAAGTAATGGCGAGATGGATAAATTGTCGCGATTTTATATATTTAATTTCAAGCATGCGCGTTGTTTGTTTTTTATTTTGCCGACTGCGTAGTATAGCAGGATCTGTTGGACACCATCTGTGAGAAAAAGAAAAAAATGCTGCAATTCACTCCGTCAAAAAATTTAGAAATGACATGCTGTACTGCTTGGCATTCACGCAGGTAGCTCCAGTACGAACATTTCAGAGAGTATGGATAGCAATCTGAGGGCAGGATTCGGAAAGAATTGGATGAATCTAATAGTGATTACGAAGGTGTTAAGAGCGATCACTAGTGATGACGATGTTATGCTTCCATTCATCTTCCCACAGGGCCTCCGACTCAACACGGAGGTCTATATCAAGTGCCATGACAAGGTAGTGCTGTCCTAGATCAAGAGGGTGGCTGCTTGAAAACCCTACGTCTGACAATTGGATTCTGCACCATGCCACACAGCAGGAGAACCCATTCATGGCTGTCAGACAATTTCTGCAACCACATCACCTCTTACATCTGTCTACCTAACTGCCCAAAATACAATCGCCTTGATTATTGTGTTGGGGAGTAAGAAACCAACAAAACACCTTGTAAAATCAAAGATGAACTGAAGGCAAGGATTATGGCAGCATTCATTAACTTAATCAAGGAAACCGTCCAGAAGAATAGATGCAGGAGATTCCGAAGTTGTCTGGTGGCAGTGGTTAAAGCCAATGTTGATTTTATTGAATAAATTTATCTTTAGTATTTCAAGATATTTTTGTATAATTTTGGTAAATATATCATAAAATGAGATGTCTGTGTTATTTTCATTTTTCGTAATTTAGACGACAATTTATCCATCGTACACTGTATAGATGTTTGGGGGAAAACCTTGGTGATCATAACTAAAACATTCCATTTTTAATTTTTCTAAAATAAAGAATGAAATTTGTTTTTCAACTACTGAACTTCTAGCCTGTTTTATGGACTTTTTTCTGCTAATAATCGCTAACATTTCGTTCGGTTAATAAAGCCTTCTGTTTATGATTGCAAACTTGAAGAATCACAATCGATCAGTGCATCACAAAACCCTATCTAGAAATCAATTTCTCTTTGTAAGTATGGTCAAATAAACGCTTGGCGACCAGTAATCAAATGCCCAGTTGCAGAAACGTTGTGAAAAGTAACACTAGAAGAATCAAGGACATAGTGTTAGTCTGGGGCCCAATAATCTCTCAAGTCATGGTGCCCCTCCGAGGGGATATTTTTTTTATAGTGACTTGCGGTAGTTCGGTGTAGGATCGACAATGATAAAATGTGACTAGTTTAAATGATGAAAGCAGTTGTGAAAAGCGACGGTTGTGATCTCAATTCCTACCATAGGATCAAATATGGCTGCAAAACTGCGATGATCCTTCAAGCAGAATGTTGGATACTTTCTGTTGCTGAAACAGAAAATGATGGAAGTGTTTAATTTTTTTTTTCTTCTTCCGTCGTAATAAAAAAAAGAACATTTCTGCATTTAGCAAATATATTAATTGCTGGAACTATCTTAAATCGCGGCTCTTAGAGCCATACGTTAGTTCATCACTGAAATTAATGACGAAAGAAAAGAGAAAAATGTTTGATTTACGAATTTTAAATTCCGAGAGACAGTTACTGAAAATGTATCAAGGAATTCTTAATAATAAAACTGTTGCTGTAATACTTAAAAGGAACGTCGATACATTTTTATAAAATGAAACAGATTTTGAAAAGGCCTTATATCTCAACAGACACTCTTTTTGCATAAACCAATTTTTGTTAAATTGGTACCTGACTTTGAAAAACTTTTCTATAAGAATATTGCCTGTCGCTCTAACAAATATCAGTTTGCTTATTTAAAAAAGAAAAAGTTGAGAAATCTTGAAAAATTGCGGATGTCAACGCTCTTTCTGAATCACATCAAAGGAACTTCTTCCTTCTTTTATGTGCCGTGTCACTTCAGGATGTAAGCGATCATAGCCCTCCATATCTTCTTATCCCTTGTAGGTCTTAGTAAGTTTTGTCTTCTTATTTCCCCCATACCATGTTCTGCCATTCATTTGCTCAAGCCCATAATGTCTCTTACGCGTTGCTTTCCTCTGTCCCTCCCGCCCTCTATCTTGTATTATATTATCCTGATCTTTATTTATTAATTATGGAATTGCCGTTTTCAAGAGAATTTTGCTTTCCGGGTGCTGGTGTTCTTTTTTTTTATTTCTGTATGCGAACTATTTTTCATGAAAACAAGTCGTGTTTGCAGCAGATGTAATGCGTAAGAACAACTCAACACCGCTATCTCAACCCCGCTGACTGAGTGCCGGGATAACTCAGGACTGAGACAACTCAGGACTGAGACAACTCAGGACCGAAAAACTCAGCATCAGAAAAACAAAACTTGTTTTTTTTTATAACCGAATAATAGTAATGTATTAATGATTAAAACCTTGGTTAGTGAATATTTTTCTTCAGATAAGGCATTTGAAAGGCATTATCTAAAATATTAACCAGTTTTTTTTTTTTTTGTTTTTAATTATTTTAATAAAGTAAGTCGCAAAGAAATTTATTGTTTAATAAAGTAACTTGACATATAAAAAATAATTCAATAAAATACACTTGCTTTTAATTATTTGTTAATGAAGAAAATTGAAAACTACAAAACAAAAATGAAGCAATTTTTTTGTAATTATCTTTAATACAGTAAACTGTAATGTAACTTAATTTTTAATATAAAAAACTGTAATTCTAAAATATTTTTTATAAAAAATAATTTAATAATTTATGATTTACTTTATTAAAATTAATTAAAACAAAAAAACTGGTTTATATTTTACATAATGAATTTACGAATGTCGTATTTGAAGAAAAATATTCACTCTTAAGGCTTTAATGCTTAATAAATTACTTTTATTTGGTTATAAAAAGTAATTGTTTTGGTTCTAAGTTGTCTCGGTCCTGAGTCATTCCAGCGTTCAGCTGGTGGTGTCCAATCGGTGGTGTTGAGTTGTCCTGCATCACGATGACAAAACGTCTGCATTAATCTTGGCATTTTTTATTGGCTGTTACAAAAAGCCATACTTTTTTTATAAATAAAAGTTGTCCTCGTGTGAAACGTTTTTGAAGAGTTTGTCAAATTTTGGGAAGTGTCTAGTAAGCTTGACAACAATGTATTTATATCAGACTCAATAAAACAGAATTGATTAATTTTATTTTGTACTACCCATCGCATCCGAATCATATTTCTGATATTCAAAATTTAGGATAGGATTTTTCTATGAAGTCACAACTTTCATCAGACAGGTACTTATATTTCCAAAATAAAGCTCAGCCATTTCATTTGTATACTTTGGCGTAATTCAAAACTGTCGATGCTTGAAATTCCTTTTGGTTGGAAAACAGCCAGTGATCTGTACGCTCATAAAAGATCAATTGAAAGTACCAGAGGTTGTCATTGAATTTCGTATTTGTAGATGCAAATATCGAAACGATGACCTTTTAGTGCGCAGATGTGATGCTGCAGGGGCTGTTCGAATAGGGAAGAGGATAACGAAGCATTAGTGATGGAAGACGATAGTTCCGAAGATCAGTTTGATTTATGATGCAACCAAACTTGTTTGGTTTTATATTTTATTTCTTCCGCTCTTCGTTTCTGTTTCTACAAACAAAAAAGTTAATCTACTCTTTTTTTCTGTCTATTTCTTAGGTTCAAACACTGATTTTTTGTTCTTTTGCGTTTACTCTTTGAACTTGGTCGATTAAAAAATAATCTAACTGACAAAGGATAATGCAATTCCAGTTAATAAAACATACTTAAGAAGATTGTGGAAAATTTTACTCTTCTCTTTCCCCCTAAATCGCCATGATACTTTTTCCGGGCTAGACAACAGCGACGTCTCCTTTCATGTCATAGTGTCAAAAACAAAACTATGAAAGTGTAAATGTACATTTTCGTAATGAAAACACCAGCAATACATTTTTATATGAAATGTATTACTAACAATACTAATTTTTAATAAGGTTACCAACAATACCTATTCATAGTAAAATTACCGACAATATATATTTATAGTAAAATTACCGACAGTACCTATTCATAGTAAAATTACAGACAATACCTATTTATGATAGAATTAAAAACAATACCTATTCATAGCGGAATGACCAACAATACGTCTTGTATGTAGTTGAAGGCATATAATTCAACCAACATGACAGAACTTTTTCTTGACATTAATCCATATAATATCGTATAATTTCTTAAAGAAATCAAACTACAACATAAAACACACATATCACCGACTCCAGCAATTATGACTACACAAACATGTATATTCACAAAAGCTGAGTATCATCTACCATGTATTCAATTGTGAAAGCAGAATCACATATAACATATTTTTATTACTTCGAAGCTCCCAAGAAAATTAAATTTCAGCATTAAATGACCCATAAAGAGTTGATATGCCGTTAAACAAATAAATAAAAATATTCAATATTTTTAGATATAACCAAAAACTATTTGGAAAATTTTTGTTTACCCCTAAATCTTAAACAAGAAAATTCCTGGAATTATATATATTCCTGGTGTTATATATTTTCTAGTCAGAAATTGCAGTTATTAGTAACAATTAATTTCAGTTACGAATAAAAGAAAGTTGGCGGTGGGAGGCGTATTTATCCTTTTTTACTTAAAATAGTCATAGTGGCGATTTAAACATTGGAATACATTTTCCATAATCCTCATACTAAATCTTGAAAACAATGTCCATCATTCCAAGAATCTTGCGTCCAGGGTATGACGATAAACAACATCCGCGTCCTGGGTATGACGATAAACTACACCCGCGTCCAGGGTATGACGATAAACTACATCCGCGTCCTGGGTATGACGATAAATTACATCCGCGTCCTGGGTATGACAATAAACTACATCCGCGTTCAGGGTATGACAATAAACTACATCCGCGTCCTGTGTATGACGATAAACTACGTCCAACAACAAGGCTTCAGATAATGCTTTCGTAAAAATAATGTTGCCAGCTATACGTTTTTGAAGCAATAATGTTGCCAGCTATACGTTTTTGAAACAATAATGTTGCCAGGTATGCATTTTTTAAACAACAATGTTACCAGCTATACGTTTTTTAAAAAAATAATGTTGCCAGCTATGCGTTTTTGTAACAATAATGTTGCCAGCTATACGTTTTTTTGAAAAAATAATGTTGCTAGCCGTACGTTTTTTGCAAAAAATAATGTTGCCAGCTATGCGTTTTTGAAAAGATAATGTTGCCAGCTATATGTTTAATGGTACTGTATATTTAATATATGTATAGGTATATCTGTATGTATATGTGTATATGTATATATGTGTGTATATATATATATATATATATATATATATATATATATATATATATATATATACCTTAATTTGGCATTAAATGACCCACAGTTGTTGATATGCCATAAAACCCAACCAAACAACCAACCATCCAAGAATCTTGTCTTGACGGAGTTGGTTATTTTTGTTCTGCGGTATATCAACCTCTGTGTGTTATTTAATGCTGAAATCTAAATATTTTCTCCGTTTATTTTATTTATTTATATATTTTTATTTTTTGAGATTTTGATGGTATTAGTGATGCAAGTCTTACTAATTAACCCATTCTGAGGAAAAAAGTGGTGAATTCATACCTTTCCTAAGGATATTTGCGCGTAAGTAAATATAAGGATCAAAACTGGAATTGCAGATCGGCTCTCCGATTAACAATTCCGAAGCATTATACATTATCTCACTGCACAAGTTTGTATGGAGCTTTCTGTGCGAATGTCAAGCAGTTCAACATGTCGTTCCTACATTTCTGGGGGAATTTTCTCAGACTTTGTCCAATTGAGACCACTATGTGACCAAATGACCGTTCTCGTGTGCAGTTCACAAAACAAAATAAAAAATACTCATGCACGAAATTAAAAATATAAAATGCCAACAATTTTACACATTGCAACCTGTAAATTGTTTTCTCCTATAGGTGTTTCATGTTTTTTTTTAATATTTAAATTAATTTAAGTTAAAATTTTATAACTAAATTCTGCTAGAAATACTTTTGCTGTTGAATTCGAAGTTGGCGATTCCGACTAGATTTGTCAATTTTTCGAAAGATTTCAACAATGCAAGTTTTATTGCTTTATGCAGCCATTGTAATTATCTGTGTTCTGTTTTTTTATCACTTTCTGGTGGCTTGACGTTCGTATCTGATTATGCATGTCTACTAGGGCAATCCCTGTTGCAGAAACATTTGCGTTTGTTCAACACCCACAGGGCCCAACCTGTGGTTTATACCACAACTATGGTGAACGGATCTTAATTGCAGTTTCTCGCAGAGAGTGCATTATCTAGCGTGATTAACAATCTAAACAAGGCCAGCACTCTCAAAACCTCGGACACGATGACTTAGTGCTAGCACAGAATTAACATAAAATTTCGTTAGAAACAAAGAGTTATGATCTAATATCAGTCCATCCTATATTGCAGTGAATACTGGACAATATCATCGCAAATGAAAAAAACTTGAGGCAACAAAAATGTGCTTTTACAGAAGGATGCTGAGAATGCCATGGGCTGAACATTTGAGCAACGACGAGGCTTTAAAGAAAATGGAAACGAAAACGACACTTATATACGTATAAGTCAGACATTTCTAAGGAACAGTGAGGAAAGACGGCTTGGGAAATGTTATACTCACAGGACAGGTTAAAGGCAACAAGGACAAAGGAAAACCGTGTATTATCTACCTAACGAACTTTTGTAGATGGTTGACAGAATAAGGTTTACGAAACAGCAAACTTAACTAGCAGCTACAAACATGAAATTGTGGAGAGCTATGATCACCCAAATTCTGAAACCACATGTTACAAAGAAGAAGTATTCAATATACACAGAATATTCGGTACAGTTTTCTAGCGTATTAGTAAGATCGCTGTTCCCTTGAACTTCTAACAGAAATTTAAAGTTAATTCCCGAAAGATGATACGGATTCCATATCTGATAATTAATATTGCAACTTTGGTCATAGCATCTCCAATTAAGTTTGAAATTGGTTCATAGATTCCATTCCACAAAGTATTACAAGTCATCCTGTGTCACATTTAATTACACGCACAAATCCATATATCTAATCAGCTGCTAACGATGCAGCCATTGCAAATCTACTGCTTGAAAAATGCCTTTTCCGTGACGACAGTGACTGTGTTCTTCTCTGCCATCTCTTACCAGCAATCAGATCTAATTCATTCCTTCTGTTAGACTTGCAGTCCGGTAAGGAAACTTTTGTTCCATCTGTTATTTTTGGCTCTTATTTTACTCTCCCTTTCATATCCATTTTTCTTGCTTAATCACGCCCATACTATCGTTTGTCTTGGTTTCTGCGTCATCTTTTTTGCATCGTTCTGCACATCATTATTGATATTATACGCTTTGCCATATTGGCAAGGTGCTTTTCATTATGTCTCTGTTATTATGAAACCAGTTTCAATCAAATGATACCCACCGTTCTGTTTCTTTTATTTATGATGCCAACGAACACATATTGCCACTTTTGTGATGTTAACGAATACTTGTTGTCACTTTCGTAATGCTCGTTGTAGTAGAGACTTTTTAATCTCAGATACAACTAGAGTAACGCCGTTGAACAATACTGGTGTCCGACGCCTTCGAATAATCTCTCACTAATAGTACTTGCTCGATAAAATTCGCTCGAATAGTAATCACCTTATAGTGATCTGATTATAGAAATAGTATAGTGAATAGAGTAGAGAATAGCGGTTCGTATAGTAATAGAGGATAGACTAGAAACAGAGATCGTTAGTTGTCAGCTACCTCCTACACATATACGTTTCCTCTATAACCACGTAGTCCACTCAATTCAATAATGAGATCGTCTCTGCTTGCTCACTGGAGAACTATGTTCAAACTCGTGTCGGCAGCGACACTTTATTCCTGTAAAACAATTTTTCATCGTCCTCCTAGAAAGTATGATCTGGAATTGGAATGAAAGCAGTAATGGCACATAGTCTGAATCCATCATAGGGATTATGGGCAATATCTCGTTGAAATACCGGGTCTTGTACGATCACCGAAGTTAAGAAACGTCGAACCTGGTGATTACCTAAATGGTTGGCCGCTTTGGAACACCAAAGTAAACTTGAATGTGCGGGTGGTGCAATGATAACGGTTCGAAATGAGAAATCGAAGTTACGAGCTCCAATTCCAGTTGAGTTCGTTATATTTACTTACGCACAAATACCTCTGGAGAAAGGTGTGAATCTACCTCTTATCCCTCCCAGCTCTAGGTTAAATAATAGGACTTAAATCACAAAGTCATTATCTCCAAAATTCTTACAATCGAAATTATTTTCTGTCTTCAAATAACCTTTAAAAGGTTGATAAGCCATAAAAAAATAAATCAAACCATCCAGATAAAAAATTCACAAAATGAAATTAATAAATTCGAAACACTTGAAATACCACAGTATACGGATCAGTTATAACACATTTAATAGAGGAGTTTAGTAAATTGAATATAAAATAGGCTGTGCTAGGGATAGTTTTTTTTCCAACAGAGCAAGATGCCAAAATACTTAGTCCTGGGTTTGAAGATAAGATCCATCCGTCAGCAAGGTTTCTGATTGGGAGATTGGAGCTTTTAAGGAGCGTGAAACCACCTCTTAATTGCTGTTGTTCCCAAATTCACCGTGAGCCGGGGCCGTAAGGCCTGTTAGGGTCCCAGCTATGGGCAAAGAATGAATCCCCCCTAAAACAAAGCAAAAACCAAAACACTAGGAAACTAAAACTAGATTTTGATAGTCAAAATACCAGCAATACATTTTTATCAAATAAATTACCAGCAATACATTAACAAAGTGACTAATAGATTCTTTCTAGAAAAGTTAAAACACACATTGTAACAAAAAAGCAATTTGCTATGATTCATCTCATTTCTTGTAAGAAGAAACAAGTTTTCACTCCTTGTTTGATTTTGTAAAAATAATTCGTTAAAAATGTAGCTAATTAAAATTTAATATGAATGTAATGTAATTCTCTTTAGTTACAAAGTTTGAATTTTCATATTTAGATTACGACATTAAATATCACATATGGGTTGGTATGCTGCTTAACAAAAACAACCAAACCAGACCAAAACCTAAACCTCAGAACTTGAGTTATGTTCTTAAACAACTTCGGCAGATCTAGACTCTCCTACTGATGTTTTGTATGGTCTCCAACTCGTTGCGAAATGTGTAAGTCATTAGCCGTTTAACAGTTCTCCCAGATCAATGATTGAAAATTGTTTGAAGCGAATCTAGTTCTTTTCCCACCGCCTTAACATGTCTTCTCTCTGCCTTTTCTATAAATACTTTCATAGTAATTGTTCGGATGAACGTCCCTCAATTGTACGTAGACTTTATGAATTTAAGCGCGCTACTAGATTGGCGGCAAAGTCTCATCATTTTACAGTTCAAATGGATATAGATGTAACCATAAGTTCTATACTAACAGTTTCTTCTATCGCACTTCTCGCGTGTGGGACTTTTTGCTTCCCATTAAATTTTGATCTTCAAAAGTTTAATCTAATGTCAATCATTATCTTATGTCTTCTTAATATATTCTCTTTTATTGTCCTCTCTGCTTAATAGCATTTTTTTCATATTCTCTAACTCCGTGCGTCCTAGTGGCTTTGTTGACTTGCTTGGGGAATGATTACTAAAACTGTTTTAACTCAGACTCCTTCATTAGATCTTATAATCACATCTACATAATCACAAAGATCTTTAACAAATAACAAAAAAAACTCACCATTTGACAACTGAAATGGATAATACGTGTAACTCTATAAGATAATGATATAATCAAAATGCTAATCTTTCACACATCTTAAACAAATGTCAAGAAAGAACCGTTATCCATTAATACTAGAAAGAGCAATAACAGTGGACTTGAGAAGCGTAATTTTTCTGAAAACTGTTTAAAGCAAAAGACATTGTAAATGTCTATTGAGAGTAATGCTGACTATTCGGTCCGTGAATGCCAAATTTCCTTACTTTCCCTGGTTCCGCCATGTCTCGCCTTCAGGGCTAGGACCCGCCATGCCACTTACATAGTAAAAAACCACTCACATTCCCTCCGTATTCCATCGATCGAAAGTAAACAGATTTTTCCCGCTAACTAATGATTTATGGAACAGATTTTCAAGAGCATTTCCCCGATCTCTACAATCTATACATATAAACTACCCCTTAACGTAACCCTCTACCTTGAGTGACCCCAGGCCTTGTACAAGGCTAACATGTGAAAAATCAGTATTGGGGGGAGCAAACTGAAACAGTAAAATTTCTACTGTCATTAAATATGTTTGTTGAAACTATTTTATTTTTAGGAATAATAATAATAATAATAATAATAATAAGAAGAAGAAGAAGAAGAAGAAGAAGAAGAAGAAGAAGAAGAAGAGAATAGTATAGAACAGTCGCAACCATTTCCCTAGGTATGGTAAATTTTATAACATCTTCCGTGGCAAACTAAAAAGATGGAAAATGCAAGTCGGAAAGTTTATGATAAAATTATGTATTAACGGCAAACCTCTTCGTTTCTAAATTTGATAACGTTAAAAATTGTTCTAAAACGTAGGGAATTCAATTGTCTCGAATCTCGAAAAATGCCACTTTTACTATATTTTAATTTTGTTTTCATTCGTTATATCATTTTTTCTGGCACGTAGGAATATACTTTTTCACAGCTGCCAAGGATGAAACCTATCATATAATACAAACTTGTCAGTTAAAATATATATTACGCGGTATTTTATGTATTTAACGTTGGCAAAATTTAAAAAAAAAAGAAACAGAGGACATAATATCTGTCAGGACATTGTTTTTCTAATTTTTCTATATTTGGCTTCATAAATAGACGAAAAAAATGATGCATAGCTAGAATCTACAGAGAAAATTGCTACTTCACATTTTTTCATTGAGACAGACGACAGACACTTTTGCGATTTTAAATCGCTGACAAACTGCAGTAAGGACGCCTTTCAAGTTAGAATGGAAAGAAATACTTTGTTCAATATGATTTGACTGACAAAAAATGAAATCGTTAATATCAACCGGTGACGTCCTAGGTTTGTTGACTTTTATTGAGTTTTGAATACATAAAAACTGAAAAACATATTCAATATTTGTTTTAATATTTATATATATACAGTTTAAAAAGCATTTACTATCACACACACAGACATGTGTGTGTGGAATGCGTGGAAGCCAGTTAGATGTTTTAAATGTTTATTTTCTTCTTGACGTTTCACTCTTTTCACGGGAACTTTGCTTTAAACATAAATGAAAAAGCCTAAGGAAAATTTATTACCATGACAGTACTACAATTGCCATCGCGGTCTTACAATTTATTACCATGGCAGTCCTACTATTTAAAACCGCTTCAGTTAATTTGAAAACATCCATTAGTTAATAAGATTCAAAAATATATTCGGGAACAAATCCATGAGATCTGCACATTGGAAATGTCAAAATAAAATAATAATTCATGCAGGAAAATGAAAATGATGAGGGAAAGCTATCTACAAAAAATAGGATTTATATATTATTTAGCTATTAAGGAAACTATAAAAATTTAATTCCAATTTACTTAGCTGTTTAATCCCTTATCAGTTTAATATTTTAAATATGCCCATTAAAAAAGTGGCAAATGTATTCTTTGAAAAAATACACCAGTTTCTAATTGGTTCATCTTAGTGATCCTCTAAAAGCCCGGATCTGAATGTTATAGATTACTGTATCTGGAGTATACGCTTAACTCACTTGCAAAACCGACGTTGTGATATCGTCGACATTGATTCATTGAAGCGGAACTTAACTGAAACTTGAAATGCATTTCCTCTTGACACCATCCGCAAAGCCACTGCTTCCTGGTTTCCATGCTTACAACAGATATCACAAAGTTAGTGCTCCATGAGATGGTGTAATTTAAAAAGGGGATGCTTCCGGTCGCCTAATTAGACAAAGTTCATTGCAAAGTCCTTAGCCTAATCTGACCAGGATAAGATAAGTTCAGGGTGAATGAAGTTACCAACCGCTTACCTCTATTGAGAATCGTCTTTCGTTTTCAAATTTGGCTTAGGTTGCTTTTACATAGATGCTCTTAGCACATTTCAGGACTCTCTTGCACTGATTAGAGGCAATTATGAATGCGTCATATATTCTTCAGTGTCATTTCCTCTGACAGAGATGGTTGTCATGGTTGCAGTGAGCTGTAGCTGTCACACATTCAGACATGAACCAGGGTTGTCTAATCAGACTTTAATATTGTTATGTAGCATAAAACATTCCATATCGGAAAGAATACATTTTCAAATGAGGAAGACTGCTCTAGAAGATCTCTTTTTGAATAATTCTGAGTTTAAGATCTCTTTTATTTTAACTATCAGAGCCTTGTTGCAAGAAGGTTAAGTTGTGAATGATAACAGTGACGGCATCGTATCCTGTTGAAATATTACGGGTAACTTCAAAAAGTTACAACACAGTAGTTTAAATATCTAAACTTGCATACCGCTTGAAATTATTTTTTGTTATAAATTTTTAATAATGCCGGAATTATTATAACTTCCGTTACTTTTTTATATATTTTATTCTACCTGTATTTTTGAAACAAAATATTTTCCCTTAGTAATTGTTAATTTTCCATCAGAATACATCAAGATTGCTTCCTTTTTAATCTTTCATTTTTCATTCTTGTTAATGTGGCGGTTTTATTAAAATAACCAGTTCCATTTCAAGTACCAAAACTATATCGCACTCTTCGACACCAGATGAAAAGCATTTTTACATGGCGATATATTTCTAAAGGGCCACTGATGTTGTTTAATGTTCTTGTATCAATTTACACATTTATAAATAATAAAAGGAAACATCAATTATTATTTATTGACAAACAAAACCCACAATTTTATTAGTGTATGTTTTAATCAATAAATGAATAAAATAAACTAGATGCAGAAAAAATCAATTCAATGATTTCCAGTTTCAAGTAATTGTGTATTTCTTCAAAGAAAAGAGATAATGAATTTTGAAATATTCACGAAAGACTTCTATCTTTATTTCTTTCAGTCTAACCGTTATTAATCTTCAGATTCCTAGTAGATTTCAGACTCTTCAACGGTTTGCACTGGGTTTTATGTACGGTTAATGGTTGACATTTGCCGTTTATCTCCAAAGAATCAAGGTTAGAATAGGGAAAGTAGTTAAGAAGCTTATTTGTGTGTTCCAGATATGATGAGTATTATATATGAAGTAGATCATTATTTTGAATAACAAGCAAATTCTTATCTTATGTTGGTAAGTTTGGGAAAGATTGTGCATTGTAACAAAATGCTGAGATTGGTATCGAGATAGATAACAAATGAAATTGATATGCGCCCATATGAATAAATAACTCCTATCGCAATAGTCCCGAATCGCAACTATACTAATACGTTTACCAACTGTTAACTATCGTTTATAACTATATAAAGTGCACTTTAACACTCACAAACACGGACACACACACACACAGAGACATGCATATATAAAGCAATATCAAAGGCTAATTATATAGACATTCCTTTTGCTTACAACAGTAGCACGGGTGAAAGTTCCGAAGGAAAGAGTAATTAACACATACAGGCCAGTAATCGGAAAATCAATTTAAATAATTTATATAGGTGCGTTAATTAAACAATTAGCAATGTTCCGTATCTTATAATCAATACATGTTCTAGGTACAGAGGGAGACTCATTCTGATTTTCAGCTTAGGGTTTTGATCAGTGTATATTAAGTCTTTCCGGCCATGTCTGTAAGTATGAATAGTTATTAGGCTTAAGTATTACTACCTTATATATACTATTCTGTTTGTTTATATTATTAATAATAATCTGGTTTTGCCTATCCCATAATAAATTGTAAGGTCCGACAGTAATTAAATGTTCAGTCTTCCCATTTCACACGCTAATATAGATTTACCTCTGAAATAATAGTTGCAAGGATGTAGTGAATAATACAGGGTATCCCCCCCAAAAAAAAATTGACATCATTTTGTAGTCTAATAACATAGCCAATTCTCGCTCAAATGATCGCGAACTTAAGTCATTGAGAATCTACCAGGAAGATGGATCGGACGTGCCAGTGATAATGACAATGTGCTGCTTAAGTGGCCACCACGTTCACCTCACTTCAAACCTTGTGATTTTTTTCTCTGTGGGACTATGTGAAAGGACTGGTCTATATCCCCCTGCTGATTTTAACGTGGGGACTTGATTTTTTCCAATCTGTCCGCTGGTCTAAGCTGGTCAGATTTTTTCTAAGGTAGTCATAACCGGTCATACCACTCCTACGAAACAAGAATGAGTATTCTGTCGACGTAACGGGAGAGAATGCTTCCGGTACGGAACAGATACTACAACTGCAGCATCAACACCGACGGGAAGTTTTTCATACTTCCCCGCTTTTACTGTATCCTCTAGATACACGTTCTTTTCTTACATTTATGCACTTGCGGCAGAGTTCACGTCATTGTTCAGGGTATTATGATTGCATCCTAGGCGATTTTGCTGCTGTCACTTATAAGAAGTAAACTGTTCCAATCAATATTTTCCTTCTCCAGATAGAGTTCCTATAGAGGACCAGTTCCAATGCCACTATATACGCAACAATTTTGGATAAAGACTGGCTTTGATACTGTTAATGGGAGTTTATTTCGTTTTTCTCAGTCACTTGCGTTCCATAACGTTGTAAACTCTGATTTTCATCACCCGTTATAATATTTTCAAAGTCACAAATAAAAACCAATAAAAAAGAACGATTCTGATGCAAATGATTTAGATATTTTGAATAGGTTCGATATAGAATGCATGCCAATACACAAATAATAAAGAAAAGTTTCATGTTCGCCTACGTCTGAAGGGACATGGAATTTTAAAGCTATGTTGATTTTAATAATAATAATGTACCCAATTCTCTAATTAAAATTTAAAGTTGAGCACTATCAGCTCCATCTCGTCTCTTTCAGAAAACAATCTTCAATCCGATTACTCGTGAAACTCTTAAAATGTTTGCTCATAAGTTGTACCAATCTATCTTTTTTTACGTGGTTGAGTTTCATTTTAAACTTCTTACAGAAGAAATGCGTGATATTCTTAAAATGTGGATTCATTTAGGCCGCACAATAGTTAAGATCCGTAAATAAAAAAAAAAATTTACGTTACAAAGCACTCATGTGACAACTATGGCGTAAGTGATGTTTTGAAATGAAAACTTTTTAAAATCTCCATATGAAGCTGACAATATTTAGGAATGACTCTTCTTGTGTCATTTTTTATTGTCTAGAGATTTCCACCATATACCAACACATCTGACAGCGTGTAACCAAGGTTTATGTCATATTCGATTTATTGAATCCTACTGGCGATTTCTGCTTGCATATATATTGATTTTCTAAGCGTAGCTTATATGTGGCACAAAGCCGAATGTATAGGGCACCCAGTGAGGATCGAACTCACTATTGAGTCATAACTGATTTAGCGGAACAAGTTTGCTAACCATTACACCACGATGAGGTACCCAAGGTGATCTTCTAAGCTTAGCTCAGATGTGGCACAAGGCCAAAATTATGGGACATCCATTTAGGAACAAACTGACTACTCAGTGGTAATTGCTCTAGCAGGACAACCCTGCTAACCATTACACCGCGTCGAGGTGCCCCTGTTTGCATATATATTATATATTAGGTTGGTGCAAAAATAATGACGTAATAATGTTTTTTGACGTTAGAAAATACGTCAAAAACGACATTATTACGTCTTTATTTTGCACCAACCATATCTAAAGCAAACTAGACAAATATTTATAAAGAAATTGTCCAATTTCCATAGTGTATAGAAGTTCTCCCAGGATCTATTATTGAAGGATGCAATCATAATACCCTGAACGACGACGTGAACTCGACCGAATGTGTATAAACGTGAGAACGAAACGTGTGACGAGAGGATACAGCAAAAGCGGGTGAGTATGAGGAACACTCCCGTCGGAGTAGATGCTGTAGTTGTAGTATCTGTTCCTTGCCAGAGGCATTCTCTCCCGTTACGTCGACAGAATCCTCGGTCTTGTACCGTCGCGGTGATATGACCGGCTATGACTACCTTAGAAAAAATCTGACCAGCTTAGACAAACTAAGACCAGTGGCCTGATTGGAAACACGTCAAAAACTGACCTTGTATCAAAACCTAGCTCAGTGTAGGTGGCGGTCAAAGTAAATCATGGTTATAGCAAGAGCAGTATTTAGCGGTCGTCTGAAAAAAAATACAATAGTAATCTGCACCTGGAATTACTCTGAGCGACTAAACTCAGCGAAGTAATAGACACATTTAAGAATCTCCTGGGAGACCCACCCACAAGTCAGTGGCCTTTCACTGATTCAGGCTCGATGAAATTAAAATACCAGTCAAAGATATTGTCAACAAGGAATCTCCAGATCTTGACAACTTTATTGTGGAAAGATCCAATATTCCATGACCTCCTCCTACACCATTCGCCACCTTCAGCTTGGTTGAGGATGGAATAGTCTCTGTTCCAAAAAAAAGGGCAATTTAACAAGTTCAAACTCTTATGCCAATTGCATCAAAAGTTAACAATGCCTGCAGAAATCTTTTGGAATAAATATATAAAAAATAAAAAGAAATAACAGGGCTAAAATATCGGTTTTATGAAAGTAAGTCTCGCTAGCCAAAAAAGAAAATATAATTTTAATAGAAAATGTATTCGCGTCTGCAGGAAACAACAAACCAGTGACCCCTACAATTACATACGGGCTCTGATATTACTATAATTTCATAATTTCTTGGATAAAAATAGGTGCACCAAAATTGGTAAAAACGTTACTTCGAAGCGCGTATTGCCTGGTGGGGAAGGGGAGGGGGGGAAGAAACTAAAAATAATAAGTGAATTAAATTGCAAAGTCTTGTTTCGAAACGTAAGGTAATTCGGTAGCAAATGTGACAAAAGGAAAACAGTTAAATTTATTAACTGCAGATTGACTATACTTGTTTATTTTATGGAATGAATCAATCAATTCTATTTGTGAGTCCATCAAATGTGAATATAGACAGTTTAAAGAAAAGATTATACAAAAGAATAAAGACTTTTTTACGGAGTAATTGGGTCTCTGCACTAAAGTAAAGGCACCTTTACAGGTAAAAGAAAATGTGAATCTGACATTTAAACCAAAAAGACCCATCCCTTTGCTGCCATTGAGACAATGAATAAGTGACTAGACAGACTGCAAGAAATATAAGTTATTTCACCAGTTGACTCTTCAAGTTGGTCAGCTCCATTGTAATTGCCAAAGAAAAAAAGACTGGCAAATTACTAGTGTGTGCAGATTTTTTAACTGGGTTGACTAACGGCCTCCAAGACCATAATTATCCGTTACCAACGGCCGAAGGGGTACCTACAAACGGGGTAGTTAAATACTTCAAAATAGATTTGTTGCATGCATACCTTCAAGTTGAAATGGAAGAAGCAAATAAAGAATTTCTTGTTATAAATATGCATAAAATGTCATTTCGGTGTAGCTATAGATATACTACAGTGTAACCCGGATATAAGAGAGTTGTCGGGACCGGAGAAGAAGTCTCTTATTTCCGGGTTTGGTCTATTTTGTTTAGGCAAGTATGGCTCTAATTTGGGACCAGAGAAAATCTCTCTTATATCCGAGTTTCTCTTATATCAGGGTCTCTTATATCCGGGTTACACTGTATATATATTATGCGGGCGGGACTTGATTTTTTCAGTTGGATATTTGGAGGATATTATTTGAAGGTAAACGAACATAGAGGCCACGTAGTAAAAATGGTTCGAACGAATAAGAGTTTGATTTTAAACTGTCTGAAGACAAACACGAGTGTGTGTAAGGTATTTTGGTGTATGAAGAAGCGAATAGTGACGGATAAATTCTTATGGTGAATGAGTATATTGTAACCAATGAATGGGTCGTGAAGTATATTAGCTAGTTATATAATGGCTAGTGATGAACAACCTTGACCAGTCTCCACCTTTTTTTTTTTTTCGGACTTGTGCCGCAATTACTGTATCAGTAATAAATATTAGACAGATACGAATTATTCGAGTTAAATATTTAGGCCAAGTTACAGATAGAAATGATAGTAGTCTCGATCCTGATAAAATGAAGGCCATAAAGGATATGCTGGCTCCTTCAAACATTTCGACATTGCAATCATTTTTAGGAATGGTGAATTATTATAGTCGGTATATACCGAAAATATATGAACTGAAAGCTCCATTGAATGATCAACTAAAAAGAATTGGTCGGCTGACTGCCAGAAATCATTTGAAAAGATTAAAAATACAGTGTAACCCGGATATAAGAGAAACCCGGATATAAAGAGATATTTTCTCTGGTCCCAAATTAGAGCCTGTGTTAATGTATATAAATTAGACCAAACCCGGATATAAGAGAAACTGGGATATAAGAGACTTCTTCTCCGATCCCGACAACTCTCTTATATCCGGGTTACACTGTACTAACTTCTGAGCTTCTGCAGGTGCTTTTGGACCCTTCATTGGAAATAATAGTAGCTTCTGATGATAGTGAATATGGGATTGAAGCTGTATTTCTACACAAAAAGGACGGATAACAAAAACTGGTGTTACTCATTATGACAAAAACTTTGTTACAGGAGGAAATAAATTATTGCCAAATAGAAAAAGCATTGGCAATAATTTTTGCAATAACAAATCCCAAAGAATACTACGCGTTAGAAGGTTTGTATTAAAAACCGACCATAGATCACTTTTGGAAATACTCGGCTCGAAAAAAGGCATTCCCATACATTCGTCAAAGCGCTTACAACTCTGGGCTAAGATGTATATCTAGGATATGATTTCATAATTGCCATCTAAAAAATGGGACATGGAGATTAATACCTAATCGTGGGGATTTACTTGAAGGAATAAATAAGAGAGTTATCAATTACGAAATGAAATATTAAGAGTGAATCTCAGAAAGACGAGTGTGTTTTTAAAAATGAACGAAAATCTGAGGAGTGGTAAAAAAAGAAAGGCAAATGAATTAAAAATGTTCAGTGGTAAGTTAGTCATTTTTCATATGTGATTGATGTTTAATACAGTGTAACCCGGATATAAGAGAGTTGTCGGGACCGGAGAAGAAGTCTCTTATATCCGGGTTTGGTCTATTTTGTTTAGGTAAGTATGGCTCTAATTTGGGACCAGATAAATTCTCTCTTATATCCGGGTTTCTTATATCCGGGTTACACTGTATATGGAAAACTAGTAATAATACCAGAGACTTTTCAAAAACAAATATTAAAAGAGTTCTACGGCGGACACCGCGGGATATCTGGCATGGAAGCATTGATACGAAGTTATGTCTACTGGAAGAGAATGGATCAGGATGTCAAAGGTCAAGTGAAGTCTTCCCAAGACTGTGCGTTGACAGCTAAATCGCCACCAGAAAAATTCAAACTTGACCAAATACAAAAAAGCCACTGTCCTAGTTACATATCGATTATGCCCGACCAATGAATGGTTGGTACTATTTAGTGATATTACTTAGATTTTGCTCAGTGGGAAGTTGGAGAGGGGTGAACTTTGTCGGCTAACGTAGAATTAGAGGCAAAGATCCAGTCGAAGAGGTTCGCCTTTTCTCTCGAGGATGATATGACCTAGAAGCCATTTATAATTGTGAGCACTGCTACTTTACCTCATAATTTGGTTGTTGATCTTCCAGAATTCACGTGATCCAAGTTGTTTCTTTTCAAATTTGGTCTAGACTGCTCGTGCGTAACTACACTTGGCGTTTTCTAGAATTTTTTGCTGCGATTGCGGGCAGTTCTGAGTGTAGTGAGGGTCGAAAATACACCGCTCCATACGATAAATATTTATGTTGTGGTTTCGGTGAGTCGTGGCTGCAGCGCATTCAGGGCAGCAGTTTTGGGGGAAGTGTGCTTGGGGAAGGTTTAGAGAGGAGTTTCCATCATGTAGGACCGAAAGTTGACCCAGTCTGCATTCGCATAACGAAAAATACTTCCATGGAACGGTACATCAGGGGATGCCTTAGGATTGGCATCAATCTGGACACTGATTAGAGAATGGTCTGACGTGCTTAAGGGGGACTTTTGCAAATCATTTCTCAGGGTAGGAGGTTAAAAAGAGGCCGAATCCGAGACACGGGTAGGTTGTTCGATTAACTAGGTTATTTCATAGGCGATCGAGAAGTGTCTGGCTTAATGTTGGTTTTGTTGGAGTGGACTAACCATTCTTTATGGTGTGGATTAAAGTCACCGCAGATATGAAAGCTGACCGAGAGAAATTGAGTTAAGATATTATCAATCTTCTCAGATATTCGATCGAAGATCACTCTCCCTTCATCCAGATATTGATAGAGAGCAAATACGAATGTGGCACTATGGATAAATGCCACACGGAAACACAGACAGGAAAGATCGGGTTCCTCGCTTTTTGCGACTCTGCCACACGGAAACTCGTCCTTGATGTAGGCTCGGAGTCCGTGCCAGTGACGATTTACCTATAAAAGGTGAGTCTTTGATGTAGGCTCCGAGTCCGTGCCCGTGATGATTTACCTATAAAAGGTGAGTCCTTGATGTAGGCTCCGAGTCCGTGCACGTGATGATTTACCTATAAGAGGTGAGTCCTTGATGTAGGCTCCGAGTCCGTGCACGTGATGATTTACCTATAAAAGGTGAGTCCTTGATGTAGGCTCCGAGTCCGTGCACGTGATGATTTACCTATAAAAGGTGAGTCCTTGATGTAGGCCCCGAGTCCGTGCCCGTGATGATTTACCTATAAAAGGTGAATCCTTGATGTAGGCCCCGAGTCTGTCCCCGTGATGATTTACCTATAAAAGGTGAGTAGGCTGGGACTGTGAGATCCTCTAGTGCGCTTGAATTGTTGATACCGGTTTCAGAAAGTAACAGGAGGTTTGGTTTGGATTGAAGATGTTGTTCCACTTCTGTAAAGTTAGAATGTAAACCCCTCACTTTGGTGTAGGAGAGTGTATACGTGGGGTCTGCTTTGATTTTGTTTTTAGGTTGAGTTTTATAGTTTTATTTATTTTCATTTTTCATTGTTTGGTGGCAGACTAGTAGGCAGTGAGTTGCATATGAAATAACCTGTTGAGAATCGTTCAGAGTTAAAGCTGTAGTGGTACCCTTCATCATAGTATCGACAGGGGATTTTTTTACAATTTCGACGTATACGCATATCAAATATCAAATAAATTAAGTGTAAGTTCAGAGTTCGTAATTTCATGGATATTATTTTTTTTAATTTTAAGCACTTTAAAATGTATTTCTTTTTGTTGAAAGATATTGTTGTAATATAGGAAGGGTTACTGAATGAGGAATAACCAAAACGGAGTTTGGAAATGAAATGGCAATCTTTATAATATCAACAAAATACAATACTCGCCAGCCTCGTGTAGTAGGTAAACCACTGCTATTTGTGAACTACATGGACAGCATATTGATATTTATTGTATATAAATACAATTATGGCATAAGAGCAAAAAGGGAGAAAGGGTTGAGCCTGGACTTCACTGGTTATCTTATACCTTGCTAATCCGATTAACGACCCATTCACTCATTACAAGTTACACATTCACCACAATAACTCATCCGTCACCAATCAATCCTCCATATACCATAATGCCACATACTTCCAGGGAGGGGCCTACAAAACGCACCCCGTGATATAAAAATTAGGTAGACCTAAAAGAGAAAGTCAAGACTAGCCCCGTTCACACGAACCAAGCTCACCTTAGTCACCCACCTTTTCGCTAAAATCTGTCGAAACCAACCGTTTTCTATCAGTTCTAATCTTTATCTTGAGCTGAATGAATCGGATCAGATTCTGATAAGAAAAACGTTTGCCTGGCAAGACTTCCTCCTTCATACTTTTAGATAAGCACTTTTGGATAATAGCTTTTGAATAATAGCTTTTGGATAAGATCTATTTTCAGTCTTTCTTTACAATTAATCCCTATAAAGTATTTTACTATTATCTACGAGTATTGATCTAATATTATTAATCTTAGTCTAGTTTTATGTGATGTGCTGATCGATGTTAATAGGATTTTTGAGTGTTGTTGTTTTTGATGGGGTGCGGTTTATCAACCATTCTGGGGTTATTTTTAAAGCCGAAATATATTTTGAATTATAAATATTATACTTTTTGCGAGGGAATATTTTATTAACATATTTTTTAGAAAATAACTATTTAAATAAGTTCTTATTTAACACATAGGTGGGGGAGATGAATTCATACCTTTTCCTAAGGTATTTATGTATATGAATTGCGCCAGGACGGACACAAATGAAATCAACCATAAAAATCAGTTGATTAGAAAAAAACTCTTAAGTATTATTTTCTTGAATCAACATGAATGTTATCTATGAATACGATATATATAATAAAGCAAACAGTAAATTTACAAAAGGTTTATAATTATTGAGTAACCTCCATTTGATGAAGCATATTTCTACGGAACAACGACGTCGGTGTTTGACTTTTTCACTTACGTTTCTTTACAACTTCAAAGACAAGTCTTTCTAAAAGAAAAATCTTCAAATCAAATTGGGTTCAATTGCAACTAATCTATAGATTTTATCAGCATAGAATTTTACAGATTATCTACAAAACAAGGAGACAGCGTGGCCATAAGCGTGCTAAGATTGTTTGAAAGCAGATGTTAACATTGACAGTAATGTCACCACGGTCACCATGCTGTTACTTCTCTTGCACCATATTCATCGCTACTATCAATAACATTCAGGGTTTTACATTTGAAATACGTGATATATGCCCTGCTACATGGTAATGAATGCTATACAATCTCCTCAAAGATGAAGAAGATATCTGAATGTGGTTCTACACAAGAATGCTGAAAATACCACGGGCAGAACATGTAAGAAGCAACGAGGTTTTAGAGAAAATGGAAACGAAAATGAAACTTATACTTACCATCAGGAAGAGACAGTTGAAATATCTACAGAAGGATGCTGAGGATACCACGGGCCGAACATGGAAGAAGTAATATGGATGTTTTAGAGAAAATGGAAACAAAAAATAAACTTATTCTTAACATCAGGAAGAGACAGTTGAAATTTCTACAGAAGGGCGCTGAGGATACCATGGACCAAACATCTGAGCAACATGGAAGTTTTAGAGAAAATGGAAACAAAAAGCAAAGTTATACTTAACATCAGGAAGAGACAGGTGAAATTTCTACAGAGGGATGCTGATGATACCATGAACCAAACTGTTATGGGGTCCACCCCTTTTTCATTCAAGTGGACTAGACCAGAATGTACTTGGACTGCTGCCGTTAAATAGCCAGAGTCAGTCAGAGTAGACAACGAGACAGTGATTGTGATGGAGGTAGAATAGTAGTGTGAGGTAACCGCTTGTAGAAGTCACAGTTACAAGCACGTAGACTCTAAGGAAGTCCTACTTCGGGACTGGATTTACCAGACGATATATATATATATTATTATTGCTACTAACTGCGTTCCTGGATTTACTAACAGCATTACCATTGTATTATTGTGTAAATACATTTATTTGCCCTATTTCATTCCTGCGTTTGTTATTCATTGGAGACCGAATTTCATCTCGGAATCCACAACATAAACATGTGAGCAACATGGAGGTTTTAGAGAAAATGGAAACAAAAAGGAAACTTATACTTAACATCTGGAAGAGACAGTTTAAATTTCTACAGAAGGATGATGAGCATACCATGAACCAAACATGTGAGCAACATGTAGGTTTTAGAGAAAATGGAAACAAAAAGGAAACTTATACTTAACATCTGGAAGAGACAGTTTAAATTTCTGGGTCACGTAATGAGAAATGTGTCTTGGAATATCTGATACTCATGGGAAAGATTGAGGAGAAAGCGGGACAGAAGACAACAGGGCTTAACATACTTGCTGTAATTGTGTAAATGGATGACGGAACAGCGGAGAAATAGCAAAAGACAAAATTTATTAGTCGCTACAGGGGACAGGATGTTGTGGATAGCCATGAATGCCTAAGTCCTAAAGGAACAAGGCGCATAGAGATACAATAAGAAAAAGTAAATCTTTGAAACTTATAATGCAAATGATGTAAAAGAGATACTTTTCTGCAAATAGATATATTCTAAAGAATAACCTACTTTCTAAATACTAACTGGTCTTTTATTTTCAACATCGTATAAAAAGCAAAGTTAAAACAAGATAATCTAATTTACGCCTAAATCCCCTTACTAAACGAAGTAAGCAGCTGCGATCTTTACAAAAGGAAATACTTTCTTGCTTTATAGTGAAAAATAAGCTAATTTAAAGAAATTTATCCATCTTAGAAGATACAATACACAAGCCGTAGGTGACATTCGTATTGTTGACTGTATAAAGCCATTATCAGTAATGTGTAAATTAGATTTTAAATGATTTTATTATAGATTTACTCAGGGTATGTTTACTTATGTATAGTACACATGATAGCTATTTGATATTGTTGATAATAATACCGCATTTTTACTTTATGATTCAAAATATTGTTCTCATCGTGATCAATATAGATACAATGTTTCATCTGGTCCTCATTGCTTGGTTTCTATGGGACATATTTTGATTATTGTAATATTGTCCCTGTGATGTTTTATTGCTCGTTACTATTAAATTGATGCTTCACTACCCGACCCATAGATTGACCATTAGATTATAACAATGCAAATATGATCAACTCTTATATCAATGGCTATACTGTCCCTAATAATATTAGAGTATAGTTGCTTATGTTTGTGTTACAGCCATCTACTTGGTCGTGAGTTCAATCCTTGGATCAGGTAGTAACAAATAACTGGCATAACAAACAATATATTTGGTTGGCCAGAAAGTCCTGACTCAAATAATCGGTTCAGCACGGTCTGATTGGATGATACGTCAACAACTGTTGCAAGATCACGACTGCTGGTAGAAGATTCAACTTTTAATGCTGCCACTAAAGCCTTAAAGGTTGATGGTTGGCCGGAACGTGGTTGATCGTCAAGGGTAAGATCCCAGAAGATGAAACGTCTGTACCACCTCAAGACCTTTGACTGTCTGTGCTTATTATCGCAAATTTCCTTCACAACAACTCTTGTAGAAAATCTTCGCTTGTAACAATCAAAACTCAAATTCCACTTTCTTACAAAGAAAAAAATTACTGAACTGCCACATGATGTCTGTTCTTCTAAATAGCAGTGAATGCTGGACAATCTTCTCAAAGATGAAGAAAGGTCTTGAAGTAACAGAAATGTGGTTCTACAGAAGAATTCTGAGGATACCATGTACCGAACATGAGAGCAACGACGAGCTTTTGGGGAAAATGGAAACAAAAACGTAACATACTTAACATTAGGAAGAGTCAGGTGAAATTTCTGGCACACCTAATGAGGAAGGAGCGGTTGGAAAACGTGGTACTCAGAGGACACATTGGGGGGGGGGAACAAAGGAAAGCAGCGCGAAGCATACTTGATGAGATTGAGTAAATGGATGGTAGAAAAAGGTTTGGGAGAGATAACATTAAAAGCTACAAGGTACAGAAAGATGTGATATAGCCATGCTTGCCTACGTCTTGAAGGGATCCGACACATACAAGAAGGTATTGGCAGTTGTTTATTTCATAGTTAAAAAAAATAAAAGAGGAGTCTAATCAAACGCCTGCACACAATATAAATAACGTTTATATTAATATACACGATGCTGAAATATGGTCGACCACACAAATAGCCTATCCTCAGAAGATTTTATTTTTGATTTGAGTGTTCAGATTTACGAAAGAGGACATTTAAAATGGTTTAATCCCCAGATATACACAGTGTTTCTTTATACCTGGCATTTAATTTTATATTACTTTCTTAACTGATTTCTTTTCATCTAGTTGCTATGCCTGTAGAAAACGGCTCGGAATGAGAAATTGAAGTTCTTGAGTTTGAATTCCTGTCTGGTTCGCTACAATCCCTTGCGCACAAATACCCTTTGAAAAGGTCTGAATGCATCAATTCTTTCAGCTATGAGTTAAATAGTAAGACTCGTATCTGGAACAATCATTTTTATTCTCAAATTTCTCAAAAATATTATCCTCAGAATCAAAAAAAAATGATTCAACTTTAAATACCCCACTTTGGGAAAGGTATGAATCCCGTTCTTCCTACCACCCCCAGTTATATAAAACCGTAAAAATCAATCCAGTCTTATTCAATTTTATTCACGAGTCAGTCAGTAGTTCGTCAGTCGATGTCGGGCGACCGGCTGATCGGTTGAACTCTCTGCCTTCAGGCGGGGAGGAACCCAAAAGAGGCTGCGCCGAAGGGCGGATTCTCTTTCGGAGAGGTAAACCAACCCTGAACCCGTTTATACGGGCTCAATGGGCATATTTTTGGCGGAGCCCACGGGCTCGGAGATCCCACGTTAAACCAGCCTTGTGCTACATGATGCCCACGTGGTGGGGTAACTAAATATATTCAGTTTTATTCACGTTTCTTTTCTTTGGCACTTGACGGGATTATATTTCCTTCAAATTCTTTACTTTCAGGATTACTTTTTTGGAAAGCCTTCTTGTTTTAAATTTGATTTTATTTTCAAAATTAGTGCACTCTACCTCCAGAGATCAAACATGGTCTCCCAAATTTGAGAAATTACTGCAACATCCTAAGATGTAGTTTCTTATTGAATCTGATTGAATTCTTTTTATTATTATTATTACTACTTCTATGTTACCTACTCAGTAAGTTAAATAACGTATTGCAGCGCTATATTCAAATTGATCATCACTTCTAATAAAAGCTGATGCTTAGAATATTGTATCGTTTAGTTTCCGGATTTGGCATTGTTGAGTAATGGATAGCGGCTCTGATTGAGGAATCGGAGAGCCGAGTTCGAATTCCAGTCAAATCCATTGTATTCACGTATGTGCCAATACCTTTGGGAATGGTATAAATCCACTCCCCCCCCTCCTAGCTATGTAAAAATCAAGCCAGTTTTATTCACTTTTCTTTGGCACTTTCCTTGACGGGATTATATTTCCTTCCAATTCTTTACTTTCAGGATTACTTTTTTTGTGCTTCTCTTTTTAATTATTTCCTATTTCGCACTTACCTCTGTATTTTTTCTTTCGACTTTTTTTTTTTTAATTACTCTTTTATGTCTGCCTTCCACTTATCAAAAATGTCTTTATTTACTCCTCATCGGCCTTTGATTTCTGATGATTCGTCTTAGACGCTTTCAAACTGGCTCCAAACTTAAATTCTCCGATGTTAATAATTACGAAATCTCAGTAATCAAATATTTTAAACATCATCTTTTTCCCGTTTCTAATTTATCATGAGGAATTAACAGATAACGCGTGTAATAGATAAGGAGAATGGTATAGGTAAATACTTTTATTATTCTTTGAAATCCTTCTTGTTTTTCATTTGATTTGATTTTCAAAATTAGTGCACGCTAACTCCAGAGATCAAACATGGTTTCCCAAATTGGAAAAATGACTGCAATATCCTAAGATGTAGTTTCTTATTGAATCTGATTGAATTCTTTTTTTTATTATTATTATTATTATTATTATTATTATTATTACTACTACTTCTATGTTACCTACTCAGTAAGTTATATAACGTATTACAGCGCTATATTCGATTTGATCATCACTTCTAATATAAGCTGACTACTTAGAATATTAAATTGTTACATTCTCGGAGGAGGCACAGTAGAGTAATGGATTGCGGCTCTGATCGGAGAGCCGAGTTCGAATTCCAGTCAAATCCTTTACATTCACTTACGTGCCAACTCATTTGGGAAAGGTATGAACCCCCTTCTCCCCACCCCACCCATCTATGGGTAAATACCGGGTTCTGTAGCCTTGGATGGCAACTGGTCTACCGCAGAACGAAATGGAAACCTACTTCGGAAAAATATCTGTCTCGTCACTCGTGTATCGAAAGAGACATAATTGCCTAAGCGTGTATCATGCATGATACATAACTGACTGACATTCCCGAAGTAATACAGCATTTGATAAGAATATATGTAATCAAGGATACTTTATATTATTGACAAACTACAGTGTAACCCGGATATAAGAGAGTTGTCGAGACTGGAGAAGAAGGTTCTTATATCCGGGTTTGATCTATTATATATACATTAACACAGGCTCTAATTTGGGACCAGGGAAAATCTCTCTTATATCCGGATTTCTCTTATATCAGGGTCTCTTATATCCGGGTTACACTGATTCAGAAAAGTAAATAGTTTTTTATATTAATATAAAAAACTATCTACTTTTCTGAATCTTTCCAGGTGTTAGAGAACAATGAATTCATTCTAAAGCACAAGGTAGCGTCATTAAATATGTAGCCTAATGAATTCTTCACTAATTTTGTTTTAATAATGTCTACCTATACTCAATCATCAAAAAGGAAGTTGCACTTCTTCCTGCGAACTACTGCCCTGTGGAATATATTCCCAAGAGGATGTTTCCACGATCACTACAATCTTAATCTCTTCAAGTCTAGAATTTCCACTCCTATCCATATAAACTACTCCTTAACGTAGCCCACTACCTCGAGTGACCCTCGGGCCTTGTATAGGGTGGACCTCACTATAAAAAAGAAAGGAAAGAAAAAGCTTTAGGAATATAGAGCTGAAGTATTTTTTAGGATGAACCTGAAACTCAATCCTTAACAGACAAAAAGAGATAAATCTCTACTCCTGCTCAAAAGACCTAGGCGGAGTTTTAGCCCGGCTTTAGGCGAGTCTATCTACTACTATTAAATTTTATATTAAAATTTTATAGGATATTATATATGTGTGATTAATGAAGAATTGTTAGCTTATATACATTGAGGAGAAAGATAATTGAAGAATAAATTTTTCGTGTAGAATAACTGTTTTTGTTTTTTTTTTTTCATCATTTCCATCAAATCTGTAGATTTACTGATTTACCTACGTCTGTATTTTTTGTTGCGAAGGTTTTACCTACAAATGGTTATAATGCCAAAAGCTCTTTTTCGTGAAAGGGTTCTTGCCCTGGGACTTCATCACATAAACCTAGCTTCATCACAGTGCTAAACGCATTTCCTTCACATAACTATATTTCAGGACGTTTTAAAGAATATTTAACCTGCCACTGGCCTTGAAAATCCTTCTAAAATGGTAATATTCAAATATCAACTCAAACACGCGTTGAAAAGTTGGTAACATTTAGTTATGCAGAACAAATGAATAGCACTTAAATAGTCCAGGGTGTTTTCAATATTGCTTTTCTGAGATCTCCATACAATTTTTGTGATGTCAATGAACACACGCGGCCACTTTTGTAATGTCAACGAATACTCGTTGTCACTTTCGTAATGCTCGTTGTAGTAGAGACTTTGTAATCGCAGATACGACTATAGTAACGCCTTTGAATAATGCTGGTGTCGACGCCTTCGAATAACTCACGCATTAATAGTAATCGCTCGATAATAATCGCTCGAATGGTAATAAGTATAGTGATCCGAATAGAGAAATAACATAGTGAATAGAGTAGAGAATAGCTGTCCTTATAGTAATAGAGGATAGAGTAGAAATAAAGATCAATTAGACACATGCTACCTCCCATATATCCGTTTCCTCTATGGTTACGTGGTCTACTTAATTCAACAATGGGATCGCCTCTGTTTGCTCACTGGCGATCTATGTTCAAACTCAAGTGTCTGCAGCGACACTTTATTCCTGTATAACACAATTAGAAAGAATTAAAAACTAAGACAATTCTGTTGGTTGTTACTTGGATTCCTGTTAACTAACATTAAATGAAAGAAATGATTCCATCCTCTTAACCAGCCATGAATGTTCTTTTATATTCTATTTGGCTTGTTTTACGGCATATCAACCCCAATGGGTTATTTAATGTCGACAAGATTTTTATTGCTGGTAATTTTTTTTTTAATTTATTGATGATAATATTTTATTTTCAAAAATCTATTTTTGGTCATATTTTTCTTTTTCAAAAATATATTGCTGGTAATAATTTTCCCAATAAAGTATTGCTAGTATTAAAACCTATGTTTATACTTTCATAGTATTCTGTCCCCTTTTGGGGGTTAACTATTTTCACATAGCTGGGACCCTGACAGGTGCTAACACCCCAGGTCAGGGTGGACCTGGGAACACCAGCAATTAAATGGTGGATCCATGCTTCTCAAAAACTTCTGACCAGAGGACTTCCTGCCGGATGTAGTTTACCGTCTTGCCCAGGACGCGGATGTAATTTATCGTCATACCCAGAACGGTATATATTCTTTTCCACCCCAGGAAATGGGTAGTCATGGGTTTACACAACTTCTCTTTATTTTTTTTCTAACTGTTGACTGTACCAACCTTCTTTGTCCTTGTTCTGTCATTTATGGATATAAACACGGCTGTGTGTTTGTGTGCATTTTAGGTGTAGTTACCTGTTCAATATGTAAACAAAGAAGATTGAAGCATGCAAATTTCTTCCTACTACGGATATTTATTCCTTTTATACTGACTGTAGTGAAACAAAGCTCTCAATGTCCCTTCCGTATGTCCGTTTTCTTTTTTTCGTATTCATGATCGATCTCAAGTCAGCCTTGTACAGAGTTGGAACAACCAAAGGAATGTTTCTACTTACTTTACCGTTGGAAGTTTAAAAATGGTTACGAGATATCCATTTTCTTTTCCTTGGTTCAGAAGTTGGGGGAAGTCAGTACTGTTAATGTGGTCGCTCTTAAGTTAGCATTGCGCTGAGTTGGAACAATCAAGGGGAAAGCTTGATCTATTTCATATGTTGGGGTTTTTGGAAGATACATGCGAGCGTCATGCATCGGAAGGTGGGAAGAGAATTCAGTCGACAGTGGACTGGGGAAACTAACATTCCAGCGGTAACGTAATTACCACGTGGTTTACGTCTTAGAGCAAAGGGGAGAAAGAGAGGGAGGCAGGAAATGTTTACCTGTTGTATAGGCTTCAACAAAGCTACCTAACGAGGTTTTTCGAAATCAAGTGGAGTAATTATATATCCGGTTTATTTACTCTTATGTGAAAATGTATTTCTTTTTCTTTTTTTTATTATTCATTATTATTGCATTTATCGATTTTATTTCATTTTCCAAAGCATTTACATGTTGGGTCTGCTTTCATATGCCGTGTTCGTTTACGATATTGCTGATCATGGCTGTCTCCAAATTTGTCTTCTTTTTTTTTTAATCAATTCACTCCAAGCAAGTCGACAATATCACTACGAAAACTTTAAGAAAAATACTTCAGATGGAACTGGAAACCTAATCCTAAGCAGCAAACAAGGATTAAACCTCTACTGCTGCTCAAAAGACTGTGGTGAGTGTGCATAGGACGAACATATCTACTCCTATTGAGAAAATAAACAAATAATAAATAAAATTTCAGAATTTACGCGATGTTAGAGCTATGTTTTTGTTTTTTCTTACTTAACTACTTATTTAGATTTTAACGTGTGTTTTTTTTTGTCTCCTAAAAATGAAAAAGAAACGATTTTTGGTAGGTCGACACTTCTATAACGGCATAATGCCTCAGCTCACATCTCGTTACTTATAAATTCTATTGCTGTGTGTGAAGTGGGCAGGTCAAAAAGCGACTAAAAAAAGTGTGCGTTTGTCCGATCACATGAAGGCATATCAAAAACATATTTAATTCACTTTTCTTTAACTTGCATATATGAAATCTAGTCTAAGAGAAGAATTCCTTTTCTTAAGACTGCTCAAAACCTATCCACACACGTGAATGAAAGCAAGTCTAAAATTAAAACTAACAACTATAACGGATTAATTGCAGGGAATCCCTTGTAAATTTTAACGCCTCATGCTTTCATTTAAGCTCAGTACTGAACCCTTTCTTGCTGCAATCAGTAAAATTATTACAAAATTATGGTAAAGAGAACAAAAAATAAATCTCTGTAAATTATATGTAACTGCATATACATTTTTTAAAACAATGAAGTAAAAGAGACAGAAAGAAAGAAAATAATTCCAATATTCCCAAACCTATGTGAAGAGCATCTTCACATTTGGTCAAATGTTTCGCTATTTCGAAGGTCGGCGGATATTTAGTGAAATTAATTATCTGATATTTTACTGCTTTTAATTCGTTACCATTGCTTTTGTGCCCTCATAGATATTTGGATAATGTGCGGTTCCTAAGAACAAAATCTGATGGAAGATAAAGATGTTTTTCTGTAAATATACAAAGCAAGTATAGTATTTAAATAAAGACACGTTTTCTCGAATGGTTTATTTAAACTATTAAACATGACGATCCTAAGAACTAAAAGTTATACCAGGATTTAGTATCAGCTAAAAATAATATACGTAGATAACACTGTGTTGATCACTGACTCAGAAAGAAAACTGAAACAATTCCTCGGCAATAAAAGCAAGAAGAAAATACTAACTTTAAAAAGACATAATCCATGGTCGTCAGCAAAAGAGACAACCCAAGGTTTTAGCTGTGTATTGGGGACGTCAAAATCAAATATAGACATTATACTATTTGGTTAGTGTAGTAACAGACGACGGAAAATGTGACGCAGAAATCCAAGAGTGCGTATAAAGAACGGAAGATGTCTTTCAGAAACTAAGCGTAGTACTAAGAAATACTAAAATATTATTAACAAATAAGTGCTGGACTCCTCTGAATGATATAATTTCTTCTATAGAAGTGAATCTTGAATAATTCCTTCAGAGATGAAGAATACTTGCAGCGAGAGAAACTTGATTCTACCAAAGAATGCTAGGAATATAATAGACAAAACATACAGTCAACGAGAAAGCCTGAAGGAAAATAAGAACTACAAGAAAACTTATATTTACTTTCAGAAAGAAACAGTTGAAATAGAAACTCCAACTATTAGTTTCAACTGACATAATAAAGAAAGAATGCCTTGAGAATTTAACACTCACAAGAAATACTGAAGAAAGAGAACAAGAAGGAAAAACAGTGTGTAAACCGCTTAACCACGAATAAAAATATTAAAAAAAAAACAGTTCTTTGTTTTATGTAAGCAAACCTAACACATTAGATTTATTGAAAGGTGATCTTTATAATTGCCAATAATGTCTTCCTTATCTGTTTCTCAAATTTCGCAGTCTTTTTTTGTCATGAATATAATTGTGATTCACTGTCAGTCAATGACGATTTCTCTATCCTTCTTTTAAATATTTTTGGTTAAAAATAAAATTTGTTCTGGTTAATTAGGAATAGTATTCGCTGTTAAAAAAATAATAATGCGATTACGTGACAGTAATTCAATGTGTTTGAATGACGGTTAATTAAATCAAGAAAAACTCTACACCCCACAAAAAACGAAATTGTTATCTTATCGATGAATTTGGTTCCGGTTTGTTTTGCCTCTCTTTAGAGAGATGGCGAAAGAAAAACTTTTTATTATCAAATGACGGCAATTATAATTCTACTGTCAAAACTCGCGGAAGCATCAGTGATTAACATTCATCTTTCTCGTGCAAACAATAAAAACACAAAATAAAAGACGCTTATTCTGGAAATCTGATTTCCAACTATACGAGAAGATAAGCGCTATTCTTTTATATAATAATTACGTAGTGGAAAATCTGTTCAATGTCAATTACTTATCATCCACTTTTGTGTTTATCTCCATCCTTCTTTTTTTTTTCATCATTTTAATTTGTGTTCTTTTTCTCGTTTCCTCATTTTTTTCTCTTCCTCTTTTTTCAGCTTCTCTCTCTCTCTCTCTCTCTCTCTCTCTCTCTCTCTCTCTCTCTCTCTCTCTCGTTTTTATCAGTTCCTCTCTTTTTTCATCTTCCCTCTGTTTTTGAAGCTTCCCTCTTCCTCCCATTTTTAGGTCCTCTCTTTTTTCTGCTTCTCCTTTCCCATTTTTTTGCTTCTCTCTTCCTCTCTTTTATCCAGCTTCTCTCTTTAATTCGACTTCTCTCTTCGTCTTTTTACAGCTTCTTTTCTAATTTGTCTCTCCCTGTCTTCTTTCCGCTTCTCTCTTCCTCTCTTTTTTCCAACTTGTCTCTTATTCTTTTTTTAGCTTCTCTCTTTCTCTTTTTTCCGCTTCTCTCTTCCTGTCTTTTTGCAACTTCTATCTTCCTCTGTTTTTTCAGTTTGTCATTCTCTTTTTTTTTTCAGCTTCTTTCTTCCTCTTTTTTCCGCTTCTCTCTTTCTCTCTTTTGTCAGCTTATCTTTCTTTCAGATTCCCTCCTCTCTTTCCGTTCTCTTCTACTTTTTCCATTTTTTCTAAAGAATAGATATCACTCAGTCGTTTTCCTAGAAATTAAAAAGCATTTCATACTAGTGCTATCAATATAATCTGAACGCGCTAATCCAAAAATAGAAGAACAATTTAAATAAGTGAGTTTTATAGGTAAAAAAAATAATCAGACATAATTTATGCCTTCATTTGCTTTAAATCTTTTCGACAACGCGCTGGAAAAAAATCATAACGATGTCGTAGTCAATAAGTTGTTTTGAAACGCATCAATCAGTTTTCTCATTGAAAGTTGCTGGATAGTTAAGTCCTTTAATATTGATAAATATTCCGCCAAATTTGGAAAATGGCGTGGTAACAGACTTCGATATTAAAGGATGTTACTGGTCGTTGCGTAGGAAAAAAGACGCTGATTCCATCATTCGTGATGGAAGGGATATATAATTCCTTTTATGATCAAGTGTTGTCGCTTTGTTCTCGTTTCAGGATGTTCATTTTAGCAATGCTTCAAGTCATTTGTTTACATTTAATATTATCTTTTGAAAATTCCTAATAATATTGTTGCTTGTGGAGATAATTATGCCTCATAATTATCTTCGTGAAAAAGAAGATGGCGGCTGTAGCGAAGCGCTAATGTCTCCAACGATGATTGTCACGCAAATCAAAGACAAGCGTAAAAGGGCAGCGGAACTGTACAAAATACTTTTATGAGTTCTGATCGGTTACCTTGCGTGACGGGCCTTTAGGGGAAAAATAACTTGTTTACCTGGCGTCGATCCAGTTTCACTTCTAAGATTAATCGCCTGTCTTTGACGTTTTCAGACAATGTTCTGTACATTTTAGCTAATATGATTTTAAAGATCTCATATATTTATACATGGCTAACTTGATGGCATTGTGAATATTACTTTATAGCGCAAATGATGGAATATCATATTTTACAAGCAAATAAATATAATACAATGCGTTATACAAATCCCAACAATATCAGGATTTATTTTATTCGTTTTGAGAATGTATATACAGGCTTTCTCATAATGATAGGTGATACTTTAAATGTATGTATCTCGAATCATACTAATGATACAGAGTACCAAATATATTTATTACATAACTGATGTACAAGTTTTCAACATATTATCTAAAATTTTGCTATTAGGTTGGTGCAAAAATAATGTCGTTTTTGACGTATTTTTAATGTCAAAAAACGTCATTATTTTTGCACCAAGCTAATAGCAAAATATATATTGCAATATTTCCTACAGGTATTTGATATCGCTTTTGCTGCCTGTGAACCCTCATAATGTTGTGGAGGATCTTTTCTTTTAATTTCGCCCAAAATATTAATTCACGCCAAACGAAAAGAATTTATATTTGCTAACATTCACAGTAAATTCCATGACACTTCGTTTGGGTTGGACATTGCAATCGCCTCATATGTGGGCTACTTGGGTGCGCTATTTCTAAATGTGGGGGTTTACATTCGCGCTCAACCCGATAAACAAGCCAGATCTTTATCTTTTTTTTAAATTGTAAAAAAAATCCTTGTAAGTACATCGAATATCATCCTAACTTACGAAATGTGAAAAGCTTACTGATTTTCGTATTTTTTATACATATTCTTGGAGTTTTTGCGAAGCATGCTAAATAAATTTTGATTTAAAATTTACAATTTTCAAAGATTGTAAAAAATTTAATAAACACAAAAAACTTTGAATTAAAATTTATAATTTATTGGAGTGAATTAATATTCGTGACAAGTAACTTTATATTATTGGATGAATTAACAGAAAAGATCTATCGTGGACTCCAAAATAAAATGCATGCGTAGTGGAAACATACTTCACCAGCCAAAGATCCATCGTTGCAGACCAAAGAAAATTACGATAGAATTCTGGAAAGCAACAGGCATCATCCCGAAAGGTGATCCTGGGCCCTGTTAAAAACTTCCGCGAGACAAACAATGCCAACGATGTTTAAAATGAGAGATGTAATATTCAAATCTTAAATAATATTTTGAACTCTTGTGTATCAGTTATGAAATAAATATATTTGGTATTCTATGTCATTTTTAGAATTCAAGATACTTTCATTTCAAATGTTTCACATCATTATGGGATAAGCTGTATATATAACCAATTTTTTTATTAAATAAATGAATGTTTGCTTTTGCTGCTAACATGGCAGACAGAATATGTGGCTATCAGCAAAAGAAAAGGCCCAAGATGCGAACTACGAATTGTAAATGTCAAAATTAAACAAATACAAATGTTGAAATGTCTTGGAAGGATGAGAAAGTGACACTGAAATCTAAAACGCGCATTGAAATGGTGAAAGATGCCTTCCAAAAGCTAAGCAACTTAAAAGAAATCGGAAATTTTATTTAGCAACAAAGAAAAACCTTCTTGATTTCTATGTATTATTAATCCTCCTATATGGAAGTGAATACTGAACAATTTCCTCAGAGATGAAAAGACGGTAAGAGTAATATTATTCTACAGAAGTATACTGAGGATACCTTGACAGATCGTGTAAGCAAGGAGTCTTAAGGAAAATATAAACAACAAAAGACTTATATAATGAATCAGAATAAGACGGCTGAAATTTCTGAGACACATAATGAGAAAAGAGGACTTGGAGACTATGGTAAAAGAAACAATGAGAGGAGCCGGTAACCTACCAGATATGCTTCCGTGAATGGATGACGGCAGACCAGGGAATGGGAGAAATGGTATAAAAACAAACATTACTAAGCTGCACAGAATAGGGGGTTATGTAGAGCTATGATCACCGCACGTTCTGAACGGACACCACCTATAGAAGAATCGAATGTGAAAATGTTTTCCCCATTAGGTGTATGTTGATGTCAAATCATTTCAAGCCAAAGTTCTTAGAGGAAGATGAATTACTTATAAACAAAAAAGTATTACTAAAGCCTGGGTCGATCATAATAGTAAGTAAAGCGCTGGTTTAAAAGAAGAGTTCGCAAAGATGTTTACTGGCTTGAAATCTCTGGTGAATCCATTTAATTTACTAACTTGTCCGTTAATAGAAAATATAGAAAGCGTAGCAGATTATCTTTAATTGCAATACCTCAAATATGAGAACCTGGAGAAGTTTCAGAATTCCAAAGTAACACCCGTAAATTTTTCTGTCTTAAAGATTTTGCCAGTAAATGTTGCTGATTCTCTGATAACAGACACCGCCGAGCAAAACATTTTGTCAACTTGGTAGATTAATTACTTAAATAATTTTACCCTCAAATCGTTTAGATTAGTCGAACTAAAAGTTTTATATGCTATTGTATATCTAAATGATATTTTCATGTATGATGCTTCTTCCTTTTCTATATACTGTGTCTCTTCAGGACTTGGGGGATCATGGCTCTCCACAACCTTCTATCACGTGTAGCAACGTCTGTCTCTTTCCTCCCATCCACATTTTCACCATGCATTTACACAAGTTCGTCAGTTAGGTGGCTCGATACCTTCCCTTTCAACACTTTTCTTTGTTTCTAACGAAATTTTCTTAATAATTTGCTTAGCTCTTGGAAGGCATCTTTTACTATTCCTATACGCGTTCAGATTTCGGTGTCTCATTTTCCATCCTCTTTTGAAGAATGTCTCAGATATATAAACTTGTGGATGAATACTAACAGATAATAAAATAGGCTTCAGTTTTCATATTCAAATTTGATATCTACCTTGTGCCTATCAAGTAGTAAACTGATTCCTGGTTGTGAAAACATGTATAAAATGTTCTCATTTACACAAATTTCATTAATATTAATAATATCATTAATATTAATAATATCATTAATATTAATAAATATCATTAATATTAATGAATGTATTAATTATTAAAGTAAATTCTCGTCTATTTATGCAGAATGTTCATAAAATATGTCTGATAAGAAAATAAATGTACAAATAAGATGGATATATTATTTAAATTGTTGTGGTTAAACTTGTATTGTCATTGTGATGTGGCGCACTTTATACATGGCTGATAATGAGGGGGCCTTCCATGAAAAACAATTGCTTATCCCTGATTCATCTGGTTATTTATTTATTGTGAAAAACTTTGTTATATTATGATATACAAATAAATTAGAAATCAGAAGATGTTACATGATTATGTGAAGCCGTTACAAACATGATATCACATTCTTCTGATGGTAGCGACAGTGTAAGTACGCCTCTTAGCAAGTAAGGCAAGTATAAACGCTAGTTTATAAATTCAATAGGTTACGTAGAGTGTAAGAAATGTATATGCACACTAAATTGATAAAAATCATTAATGATAATATATATCCTTAGCATTTAGCATTGATATATGATCGTTGAGCTTGGAATTTTACGATTTGTAATAATTTGGGGCAAATTAGGTTCAAAGTACGGCAATGAGGCGTTAAGTAGCGTGTTTCAAGAGTCGAAGTCTAACGATAATTTTGAAAATGATTCAAACAAATAGACCACAAAATAAATATAGTTATAGTTTGTGCTGTGATATCATTTATTTCAATATGTTCGTATATAGGCAAAGAAAATTGGTTAAATGAAATCTTATGAAGAAAAAGTAATGATTGATGAATAAAAGAAATCGTAGAAAGATAAGGGAATGGCCATTGGCTAAAATAAATCGTGAAAACATGAGGGAATGAATGTTGGCTAAGAGAAATCAGAGGAAGAGAAGGCAATGAACTTTGTTGAAAAGAAACTGTAGAAAAAGAAGATGATGGAGTTCAGCTGAAAGAAATCCTACAGAAAGAAGGCAATGAGCGTAGGCTAAAAGAAATCTTTAAAAAATTAAGAGAATGAATGTCGGCAAAAATAAATAAAAAAAGGCAATGAACGTTCCCTAAAATGAATCGTGGGATGAGAAGGTAACGATCGTCAGCAAAGATAAATCATAGAAAAAGAAGGCAATGAATGAATGCTAAATGAAATCTTAGAATAACAAGTCAATGAACCTTGGCAAAATGAAATCTTACATTTGAACGTTTGTTAAATAAATCGTAGAATCAGAAGTCAATAACGTCTGCAAACAGAAATCGTAAAAAGTGACGGCAATGAACCTCGAATGAAGGAAATCGTACAAAAAGAATGCAATGAACGTTGGATAAACGAAATCATAGAAAGAGAACGAATTGAAGGTCGGCTAAAATAAATCTTTGAAATAGATGGTGATGACAGTTGGCTAACGAAAATCGTATAAAGAAAATGCAAAGAACGTCAACTAAAAATAAATTGTATAAGGAGAAGGCAATGAACGTCGTCTAAAAGAAATCGTAAAAAATAGAGATAATGAACTTTGGATATAAGATATCATTCAAAGAGAATGCAATGTAGGTTGGCTAAAAGAAAACGTAGAAAGAGAAAATAAGGAACGTTGGCTAAAAATAAATCCGTGAAAGTGAACGCAATGTCTGTTAGTCAAAAGATATCGTACAAAGAGAAGACCATAAACGTTAGCCAAAAACAAATCGAATAAAGACAAGACAATGGACGTTGGGAAAAAGAAATCGCACAAAAAAAAGGCAATGAATGTCGGCTAAAAGAAAACGTAGAAAAAAAAAGTCAATGTACCTCCGGTAAAAGAAAGCGTAGAAGGTGACGGCGACGAACGTGGCCTGAAGGAAATTGTAGAAATAGAAGAGTTTGAACGTTGTCTGAAAAGAAATCTTGGAAAGAGAACTCAATGCACGTTGGTTAAAAGATATCGTAGAAAGAGAATGCAATGATCGTCGGCAAAAGACATCGCAGAAAGAAAATGCAATAAACATCGACTAAAAGAAATCGTAGAAAGTGAAAGCGATGAACGTTGGATAAAATAACCATAAAAAGAGAAGGAAGTGAACGTCGCCTGCGAGAAATAGTAGAAAGTCAAGGCAATGAACGTTGGCCAAAATGAAATCGTACAAAGACAAGGCAATGAGAGGCGGAAAAAAAAGAAATACTAGTAAGACAGGGCTATGAACATCGGCTAATGGAAATCGCAGTAATAGAAAGCAATGAACGTTGGCTAAAAGAAATCGTCGAATGAGAACTCAGTGAATGTCGGTTAAAAGAAATTGTAACAAGAGAAGGCCGCGGATACGGGTTAATGGAAATCGCAGTAAAAGAAAGCAGTGAACGTTGGCTAAAAAATCGTTAATGAGAAGGCAACGAATTTCGGATAAAAGAAATCGTAGAAAGTGAGTTATGAACGTTGGCTAAAGCGAAATCATAGGTTTAGAAAGCAATGAAAGTCGACTTACATTAATCGTATAGAGAGATAGCAATGAACGTCGGCTAAAAGAATCGAAGAAAGAGAAAGCGAAGAAAATTGTCAAAAAGAAATCGAAGAAACAGCGGGCGATGAACGCTTGCTAAAAACAAATCAAAGACAAAGAGAAAGCAAGAAGATTTTGTAGACTGAGGAGGCAATGCATGTGAGCTAAAAGAAATCGTAGAAAGAGAAGGCAATGCATGTGGGCTAAAAGAAATCGTAGACTGAGGAGGCAATGCATGTGCACTAAAATAAATCGTAGAAAGATAAGGCAATGGATGTGGGCTAAGAGAAATCGTAGAAGGAGAAGGCAATGAATGTGGGCTAAAAGAAATCGTAGAAAGAGAAAGCAATGCATGTGGGCTGAGAAATCGTAGAAGGAGAATGCAATGAATGTGGGCTAGGAGAAATCGTAGAAAGAGAAGGCAATGCATATGGGCTAAGAGAAATCGTAGAAAGAGAAGGCAATACATGTGGGCTAAAAGAAATCGTAGAAAGAGAAGGCAATGCATGTGGGCTAAAAGTAATCGTAGAAAGAGAAGGCAATGCATGTGGCCTAAAAGATATCGTAGAAATAGAAGGCAATGAATGTGGGCTAGGAGAAACCGTAGAAAGAGAAGGCAATGCATATGGGCTAAGAGAAATCGTAGAAAGAGAAGGCAATACATGTGGGCTAAAAGAAATCGTAGAAAGAGAAGGCAATGAATGTGGGCTAACAGAAATCGTAGAAGGAGAAGGCAATGAATGTGGGCTAAAAAAAAACGTAGAAAGAGAAGGCAATGCATGTGGGCTAAGAGAAATCATAGAAGGAGAAGGCAATGAATGTAGGCTAAGAGAAATTGTAGAAAGAGAAGGCAATGCATGTGGGCTAAAAGAAATGGTAGAAAGAGAAGGCAATGAATGTGGGCTAACAGAAATCGTAGAAGGAGAAGGCAATGAATGTGGGCTAAAAAAAAACGTAGAAAGAGAAGGCAATGCATGTGGGCTAAGAGAAATCGTAGAAAGAGAAGGCAATGCATGTGCACTAAAAGAAATCGTAGAAAGAGAAGGTAATGCATGTGGGCTAAAAGAAATCGTAGAAAGAGAAGGCAATGCATGTGCGCTAAAAGAAATCGTAGAAAGAGAAGGCAATGCATGTGGGCTAAGAGAAATCGTAGAAAGAGAAGGCAATGCATGTGCACTAAAAGAAATCGTAGAAAGAGAAGGTAATGCATGTGGGCTAAAAGAAATCGTAGAAAGAGAAGGCAATGCATGTGCGCTAAAAGAAATCGTAGAAAGAGAAGGCAATGCATGTGCGCTAAAAGAAATCGTAGAAAGAGAAGGCAATAATTGTGGGCTAAAAGAAATCGTAGAAAGAAAAGGCAATGCATGTGGGCTAAAAGAAATCGTAGAAAGAGAAGGCAATGCATGTGGGCCGAAAGAAATCGTAGAAAAAGGAGGCAATGAATGTGGGCTAAAGAAATCGTAGAAACAGAAGCCAATGCATGTGGGCTAAAAGAAATCGTAGAAAGAGAAGGCAATGCATGTGGGCTAAAAGATATCGTAGAAAGAGAAGGCAATGCATGTGGGCTAAAAGAAATCGTAGAAAGAGAAGGGAATGCATGTGGCCTAAAAGAAATCGTAGAAAGAGAAGGCAATGCATGTGGGCTAAAAGTAATCGTAGAAAGAGAAGGCAATGCAAGTGGCCTAAAAGATATCGTAGAAATAGAAATGTGGGCTAAATGAAATCTTAGAAAGAGAAGGCAATGCATGTGGGCTAAAAGAAATCGTAGAAAGAGAAGGCAATAATTGTGGGCTAAAAGAAATCGTAGAAAGAAAAGGCAATGCATGTGGGCTAAAAGAAATCGTAGAAAGAGAAGGCAATGCATGTGGGCCGAAAGAAATCGTAGAAAAAGGAGGCAATGAATGTGGGCTAAAGAAATCGTAGAAACAGAAGCCAATGCATGTGGGCTAAAAGAAATCGTAGAAAGAGAAGGCAATGCATGTGGGCTAAAAGATATCGTAGAAAGAGAAGGCAATGCGTGTGGGCTAAAAGAAATCGTAGAAAGAGAAGGCAATGCATGTGGCCTAAAAGAAATCGTAGAAAGAGAAGGCAATGCATGTGGGCAAAAAGTAATCGTAGAAAGAGAAGGCAATGCATGTGGCCTAAAAGATATCGTAGAAATAGAGGGCAATGAATGTGGGCTAGGAGAAATCGTAGAAAGAGAAGGCAATGCATATGGGCTAAGAGAAATCGTAGAAAGAGAAGGCAATACATGTGGGCTAAAAGAAATCGTAGAAAGAGAAGGCAATGAATGTGGGCTAACAGAAATCGTAGAAGGAGAAGGCAATGAATGTGGGCTAAAAAAAAACGTAGAAAGAGAAGGCAATGCATGTGGGCTAAGAGAAATCATAGAAGGAGAAGGCAATGAATGTAGGCTAAGAGAAATTGTAGAAAGAGAAGGCAATGCATGTGGGCTAAGAGAAATCGTAGAAAGAGAAGGCAATGCATGTGCACTAAAAGAAATCGTAGAAAGAGAAGGTAATGCATGTGGGCTAAAAGAAATCGTAGAAAGAGAAGGCAATGCATGTGCGCTAAAAGAAATCGTAGAAAGAGAAGGCAATGCATGTGGGCTAAGAGAAATCGTAGAAAGAGAAGGCAATGCATGTGCACTAAAAGAAATCGTAGAAAGAGAAGGTAATGCATGTGGGCTAAAAGAAATCGTAGAAAGAGAAGGCAATGCATGTGCGCTAAAAGAAATCGTAGAAAGAGAAGGCAATGCATGTGCGCTAAAAGAAATCGTAGAAAGAGAAGGCAATAATTGTGGGCTAAAAGAAATCGTAGAAAGAAAAGGCAATGCATGTGGGCTAAAAGAAATCGTAGAAAGAGAAGGCAATGCATGTGGGCCGAAAGAAATCGTAGAAAAAGGAGGCAATGAATGTGGGCTAAAGAAATCGTAGAAACAGAAGCCAATGCATGTGGGCTAAAAGAAATCGTAGAAAGAGAAGGCAATGCATGTGGGCTAAAAGATATCGTAGAAAGAGAAGGCAATGCATGTGGGCTAAAAGAAATCGTAGAAAGAGAAGGCAATGCATGTGGGCTAAAAGTAATCGTAGAAAGAGAAGGCAATGCATGTGGCCTAAAAGATATCGTAGAAATAGAAATGTGGGCTAAATGAAATCTTAGAAAGAGAAGGCAATGCATGTGGGCTAAAAGAAATCGTAGAAAGAGAAGGCAATGCATGTGCACTAAAAGAAATCGTAGAAAGTGAAGGCAATGCATGTGGGCTAAAAGAAATCGTAGAAAGAAAAGGCAATGCATGTGGGCTAAAAGAAATCGTAGAAAGAGAAGGCAATGCATGTGGGCTGAAAGAAATCGTAGAAAGAGAAGGCAATGCATGTGGGCCGAAAGAAATCGTAGAAAAAGGAGGCAATGAATGTGGGCTAAAGAAATCGTAGAAACAAAAGCCAATGCATGTGGGCTAAAAGAAATCGTAGAAAGAGAAGGCAATGCATGTGGGCTAAAAGAAATCGTAGAAAGAGAAGGCAATGCATGTGGCCTAAAAGAAATCGTAGAAAGAGAAGGCAATGGATGTGGGCTAAAAGAAATCGTAGAAAGAGAAGGCAATGCATGTGGGCTAAAAGTAATCGTAGAAAGAGAAGGCAATGCATGTGGGCTAAAAGAAATCGTAGAAAGAGAAGGCAATGCATGTGGGCCGAAAGAAATCGTAGAAAAAGGAGGCAATGAATGTGGGCTAAAGAAATCGTAGAAAGAGAAGGCAATGCATGTGCACTAAAAGAAATCGTAGAAAGAGAAGGTAATGCATGTGGGCTAAAAGAAATCGTAGAAAGAGAAGGCAATGCATGTGCGCTAAAAGAAATCGTAGAAAGAGAAGGCAATGCATGTGCGCTAAAAGAAATCGTAGAAAGAGAAGGCAATAATTGTGGGCTAAAAGAAATCGTAGAAAGAAAAGGCAATGCATGTGGGCTAAAAGAAATCGTAGAAAGAGAAGGCAATGCATGTGGGCCGAAAGAAATCGTAGAAAAAGGAGGCAATGAATGTGGGCTAAAGAAATCGTAGAAACAGAAGCCAATGCATGTGGGCTAAAAGAAATCGTAGAAAGAGAAGGCAATGCATGTGGGCTAAAAGATATCGTAGAAAGAGAAGGCAATGCATGTGGGCTAAAAGAAATCGTAGAAAGAGAAGGCAATGCATGTGGGCTAAAAGAAATCGTAGAAAGAGAAGGCAATGCATGTGGGCCGAAAGAAATCGTAGAAAAAGGAGGCAATGAATGTGGGCTAAAGAAATCGTAGAAACAGAAGCCAATGCATGTGGGCTAAAAGAAATCGTAGAAAGAGAAGGCAATGCATGTGGGCTAAAAGAAATCGTAGAAAGAGAAGGCAATGCATGTGGCCTAAAAGAAATCGTAGAAAGAGAAGGCAATGAATGTGGCCTAAAAGAAATCGTAGAAAGAGAAGGCAATGCATGTGGGCTAAAAGTAATCGTAGAAAGAGAAGGCAATGCATGTGGCCTAAAAGATATCGTAGAAATAGAAACGTGGGCTAAATGAAATCTTAGAAAGAGAAGGCAATGCATGTGGGCTAAAAGAAATCGTAGAAAAAGAAGGCAATGCATGTGGGCTAAAAGAAATCGTAGAAAGAGAAGGCAATGAATGTGGGCTAAAAGAAATCGTAGAAAGAGAAGGCAATGCATGTGGGCTAAAAGAAATCGTAGAAAGAGAAGGCAATGCATGTGGGCTAAAAGTAATCGTAGAAAGAGAAGGCAATGCATGTGGCCTAAAAGATATCGTAGAAATAGAAATGTGGGCTAAATGAAATCTTAGAAAGAGAAGGCAATGCATGTGGGCTAAAAGAAATCGTAGAAAGAGAAGGCAATGCATGTGGGCTGAAAGAAATCGTAGAAAGAGAAGGCAATGCATGTGGGCCGAAAGAAATCGTAGAAAAAGGAGGCAATGAATGTGGGCTAAAAGAAATCGTAGAAACAGAAGCCAATGCATGTGGGCTAAAAGAAATCGTAGAAGGAGAAGGCAATGAATGTGGGCCGAAAGAAATCGTAGAAAGAGAAGGCAATGCATGTGGGCTAAGAGAAATCGTAGAAAGAGAAGGCAATGCATGTGCACTAAAAGAAATCGTAGAAAGAGAAGGTAATGCATGTGGGCTAAAAGAAATCGTAGAAAGAGAAGGCAATGCATGTGCGCTAAAAGAAATCGTAGAAAGAGAAGGCAATGCATGTGGGCTAAGAGAAATCGTAGAAAGAGAAGGCAATGCATGTGCACTAAAAGAAATCGTAGAAAGAGAAGGTAATGCATGTGGGCTAAAAGAAATCGTAGAAAGAGAAGGCAATGCATGTGCGCTAAAAGAAATCGTAGAAAGAGAAGGCAATGCATGTGCGCTAAAAGAAATCGTAGAAAGAGAAGGCAATAATTGTGGGCTAAAAGAAATCGTAGAAAGAAAAGGCAATGCATGTGCACTAAAAGAAATCGTAGAAAGAGAAGGCAATGCATGTGGGCCGAAAGAAATCGTAGAAAAAGGAGGCAATGAATGTGGGCTAAAGAAATCGTAGAAACAGAAGCCAATGCATGTGGGCTAAAAGAAATCGTAGAAAGAGAAGGCAATGCATGTGGGCTAAAAGATATCGTAGAAAGAGAAGGCAATGCATGTGGGCTAAAAGAAATCGTAGAAAGAGAAGGCAATGCATGTGGCCTAAAAGAAATCGTAGAAAGAGAAGGCAATGCATGTGGGCTAAAAGTAATCGTAGAAAGAGAAGGCAATGCATGTGGCCTAAAAGATATCGTAGAAATAGAAATGTGGGCTAAATGAAATCTTAGAAAGAGAAGGCAATGCATGTGGGCTAAAAGAAATCGTAGAAAGAGAAGGCAATGCATGTGGGCTGAAAGAAATCGTAGAAAGAGAAGGCAATGAATGTGGGCTAAAAGAAATCGTAGAAACAGAAGCCAATGCATGTGGGCTAAAAGAAATCGTAGAAAGAGAAGGCAATGAATGTGGGCCGAAAGAAATCGTAGAAAGAGAAGGCAATGCATGTGGGCTAAAAGAAATCGTAGAAAGAGAAGGCAATGCATGTGGGCTAAAAGAAATCGTAGAAAGAGAAGGCAATGAATGTGGGCTAAAAGAAATCGTAGAAAGAGAAGGCAATGCATGTGGGCTAAAAGAAATCGTAGAAAGAGAAGGCAATGCATGTGGGCTAAAAGAAATCGTAAAAATAGGAGGCAATCAATGTGGGCTAAAAGAAATCGTAGAAAGAGAAGGCAATGAATGTGGGCTAAAAGAAATCGTAGAAAGAGAAGGCAATGCATGTGGGCTAAAAGAAATCGTAGAAAGAGAAGGCAATGATTGTGGGCTAAAAGTAATCATAGAAAGAGAAGGCAATGCATGTGGGCTAAAAGAAATCGTAGAAAGAGAAGGCAATGAATGTGGGGTAAAAGAAATCGTAGAAAGAGAAGGCAATGAATGTGGGCTAAAAGTAATCATACAAAGAGAAGGCAATGCATGTGGGCTAAGAGAAATCATAGAAGGAGAAGGCAATGAATGTAGGCTAAGAGAAATTGTAGAAAGAGAAGGCAATGCATGTGGGCTAAAAGAAATGGTAGAAAGAGAAGGCAATGAATGTGGGCTAACAGAAATCGTAGAAGGAGAAGGCAATGAATGTGGGCTAAAAAAAACGTAGAAAGAGAAGGCAATGCATGTGGGCTAAGAGAAATCGTAGAAAGAGAAGAAAATGCATGTGCACTAAAAGAAATCGTAGAAAGAGAATGTAATGCATGTGGGCTAAAAGAAATCGTAGAAAGAGAAGGCAATGCATGTGCGCTAAAAGAAATCGTAGAAAGAGAAGGCAATGCATGTGGGCTAAGAGAAATCGTAGAAAGAGAAGGCAATGCATGTGCACTAAAAGAAATCGTAGAAAGAGAAGGTAATGCATGTGGGCTAAAAGAAATCGTAGAAAGAGAAGGCAATGCATGTGCGCTAAAAGAAATCGTAGAAAGAGAAGGCAATGCATGTGCGCTAAAAGAAATCGTAGAAAGAGAAGGCAATAATTGTGGGCTAAAAGAAATCGTAGAAAGAAAAGGCAATGCATGTGGGCTAAAAGAAATCGTAGAAAGAGAAGGCAATGCATGTGGGCCGAAAGAAATCGTAGAAAAAGGAGGCAATGAATGTGGGCTAAAGAAATCGTAGAAACAGAAGCCAATGCATGTGGGCTAAAAGAAATCGTAGAAAGAGAAGGCAATGCATGTGGGCTAAAAGATATCGTAGAAAGAGAAGGCAATGCATGTGGGCTAAAAGAAATCGTAGAAAGAGAAGGCAATGCATGTGGCCTAAAAGAAATCGTAGAAAGAGAAGGCAACGCATGTGGGCTAAAAGTAATCGTAGAAAGAGAAGGCAATGAATGTGGCCTAAAAGATATCGTAGAAATAGAAATGTGGGCTAAATGAAATCTTAGAAAGAGAAGGCAATGCATGTGGGCTAAAAGAAATCGTAGAAAGAGAAGGCAATGCATGTGGGCTAAAAGAAATCGTAGAAAGAGAAGGCAATGCACGTGGGCTAAAAGAAATCGTAGAAAGAGAAGGCAATGAATGTGGGCTAAAAGAAATCGTAGAAAGAGAAGGCAATGCATGTGGGCTAAAAGAAATCGTAGAAAGAGAAGGCAATGCATGTGGGCTAAAAGAAATCGTAAAAATAGGAGGCAATCAATGTGGGCTAAAAGAAATCGTAGAAAGAGAAGGCAATGAATGTGGGCTAAAAGAAATCGTAGAAAGAGAAGGCAATGCATGTGGGCTAAAAGAAATCGTAGAAAGAGAAGGCAATGATTGTGGGCTAAAAGTAATCATAGAAAGAGAAGGCAATGCATGTGGGCTAAAAGAAATCGTAGAAAGAGAAGGCAATGAATGTGGGGTAAAAGAAATCGTAGAAAGAGAAGGCAATGAATGTGGGCTAAAAGTAATCATACAAAGAGAAGGCAATGCATGTGGGCTAAGAGAAATCATAGAAGGAGAAGGCAATGAATGTAGGCTAAGAGAAATTGTAGAAAGAGAAGGCAATGCATGTGGGCTAAAAGAAATGGTAGAAAGAGAAGGCAATGAATGTGGGCTAACAGAAATCGTAGAAGGAGAAGGCAATGAATGTGGGCTAAAAAAAAACGTAGAAAGAGAAGGCAATGCATGTGGGCTAAGAGAAATCGTAGAAAGAGAAGAAAATGCATGTGCACTAAAAGAAATCGTAGAAAGAGAATGTAATGCATGTGGGCTAAAAGAAATCGTAGAAAGAGAAGGCAATGCATGTGCGCTAAAAGAAATCGTAGAAAGAGAAGGCAATGCATGTGGGCTAAGAGAAATCGTAGAAAGAGAAGGCAATGCATGTGCACTAAAAGAAATCGTAGAAAGAGAAGGTAATGCATGTGGGCTAAAAGAAATCGTAGAAAGAGAAGGCAATGCATGTGCGCTAAAAGAAATCGTAGAAAGAGAAGGCAATGCATGTGCGCTAAAAGAAATCGTAGAAAGAGAAGGCAATAATTGTGGGCTAAAAGAAATCGTAGAAAGAAAAGGCAATGCATGTGGGCTAAAAGAAATCGTAGAAAGAGAAGGCAATGCATGTGGGCCGAAAGAAATCGTAGAAAAAGGAGGCAATGAATGTGGGCTAAAGAAATCGTAGAAACAGAAGCCAATGCATGTGGGCTAAAAGAAATCGTAGAAAGAGAAGGCAATGCATGTGGGCTAAAAGATATCGTAGAAAGAGAAGGCAATGCATGTGGGCTAAAAGAAATCGTAGAAAGAGAAGGCAATGCATGTGGCCTAAAAGAAATCGTAGAAAGAGAAGGCAACGCATGTGGGCTAAAAGTAATCGTAGAAAGAGAAGGCAATGAATGTGGCCTAAAAGATATCGTAGAAATAGAAATGTGGGCTAAATGAAATCTTAGAAAGAGAAGGCAATGCATGTGGGCTAAAAGAAATCGTAGAAAGAGAAGGCAATGCATGTGCACTAAAAGAAATCGTAGAAAGTGAAGGCAATGCATGTGGGCTAAAAGAAATCGTAGAAAGAAAAGGCAATGCATGTGGGCTAAAAGAAATCGTAGAAAGAGAAGGCAATGCATGTGGGCTGAAAGAAATCGTAGAAAGAGAAGGCAATTCATGTGGGCCGAAAGAAATCGTAGAAAAAGGAGGCAATGAATGTGGGCTAAAGAAATCGTAGAAACAGAAGCCAATGCATGTGGGCTAAAAGAAATCGTAGAAAGAGAAGGCAATGCATGTGGGCTAAAAGAAATCGTAGAAAGAGAAGGCAATGCATGTGGCCTAAAAGAAATCGTAGAAAGAGAAGGCAATGGATGTGGGCTAAAAGAAATCGTAGAAAGAGAAGGCAATGCATGTGGGCTAAAAGTAATCGTAGAAAGAGAAGGCAATGCATGTGGGCAAAAAGAAATCGTAGAAAGAGAAGGCAATGCATGTGGGCCGAAAGAAATCGTAGAAAAAGGAGGCAATGAATGTGGGCTAAAGAAATCGTAGAAACAGAAGCCAATGCATGTGGGCTAAAAAAATCGTAGAAAGAGAAGGCAATGCATGTGGGCTAAAAGAAATCGTAGAAAGAGAAGGCAATGCATGTGGCCTAAAAGTAATCGTAGAAAGAGAAGGCAATGAATGTGGCCTAAAAGAAATCGTAGAAAGAGAAGGCAATGCATGTGGGCTAAAAGAAATCGTAGAAAGAGAAGGCAATGCATGTGGGCTAAAAGAAATCGTAGAAAGAGAAGGCAATGCATGTGGGCCGAAAGAAATCGTAGAAAAAGGAGGCAATGAATGTGGGCTAAAAGAAATCGTAGAAACAGAAGCCAATGCATGTGGGCTAAAAGAAATCGTAGAAAGAGAAGGCAATGAATGTGGGCCGAAAGAAATCGTAGAAAGAGAAGGCAATGCATGTGGGCTAAAAGAAATCGTAGAAAGAGAAGGCAATGCATGTGGGCTAAAAGAAATCGTAGAAAGAGAAGGCAATGAATGTGGGCTAAAAGAAATCGTAGAAAGAGAAGGCAATGCATGTGGGCTAAAAGAAATCGTAGAAAGAGAAGGCAATGCATGTGGGCTAAAAGAAATCGTAAAAATAGGAGGCAATCAATGTGGGCTAAAAGAAATCGTAGAAAGAGAAGGCAATGAATGTGGGCTAAAAGAAATCGTAGAAAGAGAAGGCAATGCATATGGGCTAAAAGAAATCGTAGAAAGAGAAGGCAATGATTGTGGGCTAAAAGTAATCATAGAAAGAGAAGGCAATGCATGTGGGCTAAAAGAAATCGTAGAAAGAGAAGGCAATGAATGTGGGGTAAAAGAAATCGTAGAAAGATAAGGCAATGAATGTGGGCTAAAAGTAATCATACAAAGAGAAGGCAATACATGTGGGCTAAAAGAAATCGTAGAAAGAGAAGGCAATGAATGTGGGCTAAAAGAAATCGTAGAAAGAGAAGGCAATGAATGTGGGCTAAAAGTAATCATAGAAAGAGAAGGCAATGAATGTGGGCTAAAAGAAATCGTAGAAAGAGAAGGCAATGAATGTGGGCTAAAAGAAATCGTAGAAAGAGAAGGCAATGATTGTGGGCTAAAAGTAATCATAGAAAGAGAAGGCAATGAATGTGGGCTAAAAGAAATCGTAGAAAGAGAAGGCAATGCATGTGGGCTAAAAGAAATCGTAGAAAGAGAAGGCAATGTATGTGGGCTAAAAGAAATCGTAGAAAGAGAAGGCAATGCATGTGGGCTAAAAGAAATCGTAGAAACAGAAGCCAATGCATGTGGGCTAAAAGAAATCGTAGAAAGAGAAGGCAATGAATGTGGGCTAAAAGAAATCGTAGAAAGAGAAGGCAATGAATGTGGGCTAAAAGTAATCATAGAAAGAGAAGGCAATGAATGTGGGCTAAAAGAAATTGTAGAAAGAGAAGGCAATGAATGTGGGCTAAAAGAAATCGTAGAAAGAGAAGGCAATGATTGTGGGCTAAAAGTAATCATAGAAAGAGAAGGCAATGAATGTGGGCTAAAAGAAATCGTAGAAAGAGAAGGCAATGCATGTGGGCTAAAAGAAATCGTAGAAAGAGAAGGCAATGCATGTGGGCTAAAAGAAATCGTAGAAAGAGAAGGCAATGCATGTGGGCTAAAAGAAATCGTAGAAAGAGAAGGCAATGAATGTGGGCTAAAAGAAATCATAGAAACAGAAGCCAATGCATGTGGGCTAAAAGAAATCGTAGAAAGAGAAGGCAATGCATGTGGGCTAAAAGAAATCGTAGAAAGAGAAGGCAATGCATGTGGGCTAAAAGAAATCGTAGAAAGAGAAGGCAATGCATGTGGGCTAAAAGAAATCGTAGAAAGAGAAGGCAATGAATGTGGGCTAAAAGAAATCGTAGAAAGAGAAGGCAATGATTGTGGGCTAAAAGTAATCATAGAAAGAGAAGGCAATGAATGTGGGCTAAAAGAAATCGTAGAAAGAGAAGGCAATGCATGTGGGCTAAAAGAAATCGTAGAAAGAGAAGGCAATGAATGTGGGCTAAAAGAAATCGTAGAAACAGAAGGCAATGAATGTGGGCTAAAAGTAATCATAGAAAGAGAAGGCAATGCATGTGGGCTAAAAGAAATCGTAGAAAGAGAAGGCAATGAATGTGGGCTAAAAGAAATCGTAGAAAGAGAAGGCAATGAATGTGGGCTAAAAGTAATCATAGAAAGAGAAGGCAATGAATGTGGGCTAAAAGAAATCGTAGAAAGAGAAGGCAATGAATGTGGGCTAAAAGAAATCGTAGAAAGAGAAGGCAATGAATGTGGGCTAAAAGAAATCGTAGAAAGAGAAGGCAATGCATGTGGGCTAAAAGAAATCGTAGAAAGAGAAGGCAATGATTGTGGGCTAAAAGTAATCATAGAAAGAGAAGGCAATGCATGTGGGCTAAAAGAAATCGTAGAAAGAGAAGGCAATTAATGTGGGCTAAAAGAAATCGTAGAAAGAGAAGGCAATGATTGTGGGCTAAAAGTAATCATAGAAAGAGAAGGCAATGAATGTGGGCTAAAAGAAATCGTAGAAAGAGAAGGCAATGCATGTGGGCTAAAAGAAATCGTAGAAAGAGAAGGCAATGCATGTGGGCTAAAAGAAATCGTAGAAAGAGAAGGCAATGCATGTGGGCTAAAAGAAATCGTAGAAAGAGAAGGCAATGCATGTGGGCTAAAAGAAATCGTAGAAAGAGAAGGCAATGAATGTGGGCTAAAAGAAATCGTAGAAACAGAAGCCAATGCATGTGGGCTAAAAGAAATCGTAGAAAGAGAAGGCAATGTATGTGGGCTAAAAGAAATCGTAGAAAGAGAAGGCAATGCATGTGGGCTAAAAGAAATCGTAGAAAGAGAAGGCAATGCATGTGGGCTAAAAGAAATCGTAGAAAGAGAAGGCAATGAATGTGGGCTAAAAGAAATCGTAGAAAGAGAAGGCAATGCATGTGGCCTAAAAGAAATCGTAGAAAGAGAAGGCAATGGATGTGGGCTAAAAGAAATCGTAGAAAGAGAAGGCAATGCATGTGGGCTAAAAGTAATCGTAGAAAGAGAAGGCAATGCATGTGGGCAAAAAGAAATCGTAGAAAGAGAAGGCAATGCATGTGGGCCGAAAGAAATCGTAGAAAATGGAGGCAATGAATGTGGGCTAAAGAAATCGTAGAAACAGAAGCCAATGCATGTGGGCTAAAAAAATCGTAGAAAGAGAAGGCAATGCATGTGGGCTAAAAGAAATCGTAGAAAGAGAAGGCAATGCATGTGGCCTAAAAGTAATCGTAGAAAGAGAAGGCAATGAATGTGGCCTAAAAGAAATCGTAGAAAGAGAAGGCAATGCATGTGGGCTAAAAGTAATCGTAGAAAGAGAAGGCAATGCATGTGGCCTAAAAGATATCGTAGAAATAGAAATGTGGGCTAAATGAAATCTTAGAAAGAGAAGGCAATGCATGTGGGCTAAAAGAATTCGTAGAAAGAGAAGGCAATGCATGTGGGCTAAAAGAAATCGTAGAAAGAGAAGGCAATGCATGTGGGCCGAAAGAAATCGTAGAAAAAGGAGGCAATGAATGTGGGCTAAAAGAAATCGTAGAAACAGAAGCCAATGCATGTGGGCTAAAAGAAATCGTAGAAAGAGAAGGCAATGAATGTGGGCCGAAAGAAATCGTAGAAAGAGAAGGCAATGCATGTGGGCTAAAAGAAATCGTAGAAAGAGAAGGCAATGCATGTGGGCTAAAAGAAATCGTAGAAAGAGAAGGCAATGAATGTGGGCTAAAAGAAATCGTAGAAAGAGAAGGCAATGCATGTGGGCTAAAAGAAATCGTAGAAAGAGAAGGCAATGCATGTGGGCTAAAAGAAATCGTAAAAATAGGAGGCAATCAATGTGGGCTAAAAGAAATCGTAGAAAGAGAAGGCAATGAATGTGGGCTAAAAGAAATCGTAGAAAGAGAAGGCAATGCATGTGGGCTAAAAGAAATCGTAGAAAGAGAAGGCAATGATTGTGGGCTAAAAGTAATCATAGAAAGAGAAGGCAATGCATGTGGGCTAAAAGAAATCGTAGAAAGAGAAGGCAATGAATGTGGGGTAAAAGAAATCGTAGAAAGAGAAGGCAATGAATGTGGGCTAAAAGTAATCATACAAAGAGAAGGCAATACATGTGGGCTAAAAGAAATCGTAGAAAGAGAAGGCAATGAATGTGGGCTAAAAGAAATCGTAGAAAGAGAAGGCAATGAATGTGGGCTAAAAGTAATCATAGAAAGAGAAGGCAATGAATGTGGGCTAAACGAAATCGTAGAAAGAGAAGGCAATGAATGTGGGCTAAAAGAAATCGTAGAAAGAGAAGGCAATGATTGTGGGCTAAAAGTAATCATAGAAAGAGAAGGCAATGAATGTGGGCTAAAAGAAATCGTAGAAAGAGAAGGCAATGCATGTGGGCTAAAAGAAATCGTAGAAAGAGAAGGCAATGTATGTGGGCTAAAAGAAATCGTAGAAAGAGAAGGCAATGCATGTGGGCTAAAAGAAATCGTAGAAACAGAAGCCAATGCATGTGGGCTAAAAGAAATCGTAGAAAGAGTAGGCAATGCATGTGGGCTAAAAGAAATCGTAGAAAGAGAAGGCAATGCATGTGGGCTAAAAGAAATCGTAGAAAGAGAAGGCAATGAATGTGGGGTAAAAGAAATCGTAGAAAGAGAAGGCAATGAATGTGGGCTAAAAGTAATCATAGAAAGAGAAGGCAATACATGTGGGCTAAAAGAAATCGTAGAAAGAGAAGGCAATGAATGTGGGCTAAAAGAAATCGTAGAAAGAGAAGGCAATGAATGTGGGCTAAAAGTAATCATAGAAAGAGAAGGCAATGAATGTGGGCTAAAAGAAATTGTAGAAAGAGAAGGCAATGAATGTGGGCTAAAAGAAATCGTAGAAAGAGAAGGCAATGATTGTGGGCTAAAAGTAATCATAGAAAGAGAAGGCAATGAATGTGGGCTAAAAGAAATCGTAGAAAGAGAAGGCAATGCATGTGGGCTAAAAGAAATCGTAGAAAGAGAAGGCAATGCATGTGGGCTAAAAGAAATCGTAGAAAGAGAAGGCAATGCATGTGGGCTAAAAGAAATCGTAGAAAGAGAAGGCAATGAATGTGGGCTAAAAGAAATCATAGAAACAGAAGCCAATGCATGTGGGCTAAAAGAAATCGTAGAAAGAGAAGGCAATGCATGTGGGCTAAAAGAAATCGTAGAAAGAGAAGGCAATGCATGTGGGCTAAAAGAAATCGTAGAAAGAGAAGGCAATGCATGTGGGCTAAAAGAAATCGTAGAAAGAGAAGGCAATGAATGTGGGCTAAAAGTAATCGTAGAAAGAGAAGGCAATGCATGTGGGCAAAAAGAAATCGTAGAAAGAGAAGGCAATGCATGTGGGCCGAAAGAAATCGTAGAAAAAGGAGGCAATGAATGTGGGCTAAAGAAATCGTAGAAACAGAAGCCAATGCATGTGGGCTAAAAAAATCGTAGAAAGAGAAGGCAATGCATGTGGGCTAAAAGAAATCGTAGAAAGAGAAGGCAATGCATGTGGCCTAAAAGTAATCGTAGAAAGAGAAGGCAATGAATGTGGCCTAAAAGAAATCGTAGAAAGAGAAGGCAATGCATGTGGGCTAAAAGTAATCGTAGAAAGAGAAGGCAATGCATGTGGCCTAAAAGATATCGTAGAAATAGAAATGTGGGCTAAATGAAATCTTAGAAAGAGAAGGCAATGCATGTGGGCTAAAAGAAATCGTAGAAAGAGAAGGCAATGCATGTGGGCTAAAAGAAATCGTAGAAAGAGAAGGCAATGCATGTGGGCCGAAAGAAATCGTAGAAAAAGGAGGCAATGAATGTGGGCTAAAAGAAATCGTAGAAACAGAAGCCAATGCATGTGGGCTAAAAGAAATCGTAGAAAGAGAAGGCAATGAATGTGGGCCGAAAGAAATCGTAGAAAGAGAAGGCAATGCATGTGTGCTAAAAGAAATCGTAGAAAGAGAAGGCAATGCATGTGGGCTAAAAGAAATCGTAGAAAGAGAAGGCAATGAATGTGGGCTAAAAGAAATCGTAGAAAGAGAAGGCAATGCATGTGGGCTAAAAGAAATCGTAGAAAGAGAAGGCAATGCATGTGGGCTAAAAGAAATCGTAAAAATAGGAGGCAATCAATGTGGGCTAAAAGAAATCGTAGAAAGAGAAGGCAATGAATGTGGGCTAAAAGAAATCGTAGAAAGAGAAGGCAATGCATGTGGGCTAAAAGAAATCGTAGAAAGAGAAGGCAATGATTGTGGGCTAAAAGTAATCATAGAAAGAGAAGGCAATGCATGTGGGCTAAAAGAAATCGTAGAAAGAGAAGGCAATGAATGTGGGGTAAAAGAAATCGTAGAAAGAGAAGGCAATGAATGTGGGCTAAAAGTAATCATACAAAGAGAAGGCAATACATGTGGGCTAAAAGAAATCGTAGAAAGAGAAGGCAATGAATGTGGGCTAAAAGAAATCGTAGAAAGAGAAGGCAATGAATGTGGGCTAAAAGTAATCATAGAAAGAGAAGGCAATGAATGTGGGCTAAAAGAAATCGTAGAAAGAGAAGGCAATGAATGTGGGCTAAAAGAAATCGTAGAAAGAGAAGGCAATGAATGTGGGCTAAAAGTAATCATAGAAAGAGAAGGCAATGAATGTGGGCTAAAAGAAATCGTAGAAAGAGAAGGCAATGCATGTGGGCTAAAAGAAATCGTAGAAAGAGAAGGCAATGTATGTGGGCTAAAAGAAATCGTAGAAAGAGAAGGCAATGCATGTGGGCTAAAAGAAATCGTAGAAACAGAAGCCAATGCATGTGGGCTAAAAGAAATCGTAGAAAGAGAAGGCAATGCATGTGGGCTAAAAGAAATCGTAGAAAGAGAAGGCAATGCATGTGGGCTAAAAGAAATCGTAGAAAGAGAAGGCAATGAATGTGGGGTAAAAGAAATCGTAGAAAGAGAAGGCAATGAATGTGGGCTAAAAGTAATCATAGAAAGAGAAGGCAATACATGTGGGCTAAAAGAAATCGTAGAAAGAGAAGGCAATGAATGTGGGCTAAAAGAAATCGTAGAAAGAGAAGGCAATGAATGTGGGCTAAAAGTAATCATAGAAACAGAAGGCAATGAATGTGGGCTAAAAGAAATTGTAGAAAGAGAAGGCAATGAATGTGGGCTAAAAGAAATCGTAGAAAGAGAAGGCAATGATTGTGGGCTAAAAGTAATCATAGAAAGAGAAGGCAATGAATGTGGGCTAAAAGAAATCGTAGAAAGAGAAGGCAATGCATGTGGGCTAAAAGAAATCGTAGAAAGAGAAGGCAATGCATGTGGGCTAAAAGAAATCGTAGAAAGAGAAGGCAATGAATGTGGGCTAAAAGAAATCGTAGAAAGAGAAGGCAATGATTGTGGGCTAAAAGTAATCATAGAAAGAGAAGGCAATGAATGTGGGCTAAAAGAAATCGTAGAAAGAGAAGGCAATGCATGTGGGCTAAAAGAAATCGTAGAAAGAGAAGGCAATGAATGTGGGCTAAAAGAAATCGTAGAAACAGAAGGCAATGAATGTGGGCTAAAAGTAATCATAGAAAGAGAAGGCAATGCATGTGGGCTAAAAGAAATCGTAGAAAGAGAAGGCAATGAATGTGGGCTAAAAGAAATCGTAGAAAGAGAAGGCAATGAATGTGGGCTAAAAGTAATCATAGAAAGAGAAGGCAATGAATATGGGCTAAAAGAAATCGTAGAAAGAGAAGGCAATGAATGTGGGCTAAAAGAAATCGTAGAAAGAGAAGGCAATGAATGTGGGCTAAAAGAAATCGTAGAAAGAGAAGGCAATGAATGTGGGCTAAAAGAAATCGTAGAAAGAGAAGGCAATGCATGTGGGCTAAAAGTAATCATAGAAAGAGAAGGCAATGCATGTGGGCTAAAAGAAATCGTAGAAAGAGAAGGCAATTAATGTGGGCTAAAAGTAATCATAGAAAGAGAAGGCAATGAATGTGGGCTAAAAGAAATCGTAGAAAGAGAAGGCAATGCATGTGGGCTAAAAGAAATCGTAGAAAGAGAAGGCAATGCATGTGGGCTAAAAGAAATCGTAGAAAGAGAAGGCAATGCATGTGGGCTAAAAGAAATCGTAGAAAGAGAAGGCAATGCATGTGGGCTAAAAGAAATCGTAGAAAGAGAAGGCAATGAATGTGGGCTAAAAGAAATCGTAGAAACAGAAGCCAATGCATGTGGGCTAAAAGAAATCGTAGAAAGAGAAGGCAATGTATGTGGGCTAAAAGAAATCGTAGAAAGAGAAGGCAATGCATGTGGGCTAAAAGAAATCGTAGAAAGAGAAGGCAATGCATGTGGGCTAAAAGAAATCGTAGAAAGAGAAGGCAATGAATGTGGGCTAAAAGAAATCGTAGAAAGAGAAGGCAATGATTGTGGGCTAAAAGTAATCATAGAAAGAGAAGGCAATGAATGTGGGATAAAAGAAATCGTAGAAAGAGAAGGCAATGCATGTGGGCTAAAAGAAATCGTAGAAAGAGAAGGCAATGAATGTGGGCTAAAAGAAATCGTAGAAAGAGAAGGCAATGAATGTGGGCTAAAAGTAATCATAGAAAGAGAAGGCAATGAATGTGGGCGAAAAGAAATCGTAGAAAGAGAAGGCAATGAATGTGGGCTAAAAGAAATCGTAGAAAGAGAAGGCAATGAATGTGGGCTAAAAGAAATCGTAGAAAGAGAAGGCAATGCATGTGGGCTAAAAGAAATCGTAGAAAGAGAAGGCAATGATTGTGGGCTAAAAGTAATCATAGAAAGAGAAGGCAATGCATGTGGGCTAAAAGAAATCGTAGAAAGAGAAGGCAATTAATGTGGGCTAAAAGAAATCGTAGAAAGAGAAGGCAATGATTGTGGGCTAAAAGTAATCATAGAAAGAGAAGGCAATGAATGTGGGCTAAAAGAAATCGTAGAAAGAGAAGGCAATGCATGTGGGCTAAAAGAAATCGTAGAAAGAGAAGGCAATGCATGTGGGCTAAAAGAAATCGTAGAAAGAGAAGGCAATGCATGTGGGCTAAAAGAAATCGTAGAAAGAGAAGGCAATGCATGTGGGCTAAAAGAAATCGTAGAAAGAGAAGGCAATGAATGTGGGCTAAAAGAAATCGTAGAAACAGAAGCCAATGCATGTGGGCTAAAAGAAATCGTAGAAAGAGAAGGCAATGTATGTGGGCTAAAAGAAATCGTAGAAAGAGAAGGCAATGCATGTGGGCTAAAAGAAATCGTAGAAAGAGAAGGCAATGCATGTGGGCTAAAAGAAATCGTAGAAAGAGAAGGCAATGAATGTGGGCTAAAAGAAATCGTAGAAAGAGAAGGCAATGATTGTGGGCTAAATGTAATCATAGAAAGAGAAGGCAATGAATGTGGGCTAAAAGAAATCGTAGAAAGAGAAGGCAATGCATGTGGGCTAAAAGAAATCGTAGAATGAGAAGGCAATGAATGTGGGCTAAAAGAAATCGTAGAAAGAGAAGGCAATGAATGTGGGCTAAAAGTAATCATAGAAAGAGAAGGCAATGCATGTGGGCTAAAAGAAATCGTAGAAAGAGAAGGCAATGAATGTGGGCTAAAAGAAATCGTAGAAAGAGAAGGCAATGAATGTGGGCTAAAAGTAATCATAGAAAGAGAAGGCAATGAATGTGTGATAAAAGAAATCGTAGAAAGAGAAGGCAATGAATGTGGGCTAAAAGAAATCGTAGAAAGAGAAGGCAATGATTGTGGGCTAAAAGTAATCATAGAAAGAGAAGGCAATGCATGTGGGCTAAAAGAAATCGTAGAAAGAGAAGGCAATGAATGTGGGCTAAAAGAAATCGTAGAAAGAGAAGGCAATGAATGTGGGCTAAAAGTAATCATAGAAAGAGAAGGCAATGAATGTGGGCTAAAAGAAATCGTAGAAAGAGAAGGCAATGCATGTGGGCTAAAAGAAATCGTAGAAAGAGAAGGCAATGCATGTGGGCTAAAAGAAATCGTAGAAAGACAAGGCAATGCATGTGGGCTAAAAGAAATCGTAGAAAGAGAAGGCAATGAATGTGGGCTAAAAGAAATCGTAGAAAGAGAAGGCAATGATTGTGGGCTAAAAGAAATCGTAGAAAGAAAAGGCAATGCATGTGGGCTAAAAGAAATCGTAGAAAGAGAAGGCAATGCATGTGGGCTAAAAGAAATCGTAGAAAGAGAAGGCAATACATGTGAGCCGAAAGAAATCGTAGAAAAAGGAAGCAATGAATGTGGGCTAAAGAAATCGTAGAAACAGAAGCCAATGCATGTGGGCTAAAAGAAATCGTAGAAAGAGAAGGCAATGAATGTGGGCTAAAAGAAATCGTAGAAAGAGAAGGCAATGCATGTGGGCTAAAAGAAATCGTAGAAAGAGAAGGCAATGCATGTGGGCTAAAAGAAATCGTAGAAAGAGAAGGCAATGCATGTGGGCTAAAAGTATTCGTAGAAAGAGAAGGCAATGCATGTGGCCTAAAAGATATCGTAGAAATAGAAATGTGGGCTAAATGAAATCTTAGAAAGAGAAGGCAATGCATGTGGGCTAAAAGAAATCGTAGAAAGAGAAGGCAATGAATGTGGGCTAAAAGAAATCGTAGAAAGAGAAGGCAATGATTGTGGGCTAAATGAAATCGTAGAAAGAAAAGGCAATGCATGTGGGCTAAAAGAAATCGTAGAAAGAGAAGGCAATGCATGTGGGCTAAAAGAAATCGTAGAAAGAGAAAGCAATGCATGTGGGCCGAAAGAAATCGTAGAAAAAGGAGGCAATGAATGTGGGCTAAAGAAATCGTAGAAACAGAAGCCAATGCATGTGGGCTAAAAGAAATCGTAGAAAGAGAAGGCAATGAATGTGGGCCAAAAGAAATCGTAGAAAGAGAAGGCAATGCATGTGGGCTAAAAGAAATCGTAGAAAGAGAAGGCAATGCATGTGGGCTAAAAGTAATCGTAGAAAGAGAAGGCAATGATTGTGGGCTAAAAGAAATCGTAGAAACAGAAGCCAATGCATGTGGGCTAAAAGAAATCGTAGAAAGAGAAGGCAATGCATGTGGGCTAAAAGAAATCGTAGAAGGAGAAGGCAATGCATGTGGGCTAAAAGAAATCGTAGAAAGAGAAGGCAATGCATGTGGGCTAAAAGAAATCGTAGAAAGAGAAGGCAATGAATGTGGGCTAAAAGAAATCGTAGAAAGAGAAGGCAATGATTGTGGGCTAAAAGTAATCATAGAAAGAGAAGGCAATGTATGTGGGCTAAAAGAAATCGTAGAAAGAGAAGGCAATGCATGTGGGCTAAAAGAAATCGTAGAAAGAGAAGGCAATGAATGTGGGCTAAAAGAAATCGTAGAAAGAGAAGGCAATGAATGTGGGCTAAAAGTAATCATAGAAAGAGAAGGCAATGCATGTGGGCTAAAAAAAATCGTAGAAAGAGAAGGCAATGAACGTGGGCTAAAAGAAATCGTAGAAAGAGAAGTCAATGCATGTGGGCTAAAAGTAATCGTAGAAAGAGAAGGCAATGCATGTGGCCTAAAAGATATCGTAGAAATAGAAATGTGGGCTAAATGAAATCTTAGAAAGAGAAGGCAATGCATGTGGGCTAAAAGAAATCGTAGAAAGAGAAGGCAATGAATGTGGGCTAAAAGAAATCTTAGAAAGAGAAGGCAATGCATGTGGGTTAAAGAAATCGTAGAAAGAGAAGGCAATGAATGTGGCCTAAAAGAAATCGTAGAAAGAGAAGGCAATGCATGTGGGCTAAAAGAAATCGTAGAAAGAGAAGGCAATGCATGTGGGCTAAAAGAAATCGTAGAAAGAGAAGGCAATGCATGTGGGCCGAAAGAAATCGTAGAAAAAGGAGGCAATGAATGTGGGCTAAAGAAATCGTAGAAACAGAAGCCAATGCATGTGGGCTAAAAGAAATCGTAGAAAGAGAAGGCAATGTATGTGGGCTAAAAGAAATCGTAGAAAGAGAAGGCAATGCATGTGGGCTAAAAGAAATCGTAGAAAGAGAAGGCAATGCATGTGGGCTAAAAGAAATCGTAGAAAGAGAAGGCAATGAATGTGGGCTAAAAGAAATCGTAGAAAGAGAAGGCAATGCATGTGGCCTAAAAGAAATCGTAGAAAGAGAAGGCAATGGATGTGGGCTAAAAGAAATCGTAGAAAGAGAAGGCAATGCATGTGGGCTAAAAGTAATCGTAGAAAGAGAAGGCAATGCATGTGGCCTAAAAGATATCGTAGAAATAGAAATGTCGGCTAAATGAAATCTTAGAAAGAGAAGGCAATACATGTGGGCTAAAAGAAATCGTAGAAAGAGAAGGCAATGGATGTGGGCTAAAAGAAATCTTAGAAAGAGAAGGCAATGCATGTGGGCTAAAAGAAATCATAGAAAGAGAAGGCAATGATTGTGGGCTAAATGAAATCGTAGAAAGAAAAGGCAATGCATGTGGGCTAAAAGAAATCGTAGAAAGAGAAGGCAATGCATGTGGGCTAAAAGAAATCGTAGAAAGAGAAGGCAATTCATGTGGGCCGAAAGAAATCGTAGAAGAAGGAGGCAATGAATGTGGGCTAAAGAAATCGTAGAAACAGAAGCCAATGCATGTGGGCTAAAAGAAATCGTATAAAGAGAAGGCAATGAATGTGGGCTAAAAGAAATCGTAGAAAGAGAAGGCAATGCATGTGGGCTAAAAGAAATCGTAGAAAGAGAAGGCAATGCATGTGGGCTAAAAGAAATCGTAGAAAGAGAAGGCAATGCATGTGGGCTAAAAGAAATCGTAGAAAGAGAAGGCAATGCATGTGGGCTAAAAGTAATCGTAGAAAGAGCAGGCAATGCATGTGGCCTAAAAGATATCGTAGAAATAGAAATGTGGGCTAAATGAAATCTTAGAAAGAGAAGGCAATGCATGTGGGCTAAAAGAAATCGTAGAAAGAGAAGGCAATGCATGTCGGCCGAAAGAAATCGTAGAAAAAGGAGGCAATGCATGTGGGCTAAAAGAAATCGTAGAAAGAGAAGGCAATACATGTGGGCTAAAAGAAATCGTAGAAAGAGAAGGCAATGCATGTGGGCTAAAAGTAATCGTAGAAAGAGAAGACAATGCATGTGGCCTAAAAGATATCGTAGAAATAGAAATGTGGGCTAAATGAAATCTTAGAAAGAGAAGGCAATGCATGTGGGCTAAAAGAAATCGTAGAAAGAGAAGGCAATGCATGTGGGCTAAAAGAAATCGTAGAAAGAAAAGGCAATGCATGTGGGCTAAAAGAAATCGTAGAAAGAGAAGGCAATGATTGTGGGCTAAATGAAATCTTAGAAAGACAAGGCAATGCATGTGGGCTAAAAGAAATCGTAGAAAGAGAAGGCAATGCATGTGGGCTAAAAGAAATCGTAGAAAGAGAAGGCAATGCATATGGGCCGAAAGAAATCGTAGAAAAAGGAGGCAATGAATGTGGGCTAAAGAAATCGTAGAAACAGCAGCCAATGCATGTGGGCTAAAAGAAATGGTAGAAAGAGAAGGCAATGAATGTGGGCCAAAAGAAATCGTAGAAAGAGAAGGCAATGAATGTGGGCTAAAAGAAATCGTAGAAAGAGAAGGCAATGCATGTGGGCTAAAAGTAATCGTAGAAAGAGAAGTCAATGCATGTGGCCTAAAAGATATCGTAGAAATAGAAATGTGGGCTAAATGAAATCTTAGAAAGAGAAGGCAATGCATGTGGGCTAAAAGAAATCGTAGAAAGAGAAGGCAATGAATGTGGGCTAAAAGAAATCTTAGAAAGAGAAGGAAATGCATGTGGGCTAAAAGAAATCGTAGACATAGAAGGCAATGAATGTGGGCTAAAAGAAATCGTAGAAAGAGAAGGCAATGATTGTGGGCTAAATGAAATCGTAGAAAGAAAAGGCAATGCATGTGGGCTAAAAGAAATCGTAGAAAGAGAAGGCAATGCATCTGGGCTAAAAGAAATCGTAGAAAGAGAAGGCAATGCATGTGGGCCGAAAGAAATCGTAGAAAAAGGAGGCAATGAATGTGGGCTAAAGAAATCGTAGAAACAGAAGCCAATGCATGTGGGCTAAAAGAAATCGTAGAAAGAGAAGGCAATGAATGTGGGCTAAAAGAAATCGTAGAAAGAGAAGGCAATGCATGTGGGCTAAAAGAAATCGTAGAAAGAGAAGGCAATGCATGTGGGCTAAAAGAAATCGTAGAAAGAGAAGGCAATGCATGTGGGCTAAAAGAAATCGTAGAAAGAGAAGGCAATGCATGTGGGCTAAATGTAATCGTAGAAAGAGAAGGCAATGCATGTGGCCTAAAAGATATCGTAGAAATAGAAAAGTGGGCTAAATGAAATCTTAGAAAGAGAAGGCAATGAATGTGGGCTAAAAGAAATCGTAGAAAGAGAAGGCAATGATTGTGGGCTAAAAGAAATCGTAGAAAGAAAAGGCAATGCATGTGGGCTAAAAGAAATCGTAGAAAGAGAAGGCAATGCATGTGGGCTAAAAGAAATCGTAGAAAGAGAAGGCAATGAATGTGGGCTAAAAGAAATCGTAGAAAGAGAAGGCAATGCATGTGGGCCGAAAGAAATCGTAGAAAAAGGAGGCAATGAATGTGGGCTAAAGAAATCGTAGAAACAGAAGCCAATGCATGTGGGCTAAAAGAAATCGTAGAAAGAGAACGCAATGAATGTGGGCTAAAAGAAATCGTAGAAAGAGAAGGCAATGCATGTGGGCTAAAAGAAATCGTAGAAAGAAAAGGCAATGCATGTGTGCTAAAAGTAATCGTAGAAAGAGAAGGCAATGCATGTGGCCTAAAAGATATCGTAGAAATAGAAATCTGGGCTAAATGAAATCTTAGAAAGAGAAGGCAATGCATGTGGGCTAAAAGAAATCGTAGAAATAGGAGGCAATCAATGTGGGCTAAAAGAAATCTTAGAAAGAGAAGGCAATGCATGTGGGCTAAAAGAAATCTTTAAAGAAAAGGCAATGCATGTGGGCTAAAAGTAATCATAGAAAGAGAAGGCAATCAATGTGGGCTAAAAGAAATCTTAGAAAGAGAAGGCAATGCATGTGGGCTAAAAGAAATTTTTAAAGAAAAGGCAATGCATGTGGGCTAAAAGAAATCTTAGAAAGAGAAGGCAATGAATGTGGGCTAAAAGAAATCTTAGAAAGAGACGGCAATGCATGTGGGCTAAAAGAAATCGTAGAAATAGGAGGCAATCAATGTGGGCTAAAAGAAATCTTAGAAAGAGAAGCCAATGCATGTGGGCTAAAAGAAATCTTTAAAGAGAAGGCAATGCATGTGGGCTAAAAGTAATCATAGAAAGAGAAGGCAATGCATGTGGGCTAAAAGAAATCGTAGAAAGAGAAGGCAATGCATGTGGGCTAAAAGAAATCGTAGAAAGAGAAGGCAATGAATGTGGGCTAAAAGAAATCGTAGAAAGAGAAGGCAATGCATGTGGGCTAAAAGAAATCTTAGAAAGAGAAGGCAATGCATGTGGGCTAAAAGAAATCTTAGAAATAGGAGGCAATCAATGTGGACTAAAAGAAATCGTAGAAAGAGAAGGCAATGAATGTGGGCTAAAAGAAATCGTACAAAGAGAAGGCAATGAATGTGGGCTAAAAGAAATCGTAGAAAGAGAAGGCAATGATTGTGGGCTAAAAGAAATCGTAGAAAGAAAAGTCAATGCATGTGGGCTAAAAGAAATCGTAGAAAAAGAAGGCAATGATTGTGGGCTAAAAGAAATCGTAGAAAGAGAAGGCAATGCATGTGGGCCGAAAGAAATCGTAGAAAAAGGAGGCAATGAATGTGGGCTAAAGAAATCGTAGAAACAGAAGCCAATGCATGTGGGCTAAAAGAAATCGTAGAAAGAGAAGGCAATGCATGTGGGCGAAAAGAAATCGTAGAAAGAGAAGGCAATGCATGTGGGCTAAAAGAAATCGTAGAAAGCGAAGGAAATGCATGTGGGCTAAAAGAACTCTTAGAAATAGAAAGCAATGCATGTGGGCTAAAAGAAATCGTAGAAACTGAAGGCGATGCACGTGGGCTAAAAGAAATCGTAGAAAGAGAAGGCAATGCATGTGGGCTAAAAGAAATCGTAGAAATAGCAGGCAATCAATGTGGGCTAAAAGAAATCTTAGAAAGAAAAGGCAATGCATGTGGGCTAAAAGAAATCTTTAAAGAGAAGGCAATGCATGTGGGCTAAAAGTAATCATAGAAAGAGAAGGCAATGCATGTGGGCTAAAAGAAATCGTAGAAAGAGAAGGCAATGCATGTGGGCTAAAAGAAATCGTAGAAAGAGAAGGCAATGATTGTGGGCTAAAAGAAATCGTAGAAATAGAAGCCAATGCATGTGGGCTAAAAGAAATCGTAGAAAGAGAAGGCAATGCATGTGGGCCGAAAGAAATCGTCGAAAAAGGAGGCAATTAATGTGGGCTATAGAAATCGTAGAAACAGAAGCCAATGCATGTGGGCTAAAAGAAATCGTAGAAAGAGAAGGCAATGAATGTGGGCTAAAAGAAATCGTAGAAAGAGAAGGCAATGCATGTGGGCTAAAAGAAATCGTAGAAAGAGAAGGCAATGCATGTGGGCTAAAAGAAATCGTAGAAAGAGAAGGCAATGCATGTGGGCGAAAAGAAATCGTAGAAAGATAAGGCAATGCATGTGGGCTAAAAGTAATCGTAGAAAGAGAAGGCAATGCATGTGGCCTAAAAGATATCGTAGAAATAGAAATGTGGGCTAAATGAAATCGTAGAAAGAGAAGGCAATGCATGTGGGCTAAAAGAAATCGTAGAAATACGATGCAATCAATGTGGGCTAAAAGAAATCTTAGAAAGAGAAGGCAATGCATGTGGGCTAAAAGAAATCTTTAAAGAAAAGGCAATGCATGTGGGCTAAAAGTAATCATAGAAAGAGAAGGCAATGCATGTGTGCTAAAAGAAATCGTAGAAAGAGAAGGCAATGCATGTGGGCTAAAAGAAATCGTAGAAAGCGAAGGCAATGCATGTGGGCTTAAAGTAATCGTAGAAAGAGAAGGCAATGCATGTGGCCTAAAAGATATCGTAGAAATAGAAGGCAATGAATGTGGGCTAAATGAAATCTTAGAAAGAGAAGGCAATGCATGTGGGCTAAAAGAAATCCTAGAAAGAGAAGGCAATGAATGTGGTCTAAAAGAAATCGTAGAAAGAGAAGGCAATGATTGTGGGCTAAAAGAAATCGTAGAAAGAGAAGGCAATGCATGTGGGCTAAAAGAAATCGTAGAAAGAGAAGGCAATGTATGTGGGCTAAAATAAATCGTAGAAAGAGAAGGCAATGATTGTGGGCTAAAAGAAATCGTAGAAAGAGAAGGCAATGCATGTGGGCTAAAAGAAATCGTAGAAAGAGAAGGCAATGCATGTGGGCTAAAAGTAATCGTAGAAAGAGAAGGCAATGCATGTGGCCTAAAATATATCGTAGAAATAGAAGGCAATGAATGTGGGCTAAATGAAATCTTAGAAAGTGAAGGCAATGCATGTGGGCTAAAAGAAATCGTAGAAAGAGAAGGCAATGAATGTGGGCTAAAAGAAATCGTAGAAAGAGAAGGCAATGATTGTGGGCTAAAAGAAATCGTAGAAAGAGAAGGCAATGCATGTGGGCTAAAAGAAATCGTAGAAAGAGAAGGCAATGAATGTGGGCTAAAAGAAATCGTAGAAAGAGAAGGGAATGTTTGTGGTCTAAAAGAAATCGTAGAAAGAGAAGGCAATGATTGTGGGCTAAAAGAAATCGTAGAAAGAGAAGGCAATGAATGTGGGCTAAAAGATATCGTAGAAAGAGAAGGCAATGAATGTGGGCTAAAAGAAATCGTAGAAAGAGAAGGCAATGCATGTGCACTAAAAGAAATCGTAGAAAGAGAAGGCAATGTTTGTGGGCTAAAAGAAATCGTAGAAAGAAAAGGCAATGCATGTGGGCTAAAAGAAATCGTAGAAAGAGAAGGCAATGCATGTGGGCCGAAAGAAATCGTAGAAAAAGGAGGCAATGAATGTGGGCTAAAGAAATCGTAGAAACAGAAGCCAATGCATGTGGGCTAAAAGAAATCGTAGAAAGAGAAGGCAATGAATGTGGGCTAAAAGAAATCGTAGAAAGAGAAGGCAATGAATGTGGGCTAAAAGAGATCGTAGAAAGAGAAGGCAATGAATGTGGGCTAAAAGAAATCGTAGAAGGAGAAGGCAATGCATGTGGGCTAAAAGAAATCTTAGAAATAGACGGCAATGCATGTGGGTTAAAAGAAATCGTAGAAATAGGAGGCAATCAATGTGGGCTAAAAGAAATCTTAGAAAGAGAAGGCAATGCATGTGGGCTAAAAGAAATCTTTAAAGAGAAGTCAATGCATGTGGGCTAAATGTAATCATAGAAAGAGAAGGCAATGCATGTGGGCTAAAAGAAATCGTAGAAAGAGAAGGCAATGCATGTGGGCTAAAAGAAATCGTAGAAAGAGAAGGCAATGAATGTGGGCTAAAAGAAATCGTAGAAAGAGAAGGCAATGCATGTGGGCTAAAAGAAATCGTACAAAGAGAAGGCAATGCATGTGGGCTAAAAGAAATCGTAGAAAGAGAAGGCAATGAATGTGGGCTAAAAGAAATCGTAGAAAGAGAAGGCAATGCATGTGGGCTAAAAGAAATCTTAGAAAGAGAAGGCAATGCATGTGGGCTAAAAGAAATCGTAGAAATAGGAGGCAATCAATGTGGGCTAAAAGAAATCTTAGAAAGAGAAGGCAATGCATGTGGGCTAAAAGAAATCTTTAAAGAGAAGGCAATGCATGTGGGCTAAAAGTAATCATAGAAAGAGAAGGCAATGCATGTGGGCTAAAAGAAATCGTAGAAAGAGAAGGCAATGCATGTGGGCTAAAAGAAATCGTAGAAAGAGAAGGCAATGCATGTGGGCTAACAGAAATCGTAGAAAGAGAAGGCAATGAATGTCGGCTAAAAGAAATCGTAGAAAGAGAAGGCAATGCATGTGGGCTAAAAGAAATCGTAGAAAGAGAAGGCAATGCATGTGGGCTAAAAGAAATCATAGAAAGAGAAGGCAATGCATGTGGGCCAAAAGAAATCGTAGAAAGAGAAGGCAATGCATGTGGGCTAAAAGAAATCGTAGAAAGAGAACGCAATAAATGGGGGCTAAAAGAAATCGTAGAAAGAGAAGGCAATGCATGTGGGCTAAAAGAAATCGTAAAAAGAGAAGGCAATTCATGTGGGCAAAAAGGAATCTTAGAAAGACAAGGCAATGAATGTGGGCTCAAATAATCATAGAAAGAGAAGGCAATGCATGTGGGCAAAAAGAAATCGTAGAAAGAGAATGCAATGCATGTGGGCTAAAAGAAATCGTAGAAATAGGAGGCAATCAATGTGGGCTAAAAGAAATCTTAGAAAGAGAAGGCAATGCATGTGGGCTAAAAGAAATCGTAGAAATAGAAGGCAATGAATGTGGGCTAAATGAAATCTTAGAAAGAGAAGGCAATGCATGTGGGCTAAAAGAAATCGTAGAAAGAGAAGGCAATGCATGTGGGCTAAAAGAAATCGTAGAAATAGAAGGCAATGAATGTGGGCTAAATGAAATCGTAGAAAGAGAAGGCAATGAATGTGGGCTAAAAGAAATCGTAGAAAGAGAAGGCAATGCATGTGGGCTAACAGAAATCGTAGAAAGAGAAGGCAATGCATGTGGGCTAAAAGAAATCGTAGAAATAGAAGGCAATGAATGTGGGCTAAATGAAATCGTAGAAAGAGAAGGCAATGAATGTGGGCTAAAAGAAATCTTAGAAAGAGAAGGCAATGAATGTGGGCTAACAGAAATCGTAGAAAGAGAAGGCAATGCATGTGGGCTAACAGAAATCTTAGAAAGAGAAGGCAATGAATGTGGGCTAAAAGAAATCTTAGAAAGAGAAGGCAATGCATGTGGGCTAAAAGAAATCGTAGAAATAGAAAGCAATTAATGTGGGCTAAATGAAATCTTAGAAAGAGAAGGCAATGCATGTGTGCTAAAAGAAATCGTAGAAAGAGAAGGCAATGCATGTGGGCTAAAAGAAATCGTAGAAATAGAAGGCAATGAATGTGGGCTAAATGAAATCGTAGAAAGAGAAGGCAATGAATGTGGGCTAAAATAAATCGTAGAAAGAGAAGGCAATTCATGTGGGCTAAAAGAAATCGTAGAAAGAGAAGGCAATGAATGTGGGCTAAAAGAAATCGTAGAAAGAGAAGGCAATGCATGTGGGCTAAAAGAAATCGTAGAAATAGAAGGCAATGAATGTGGGCTAAATTAAATCGTAGAAAGAGAAGGCAATGCATGTGGGCTAAAAGAAATCTTAGAAAGAGAAGGCAATGAATGTGGGCAAAAAGAAATCGTAGAAAGAGAAGGCAATGCATGTGGGCTAAAAGAAATCGTAGAAAGAGAAGGCAATGCATGTGGGCTAAAAGAAATCGTAGAAAGAGAAGGCAATGAATGTTGGCTAAAAGACATCGTAGAAAGAGAAGGCAATGCATGTGGGCTAACAGAAATCGTAGAAAGAGAAGGCAATGAATGTGGGCTAAAAGAAATCGTAGAAAGAGAAGGCAATGCATGTGGGCTAAAAGAAATCGTAGAAATAGAAGGCAATGAATGTGGGCTAAATGAAATCTTAGAAAGAGAAGGCAATGCATGTGGGCTAAAAGAAATCGTAGAAAGAGAAGGCAATGCATGTGGGCTAAAAGAAATCGTAGAAATAGGAGGCAATCAATGTGGGCTAAAAGAAATCTTAGAAAGAGAAGGCAATGCATGTGGGCTAAAAGAAATCTTTAAAGAGAAGGCAATGGATGTGGGCTAAAAGTAATCATAGAAAGAGAAGGCAATGCATGTGGGCTAAAAGAAATCGTAGAAAGAGAAGGCAATGCATGTGGGCTAAAAGAAATCGTAGAAAGAGAAGGCAATGAATGTGGGCTAAAAGAAATCGTAGAAAGAGTAGGCAATGCATGTGGGCTAAAAGAAATCGTAGAAATAGGAGGCAATCAATGTGGGCTAAAAGAAATCGTAGAAAGAGAAGGCAATGCATGTGGGCTAAAAGAAATCGTACAAAGAGAAGGCAATGAATGTGGACTAAAAGAAATCGTAGAAAGAGAAGGCAATGCATGTGGGCTAAAAGAAATCGTAGAAAGAGAAGGCAATGAATGTGGGCTAAAAGAAATCGTAGAAAGAGAAGGCAATGCATGTGGGCTAAAAGAAATCTTAGAAAGAGAAGGCAATGCATGTGGGCTAAAAGAAATCGTAGAAATAGGAGGCAATCAATGTGGGCTAAAAGAAATCTTAGAAAGAGAAGGCAATGCATGTGGGCTAAAAGAAATCTTTAAAGAGAAGGCAATGCATGTGGGCAAAAAGTAATCATAGAAAGAGAAGGCAATGCATGTGGGCTAAAAGAAATCGTAGAAAGAGAAGGCAATGCATGTGGGCTAAAAGAAATCGTAGAAAGAGAAGGCAATGCATGTGGGCTAACAGAAATCGTAGAAAGAGAAGGCAATGAATGTCGGCTAAAAGAAATCGTAGAAAGAGAAGGCAATGCATGTGGGCTAAAAGAAATCGTAGAAAGAGAAGGCAATGCATGTGGGCTAAAAGAAATCATAGAAAGAGAAGGCAATGCATGTGGGCCAAAAGAAATCGTAGAAAGAGAAGGCAATGCATGTGGGCTAAAAGAAATCGTAGAAAGAGAAGGCAATGAATGGGGGCTAAAAGAAATCGTAGAAAGAGAAGGCAATGCATGTGGGCTAAAAGAAATCGTAAAAAGAGAAGGCAATTCATGTGGGCAAAAAGGAATCTTAGAAAGACAAGGCAATGAATGTGGGCTCAAATAATCATAGAAAGAGAAGGCAATGCATGTGGGCTAAAAGAAATCGTAGAAAGAGAAGGCAATGCATGTGGGCTAAAAGAAATCGTAGAAATAGGAGGCAATCAATGTGGGCTAAAAGAAATCTTAGAAAGAGAAGGCAATGCATGTGGGCTAAAAGAAATCGTAGAAATAGAAGGCAATGAATGTGGGCTAAATGAAATCTTAGAAAGAGAAGGCAATGCATGTGGGCTAAAAGAAATCGTAGAAAGAGAAGGCAATGCATGTGGGCTAAAAGAAATCGTAGAAATAGAAGGCAATGAATGTGGGCTAAATGAAATCGTAGAAAGAGAAGGCAATGCATGTGGGCTAAAAGAAATCTTAGAAAGAGAAGGCAATGAATGTGGGCAAAAAGAAATCGTAGAAAGAGAAGGCAATGCATGTGGGCTAAAAGAAATCGTAGAAAGAGAAGGCAATGAATGTGGGCTAAAAGAAATCGTAGAAAGAGAAGGCAATGCATGTGGCCTAACAGAAATCGTAGAAAGAGAAGGCAATGAATGTGGGCTAAAAGAAATCGTAGAAAGAGAAGGCAATGCATGTGGGCTAAAAGAAATCGTAGAAATAGAAGGCAATGAATGTGGGCTAAATGAAATCTTAGAAAGAGAAGGCAATGCATGTGGGCTAAAAGAAATCGTAGAAAGAGAAGGCAATGCATGTGGGCTAAAAGAAATCGTAGAAATAGGAGGCAATCAATGTGGGCTAAAAGAAATCTTAGAAAGAGAAGGCAATGTATGTGGGCTAAAAGAAATCTTTAAAGAGAAGGCAATGCATGTAGGCTAAAGAAATCGTAGAAAGAGAAGGCAACGCATGTAGGCTAAAAGAAATCGTAGAAAGAGAATGCAATGCATGTGGGCTAAAAGAAATCGTAAAAAGAGAAGGCAATTTATGTGGGCAAAAAGGAATGTTAGAAAGACATGGCAATGAATGTGGGCTCAAATAATCGTAGAAAGAGAAGGCAATGCATGTGGGCTAAAAGAAATAGTAGAAAGAGAAGGCAATGCATGTGGGCTAAAAGAAATCGTAGAAATAGAAGGCAATGAATGTGGGCTAAATGAAATCGTAAAAAGAGAAGGCAATGCATGTGGGCTAACAGAAATCGTAGAAAGAGAAGGCAATGCATGTGGGCTAACAGAAATCGTAGAAAGAGAAGGCAATGAATGTGGGCTAAAAGAAATCTTAGAAAGAGAAGGCAATGCATGTGGGCTAAAAGAAATCGTAGAAATAGAAGGCAATGAATGTGGGCTAAATGAAATCTTAGAAAGAGAAGGCAATGCATGTGGGCTAAAAGAAATCTTTAAAGAAAAGGCAATGCATGTGGGCTAAAAGTAATCATAGAAAGAGAAGGCAATGCATGTGTGCTAAAAGAAATCGTAGAAAGAGAAGGCAATGCATGTGGGCTAAAAGAAATCGTAGAAAGAGAAGGCAATGCATGTGGGCTTAAAGTAATCGTAGAAAGAGAAGGCAATGAATGTGGGCTAAAAGAAATCGTAGAAAGAGAAGGCAATGCATGTGGGCTAAAAGAAATCGTAGAAAGAGAACGCAATGCATGTGGGCTAAAAGAAATCGTAGAAAGAGAAGGCAATGAATGTGGGCTAAAAGAAATCGTAAAAAGAGAAGGCAATGCATGTGGGCTAACAGAAATCGTAGAAAGAGAAGGCAATGAATGTGGGCTAAAAGAAATCGTAGAAAGAGAAGGCAATGCATGTGGGCTAAAAGAAATCGTAGAAATAGAAGGCAATGAATGTGGGCTAAATGAAATCTTAGAAAGAGAAGGCAATGCATGTGGGCTAAAAGAAATCGTAGAAAGAGAAGGCAATGCATGTGGGCTAAAAGAAATCGTAGAAATAGGAGGCAATCAATGTGGGATAAAAGAAATCTTAGAAAGAGAAGGCAATGCATGTGGGCTAAAAGAAATCTTTAAAGAGATGGCAATGCATGTAGGCTAAATAAATCGTAGAAAGAGAAGGCAACGCATGTAGGCTAAAAGAAATCGTAGAAAGAGAAGGCAATGCATGTGGGCTAAAAGAAATCCTAAAAAGAGAAGGCAATTTATGTGGGCAAAAAGGAATGTTAGAAAGACATGGCAATGAATGTGGGCTCAAATAATCGTAGAAAGAGAAGGCAATGCATGTGGGCTAAAAGTAATCGTAGAAAGAGAAGGCAATGCATGTGGGCTAAAAGAAATCTTAGAAAGAGAAGGCAATGCATGTGGCCTAAAAGAAATCGTAGAAATAGAAGGCAATGAATGTGGGCTAAATGAAATCTTAGAAAGAGAAGGCAATGAATGTGGGCTAAAAGAAATCGTAGAAAGACAAAGCAATGAATGTGGTCGAAAAGAAATCGTAGAAAGAGAAGGCAATGAATGTGGGCTAAAAGAAATCGTAGAAAGAGAAGGCAATGCATGTGTGCTAAAAGAAATCGTAGAAAGAGAGGGCAATGAATGTGGGGTAAAAGAATTCTTAGAAAAAGAAGGCAATGAATGTGGGTTAAAAGAAATCTTAGAAACAGAATGCAATGAATGTGGACTAAAAGAAGTCAACGCAATGAACGTTGGCTATAAAAACTCTTATAAACGATCGGTGGCTAAAAGAAATCGCAGAAAGACAGGGCAATCAATATCGTCTAAAATAAATGCTGTTTTTGCATCTACCGTTACCCAAACTAAATTTACCTAACCTTTTCGCTGACCCAGTCACCTAAAATAAAAATACATTTGTCCTTAAAAAGCACTTTTATGTTACATGTCACTTTCAGATCCAAATTGCAATCATTACGCAGCTTTCCAGTGAACTACAAATTTTATTCGAGTGACAAAATGTGATATTCTTTGAATGGCAGAGGATTATGATTTAATGGTAGATAAAAAAAGAGACCGTCATGAAAAAAAAAAGATCAAAAAATTTTATGGAGAAAATGGCCAAGTTTTGTCCAACTGAAAGAATAAAGCCAAATATTTGGTGAAAAATACTTTGTAGTCGTATTTATGAAAAAGTTTATCAATGGATTTTTTGCCTATTCACTTTCGTGTGAAGATATGTGAATGAGTGAGCATCTAAATCAAGGAGGTAGCGCTCTCTCATTATATAGGGTAAAAAAAAAATATGTTTAAATCTAAGAGGACATAGGGCCGAAATAGGTCAGTCACCGTTCAGTTGACATTCATGTTCAAAAGAAAGAAATTTACATTGCTTTTGGACCGACCGAAAATGTCTGCTCTAAAGTGAAAAATTATTGGAAAAAAATAGTTTTAGAAATGCCACTCAATGCAAGCTGGTACACTACAACACAGAAGGATTTTGTCGAACTCGGTCAAAAGCGTCTTTATCAAACGTACATACACGCACACAAATTCATTACTAGTCTTCTGCTCTATTCACTACTTACATTTTCCATATTCTCTGGAATCTTTTACGTGGTTTTGAAGGAATATATATATATATATATATATATATATATATATATATATATATATATATATATATACAATTAGAAAAAAAGGGTCCACTTACGCTTCATATAGTTTATAAAATATAGTAGATAAATTGGTCAATAAAATAAAGCCAAAACGAAAGGGTACTAATCAAACCAGTACGAAAAACATATATATATATATATATATATATATATATATATATGAAAATAATTCTAAAATATATATTTTGTTGTGATTAGAGGAGTGTGTTGAATGCCGGCATATTTCAATACCTTTGCTGATATATATATATATATATATATATATATATATATATATATATATATATATATATATATATATATATATATATATATATATATAAGACAATAGGAAAACTGTAATATTAGCCGACGAAACGTTGTACGAAACGCGTTGGCTAATATTACAGTTTTCCTATTGTCTTTTACATTTGTGTGTATATATATATATATATATATATATATATATATATATATATATATATATATATACAGTATGCGATGTATAAATTATTATTTAATTACGAAAAAATGTTAATCACACTGACATCTCATTTTAACAGATATATTTCCCAAAATTACACAAAACTATCTTAAAAAATAGAGTAAATTCAATACTGGGATCGACCACGGCCTCTAGACTACTTCGAAATCTCCCGCATCTCTTCTATACTGTTTCCTTCTTTAAGTTGGTGAATACTGCCATAATTGTTGCCTTCGGTTCATCATTGGTGTTACAAGTTTTGTCTCAACTGCGCCTCATTCATAATAATCAAGGGGTGTTGTAGTCTGGAGAGTTAGGTGGCCAGGCGTAAAGAGTGATGCGTTCGCTGAAATTGCGTCATAGTCATGAAGGGGTTCTCATGTTTGTGTGGTGTGAACCAGAGTCCTGTTGGCAGATATAAGGTCTTCCAGCAATCACCCTCTTGACCCAGGGCAGCACTACCTCCTTGATTTAGGCCTCCATGTTAAGTCTGAGATCATCACAAACAAATTCGGGAGTACTTTTACTTACCAGAATGATCAGATTGTGTTTTCTGGGCTGCTGTATCTTCGTAATCACAATTAGACTCATCCAACTCTTTCTGAATCCTCTGTACTGTCGTCAGGTTTTCACCCCAAAAGACTAAAATGTTCGTATTGAAGCTTCCGGCGCAAATTACTAAGCAGTACAGCATGCTGTTTCAAAATATCTGTCCGAATGAATTGCGTCATAGTGTTCTTTTTCTCATAGACGTTTCCCAACTGACCCTACTATGATATATAGTCGATAAAATAAAAAAATCAATGCGCATGTGCGAAATTACAAATATAAAATGGCGACAATTAACCCCTCGTTCCTCTATATATAAATCCGTATTAGGATTTCATGAATTTTTGTTTACATCACATTTTTAGTGCGTTTCTTAACGAGTTAAATTTATTTATTCACAGATCGTATTTTAATTATTTTTTCTTCTTTTAAAAATTATTTCATGACGATTTATTATTTTTAAAGTAATTATATAAACGACGTAAGATTAATGTATAACATACAATTTTGAATACGTTCAGTTTTATTTTTTCTATATCGCATGACCCTTCAGGACGTTAGCGATCATGGCTCTTTCCAATTTCCTGTCCTTTAGTAAATTTTATCTTTTTGTTATCTCTCCTAAATCTTGTTCCGCAAGTCATTTGCATAAGCTAGCTAAGTAGGTTATGTTACAGTTTTTTGTGTATATGTATCTAACTAGTGAGCGAGTTAAAATGACTTAACTCCCTTTATAGTCTACCAATAGAAGGTTAACCAATCAGAAGCCACAGAACATTCTATGCATCGTGTATAAAGGCGGCCATTTTTGTTACCCTACCTGAATGACCAGTGCCAACTTGTCAGGCGAAGATGACAGAAGGAAGTACTACGCTCTGCTACGTTGCTGCGATATCCACTGCTATCCTGAACTACGCTTTCCTACTGTCTCCGAAATATTCACTGCTAACCTCTGGATTCTATACTTGAAGACGACCGTCAAAATGTCTAACAGGTTACGCGTTGTTTTCCTGTGTGCCCTAGAAATGTCAAATGTCGCACCTGATGTTGAGTAAAAGTGTCCTTTTTTTCTATTTTCCTTAAAATTTTGTCTGTACTCACAGGTTTGGTTCATAACATTCTCAGCCTCTTTCTGTAGAACCAGATTTCTGTTGTATTCATCTGTGAGGAGATTCTCCACTATTCACTGACATATGGTAGGACTCATACTGTTCAATACTTTTTTTCTTTGTCTCTAACGATTTTTTCTGTTTCTTAATACTTTTCTTAGATTTTGGAAGGCACCTTTCGCTCTCCAAATGCGCCAACGGATTTAAGTTTTGTCCTTTGCTTCCTCTTTTAAAACACTTCCCATATATTTAATCTTTTGTACCTGCTTGGTTTTGGTATCTCCAATTTGTAATTTGCATGTTGGGTTATTGCTTTGCTGAATGACAATACATTCTTTCTTCGTGCAATTACGGTTTAATCCTTTCTTCTTGCTTTCCTTCAATAAATTCTGTAGAAGTGTTTGCAGTTTCGTTTTTGTGTCTGCTATTAATACTCTCATCTGTATATTTTCATCTCAGTCCCAACCTTTCAGTGTCGAAATAGTTAAATGTAGACATCTCTTCTTCTCCAATAACTTCATGTCTAGCACTTCCCGTGTGTAGGACTCCCTTCCCCTTACTTGCTTCCCTGATAGCTATAATCTTCAATTATTCAAATGCAATGTCAATGGACATCTCCAGATGCCTTGATCTAATTCCCTGTCATTCTCTTTATCCTTTCCTGTATCACTTTACTCTTGCTCCCATACTCTGTAACCCCTTGCGTGCTAGTAGCACTCCTGCCTTGCTTGGAGTGAAATGCTTTAAAAAAATGAAGGACATAAAATATACAGATTGTAGCCGCCAATAATGAATTCAGGTAGGATTTATAATTTACCCAACATCGCCTCACTGTGTAGGTTTCTACTTTTGTATATTTAATGAATTGGTTTTCTCTCTCTATGCAGATGGTTTGCTGCCAGTATAATTTCTGGATTATTCAACACTATTTACATTACTCGGACTATTGTCCTCATCTTTGTCGCTATATATATCACAAAGTTTCGACCGTTGTACGCTCCGGCCTTCTTCGGGTGGTTGAAATGTCGAAGTGAACCCTTTATTTCGCTCGCTGCGGTAGACTGTTCTAGTTCCACGTGCCACCAGATGTCAGTTATCTCCTGTTAATTCCCCTCTCTAAGTTCAATTCGACATTACAACCACCTGAAGAAGGCCGGAGCATACAATGGCTGAAACGTTGTGATAAATATGGCGACAAAGATGAGAACAATAGTCGGAATAATGTAAATAGTGTACATAATACCTCATCTCAGAAATATAGACAGATACTGGATTATTCTAATATTCTTCCCAAATATATCAAGGTTGCTTAACAGATCCAACAATTCAAACGCTTTTGCATAATCTATAAAATATAGGTATATATCATTCTGCATTGGTATTGCTTGTTCTGTCTCAGTATAAATATCACATTCCTTGTTCTAGTGTCTTTAGCGAACAAGAAACTGTTATTTTCTTATTCCCGGTCTAATTCTTATGCGCGCTCTCTTAATCCGAATTCGGAGAAATTTTGTTATATGTCTCATTAGACTGATTGTCCGATAGAGTTCACATTTGTTTGCACCTCGCTTCTTAGGCTACATTATGAAAATACATCAACCTATGTCTTCCGATCTATCACCAGTGTCGTAAATTTCATTATGTCTGTAATCTTGTCAATGTCGAAATAATCTAAGGTTGCCAGTATCTATTACAATTTCATCTGGTCCTGCTTTGTTTCTTTTCAATGTTGTCAGTGCTGATTTCATTCCAGATTTCAATATCTCTGGTCCTTCGATATTTTTATGTATGGCCGGTTATCCTCTTTCGTCGAAGAAGCATTCTCCGATATATTCATTCCATCTCTGAAGTATTTTTTCTCATTATCAGTCGCGTCCTTGTATATTATGCATTCTGTTGATGAATATGTCTTTATTCCGTTAGTTTTCTTATCTTTTTATGCATATCTGCTTTGTCTGCGATGCTTATTTCTGCACATTTTTGTCGAGGTATTCCTTTTTAGACCGCCTGCATTTGTTCTTAATTTCCGTGTACAGTGTCTTATATTCTGTGCCATACCTTGGCATTGTTTTCTGTCTCTTTTTCATCATGTAGATAATTTCATCCGGCATCCATTTCTTTTTTTCATTGCCTTATTTTCTTTGAGAGGATCTCAATGGATGATTTACTAAAGCTTCATCTTATGCGTCCCAATTAACGTTAATATTGTCATTTTGTCTTTTGTAGCTGGTTTTAACACTTATTTCTCCTTCACATTAGTCATTGAAGAGTCTGTCGTCTTGCAATGTGGGTGATGCTTTGGCCCTCTTCAACTTCCGTTGTTTCAGTCTAAGTTTACATATCACTAGAAGGTGGTTGCTTCTGTAGTCGGCACTTGGTTATGTTATGCATTGTAAAACTGCGTTCCTAAATATCGTATTGATAGTTACAGTCGGTTTGTTGTTGTTTTTTTCTTTCCCCTCCATGTCTATAAACGTCTTGGGCGTTCTTGAAAGCAGGTTTTGGCTACAACCTAATCATTCGCCGAGCATCATTGAACCAGAATGTATTCGTGCCCATTACGAGTTTTAGTCCGAATTTGACAACTATTTAACCATTTATCTCCTTGCCTACTTTGGCACTGAGATCTCCCATTGACAACTGTAATTTAATGCATTTTGCATTGGACCCTGGCTTCGTCAGGCATACAGTAAAACTTTTCAATTTCTTTTTTGTATACTGTACTGTCGGTGCATATGCAACTATAACGGATATGCTGAAAGACATTCCTTTCAGTTTAACAAGAATTAATTCAGATAGTATCAGATAGTATCTCAGAACGCATTACTTCATGTCTTAGTCTAATGCCAGTCCTACTCCGCTTGCATATATGTCCCCGTTTATATCACTGACGAAATCTCCATTTATTGTCCGCCTTGTTTCGCAAACGACTAGAATATTAACATTTAACCTATTCATTTCCTGCTTTATATTTTCTAGCTCGCAACATTGATTTCGTGTTCTGACATTCTGTTCCCTGAGAACTAGTATTTTGTTTAATGCGAGCAGACACTAGATGACGCTTCGTCTTCCCTTACTGGTCGACGAACTAATTCCAAGAATTTAAGCCCCTTTACGTCGTTTTTGCTAATAGCCGCTCGATGACTGCCTGGTAACACCTGTTGTACATGTCCTTACCGGGAGAGGAGTGAATTCACATAGACTTAACACCCTTCAAACTGTTATCTTTCATAATTTTCATGTTAAAATCCATGAGTTTTCCTGGGCTTTTTTAGTGAAGTGATTTCCTGTTGCTTTCTCCCCGGTGATTTTATAGCACCTCTAATTAGCTGGCATTTGACTCAAAATTTAATCCGCTCTTTGATTGCTCTTATTTTTCATCCTGCAAGTTTGAACTTATTTAAAGTACTAAGCAATTTTATTTTTTTATATTAAACATGTCAGTAACAAGTCACTTTCAAAGAAAATACAATTCTACACATTATTCTTCTTATTATTATTATTTCAAATAACTACTTACCTTGACTTTTCTTTAATAGTGAGAGATGAATATATCTATTCACTACGCAATTTTCTATCAGAATCAAACGTTTCATAGTTAAAAAATCAGAAACTTGAATTTCTTTCCCAACACCTTGTGCCTATAGCCGGTGTTAAGTACAAGGCATATCGACGAATATCAATTTTGTTAGTAAACATGCCGGTCACAAGTTGCTTCCAAACAAAATACAATTCTAAATTATTATTTTTTTAAATTCAAATTAACTTCTAACCTTGATTTTATAGAAGTTACATTTTAATGCAGTTGCTATTTTTCTCTTTGTGTGTTGATAAATTATTAAATCCAAAGAAGGGTCTGCAATGTAATCGATCCAGGCTTTAAATCTCGACTTGGCGTGGCTTTCCTTTTTTTTCTATATATATTTTCGTTGCAAGTGTTCTGTCGAGCTATCCTCGTTGGTGTCTCGACTGAATGAATTTAAGCATACTAATAGATTGGCGACTAAGTCTCACTGTTTTATAATTGAAAAGGCAAGATGTAACCGTAAGTTCTATGTGAATTGTTTCTTTTTTCGTACTTCTCATCTGTGGCACTCTCTTCCGATTTCATGCTTTCCTATCACCTATAATCTTAAAAATTTTAAATTCGCACGCTAATCGCCATCTTCTGTCTTCCTGAACGCTGTTTTTTTATTGTCCTTTCTCCTCACTAAAGTCTTTTCATTCTCTTTCACTCCCAGTAACCCCCACCCCCCGCACTGCGTCTTAGTGGCATTATCGCTTTGTTTGGGGTGAAACGATTAAAACAATCACATATATTCAAGAATCGTACTAAGTTTATGTTTACGTTGGTGCAACTACACATGCATACACACGAAAGAAAAATGCTGAGAATTTAAAATGTATTGGGTATATAATCTATCCGATTTCATTTAGATTCTTTTTCTTCTTTTTTTTCCATCACTATGGTTATTAAATATCCCACATTGTGGTAAAAGAAGATCTGCCAAGAAGTGTGAAACGTTGCAATAACCTGGTTCTAAACATATCTGTCTTAGTAAATTGTTTTCTCTTAATTAAAATAACATTTTTTCAATCAAAATTGTGGTCAGTCTCGTTAACGTGAGCAACTAAAGCATTTATTGTGTTTTTCTTTGTGGGGTGTAAAAGATCTCTTTTGTATTCATATCAGCTAATATTTAAATTCCTTGACGTTTCTCCGATGTATTCCTTGTGACAATTATTAACGGTATTAGAATAAATTGCTCCTTCAAGTTTAAGCTTATTTTATTTTATATTAAGATTTTTAATGTTTTGAACGTAGTTGTGACAAATGTTGACTTTAGATAAATTCTTTTCAGTTGGAGTTGTGATAAAGTTGGTAAATAGAACAATATATTTTGATTCGTTGGGTTTGTCAGAAAAAAACGCTTTTTTTTATTTTGAAATATTTTATGAGCCTTTTGTTTTGCGCTGAATATGAAATAGAGGAGTTTGAATGTGTTTTCGATGTAGTTCTCATCTTCATGTAAATACTGAGGGCTGCAGTATAATCGGATGATTTCTCCGGATGTTATTTTGTTGCTATGATGAGAATAGAAATTTATGAGATCATTCTTACTAGTTGATTTTCGGTGAACGCTAAGTTTTAAGCTGCTGTTAACCTGGTGTAGCATGATATCTATGAAATGTAAAGTATTATTTCTTTAAATTTCATATGTAAATTCTATTGTATGGTTGACTTTGTTTACTTGATTTACAAGACCAGACAAATCAGTACCACGGAAATATATTAATAGAGCATTATCAATATATCGGAATTATGTTGATTGTTTACTTAAAATATATTGGAGCGAGACAAATTCAGGAAATTCAAGAAAATACAAGCCATCACTTCACTTAGGGTTGATCCCATTGGTAATCCAAATTTTTGTCTATAAGAATTATTGTTAAATATAAAATACCATTGGTTGGTGATGAGATGGCAGATTCTTATTATTTTACCTATTGGTAGGGAGTGGGTGATTTTTTAATGCGTTAGATGCTTTTTAGAAATTTAAGCATTTATAACCGGGACGTTGGTGTAAAGGGATTTTATATCTAGACGGGTCATGAGCTTCTCAGTCATATTTGTTTCGCTTAGTTTTTTCAGCTAAGTTGTCTGAATTACTTATATGTGATGGGTTGGTTGCTCCAAGGAGAAGTGTTCAATTTTTTCTTATAACTTTCGCCTGTTTGCGGGGAGATTTGTCAATGATCAGTATTATCAAAATGTGTTTAAAAAATTACAACATTTTTAGATTGCTGGAATTAGAATTTGAATAAGTTAATGATGACATTATCTGCCATGTTTAAACTGAATTTATACGTACGTCGTATCGTTCAGCATTCCGTCAACGCATGAACAAGTAGTGCAACGGATGCAAAAAAAAATGGAATCAGCGAACCGAGTTCAATTTCCGGCCTAGTTAGTTGCATTTACTTTCACAGACATTAATTCTTCATTTATCGCCTCCTCCAGCTGTGGGTTAAATAACATACATTTCGCTCTCGGCTCTCTAGTCTTGAGTAATAAAAAAAAATGAATTCGAAACTATGGAGAAGGCAACAGGAAATCACTTCACTATATTTCCCAGGAATTCATGACACTTCAGAAATAATAAAGAAAAGGAATCTCTGAAGACCCATGATGCTTAAGAAGGGTCATAGCATTCAAATGAAAGTTTTCCAGATGAACATTCCATTTATTCAAATTTATTACTCACCGATGCTCAAGATTTCTTACCTGCATATTTACATTCAAGAAATAAATAAAAAAAATGTGCTCGACTATTAATGCAGTTTTTCATCGTGCATGTATATGAGCGCGTAATCGAATGGTCAGAATGTTAGCGTATTCATATCTCATGTTGGTCTATTTGTCAATTTTTTTATATATTAAAAATCCAGGCGTGCGGCAAAGTTGGGGCGTATCTTAAAATTATAACGCCAGTTTACCCAAGTCTAGTGTTTAAAATTGGGTAAACGAAACAGTTGCGACGCCTTCGATTGTTGTCCTAGCTCTAGGTCAGAATAGTAACTAAGGGTTCAGTCGCATTGTATTTGCGCAAACTAGTGATCGTGCCAGATTGTGTACTCTTTCACAAACTATAACTAAGGCCCACTCAATATAGATGCTGAATAAAGCACAGGTTATCTATGGGATTACTGAATAAACATAAAAGTGCACGAGAAGGCGTCTGCAACAAATTAGCTAGCCACAATAGTAGACTCTACAATCTGCCGAGATTGTCGGTTGCATACTTTATCTTGGTTGTTATACGCAATATCGTTGCGGCTTATTTATCCTCTAGTATCATTCAGGTCGTTTTCAATAAGCTTTTGTTACATTAGAAGGGAAGTCTTTATTAAATCCACTGGAGTAAGATTGTTGTAACCCAGAAAGGGTTACTGAATGAGGAATAACGAAAAAGGAGATTGAAAATGAAATGGTAATCATTATAACACCAACAAAATACAATACTCGCCAGCGGCTTGAACCAGGTAAACCACTACTAGTGGTAGACTAATTAGACAGTATATTACGTATTTATCAGGATTGGTACATACCCATTAGTGTTCATAGATACATAGGTATATAACAAGAAGAAACTATTAGCATAGAACTCAGTGAATTGAAACCGGTTCTAAATGGTTAAGAAAAAGAAACTTCTTCTTAGTCATGTGGTCATATGCTGCAGTGAGGTTGACATAGCTGGTATACTATTGTAAACTAGGAAGGGTTACTGAATGAGGAATAACCAAAACAGAGGTTGAAAATGAAATGGTAATCTTTATACCATAGACAAAATACAATACTCGCCAGCGGCGTGAACCAGGTAAACCACTACTATTGGTAGACTAATTAGACAGCATATTACCCCAACTTACATTAGTGTTAAACGTATTTATGAGGAATGGTACATACCCATTAGTTTTCATAGGTAGGTATGTAACAGGAAGAAACTATTAGTATAGAACTCAATGAGTTGAAAGCGGTTTCAAATGGATAAGAAAAAGAAACTTCTTCTTAGCCATGGATATTGATGTGGTCATATACTGCAGTAAAGTTGAAATAACTGGTATACTGTTTTAACCGAGGATGGGTTACTTAATGAGGAATAACCAAAACGGAGGTTGGAAATGAAAATGGTAATCTTTATAACATCAACAAAATACAATACTCGCCAGCGGCTTGAAAAGGTAAACCACTGCTCGTGGTGGACTATTTAGACAGTATATTACCCCACTTAAAATTGTGTCCAACGTATTTATGAGGATTGGACATACCCATTATTGTTCATAGATACAGTATATAACAAAGTTATTCTTATTTCAATGTATAGGATCGTAGATAGTGGGAAAAAAATCTTCCTCGTCAGTCATGCATCGAAAGATACATGATCACCCAAGCATGTATCACGCATGGTACATAACTGATTGAAGTCTTGGCCGCCCAATATCTTTTCGGTGGATGGTGATTTTCACCCCTGAAACCACTGTCGCTCAGTACTTACTACTACTGAACATGATCCCCCACACAACATTTACTGTTTCAGAAATTCTCTTCCTAAGTTTTCTGACCATAACGAATTGCGCTTTATTAGAGTAAATCAAATCTTTCTTCTTGCCCAGAACTGCAACATTCAGCTCATAAAAGTGCAGAACTCAAAGCTGGTTTGCTTGTCATGCGCTGTTCTTATGACTTAGTAACTTTCATTTCTACCACATGTCACTGATCATACTTTTTGCTTACAGTGTAACTTTCTTGAAAAAATGTTACTTATCTTCAATCGAATGAATCCTTCCTCAAAAGTGTCCATCCTTCCGTGTCCGGAATGACATTACCAAAAACATAAAAAATAACACTATAAATATAAATAACAAATAAATATAAATAACAAATAAATAAAATAACAATAAACAAAATGTAACAAAAAATAAATAAAAAAAACAATAAACAAAAAATATAAAATAAAAAAATAATAATAATAATGTTAAAAATGTGTTAAATCAAAAGCAAAACAAGTATTTCTACTGTGAACCTTAAATCCCCCAAAGCGCAACTTCGATCAGGATTCCATTATAGACAAATTAAATGGAGGATATGTTGGTATCAACTTAAAATAACTAAAAACATTCGGGCGGCAATACAATGGAGTAATGTCAGGAGGGTCATTCTAAAGAAACGTGTCCAAGTTGTATTACAATATTGATCATTTATAAAAGGATTTGAAAGATATCGATTATGTTCATAAAAATAATACGCGGGATATTTGTCTTGTCGGTTTTGACATTTTCAGGTTTTCACAAAAAACTTCAAACAAATTTTGGTGATTATTTCTTTATACGCCTAATGAGGTTTATTTTTTTCTTTCTATCAATATGTGGGAAAAAGTTTATCAATTTATCCAATACTTCATGCATAAATGTTACCCTGGATAAAATATAAAATTGTAAAATAAGTAAAATATAAGAAATAGATAAGACAAAACACAATAAATTGCTGCTCAGCATCTCATTCAATTAACCGTTTTACTTATTTCATAATGTATCTAAAACAGTTTATTGATTAGTACGTTCTTTTGATGAGAGTTTTTTTTTCCAATAGTGGGTTGAAAGCATTAAATTGATTGTCAAAAATTGAAATGATATAAATACATTATTTATTAAGAATTTAGATTAATTTAAATTCATTATAAGCGAATACTAATTACACCGGTTGATATTTTTTTCGACCCAAGTGATGTTGGGCAAAGGGCACAAGTTTCAAGGCTATTCTTTCGCTGAATATGAAAATCAAGTCCATTTTGCCCCATCACATCACGTTTTCTGAGTAGAAATATTTTTTTCATTTTGCTTAAAATAGGCTAAAATGCCTAATTCACAGGCATATGCCACGGGTTAAATATACATGAGACATAGTTGAAACATTTCTAAAAGGATTTATCATTCAAGAAAAGTATATCGAAATAACTTTCAAAATGAATTCTAAGTTATTTCAGTTCAGATAAGCTGACTTGAAAATACTTGATTTTATGATAGATATCTCATTGAAAAATGTTCTTGTGCCCTCAATGTCCTTAGCTTGTTAAAACTTTGTGATTTGTGTTTCTTCTCTACTTTTCATAGAAGAAGCTCTTTAGAAGTTATTCAAGAACAGCGATTTTAGTTTTTATTAATTTTCACTTTTAGCCTGAAACCGACATAAGATTTTATCATATCACTTGAATTTACGGAGGTCTGGTATTATCATGCAGTCCCTGTATAACATGCATAGCAACATCGATAAATGAGGGCTTTTAGGGAGTTAGACGAGTGTATTTCAGACTAGCAAAATTAGAATTTTCTTTATCAGGGCTTAAAATAGCTGTCAAACACCATAAAGGCATAGCCAACTAGGCACTTTGCAGATGGGATGTTAATATGATGGCTGATTTCTGCTGGAATATCAACTGTTTCAAAAGTACCGTAGAGTTTCCAAGAAGATTTATAACTATAGATGGACAAAAATGAATATATTTTTCATTCCTTTGTATCTTTGTCTGTTTTGATTCAAAAATTGATAGCACATGTTTGCTTTAATTTTGTGTACGATTTTTCTGAAACTGTTATGGGACCTTACACATAATAACATAATGGACTATTCCATACGTAATAAATACTGCGCCTCAAGAGGAAGCAGGGAGTTCAGTCCGAATTCGGCTGACCGGCTGACCGGCTGATCGGTTGAACTCTCTGCCTACGGGCGGGGAGGAACCCGAACGAGGCTACGCCGAAGGGCGGAGTCTCTTTCGGGGAGGTAAATTGACCCTGAGCCCGTTTATACGGGTTCAAAGGGCATATTTTTGGCCGAGCCCACGGGCTTGGAGATCCCACGTTAAACCGGCCTTGTGCCACATGATGCTCTCGTGGGGGGGTGACTAAATACCGTTCAGTCCGAAGTCGGGCGACCGGTTGATCGGCTGATCTGCTGATCGGTTGAACTCTCAGCCTTCAGGCGGGGAGGAACCCGAACGAGGCTACGCCGAAGGGCGGAGTCTCTTTCGAGGAAGTAAACTGACCCTGAACCCGTTTATACGGGTTCAAAGGGCATATTTTTGGCCGAGCCCACGGGCTCTGAGATCCCACGTTAAACCGGCCTTGTACCACATGATGCCCTCGTGGGAGGGTGACTAAATACTGTTCAGTCTGAAATCTGGAGGGAAGTCCGTCAGGAGTCTGTCAGTCAGTCAGAGCGAGTCACTCAGTCGAGTCAGAGGCAGTCCGAAACAGAGTCGCGTTCAGACAATTACTACTAAACCTGATTGTTCGTACTAACACTTTTCTACCTCTCTGTATATATTCCTGTTTGTAATATATATGTGTTATTCCATATACGTGTTTGAGTTCTTCTTTATTGGTTCTACCTTGGACTATCACCGTGGTACAAGGAACCGGACCATAACAGAAACCTTTTGCTGAACTGAAAATGCTGAAAATACATTCTTTAGGTTATTGGAATACTTTTTCTTTTATAAGTTATTCTAACCTGAAAACGTTTAAAGTTATTTCTACTTGGCACTGGCATATTACAGTTAAATGGGTATTTTTGTCCTATTTTAAGAAAAATAGATATTTTCTGTACTGAGAAAACGTGATGCGATGGGGAAAATGGACTTGGTTTTCAGATTCAGCGTGAAATAAATAGCCCAGAAAGATGTGACCATTGCCCAATAACATTTGGATAAAAAAAAAGCGACCGGTGTTATGTATAAGATTTATTATGCAAATTTAGAGCAGCCATTGCTTTACCCATATTTTCTAGCTTTTTCTATCCAACAAACGATATCCTGACCACTTTCATCGAAATATTTTCCTGAGAAAAGCAATTGTTTTTGTTGCCCTTGTACACGTTTTTTTTTATTTTTTATTTGGCGAATGTTCATCTGGAGACAAAGATAACATCAAATGAATTACTTGCGACAAATTTGGTGCTGTTTTGTGGTCTTCAATTGGTAAAAAGTTACAAAAATGTAAAAAATAGTCTTAGTTGGCAATATTAAAATTGAGGGATGGCTATAAAACCGTACTGTCGATTATTTACTGCCAATAGTTGTTAGTAAAACGATGCATCAAAATAAGTAACTAAGTAATCGTTTTAAGTTCTCTGGACATCAGCGGCAATCAAAACATATATTGACTGTGTATACATATGATGGCATATATAAATGAAGAAAATAAATGACATATAAAACGCCTCAAAACCAGAGGCGAACACACACTGAGATTATAAAGGATTTTCACAACTTAACTCGTTCCTTTCTGCATAGCTTACGATTGTAGATGGAAAAAAAATGGATCCTCGGAAGTCAAAGACTTTTGATATACTGTTATCACGAAATATTTAGGCGTAAAGGCATAGATGATTTTCAAGACCCGAACAAAATAGCGAATATAGGCAATTTATTCTTGTAACAAAGATAATCTGAGAAGAATTCTGTTATTGTTTTTTATGTAAGATAATTACAGAGAAGTTCATCTGTTGCTGAAATTGTGTTTACTGTATGCGATGTTTCAATATAATCTTGCTTGTATTACAAACAAGCAACCATATTTGTTTGCATTTGGGGGAAGATTTCAATTATTTCTCTTATCTGGCAGTTGGCTCAGAATCTTATTCTAAAACACACGATTGTTTTGTCAAATATAATTAGGCGTACAGGCTGTTTCTATGTTAATCACTGTCAAACGTGAATACTCGAATTTTGTCTGGTTTTTCTTATCTTTTCAGCTGAGATCATTGCAGCTAATAAAAGCTGAAGTTTCTTAATGTCTTCTTGAAATTCATTTAAATAAACTTCATCTACTTTTTGTAGATGACTTTCCTGCAATCACGTTTACTTGAGTTGTTCAATAATAGCAAAATCAAAGCCATAGATTTTTATTACAAGCGAATATTCTACTCGGACTACGATTCAATGGGAAAAAGCAGAATAAACAAGCATTTCACATCCTTAAAAGCTAAACTATGTAAGTAAATGGAACTGAGACCAAATTTCATCTATGAAAGAAAAACTCCGCTGATTTGGCAATTAAGAATCATATCTACAAGATAAAAGTTTGGCCCAAAGCATTTTCCCATTATTTGGAAATTTATAGTTACGCCTTATCCATCGCAGTGTCAGTACGGGGCCGAGCATCTAATCATTTTCCTCCAAATATGTTGAAAACCGGACAGGTATTCATTTATACATATTGTGTCTTACCTAAGACATGCTACGCATAGACTTGGCGGAGACTATCTCTCTCCATGTCAAACAACAGACGATGTCGTCCAAATTGGATGGCCGCCATGGTAACGGATACATGGCTGATGATTCCATACGGTAAAGCATCTGGCCTTTTACTTCAGTTAAGGGATCCCTCCGCCTAGCGATACTATACTTACTGCATATGTTGTCAAATAAATTTGAGAAAATACGTTTGATACATTCTAACATGACACCTTATTTCATCTGAACGAAGCATTAGTATCTCCTGACAAATACTGACAGATGAAACGGTATCCGGTCAGGGATGAGGATTATATATAATATAAATTTCTTAAGAATTAATGGTTTTATTTTTAATCTGACATTTTTAATATTTCAAATGTTATTATAGTGGATAATTCATATTTGAAATAGACGCCACATTTTTATCTATTACCCAGTGTATATGTCATTCCTCAAAAACGCAGTCCAGTAGACGTAATATATATAATATATACGTAATACAAATAAAAATGGGACGTCTATTTCAAATATGTATAATAACCTATATATATATATATATATATATATATATATATATATATATATATATTTGGGCAACAAACCTTCTTTTAGATAAGTTTCATAAAAGTTGACTGACAAGGTACTGCGGTTAAGGTTTTTATTTAATATTTCCTGTTTTATAATTTTCTACTTTTCTGAACTTATATTATATAGAAATTTTCCAAATATTTTGTATGTCCGAGTGCTTTCATCGGCTATACTTTTAGCCATTATTAAGAAGGAATATTTTTTTTTTACTTCTAAATGAATGTATGGATTGTTTTATGTATGTATCTACTGTTATAGGAATGTTTTTTTTTCCAGACACTGTCAGCATATTGTGACCGTGTTCATAGTTTATATTATTCATTGTTGGCTTTTTCTTTTTTATTAATATACATACACATGCGCACACAAACACATAAATTATATATATATATATATATATATATATATATATATATATATATATGTGTGTGTGTGTGTGTGTGTGTGTGTGTGTATATATATATATATATATATATATGTGCACGTATAAATATATGCATACATATAAGTATATATTAAAAATATACAATGGTGACAATCGTACCATGTATACACACGTACACACACACACACACACATATATATATATATATATATATAGAGAGAGAGAGAGAGAGAGAAAAGAAGAAGAAGAAGAAGAAGAAGAAGAAGAAGAAAAGGAAGGAAGGAAGGAAGGAAGGAAGGAAGGAAAAGAGACCGATTATCATTGTGCTCGGTTATTTAATGTTCACAATTTCAGAGATTTTACATTTAATTTTTCTTCTTTTTAACACACCAAATTTATTAGTTTTCTTGAACTATGACAGAGTAACGAATATTATACTTCGAATATTGCTTTATAAATCTTGCAATTTCGTAGCAATTTTTATTTCTGGAAAACAGGTCTCTTTTATTCCTCAATTTTGAAACAGTAAACTTCATTATCATTGTATAGCTCACCACAGAAATGAAACTGGACAATCAAAACATCTATTTAAAATGTTTGGCCCGATTTTCTTCTGCTACCATCATCCATAAGAAAAGAACGAAACAATATGAAAAAACCGTTCTCAAAATGAAAGATTAATAAGTAACGTCTATTATTTTATTTTTTTTGTTATGGGAGTTATTTCAGAGGAATACAACGGAGCAATGAATTGTATTTAAATAAATCAGTGTTTAAATTTATCAAAATTATGTAGGCTATATTTTTCCCGCCAATCAATGGTTAAGAAAAACAATTTTTTTCTTATGACTTAAAAATATATTCATTTTTTTTTATAACAATTGTTTACAAGCCTCATTATTTTGTAATCTTTTACCTGGTTAAAAATATTTTCCAAGCGCAGCTTAGATGTGGCACAAGGCCGAAGGTAGCGGGGACCCAGTGATGATCGAACTCACTACTAAGTTGTAAATTGTTCTAACGAGACAAGCTTGCTAACGACTACACCGCCTGGTTAAAAATATATAGTGTTTATTTGAAAACATCATTTCGAAGAAAATGTGGCGCAACATCCCAGAATAATGCAAAAAGTTGAAAAGATGAGTTTCCTATTCGATCGAGACACTGTCAAGACAACAGTTTTTTGTTGTTTTGTTTTTTTTTTTTGTTTTTTTTGTTTTTTGCTTTTTTGTTTTTTGTTTTTTTGTTGTTTTTAATATGTTTGTCATCTACTGTCGGTTACGTTATCTGTTTGAATGTTTTCATCTAACAAGAGGGAATTGATGAACTCTAACTAAGGGATAATGGTAGACTGATTACGGAATTTAACGATATATCAGATTTGCAGTATTATTTAATATCGAAATCAACTTTTTTTTATTTATACGACAGTTAGCAGGCAGGATAATGTCGCGTTTTACGGCGGTCCGCGGGCCGTGTTACGAGGTAGTCTCTGCAGTTGGGCTTCTTATCATTAAGCATGGGATGTAATTAGGCCCTGGCGACAAGGCAAAAAGAATAAAATATTAGAGAATAATTAATTGTTACATCCGAAAATGCGTAATTTTGTAAATTCTGTTTCTCATTCGTAACAATGCCTCAAAGTCGCAGGTCTCAGCACTGAGAATGTCAAGCAAAAAGTGCATCCATTCTGCGTCAAGATTTTCCCAACATACATAGATTGCAAAGTAAAATGAATATGTCTCGTTTCCATATCAGGAGAGGAGTATCCATGTGCGTCTCAGGAAAATTTTATCGGTAAATAAAAGATAACGTATGATTTCGAAAGTTGAAAAGTTTTTGTAGAAAAACTGGTCAGCGTACAAAAAGATATTTGTACATAAATCATTGAAGCGATAAGATTAACTATTTTCACTGTTCGATCTAGACAGTTTTTCTGCTATATGCATATGCTTTTGTTTTTATTGTTGTTTTTTTTTTCTTTTTTTTTTTTCTTTTGCTATCTCTCGAAAAACAGCAAGTGTAGATTGTAATATCATTTCGAAACAAATGCGCGGAAAGTGACTTAACATTTAAAATTCACCGTTCGAATCAATGACTATTTGATCAGCTAAAGCACTTTAACACATGACAGAAGAACGTCTCACCATTTTTCTACGTAGTTTTAATCAGAAGAGAAATTCGTATTTTGTTCATTTTCTCTTATTTTGTTTTGATTTTAAAAAACAACTTTTTTTCATCTTTGAATTGACATTATAATCTCCGCCAATGACTCATAGTACTAGGGCCCATCAGCAACTCGGTTCTATTGTTCTACCTAACAATATAAAGCCCTAACACCCAATCATGCTGTTCTTTTAACTGTTTCAGTTTAAAAAAAAACAAAGAGTAAAGCTAAAAGGCGACGTCTAAAATATTAGGTTGGTGCAAAAATAATGACGTAATAATGTCGTTTTTTGACGTTTAAAAAAACGTCAAAAAACGACATTAATACGTCATTATTTTTGCACCAACCTAATAATAGATACGACATACTGCGATCAAAGACTGAATAATGTAGCTGAGAAGTTGTTTTTTTCCCCATTATATAGAGAATAACGTATTCCCCATTAATTAACATATCACTGAAGTTATCAACTAATATCGTTACTTTCTTTCAACAAATTGAATAAATATTCACTTCAAGATAGAAAGGAAAATAACTTTAAAAGTTTTCTTTTTTTCTTTTTTTTTTTTTTTTTTTGTTTCAGACCTTTTCATATAATGGAATGTTTTTTTTTATTGTGTGTATTGAAGCATACCATGACTTAATATATATATTTTCATCTTCATGTTTGCCGTTCGTACATCGTAATGCTTCGACAATTTATTGGCAATCGTGATATGATTACAGGCAAAAAGAATCAAGCAGCAGGCTTTTCTTTTAGTAAAGAATGATATTTTTATCTATTTTTATGCATTGGGGCTTCATACTTTACGAAGGAATTCCATTATGTTTTTGATCGCCACATCAACGAACTGAAAGCACTTTTTCTTTCACTTTCTGTAAACAATATTTTGTCTCATTTGTTTGCCTTGATTGAAAACTAACTTCCCATTATTGACATGAGACTATTCCACTAAAAAAAATGCAAGCTTTGCGGAATGGCAGTTTTTTGTATGCTTTTTTCGTGTTTTTTTTTTTGTTTGTTTTTGTTTTTTCTAGCGTTTCCGTGCACGATTTTCTTTCTTAATAAATATGCCCTACGAAAAGGATTATGTGGAAATGAAATATTTCATAGGAAAACAAACAAACACTGGATCAGTGATTACTAATTTATAGCTGCTATTTTTTCTTGATATTCCACATCCATTAAAGCAATTCCTTTTTTTTTTTTAATTCTTTCTCATTTTCTCTCTAGGCAACTTCTTTTTATAACATCTATTCTTTCTCTTTCTCTCTTCGTTTTGAAACGTTCCACAATTTTGCTGATTTTAAATTTCCGACCATGAGATCCGGATTCGAATCTCACCATGGGGACTTCTCGTTAGTATCATCTCGGGTAAACAATATTTGGCGTGCAGCATGATTGAGAAATGCATGAAAACTACTCCAAGGGTTGTTCTTAAATTTATAAGTGAATTTGGCTCGAAGGAAGTGCTTGAAGGTCGTCGATGGTTAAAAGTCACAAGTCATCGAAACCTCAAGGCCTTCTTCAACTACTTATCACGCCAGATTGTACGTTTTAGAGAAACATAAATGTGTCTGGGAGGGTGTCTGCAAAAGGGATTAAATTTCTCCTCTAATAGACTACATAGTCAACAACGGTGGAGACATGGATAGCAGCTCGGATTGAGGAATCGGAGAGCCGAGTTCGAATTCCAGTCGAATCCATTACATTCCATGCTAACATTGGGAAAGGTATGAATCCTCTTCTTCTCCCTAAAACTATGGGTAAATGCCTTGGATGGCAACTGGTCTACCGCATAAAGAAATGGCAATCTACTGCAGGAAAGATCTGCCTCGTCAGTTATGTATCGCCTAAGTGTGAATCACGCATGGCACATAATTGACTGTGTCTCCCACGACTTGCAAATTTCTCTTACTACATCTATTCTGTTAAATACCATTCGTGATTATATTTATAAACATATGCTGATTCGCACCGATATTTCGAGAAATACACGCTTTCTTAAACACGATCCATGTACTATACATAAAATGTGAAAAAATGCTTCAGAGTCTTTAAAAAAAAAAAAAAAGAACAAAATCAAGATGACCTAAACTAAATAGGGTTTTCTTCTTGGACAAAGGGTTTTTCTTATATTAGACAAATCATAAATACACCCAGTAATTACTTGACATCACGTGTTATCCTCTACGTTTACAAGAGCCAGATTAGGCCAATAATGTAATACTCTTGTCATATTTGGGTGGGAGCTGTACAGACCACACTTTCCAGCCTCGTCCAAAAATCATCTCCTGATCCTTGTGGGTGACGAATTATTTTCCACCCTCCGACCCCTCCCTCACAGGCGAGATGTAGCAAGACTCTCACTGCTCTACCGCTACTTCCATGAAAAGTCCTCGGACGAACTACATTCCTTTGTTCTACCAGGTATAACATTCACGGCAAGGACAACCATGCCACTTACATTGTCACAAACCACGTACATTCCCTCTGTATTTTATCAGGGAGACATCCCACTCGAACAGCTTCTTCCAGCGTGTGGAACCGACTCCCAAGGGCATGTTTCACCGATCACTACAATCTTAACCTATTCAAGTCTAAGGTTAACCGTTACCTTCCTCACCTACCCGTAAAAACTAACTTAACCCTCTACGTCGAGGGGTCCCCAGGTCTTGTACAGGGTGAACTTTACCGTAAAATAAATAATTTACACAGCAAACGGAGAATTTAAAATAATTGAAAAATTAATAACATTCAAGATTAATTCAGTTCATTTACGCACTACCAGCAAGTCCTTTAATACAAAGTAACCAATCCTCCAGTGGATCGTCTCAGAAGCCAATACCTATTTCTAGGAACGGGCTAGAATTATTACCTGGCGTCCATAAAAGAGAAAGTGCCGAGGGTGCAATTTTTACCCTTACTCCATGTAAATATGAACTCTCAGCCCACTTTAAAATCGACTTTATGTCGCAAATTTGGCTTGAGTGGGCGGGCAAATAAATATTATTCACTTCCAATTTTACAATACTTTAGTCTTGGCCAACTTAGAACATCGGAAATCTTGGACTAACAAAAGCAAATTTATTGTCACTTCATAGTTTTATTCGACGTGAATTAAAGAAAATCTGGAAGAACAAAACAATTAGAAACTCCAAAACATACACGCACCGAAAGAATCGTCTAATCAGTATTCTGATGGCAGATATTTGGTCATAACTTAACTTGAATACACAATCCCGGCTGTCAATGTTTTATTTCTTTGACAATCCAGTAAGTTCAAACCTTTTCAGTGTTAAAACAACAGTAACTCTAGACGCAGTTATTCAAACTGACATTAAGAAGATCATAGAATAACATCTAAATTTCAAAATTAAATGTTTTAATTGGGAAAAGTATTTAAATATCTTGAGAGAAAAAATTTATGGGCAAATGAACTAGAAATTGATAAGATCTCATGTTAACAGCGTACAAATCAGGGAATATTTTTATGAACATTACCAAATGCAAATACCAAATTGATGAAAAAGAATACCATTCATTTTTTCTTCACAATGATAATGTCCACAATTATGACTGCAGTCACTAATTACAAACCTATGGACAATCTTTACAATAATTAAATCCAGCAATAATTCCTCTTGTATATGACCAAGGAAATTCAATTAAAAACGTTTAAAAATATATTTCAATGTTATTTAGTAGCGGGGTGAAATTAATATTCAATAACGTTGGCGTCTCCTATCTCTGATGTTGATCGTCGGGTGGGTTCTTTTATATTTATTCGTTCCCTAATACAATGGTAACATCTTTTTGACGATGACGCTGATTTTTCAAACATCGTTAGAGTTTGGGTGACACTATCTTTTGAAATTAAAACGGAATCTCAGGAACAGAACGCAGACAATAAATTGATCAAGGAACTCTTTTTTTTCTAAAACGTTTTAACAGGAAAATGAAAATTCAAATTAGAAATCACAGAAGAGAAAAATCTCTTAATGTTGATAGGATTTATATTGAGATGCAACTTAAATCAAGAAGCAGATGAAGACAAGAAATCTGAACAATTTTCTGATGTCAAGTGGATCCGATTAGTTTGTTCTTTTTTTATTATTTCTGTTATCGCTTAGTTCTTTCTTTGCTTTTTCACGCTTTCTTCCTTTATTTATTTATTTTTTTTTTTGTACTTACTTCGTTTTCATTTATCTTTCTTCCTCTGTTGTTTCTCTCCATTAAAACTCACTTCTTGTTTCTTCTATTTTGTGTTCCATTCCGTTGCTTTTTATTATTATTTTCTTTTGAACTGAATAAAAAAAAGATAAGTGCTTTTCTATGGGAAACTAAGAACATCTCTTAATATTTTCGTCTCCAAGTGAGACGGTATATCGTGTTGTGACAAGAAATTGGATTCAAAATTCAGCCGTGTACTTCAATGAGGGTTCCATCATTGACAGCATATTAAAGGTTTCCTTCATGACTATCTTTTATGGAAGTCTCAAACAAAAGACATTCATCATTTATTAACTGACATTTGTGCTTTTGTTTTAGGCCTTCTTTGTTCTTGCTTTTTACCACATATAATTATATGGAGAAAAAAAGTTTGGTCAAGCTTCCTTATTTGGTAATAGCTCATTTTTTCTCAGTTTAACGCCAGGAAGTTTCCATTCTGATTCAAGCGATATTTAATTTCTTTTAGTTCTATTTCTCCGTCTGATATTTTTCTTACCGATATTCTTTTTTTTTTTCTTCATTTTTTTTCATATTTGCTTCATTTTTTTTTTTTTTTGTTTCATATATCGGACAGAAAGCAGGTCATTGAAGCTGCTGACCCACCTGATGTGTTTACCTTCAAGAGAAAGTTAATGTAAGCTTATTTGAAACATGCTGAAAATGCCAACCATTAATTCCTAAAGGAACCTAACCGCAAAGTTACTACCAAAAGCTTGTAAAATCCTATATTCACCATAACATACAGTCCTTACTCTAATTTAATAGAAGTATGTATCATGTCCTAAAATAACGTATACAGATGAGTGAAATGAGATATGATTATCATCATCCTCTATGTGCCTTATCCGTCCAGGACGTATGCGAACATGGCTCTCCACAACTGCCTTCCCTTGCAACTCTAATCAACATTTTAGTTTTTACCATTCCTACTTGTCCATACTCTGTCATTTATTCACACAAATTCGTTAGGTAAGTTGCTCACAGTTTTCCTCTACACTTTCCTCCCTCAAAACGTCATGTGAGTGTTAAATTTTCCAAGCCGTTTTCCCCAACTATCTCTTTCTGGTTTTAGATATAAATGTATTTTTATTTCCCTGTTTTTTAGAACTTCCTTGTTGCTCGCGTGTTCTGTCAATGATATTTTCAGCATCTGTCTGTAGAACCGCATCTGCGTCACTTCGAGTGTCTCCTTTATCTCTCAGGAAATTTCACAACACACACTGCCAGATAAGGGGATATATATGACATAGAAGTTCATCATTCTTTTCTTTGGTTCTAATGAAATATATCGGCCATGAAATATAGAAGACATATTTTGCTCAGTTTCTAGAAGACATATTTTGCTCTTTCAGACATTTTGTCAATTTTTTGCACGCGGGCTTACAAGAGAACCTTTCAGTGTCCTGTCATGTATTGAAACACAAGTAAGAGGTGATGCTGAAATGTTTTCAGCTAGATCAATTTCCACAAACGTCACATTCTCTCTACAAAAATATAATGCAAATATTTACAATGTCTAAATATCAAATTATCTTTACATTGGGCACTGGGGAGGGGGGTAGCAGAGAACTCTTCATTTGACCTTTATAATATATAATGATTCTATGTAAAATTATAAGTATACAAAATGTATTTCCCGGTAGAATCAGGAACTCGTCCCCAAAGTTTATAAAAGTATTTGGGGATTGCATCATAGATTGTACATTTAACAGCATCTACCGTAAACTTTAAATATTTTTGTTGTTTTTAGTGTAAGGAAGCCGCCCATAAAGTTTGTAAAAGTATCCTTGATACACCCTATATATGCCATATATATATATATATATATATATATATATATATATATATATATATATATATATACCATGTATATATACCATATATATATATACCATGTATATATACCATATATATATATACCATGTATATATACCATATATATACCATATATATACCATATATATATACTATACATATATACCATATATATACACACCATACATATATATATATATATATATATATATACCATGTATATATACCATATATATATATACCATGTATATATACCATATATATATATACCATGTATATATACCATATATATACCATATATATATACCATATATATATACTATATATATATACCATATATATACACACCATACATATATATATATATATATTTACCGTATATATATATATATATATATATATATACAGACCATACATATATATATATATATACCATATATATATATATATGGTATATATATATGGTATATACATATAGTATATATATATATACCATATATATATATCACATATATATATATATATATATATATTATAAATATATACTATATATATATATATATATATATATATATATATACCATATATATATACACCATATATATATATATATATATATATATATATATATATATATATATATATATATATATATATCACTATACAGCAAAAAATCCTTTTTCAGACCAGAACTGCCATATGCCAGTCTTAGTCCTCGGTTGACTGTTTTCGGATGACTGGCATATGATAGTGTTGGTCTGAAAAAGGATTATACCCACATGAGGTAATTTTAGAATATTTGCTGTATAAAATATATGCTCTGTTATAATAAACACTCTGAGATCTGTGTGTGGGTCAGTTTTCATATTAAATATCTGATAATACTGGGATACATCTGGATTATATACCAAGGGATCTATTACTTACACACACACACACACACACACATATATATATATATATATATATATATATATATATATATATATATATATATATATATATATATATATACATATATATATGCGATCGTATGAAATATAAATTACATTAACTAAAAGGCAATACCGTCGATAAGATTTCAATTTACAACAGGCATTCGCTTCTGGATATTTGTATTTCTCTGTTTTATTTATAATAATGTATAATACAAAGATATAGACGTGATCTGATGAAGATCAGTAAGATACAAAAGATAAAATCATAAAAATAAATTCGTCAATGAAAGTTATATTAAATATTAATAATTTTCACGCTTTCAGAAGCTCAAATACGTAGAATATAATCGTCATCGTCGAATTTATCTCGTATCCAAAAATTTAATTTATTCTTTTCTGGTCGTTTCCTTTATTATGATGGCGTCGATGACTAAGTAGACGAATTCTTGCATTGAAGAGCCGATGGCACTGACTGCATTGTAATTTTGGTGCAGAATGACTGATTATTTCGAGTCTTTCTCTCTTGTCGATTGACTTCTTCCTTTTCTCTTCTGGTGTCTTCGAAGTTTTTGTTTCCGGTGGTGATGGAACATCACCAGTTGGTACGGTCTTGTGCATGTGTTTCAAATGATTTTGACTCAAGTCCAGTGGCTTTCAATGTTGTTCCTTGTATCTTCGAAGAGGGCAATCCTATGGTCTTTTTCCCTGACGTGAGCTCACTGAATAAGACTTGACGTAGAAACCCTTACTCTCCTATTTTTCCTACATGTCCTGACCACTGAAGATGTTTCATGATCAGCGATTTGATGTGTTGACTTGTGGCTCTTTCCAGTACTTTAGTGTTGGCCACATAGTATTTGATGTTCATGATTGCATGAAGCTTATGCTTGTAAAAGCGTCTTAATTTTTGGATGTCGCAGCGATATAGATATCTTTCGCAACCTTATCGCTAAATTGAAATGAAAACAGTATTATAAAGCATAATTTTTGCTAAGTTCATATCTTTCTAGTTGAAGACGAGTTTGATTAGCTTTCCAAAATTACCCGTGTGCAGCTCCAATTTTGTGTTCCACATCGGTTTCTGTGATGCACTTGTTTGATAAAAGGCTTCTTAGATATGGAAAATGCTTTACTTTTCCTCGAGGAGTATTACAGATGCTAATATCAAAATCATATATCGATATCTGATGTCAACCCCTGGATTTTCTGGAGGAAGTTTGTGAAGCATTGCAACAAGATAAAAAAGAGAATAATATAGGTGCCTTTCTTCTGAAAACATGTTTTTAGTGGAATACACATCCAGACATATTGTCATGCATTGCTTGAAAGAGCGATAAAGTGGTCGGGACATCCAAAACGATACGGAACTTTCCCCATAGCATCTCTTGGAAGGCTAATAAAGACCTTTTCTAAGTCATATAAAACAAGAGAAAGAGTTTTTTCTTGTTCCATTCTTTTCTCTTGGAGTTGCCTTTCCCATGTGGAATATATGAAATAAGTAAAATGAACAGTTGGTTGAACTTTTGTTCTGTAAAGAAAACAAGCCACTGCTTCTTGTTCCTTGGGAAATTATATCCCTCCTGATTCACACACAAATCTTATTCATTTACTGACAATACATCCATGCCTTATTTTAAAAACTATCTTGCTACTTGTTAATCCAAAGTGCTATCCCTGCCAATATTGACGAATATAAAATGCTAAGTACTTGTTATACTTCCGTATTCTGCAATAGTACTATTAGGTTGGTGCAAAAATAATGACGTAATAATGTCGTTTTTTGACGTCATTATTTTTGCACCAACCTAATATTTTGGTTTTATTACAATCTGTAATTGACATATATACATGTAAATAGGGTTACAAATACGTCATTAATAATGGTCGCTATGAGCACGTTGTTTACTTTAAGATAATGTTGGAAATTTAGTTGTAGCTGTAAAAAGAGATCACAAGAGACTGACACATATACAAAAACATTACCCTGTCCGGCGCCAGGGGTGGCAGTACCGCCTTAGCCACTGAAACCATGTTACCTTCCCTGGCTGACGAGGGAAGGGTATCGTACGTGCTTTCACGTGTTTTGTGTAGAAAATTTATATCCTAATTTCTTTCTTTTTTTTTTTTGCACAGCACAACGCGACTTTGTATGAATTGAATAAGGTGTAAATGTTGGTCTTGCTTTCATGAATCTCTTAACATTGTGAGTCAAAATTACGCGGCAATATTCTTCATCATTCTTTTCGCCATAATCTCACATTCATTCGAGAAAACTTTGATGCAACAATTACCAAAACATTACATTCTATCAACAAAAAATCTAATCTCGATATTTACATTTTCAGTGCCGAGGGAATAGAAAACAAATCATTCGTTTTTAAAGTAAAAAGAAATCCTCAGGATATGAAATGCGAAAAAGAAAATTCAGCGATTTTTTATATCGTAAGGTTTTTATCGACATTTTCCACGATCTAATATGGCGAAAGCAAGTTAATAGTATGAAAAAATGTGCGAAAATGTATAATTTTTTTTTTTTTTTTTTTTAAATGGGAAACCTTTCCACAACACTGAAAAACCTTATCTTCTAACAGAAAGAAAGAGTGAAAAACTGAAATGCTGGGTATTTAAAAAATAAAATGGACTATACATTACATAGTTAAGTGTAAACTAATTACTCCTAAACTAAAAAACAAAACAATAATCTAGTCTGGGCAGACAAGTGCTTCTCGGGAAAGCAATATTTCTCTCCAGTAATGTTAAGATACTGCTCCAAATTAACCCTTTTTAATTTGCATCGATCGTGTTGTTTGAATGAACCTTGTGCCAAAATACAACAAACAGCTTCTATTTCTCTCTCTCTCTCTCTCTCTCTCTCTATATATATATATATATATATATATATATATATATATATATATATATATATAAAGAAATATAGTCTTAAGGTGTGCTATATTTATGGAATAAAGTACTCAATATCAGAGATAGAGCGTGTGTAAATATAAAAGTGAACATAGAAGTCAACACTTAGAGGCGACAGTCTGTTTCATGCTATATGCAATCGTCAGGCCACGTGGCCTGACGATTGCATATAGCATGAAACAGACTGTCGCCTCTAAGTGTTGACTTCTATGTTCACTTTATTATTTATATATATATATATATATATATATATATATATATATATATATATATATATATATATATATGTATATATTCATACACGTTACATTAAATAATATAGACAAGTGTTGTCTATTTATTTTATGTAAATTTTTTTCGTAGCATCTGATAATACAACACTTGTCTATATTATTTAATGAAACGTGTATGAATGAAAAGATGCTGCCTAAATACACACAATATATATATATATATATATATATATATATATATATATATATATATACATATATATATATATATATATATTAATTTCGATTATAGGTGCAGTTCAATTCATAATTACATGAATCATTCATACAAATATATATATATATTTCTCCCACATACTCTCTACTTAGAGATGCTTATAGAAGTCAACCAGAAGAGGTTGAGAAAGAGACGAATGTCTGTGGACTTTCTTAATTCACTTCGTCTAGAACACTATCCACATTACAGCTAAACAAAACGGAAACACATGGTGAGCTTTCTTGTAGGATAAGGGTACGACTTCACTAAAGCCAAAACCACCGGCCTATCAAAACCCGGAAACAAACAAGTCAATTTCACTCTACAACTGAAAATAGATGAGGTCATTTCATTATACAACATTACAGGCGTTTCCGCCACTAGTTGACGCCAAGTTATATTAAGAAGACCTGTACACTGTATCATTTTAACTGGAATGAAATAAGAGAATGTAAAGATATTCAAGCCAGATATTGGAAGTTTTAATTACAACTGACTTCTAAAAGAAAAACAATTTCGCGTTGCCTTTTTAAAGGTGTTAAGTTGTAAAAACTTATGTGCTTCGGTGCGTTATGTTATTTTGTTGTGAATAGATGGATGTTCAAGTCAATGATAGATTGTAGAAGCTAATAAATTTAACTAGGAATATTTTTAACGAAGAAAATGTAGAGAACTCAAGACTAATATTAATGTGAATAGATTTTTATATTAACCAACAGTCTCCTAAAAGAATTGGCGAAAAGATTTAAACATTCAGTGTATCCCATAATATTGGGTCACATTTTAAATGCAATCATCTTGGATTATAAAAATGACATAGAGTACAAAATATATTCATTACATAACTAATATATAAGAGTTATTATCGAATTATATTATCGAAGATTTGACCGGGTACAGTTGTAGAACTATTAGGTGGGTGCTATAATAATGACGTAATAATGTCGTTTTTTGACGTTAAAAAATACGTCAAAAAACGACATTATTACGTCATTATTTTTGCACCAACCTAATAAAACGAAGCGTCCGTAGAGAGATCGCGGCCTTTCCACTGTGTTTGAAATGAGAGAACGAGCTCGTGAATTTCCTTTCGTGATGATGAGCATCTCAGGGTTGTAATATTTTAATCTTAAATAATATTTTGAACTCTTGTATATCAGTTATGTAATGAATATATTTGGTACACTATCTCATTATAATCCAAGATATATGAAGAAATATAGTTTTAGGGTGTGCTATATTTATGGGGTAAAGTGCTTAATATCAGAGATAGAGCGTATGTAAATATAAATATAAAAGTGAACATTGAAGTCAAAACTGAGAGGCGACAGGCTATCTCATGATGGACGCAATCGTTAGGCCGCCGATTGCGTCCTGCATGAAACAGCCTGTCGCCTCTGAGTGTTGACTTCAATGTTCACTTTTATATTTATATTTAATCCAAAATTTAAAATGTACCCCATTATTGTAAGATACTCTGTATAATAATTTAAAAATTATTTCAATGCACAAATAGATTAACAGTACATAAGAACAATAATTTTATATATTGCTTAAACAAACAATTTTAGATAAAAAAAAAAACAGGAAAGTGAGTCAGTGTAAGCCTGTTGGCAAAAGTAAGTTGACAATTGGCGACGGTTCCTTTAAAAATCACTGGTAGCAAGCGGATCACTCAGAAACGAGTGTGTCTACTGATCTTTTCTCAATTTACCGTCTTTGCTTTTAATGTTGATTTATCCAACAAACCAGATGATAGAGTAAAAATATTTAGATAAATATCAGTCAATACGATCCTATCAATTCAACACACGCTACAAAAACCACATGTCAACTGGTTAAAAATAAAATGGAATATTTTTGATTTTCTCATTATCATTTATAGACCGTGTTCTTCAGGAAATGTCTGATCTTGGATCCACACAACTGCCTGTTCGTGGTAGGTGTAAACAGCGTTTTATTCTTTACCATTCCTGCTTGTTCTGCTTTGCCATCGAATCAAAAAAAATCATTACGTAAGTTATTCCGTGTTTATCTCTACACCTTCTTCTCCAGTGAGTGTTAAGTTGTCCAAACCTTCTTTCCTCGTGTATCCTATAAATGTCCAGTGTCTCTTTCTGATTCTGAGGGATTTTAAGTGCTTTTATTTTTCATTTTCTAAACTACGGTCAACAAGTTCCTGGCAAGCCTTTATTTCTTTAAAGAACACCTTAAAATTAGATATTTTTATATTTTTAAGTAAAATATAATATTTCAATAACTACAGTGTATTTGCTTTTATTTTGAGAAAAATTAAACATTTAATATAAAAATGAATTAACATACAACAGCATCGTTATATTTCTGCTTGTCTCTGATATCTTCATTATATGCTTCTCTTGCTGACGACCATACATCTGTCTTCTGATAGTTAATACAGGGAGCGATGCGTAAATTGTCGCCATTTTATATTTTAATTTCACTCATGCGCGTTGTTTGTGTTTGATTTTGTTGACTGCACAGTATACTAGGGTCAGTTGAGCAACGTTTCTGAGAAAAAGAGCACCAGGACGCAATTCACACCGAGAGAAATTTTGAAACGGCATTCTGTACTGCTTGGCATTTGCGCCGGAAGCTCTAATAGGATCTTTCCAGAGTTTTGGGCTGTCAATCTGAGGACAGTTTAGAGTATTCAGAAAGAATTGGATGTCTAATGGTGATTACGAAGGTACGACAGCTCGGAAAACTCACCCTGATCGTTATGATAAGAAAAGAACTCCCGAATTTGTTCATCATGGCCTCAGGCTTAACATGTAGGCCAACACCAAGTACCTTGAAGAGGTAGTGCTACTCTGGGCCAAGAGAATGGCTGCTGGAAGACCCGATCTCTAGTAACATGAGTGTGCACCATACCACAAAAGCACTAGAAGACAAACATGCCTGTCAGAGAATTTCTACTACAAGATTACCACTTACATCTGGCCACCTAACTCTCCAGATTGAAATCTCCTTGTTTATTATGTGCGGAGCGCAGTTGAGCGAGAGATCAACAAAATTCCTTGTAACGCCAAAGATGAAATGAAGACAAGAATTTTAGCAGCATTCACCAATTTAAACATGAAGACCACCCAAAAGAGTTGTAAGAGATTCCGGAGTCGTCTGGAGGCCGTGGTGGTAGCCAATGGCGATTTCATTGAATAAATTTACAATTTAGTATTTCAAAATATTTTTGTGTAAATTTGTAAATATATCTCTTAACATGAGATGTCACTGTTGTTTTCATTTTTACATAAGTTAAACGACAATTCATCCATCGCAATCTGTAGTTAGTTCATTTTTTCTCTCTTTTGCTACTTCCACTTGGAATTTTTATAGTTTCCCTTCAGAGTCTGCCATTTGAACAAATGTCATCTGCGTATCTGTTAATGACATTACCACATCAATTACTCCTTTTCGCTTTAAGAATTGCTTAAAGCAGTAGAAGAATAGCAAACGCAAAACAAATCTGGGTGATAGTAATTTTTTATTCAACCTCAGTCGAAATCTGAGACACAAACTTCCTCTCCTATTTTGACAAATTCACATACTCTCTTTTCTTCATCGACTACAGGTATGCTTTCATTCGTATTTAAACACAGATCTTTATGCCACCGCCTGAATGCAGGTTCGCGGCCGTAATTTGTTGTTCATGCGATCAGGTGGTGGAGAGAAAAGGGAGAATGTGAATTTGTCAAAATCAGGGAGGAAGTTTCGGTCATACTTTCTGACGCCCACGATACGACGAAATGAAAAGAAACTCTAGTAACTACTAGTATCCATAAAAACATAGTTTCGGTTGAGCGGGTGTTGAGACATATAATGGGGTAGGTTTGTAGTCGGTTCAAGTAACAGCGATGAGGAGAGCGACAAACAGGAAATTCCGCGAAGGTTTCTGGTAAAACAACGTTTGCTCCTGTGTCCGGATAACTCCGTCTCTCTATGTGTCGTGTACCTTCAGGACGTGAGTGATTATGACTCCACAATTTCCAGTCCGTCGTAGCTCTTAAAAAATTTTGTCTTTTTGTTGTTTCTCCTAAACTTTTTACCACCATACATTTACTCACTAAGTAGCTTATGCATTGTTTTCCTCTGTCCCTCTTGCCTTCAATCAAACTTGTGAATGTCAAATTTTCCAAAAACCTATTTCTTTATTGTGTTCTAAAAATTTCAACTGTTTCTTCCTGATAAGCATAACGATTTTCTCTAAAACCTCGCCGTTGCACATATGTTCGGTCTATGATACCCTCGGTATCCTTCTGTAGAACCACATCTGTTGCTTCAAGCCTCTTCTTCATCTTTGAGGAGAATGTCCAGCATTCACTCCCATACAGGAGGACTGATATCACGTAACACAGAGCTTTTCAACCTTTTTCAGCCCATGGTCCATTTTTTCTTCAAAAGTCAAATAGACCATTCCTACTTTTACTTTTAGGCTATTCAATAATAATACCTACGTAATTTCGAAATTTTCAAATATAATGGATATGTGTGTAATTAAACAAAATGTTATATTTTTTAATTCTTCAAAGTATGAATAATTTAGATACATTTTGTGAAATGGCTACAATTTTTTATGGCTACGAATTCTGTGTGGACCACTAAAAATGCTATGTGGACCACTAAAAGTGCTATGTGGACCACTGGTGGTCCACTTGGTCCACGTTGAGAATTGCCGACGTAATATTTCAGTACTCTTTTCTTTATTTCTAACGATTTTTTTTTGTTTCTTAATACTCTACTTTGCTTTTGGAAAGCATCTTTGTCTATATCCAATATGTCTTCAGATTTGTCGCGCTTTACGTCCTCTGCTAAAATGCTTCCCAGATATTTAAATGTTTTACTTGTTTGATTTTGGTATCTCCAATTTTTAATTTGCATGCTGATCTCATCCTTTTGCTAACAACCATGCATTCTGTCTTTCTGCGGTTGATGTTTAGTCATTTCTTCTCGCTTTCATTCACTACCTTTTGTATGATTATTTTGTAATTTTCTATCCGTGTCTACTATCAACACGATGTCATCTGCATATCTGATGCTGTTCAGATTCTGGCCGACAATAATGGATAGTAATCTCCATTTTAAATAATATTTTCTACTGTGCATTCAATCTTTCTTTTTTTTTCAAAATAGAATGCACTAGAAACTTTCGCACATACTTAATAAAATAATACACAGAAGAGTAACATCTGCAGAATAACTCTAAGAACAAAAAATTCAACAACAATAACTCGGTCGGGTTAAGTCAGAATAATGGAATACGTGGCAATAATATTCCTAATCAGAAACAAATTAAGAATTTTTCACAAACGAAGGTCGGAGCTTTGACAATACTTCGTGACAATTGGACTTCAATTGTCTCAACAGTGAACCATCACCATTAAGTGTTGGAAAATAATTATTTCGAATAATGGACTTTTTTGAGGAAGAAAATTAGAAACGACTAAATCCTTTTACATTTAGTTTTAAATGCTATTTTTCTCGTGGAAGTAGGCGATCTACGGATTTCTTTTGTTTATTTTATTATCTGTGAATTGCCATCATTTATTAGGAAATATAGTGAAATTGTTACCTTTTCCAGGGTTTTGAATTCGGAAATATTCACCTCATCTAAGGTTAGATAATTCTGTCTACCCTGCTATTTAACACATAGTAGGGGATGATGGATTCATATCTTTCACAAGAGTGTTAGTGTGAAAGTGAACAGGCTAGGTTCAAAGTAGGTTTTTTATAATTTCACCCCACTCAGGGGCAATAAAACCACTAGAACGAAAGAAGGTTACTGTGTGTTAGAGAATTCTCCGCGTCTTTGTGACTGACAAATTACTTCCCAACCTGCAAAGCCTCTCTCACAGACAGTTTGTTTTAAGCAGTTCGAATGCAGTAGGTCTGAAGTAAGTTGGTAAGTTCCACTCTAACAGCTTCTTCTCGCGGACCACTCTGCGGAACCGACTCCCAAGAGGAAGTTTCTCTGATCACTGCTATCTTAACCTGATCAAGCCTAAGGTTAACCGTTACTTTCCCGTCCTATCAGCATAAACTGCCTCTTGCTCTGTAACCGTCTACCTAAAGTGTTCCCCGTCCCTTGTTCAATGTGAAATTTACTGTAAAAAATCTTATTTCTCGTTAAACTCTGTTCCGGCTTCTTATTTTCCAGTGAAGTTTCATCTTCAAAATTTTAAATTCAATATCAATTGTTTTCATCTGTCCTTTAAATTCTGTTCTTTTATTGTTCTCGCTCGTTAATAATGTTTTCCTTATATTTTTTCACATCAAGTAACCGCCTGCGTGTTTATCGCTCTGTGGCCTTTGTTGAGGTGAAATCATTTTAAATTTTTTTTAGCTAGATCAAATGATTTAACATGTATAAAAGAATAAAAGTGACTGTAGAAATTGAATGTTTAAAAAATTACCTTTACAATTATGCTCACCATGTACAAGGAACAAAATGCCGCTCACGGTAAAGAGTTAGAGATAAAGAGATCCAGCCTATGCCGATAAACAGGAAAGATAACGGTTAATTTTAGACTTGAACTGATTAAGATTGTAGCAATAGGGAAGCATCTTCCTGGGTGTTGGTTCCTGCTTGAGTGGAAGTTACATCTCAGCAATGGAATATTAAGGGAATGAGGGTGATTGGCTACATTGTGCGTGACATGGTTGGTTTTAACCGTAAATCTTTAAAGTGATGGAATTAAAAAATTTACTTCTTCTGAAGATTTCTGGTAAAATAATATTTTATCAATAAGCCGAAAATGACTTTGTCAAAATAAGCATTAAAATAGCTTACTATGAGATATGGAATAAGTGGTAAAAAATAAAATTCGAACAACGAAAACACTAACAAAGAATCGTAAACTTTACTTGATAAAATAAATGAAGAATGAATTTAAATGAAGAATGAATCTAAATGAAGAATGAATTTAAATGAAGAATTTAAATGAAGAATGAATTTAAATGAAGAATGAATCTAAATGAAGAATGAATTTAAATGAAGAATTTAAATGAAGAATGAATTTAAATGAAGAATGAATTTAAATGAAGAATTTAAATGAAGAATGAATTTAAATGAAGAATTTAAATGAAGAATGAATTTAAATGAAGAATTTAAATGAAGAATGAATCTAAATGAAGAATGAATTTAAATGAAAAATTTAAATGAAGAATGAATTTAAATGAAGAATGAATTTAAATGAAGAATTTAAATGAAGAATGAATTTAAATGAAGAATGAATTTAAATGAAGAATTTAAATGAAGAATGAATTTAAAGGAAGAATGAATTTAAATGAAGAATTTAAATGAAGAATGAATCTAAATGAAGAATTTAAATGAAGAATGAATCTAAATGAAGAATTTAAATGAAGAATTTAAATGAAGAATGAATTTAAATGAAGAATGAATTTAAATGAAGAATTTAAATGAAGAATGAATTTAAAGGAAGAATGAATTTAAATGAAGAATTTAAATGAAGAATGCATTTAAATGGATAATGAATCTAAATGAAGAATTTAAATGAAGAATGAATTTAAATGAAGAATTTAAATGAAGAATGAATCTAAATGAAGAATTTAAATGAAGAATTTAAATGAAGAATAAATTTAAATGAAGAATTTAAATGAAGAATTTAAATGAAGAATGAATTTAAATGAAGAATGAATTTGAATGAAGAATGAATCTAAATAAAGAATTTAAATGGAGATGAATCTAAATGAAGAATGAATTTGAATGAAGAATTTAAATGAAGAATTTAAATGAAGAATGAATTTAAATGAAGAATGAATTTGAATTTGAATGAATCTAAATGAAGAATGAATTTGAATTTGAATGAATCTAAATGAAGAATGAATTTGAATGAAGAATGAATCTAAATGAAGAATGAATTTGAATGAAGAATGAATCTAAATGAAGAATGAATTTGAATGAAGAATGAATCTAAATGAAGAATTTAAATGGAGATGAATCTAAATGAAGAATGAATTTGAATTTGAATGAATCTAAATGAAGAATGAATTTGAATGAAGAATGAATCTAAATGAAGAATGAATTTGAATGAAGAATGAATCTAAATGAAGAATTTAAATGGAGATGAATCTAAATGAAGAATGAATTTAAATGAAGAATTTAAATGAAGAATGAATTTAAATGAAGAATGAATTTAAATGAAGAATTTAAATGAAGAATGAATTTAAATGAAGAATTTAAATGAAGAATGAATTTAAATGAAGAATTTAAATGAAGAATGAATCTAAATGAAGAATGAATTTAAATGAAAAATTTAAATGAAGAATGAATTTAAATGAAGAATGAATTTAAATGAAGAATTTAAATGAAGAATGAATTTAAATGAAGAATGAATTTAAATGAAGAATTTAAATGAAGAATGAATTTAAAGGAAGAATGAATTTAAATGAAGAATTTAAATGAAGAATGAATCTAAATGAAGAATTTAAATGAAGAATGAATCTAAATGAAGAATTTAAATGAAGAATTTAAATGAAGAATGAATTTAAATGAAGAATGAATTTAAATGAAGAATTTAAATGAAGAATGAATTTAAAGGAAGAATGAATTTAAATGAAGAATTTAAATGAAGAATGCATTTAAATGGATAATGAATCTAAATGAAGAATTTAAATGAAGAATGAATTTAAATGAAGAATTTAAATGAAGAATGAATCTAAATGAAGAATTTAAATGAAGAATTTAAATGAAGAATAAATTTAAATGAAGAATTTAAATGAAGAATTTAAATGAAGAATGAATTTAAATGAAGAATGAATTTGAATGAAGAATGAATCTAAATGAAGAATGAATTTGAATGAAGAATGAATCTAAATGAAGAATGAATTTGAATGAAGAATGAATCTAAATGAAGAATTTAAATGGAGAACAAATCTAAATGAAAAATGAATTTGAATGAAGGATGAATCTAAATGAAGAATCTAAATGAAGAATGAATTTGAATTTGAATGAATCTAAATGAAGAATTTAAATGAAGAATGAATCTAAATGAAGAATGAATCCAAATGAAGAATTTAAATGAAGAATGAATCTAAATGAAGAATGAATTTGAATGAAGAATGAATCTAAATGAAGAATTTAAATGAAGAATGAATCTAAATGAAGAATGAATTTGAATGAAGAATGAATCTAAATGAAGAATTTAAATGAAGAATGAATCTAAATGAAGAATGAATTAAAATTAAGAAACATTTAAAGTGAAAGAAAACAACGCAATGTAAACGCAGAAAATTAATGTAACGAATGAAATGTAAAAATTGAGAAATTATAACAATTATGTAAAGAAACTTAATTGTCTTCTCTTAAATCACGGCTAGGAAAAATTAGGACATTTGAAACTGAAAAACAAAAGTTATTAAACCTTGTTTAAACAAACAACATAGTTAAACAAGGAAACTCGAAGAAGAAATTGGTAATTTTAGAAGAGTTAGAGAAAAGATAAACACATCTGCATGGGAAATAAAACTGGCGCGATAGGCAGAAGATTTACAAGTGATACAATAAAAATTGTTTAAAATAATGTTAAAACATTTTATGGCAATCTCGATAATATAACATACAATGAAACAGAAAGGTGCTTCATCAGGGATGTTAGCCCATAAAATCTAAGACAAAGAAGCCGAACTTTGATAAAAATTTCATGCTCAGAGACAATGAATAGAAATTTTACAATTCGGCGTTGGCATAGATGCGAGGAAAAACAAATAATTAGCGAATGAATACCCTAAACTAACCTGATTAAATTAATTTTAATTTTATAAAAAATGTCATAAAAATCAGGCTAAAAGATATTCTATAATAGAAAACAGAAATACGATTATATCGACGAGAAAAAGACAAATAACCGACATAGGATAACAATAAAAAAAAAACGAAAACAAAAACAAAAAAAAACGGAATGAAAAACTACTTCAGATACAAAGAAATGAAAAACAAACAAAATAATTTCGACATGTTTGTTTAGAGAATCTCCGAAAAGTATGAAATTATGTCACAGCAAAGATCGATAAATTCATATAAAATGCCAAATTGCACGACACTGAGAGTTGAGGGTTTAAGCAATATCAATATAAAAGCAGTCATTTAATGACGTTTATTTACGAGGAAATCGATTTTGAGTCCAGTCACAAAAAGTATAATGTGGAACTGTTTTTGAGACTAATCAAAGCAAAAATAAAAATTGAACTTCAGAGAGATTGCTTTCTTCTCACTTGGAAAACGGATTATAAACAAAAGAAAACCCGCCTTCCAAAATACGACCATGTCAAAGGTCATTTGATAAAGCCACTAAGAAAAGAAGTACTTTTCTCGAATGATAAGAGATATTGCGAAACATGAAACTAGAGTTGATGTCCAAAGTCGCGGGAACAGTGTAAAGGTTTTGTCAAAAATGTTAAAAGAAGATATCGCAGGAATTCAAACTAGAACATAATTAAAATCGTCGTGAGAATATCTGGAGTGTTTTGGAGGTTCCGGTAGATGTATTTACATTATGTATATTCGGACTAATTTCCTCATCTTTGTTGTTATTTTAGGTGATAATAACAATAAAGATGAGTACATTAGTCCAAATGTAAATAATGGAGAACGCCTCATCCCGGAAGTTCGAACAGAAATTACACTCCCATATGGCAAAGTGAAAGGTTCCCAGCCGTCATCCTAATGAAATGTGCTCCCGAGCTGGCTCTAGTTCTCTCCAAACTCTACAAATATTGCCTCGCGGATTCCTGCTTTCCAGCTTGTGGAAAGTCCTCCTGTGTAGTTCCCTGTTTTTAACAGCTTTGCGTTTTTGTTTTGCCAGATCTACCACTGACGTGATTACGGCGATCCTTTAATACATATATCAAGTTCTCGATAATAACGATGTATTTCGTGCTGTGGATCGCGATATCTCAAAGGTATTTAACAGGTTTTTGGCATGCAGGACGATTGTATGATTAAATCCAATCATTCCTATCACATCGTTAAATGAAGGCCATTATGAACGGGCTCACATCCAAATATTCTCACACGGACGTGGCTGTCCCCCAGGGCTCTATGTTGGGTCCGACGCTGTTTCTGATCTTCATGAATGATCTTCCTGATGTCATCTGTTCCCAAGAAGGTATTTATGCAGATGGCACTACCATTTACACCTATCTCAATGGCAAATCCGTTAGAGCTGACAAAGTTAACCAAACCACTGCTCTTGAAAAGAACATCCAATCAGTAGTTAACTGGGGCAGAAAATGGCTTGTAAATTTTAATGCCATCAAAACTAAACTGCTCTCATTTAACCACTATAGAGAAACATCCTTGCCCGCCATCAACATATCTGATGCTCGACTTCTGGAGGGCGTTTAACTGCGTCTTTTTGGACTCACGTTTTCAATTGACTTGAAGTGGAAAAACTACATTGAATCAATAGCTGCATATACTGCAAGGTATGTTGTTTCATTTTGCCTTTCCTCAGAGTCCAGCTTACACAGTTGCAAATCTACCATTCGGTCGTGCATTGAATAATTTTGCCATATCTGGTCTGGTGCTTCTGCTATTCATCTCAGGGTTCTTGACAAAATCCAAAGAAGGATCAGTGATCTAATCGATCCTAATTTGGCATCTCGACTTGAGTCACTTTCTCACAGATGTAATGTAGCTTCCCTCTGTCTTCTTCTACAAATATTTTCATGGAAACTGCTTTGACAAGCTTTGTTCCTGGTGCCTCGACTACATGAATTTAAGCGTGCTACTAGATTGGCATATAGGTCCCATCATTTTATTATTCAAATATTTAACTCCAACAGTCTATTTTCTCGTACGTCCCAACAGTGGAACACCCTTCAGTTTACTTGCTTCCCTGATAACTATAATCTTCAAAAAATTAAATGCAACGTCAATCGCCATCTTCTTTTGGCATGAACCCCGTTCATCTTTTATCCTTTTCTCAATATACCCTATACCCAGATTTTTTTCTCTCACTTTCGCTCTCTGTAATCCTCTACGTAACCCCTCTACTGCTGATAAATACACATATACGCTTTCACCGTTTCTCACGTATCAAAAATTCCCAAATACAGAAGAAGGGACCTTTTTTCAACAAAAGTATTTGACTTTAGGATCGTGAAAGAACTGATGATATTAGGTTGGGGCAAAAATAATGACATAATAATGTCGTTTTTTGACGTATTTTTTAACGTCAAAAAACGACATTCTTATGTCATTATTTTTGCACCAACCTAATATTTCATGTATTATTTTGATATATGTAATTACACCACTCTGTCATGAACAATGTTAAAATATAAATAAATTTCTAGAAATATTTCAACCACAATTTTATACTTCTTCAGAATGATGCTTCTGTAAAAATTCAAATGACCATGTCGGTACTAATATATGTAAATGTCGAATACAGTCGTAGAAAATGCAAATGTCAGCCTAACTTTCCGAAAATAGCGCACTAGATTTAAATATATATTTTATTCATTACATTTTATTTTCTCTTGAAAATAACTATTTACTAAAAAAGCAAGAAACAGCTGTGGATACAACAAGCTAAAAATAGAAAGAAACACTATGTCGAAGTGGAAATGGGGAAAGAAGAAGCTCTTTGGATATTTTTTAAAAAATAATAAAGAATATAGAGCATGAAAATTGCATGGTTAATCAAAGAAACAGAATGACTAGTTCAGAAAAGTTGTTTATATAAAAGCGACATAAAGACGACATGGACGTACAGAAAATATCTTGGCAAACAATTCGTCGAAAGTATAATCCATATCATAGGTGAATGCGGCCAACTTGCTCTAGAATAAATATCTGAATAATTAGAAAAAGGTGAAACTGCAAGGAAATAAAAGTTGAGTAAAATATTTCGACCGTGTAAAGAACCGCAATTTCCACAAATCAGAGACTGTTTTAGGAAATAAAATAGTTATACTCTGAAAGTTTTATATCCTCTTTAACCAACTCATCCAAACAAAATAATGAGATTTGCTTGTTGTGAAGGAGAAGAGAAAGGAAAGATGACGTCTCATATTCATCTCTGTGCATATGACAAAAGAGAAGATGGAAGAAATCGAAAAAGACATTTTACAAAATAAGTAAACATGTTGTCAACATGTAAACGTGTGAAATAATATTTGTAATAAATGTGGAAATGGAGGCTGATAAAATTTATTCAAAGAAAAAAATAGAGTATAAACGGTTTTGTATCGCTGAAATCCGAAACGGCAAGAATCAACTGAGAAGAATTTAATATCCAGTCGAGGCAAATGGAGGAAAAATAAAATACATTTAAAATTGTGCGCTCACAAGCAAGATTTACTGGATGCTTAGTGCTATGGAGGAAATTCTTCTCTTAATACTAACAATAGTGATTTACTAAGCATTAAACTACCGAAGGCATGTCGTTAGAAAGACAACAACACAATAAAGAGAGGTGTGCATAATCAATTATATATATTGATTACTAATACTAACAAACAATGAGAAACGTGACTACAAAAACTTCTCGGTTTAAATAAATAATTCATAATCGTCGAAGTTAAAATTCGTGTCAGCCGATAAAATAGAACTGGGGGGAAATACAAGAATGGGGGAATCTTTCTCTTTCGGATTTTTTTTTAAACTGTACTTTCAAAAGAAAACACATTTTATCTAAAACTATTCACAAAATTGAAATTTTGAACAAATTCATGATTTTCAGCAGCAACAGAGATAAAAAAAAAAAAAAAAAAAATTGAAAATACAAGATTGAGAATTATATACAAAACGGAAAAATACATGAAAAATTTTGTAAATAGATAGGTTAAGATACATACATATTAGCATAGACGGACCGAAGTAAACAGACTGATTTATATGTTGATTTTCTAAGCGCAACTTAGATATGGCACAAGGCCGAAAGTATGGGGCACCCAGTGAGGATCGAACTAACTATTCAGTCGTAAATGTTCTAGCGAGACAAGCTTGCTAACCATTACACCATATCGAGGTGCCCTGATTTTCTAGTAATATTCCAAGCGTAGCTTAGATGTGGCACAAAACCGAAAGTATGAGGCACCCAGTGAGGATCGAATTCACTGATCAGTCGAAACTGATCTAGCAAGAGAAGCTTGCTAACCATTACACCACGTCGAAGTCCCAGAGAGACGGATTAATATCAACAGATATCTCGATTTCAGGGATTTAAGCGCAGTACTAGATTGGATGCTAGGTCTCATTATTTCACTAGTTGCAAGCATAAATTTTATACTAATAGTTTCGTCTTTAGCAGATCTCAATTATGAAGTTATCTTCCAGACTTTCTGCATTCCTGTCAATAACGATCCTCAATAAATTAAATGCAATATCACTCGTCATCTTTTATCTTGAAAACTGTTTTTCTATTGTCCTCTTTGTTTTTTCACTTTCTGTAACCCCCTTGCATCCTAGTGACTTTTATCGAGTTACTTAGGGTGAAATGATATAAACGACTATAATCGGCAAGAAATGATCTATTAGGTTGGTGCAAAAATAATGACGTAATAATGTCGTTTTTTGACGTATTTTTAACGTCAAAAAACGACATTATTACGTCATTGTTTTTGCACCAACCTAATAATTTTATTTTATTTTTTTACTTTTGGTCACCCAAGAGTCCAAGGCCCAAGAGCCACTCAAAATAGAGGGTTACTGAAAGAAATCATTCTACTAAAGGTAGTGGAAGAGGGAATCAAGACGCATGTCAATTTTATAGTTGTTAGGGAACCACATATTCTTAACAACAATGTCCATCAATTCGTACGTTACGGTTAGTATTAACTGATCCTGAAAATCTTTCACATTCAACAAAAATTCAGTCATCCTCGGATTTGCTTTATCTAACTTCATCCAGTAGACGTAGAACCTTGCATCGTACTCGACTCACCCGACCTGTACTTATCCATTCTTCTGACGATTTGATTTGATTCGATCGACAAGGTTAAATCTGCCGACAAATTTGCTAAAAATATTTACGTCCAATAGAATATCAGTTCCGTGGTCTACATTAGCATCAGGAACACTATCCTAATCACCCGTTAATATTATCCAAATCATTGATGTCACAACGGAGTTGACCCGCCGAAAGAAGTCAGCCTTCCCTCTATTGTCATTTAGCTCATCACCCCTAATTAAATTATTTCCTCATTAGGATAACGCTCAGCAAAATCGGATCAGTGAATACAAATAAACACAACACATTCAAACAGCTGAGACAGGCGCCTCTCGTGTAAGCATCAAAATATGCTCAAGCGAGATGAAGTCTCTTTGACAAAATATTATTACAGATACTTGCAATAAGATGTGTCTTTTGTAAACAAAATATCTCGAATGACACTAGTCTTCCTACACTCTGACCCCAGCCATTCAAAGTAGATAACCAGTTACTCAGAGTTGGTTAACTTGTGTTGCATTACAGAAACGAATATGCTGTCCCATAGACTATTATCCCGTTTCGGTTTAAACGCAACCGCCTTAAGAGAAGCAGACGATTTGATTTTACTACCCTATAAAAGAAAACGTGAATGACTATTGGTTGCCCTTTTTAACGGTATTGTTTCAGTCATTTAAATCTGGTTTGTTGAAACCAACCACTGATGTTGTCACAGATGGTATACGCTCGGACCATTCCTTATTACGGTGAGTAAACTCTGTGATTCAAAGAAATTTGGAGGATATTTTATGTCTTTCTCTAAACACGAAATTTTAATTTTAAATCCAAACGTTTCTTTGAATGTATGTCTTTATTCATAAGGTTATCCGAATCACCATGGTAGACACCATCTTCTATTTATTGTCTTTGCTGATTCTACTTTTTTTTTTCCCCTGCTTATATAATTTCTTGGGAAAGCCTCCTATGCTGTTTTGACGGTAGTTGTAATGGTTTTATTACGAGTGTTTGATGAGGTGAATTTAGGGCAAAATAAGCCGTAATTTGAGTAGGAGTGCATGCTTTTGAGAGGGTAAATTTAAATGGAGACTTTTAACGAGGTTATTTTATGGTGAGGTGGAGGTATCCAAAAGAAGTTATCGTATCTAGTGTCTCGCTTTTCGTTGTTCTCGGGTCTTTTTATTGCAACGTTCTTTTTATATGATCAAAACGTTCACTCTCCTTTTGCCTGGATTGTTACTATGGTCAAGGTTCTGGGATTTCACATCATGTGTATGTGGCAGCTTTCCTTGCAAACTGTAACTGACTTTTGTGTTTGGCTCACTGTTTGGAGCTTCCTCTGCTTATTATCTGCTATGATCCTGAAAGGCACTTTTTGTTATCGGATAAAGTGAAAAATAAAAGATGTCTCAGATAGTCATTAATTGTTGGTCAAAAACATGGTGCCTCATTTTTCAACGATCAAACTGGATGCTTTACCTGACTGGCCTTCGTTCTTTTACAAGCTGCAAAGTGACCACTCTCGCCACCATGCCAACAACCTCAATTTTCTGTCGGTAACTATTACTGACAGCTTCCGATCGTTCAAAGCATTAAGAATGGACGTGAAATCTTATCATGAAGTCACTGTCACCCTTTCACAAAACTGCATGATTGGTTCTTTCTTTTTAACTTTATTCGACTTATGTCTCGAAAAAGCTCTTCGTTTTAATCGTCTGATAGAATCCTTTTTGCCTTCCATTAGCATAGATGAAACTAACTTCCGGGAGAGTGACACGTGGGCTAAAGTTTTCCGCTGACATGAAGTGGAAAGATTATCTTGTATCAATTGCTAGGCCTGCTGCTTGGAAAGTTGGTTCACTGTGCCGTGCTAAATAATGTAACTCGCATTACAGAATTATAAATCTACCGTACATTCATGCATTAAATATTGCTATCAAATCTTGCCTGGCACTTTTGCAATGTATTTAGAGATTCTTGATAAACTTTTACAGAAGAATATGCAATGTTATGGGTCCGAACCTTGTACATAGGATTCAGTCCCCCTCTCACGTCACCGTAATGTAGCTTTCATGTGCCTTTTCTATAAATGTTTTCATGGCAATTGCTTTGGTGAGCTTTCTCTCTTTGATGTCTAAACATTAAGAATTTAAACACAGTACTAGATTGGCAGCGAGGTTTCATTATTTCACAGTTGAAATTGCTATATATAACCGTAAGTTCTACGCTAACACGTTCTTCTATCAAACTTCCCACCTGTGGGTGTCTCTTCCGGTTTCTTGATTTTCAGTCAACTTTGATCTTCAAAAAATTAAATGCAATGCCAATCCTCATCTTCTATCTTATTAATTCTTGTTCTTTTATTGTTATCTCCCCTTAATAGTGTGTTTTTTATCATACTCTCTAACACTTAGTAACCCGTTGCGTGTTAGTAGCTTTATACCTTTCGTTGAATGAAATTATTCTAAAAAAGACAAAGTAAAAGAATACACATCCCAATATCGAAGTTAACTGTAAACGCTATAATATTTTCAATATCTGAGGGAGGTAAAATTGATTCTAACCTTTTCCAAGGATATTTTTTCAAAAGTGTATGAAATGAACTTGATTCGAGGATCTTCTCTTTCTGATTTGTTAACCATTACACTACCAGCACATCCGCTGTGTGTTCATAAAAATGGTCCAGTAAGGAATCATTCGTCACGTATTAAGTGCATTTGCACATTTTAATCTGAAGTGAATCACATTTTTACAAGAAAAGTTAGGCGTAGTATATTCTATTTAAACAAGCGCCACGTTCTTTATTACCCATAATTCCCTTTTGCTACATTCCACTTTCATCTAAATTGTATGAAACGAAATGAAACTAAACAATAATATTAAACAATTCAACTATTTCTCCAGGTAATATATGTCCTCAACGGATATTTCAAACTGTCACATTCAAAATATCATCCTCATCCTTGCATCAAATATCTCCTTTGCTCTAACTCTTGTAGTAAAATAATAAAAACAATAAAAAATAATAATAATGAGTAAAAAAAAAAAAAGAAAGGATAAATACATTTTCTCATGGTCCTAAGAGTAAAAGAATCGGAAATACAATTACCTACTTGGTTTCGTCAAATGTCATTAGGTAGCGTGGTTGATGTCTATAAAAAAGGCAAACATTTTCCCACCACGGTTCTCTTTCTCTATTTTATTCTAACATATAGCACAAAGTCGTAATTACGTTTCCATTCCCATCATTCTGGGATCTTCATTTTTTTTTTCGTCCAAATGCGTGAATATGTTTTGACTAAGTCACAAAAGACACTATATTAAATTCGTTATTTCTATGCATAACGTTGAATATGTTAAATTATTCAACATTTTAACAAGAAAAATCTCATATCAAAAATTGTCGCTGAGCATTGTTGATTATTTAAGATGGTAGGATCTATTATATGTCTCTAATTTGTATTTAGATACATTATATTTATTTTCAATTTTTATGGTCGAATTATTCACCTACATTGCAAATGATCCAACATTGTATATAAATAGGTTAAAATAAAATTTGTATTTTATATGAATGCTACCATATGAAAATTGAGATTTAGAGTGTGGTGCTCGGTATCATAGATTGGAGGGGTAAGAGACCCTTGTATCGACCCTGTATAAGAATCCATTCGAATTTCTTTACAGCGAAACATAACAGAATTTCTTTTTAAATGATGATAATAATATAGGAAATATAACTTTTTTACAATCATGATTGCCTCTCTTATTATTTGATCGTCTTTTTTTTCTTCTCGTGGTTATTAACGAAAACTAGAAAAACCGATCAAAAGAGTGTTTCCTACATAATTCCTATTTGTGGCTGAAATCAGTTGCAATGACAAAAGTATGCAGATGTAGGCTTTAAGAAAGCTTTATTCAAATGAGAATGCAAGTTTCGCGTATAGCGTCCTTTTATAGTGATTTTCCAAGCGTAGCTCAGATGTGGCACAAGGCCGAAAGTATGGGGCATCCAGTGAGGATCGAACTCACTACTCAGTCGTAATTGTTCTAGCGAGATAAGCTTGCTAACCATTACACCATGTCGAGGTGCCCAAGCGTCCTTTTATAGTCCCAGTAAACAGAAATAGCTCTCTCAATGTGGAGAGTAACAAAACAAGGGGAGACCACTCTTGATTATTCATATCATCAATTTCGTTCTGCCGTCTATGTTTATCTCTAGAAACACCTCTTTCATAAAACAATCATATAGATAATTATTTTATTATTAAATAAAATGATCGGCTCCCTGTACGACTCCAGTAAGTACCTGATTCCTTATGCTATCCTCTAACTTTATAACAGCCAGATCAGGCCGAAAATGGAGAACTGCTGCCATATTTGGGCAGGAACTGCCCACGCCTCACTTTCCAGTCTTGATACAGTTCAAAAGCCTCTCCAAATCCTTGTTGAAGAAAAATTACTTTCCACACTCTAACATCTCCCTCACAGGCGGTGTGTAGCGAGTCTCTGACTGCTCTATTGCTACTACACTGGAAAGAGATCGGACCAACAAAATACCTTGGTTCTGCTGGGTTTAAACTTCACGGCTAGGACCCGCCATGCCATTTACATAGTAGCATACCACCCATATTCCTTTCATATTCCATCGGCGAAAAGTAAGTTTCATTCGAACAGCTTCTTTCCGCGAACGACCGCCATGTGGAATAGCCTCCTAGGAAGATGTTTACCCGATCACTACAATCTTAATCTGTTCAAGTTTAGATTAACTGTTATCTTCTTACCGTAACCCTTTGCCTCGAGTGGCCCCCGGGCCTGGTACAAGGTGAGCATTTTTCTTCTTTATACAGTATGCTGTTACATTTCTGTATTTGTTTTGATTTGTAGTTCACCTCCTTTGGTCTTTCCTCTTTTGCTGACAACCTTGCATTCTGTCTTCTTACAATTTCTCTTTAGTCCTTTCTTTCTTTTTTTCCATTGCAACCTTCTGTAGGAGTTCCTTCATATTCCAAATTTGTAATTTGCATGCTGGGCTGTCCCTTTCCCAGATATATAGAAACTCTAGCCCGCAGTCTTCAATTTCGGAAACCCCTAAACTCGCTGCTCTTGTTATATGTCCTCACCTGGGATATAGCAGATGAATCCCGCTCGTTTGAATCTAGTGTCCTAAATATGGCTTCTCCAGAAACACAGAAGAATCTCCATTATATGAAAGACCCTTTCTTTTTGTTTTTCCTTACACTCTACGTGGGACATATATATATATATATATATATATATATATATATATATATATATATATATATATATATATATGTGTGTGTGTGTGTGTGTGTGTGTGTCTGTGTGTGTGTGTGTGTGTGTGTGTGTGTGTGTGTGTGTGTGTGTGTGTGTGTGTGTGGTATAAAAGTCTCTCTGATAATAAAACATGTGTGTCATTCCTTTTCCTCCCAGCCATTTCCTTCTATCTGTAAAATACGGCATTGTTATATCATGGATATAATAATGTCCATAATTGACATGGGAGAATAAACCTTTCTATCATAGCCCTCACCCGTTACAACACGATACATTTATTAGATTTTTTTATTCAGAAGAATAATTTTATATTTGCAACATTCTAACAACTAATACAATTAGAACTAATGCAATGCAATATTTATCATTTATCAATTTATAAAGAAATAAGCGTGAAAACAACTTTTTTTCATAAATCTATAAATATTAAAATCATTAAAATATGTGATCCAAACGAATAAAATTATTTGGTTTGGCCAGGTGTCGAGTTAAGAGTTTTACCACCAGATCGAAAACAAAAATTAGTACCAGAACCTACAGGCCGTTATTGGTAATAAAATTGACATAGTCACTAACAAAACCTCTTACTATAAGTAAGAATGCACAGGAATTTCCGTCACATACATAATTCCTGTGCATATTCATTCATTCAAGCAAACGAAACGACACAAATTCCCTCCGTATTCCATCAGTAAAAAGTACGTTCCACTCAAACAGACAGTTTTGGACGAAGGTTCGACATCCTTTTTCCTTTGCAAAAAGAGGTGTCAAACTTTTTTCCAAAACAGTATTAGGCGATTTGCAGTTTAAAATGCCGGAAATAACTGTTGGCGAGTGTTAATTTATAGCAACCGTGTCACGGCAACAGAATGCGCCTAGAGCAGCAAAGGGAGAGAATTCTACGGCGACTTTGTTCGCGTGCAGTGTGGTAAAGGTTAACGGTTCAAATTGCTCACCGGTGGGTGGTATCGCCTAGGTAGGGAAATAGCTGAGTGCATTCTGTAAATTATATTGAAATAACTTTTAATAATAACTTTAAGAATTTCTTTTTTCAGATCAGTGTCCATTATTTTCTGTTCAATTGCTCATCGCTCATCCAACAACTAAAATCGCCCTAGTTGGGAAACTCCGCTATAGCGGAATAGCTTTAAAAAAAGAGGAAATGACTGTCATCAATGTTTTCTGTGTAGATGTTTTGAATGAACATGAAAGTGAGTTATTCAAGATTAGTTGATAAGAAACTGAAAAAAAGAAATGTTACAATAACAATAGCGAATGAGTGTGGTTTTATTTACTCTTATTGGTGGCAAACTTGTCACAATTGTATTTACCCTTTCCATGATTTATGGCTTCAAAGTTAAGGAACTTTAGACCGATCCACGTCTACTGATTGATGGGATGACACTGGTCTAAAGAATTACATCGCTATCGGTCAACTCCTGAGGTGCTGCTAACAATAGTCGTCTTCGTCTGTTTGCTAAACTGTTTCGCCTAATCTATGGACACTTTGTGACATAACTACTGAATCGTATTAAATTTACCCGCCAACATTTTGAGAACTGTGTCAGAAACATTCTCCAACTGGTTCTTTGGCTATACGCCTCACAGATATAGGAAAATCTATTTTAGTACTGACATCTATGATGGACGACCAGGTCTCCACTTGACAAAACAGTAACCCAGTGGATAAAAATGCTGGTTTTTGAATTTGGTTACATAGTAATTGTGAGTTCAATCCTTGAGACGGGTAGTGCGTATATGGACCAAATGGGAATGGGTCGAGCAATAACTGAACAGTATTAAATAACTAGATGAGATATCGCTGGACATCCTTATGGTAATATTTTCACTCGTAGATTAAGGGATCAGTTTGAAAGTCAATTAGAGTTACCCGTATCAAAAAACATCTGACGAAAGCCGCTGAAGTATAACATTTGAAACAATGTGACAACAACAAGCATGATGACAATATTTTGCAAGTAAAAATGGTAACTTCTCATCCTAATGAAGCAAATATGGCTTCTCAGTGTTAGCTTTTATATACCCGAGGTTGATTTTGCACATTTTAGTTGTTCATAATTTCCCCGAGGAATTGTACACAGCCGGCAATGTGTCCTATCGCCGTTCATCCATCCGTGTACTTCAGCAACGAGTTTTCCATAGAGGCTCGTTTTGAGATCACTGCATGCTCTCAATTCAATCAAAAGGATGAGGAAAATGTATTCATTCGCAAATGAGATGTTTTAAATTTAAAATTATGTGTAACTGAAGATTTTTGTTGACAACGCAAAGGAATTGAGTCATTTTGTAAAGTTTAACCATATGTTCATTCAATTAAAATTTATAATAATGAAACTTTTCATTTAATAGCTTCCTATTGACTGATTTGAGAAAGTATTTTATCATTTGTTGAATTATTGTGTATTTTGATTATTCCAGGACAGGAGTAAAATATAAAAAAGGAACATTTAAATGAACTTTTGATTATAATAAAAAGCATAAACATTTGAAGAGGTTTATCCCTAGTTTCCTGTTTAAGATCGGGTTTCCTGTTTCTCCTAAATTCTACTCTGTTCTTCTAGAGTTTCCGCATGAACTCTGAAAGTTAGACTATTTATTTATTTTCCCCCAATAGGAGTAGATATGTTCGCCTATCGTCCAATTCACACTTCTTCCCTGTCTTTTGCGTAGGAGGAGGAGATGTTCATCTCTTGTTTCCTGTTTAGGATTGGGTTCCTTCTAAAGACCTTCTCTTTCTATTTCATTCCCAGTACCCGCTTGCTTCTTAGTGGCGTCATCGCCTTACTTGGGGTGAATTGATTAAACAAAAAATGCACTATCCCTTAATTTCTTTCCTTGTAAAAAATATATATAAAAAGTGTTTTATTTTTATAAAAGAAAAATGGTCTTTAGCTATCATTTTATTACATATTATAAACATGTGGAAGTCTGTAGAATGCATCGGCCAAAATACTGCACAAATAACAAAAACAATGTAAATAACAAAAACTGATTTCACTGTCCAAACAGCTACTAAAAAGGTGATTTTTTTTAATTATTTAGTCTCAAGTAAGACAATAAAGACATTAAGACGCAGGAGTTACTGAGTTTGAAATACTATAAGAAAAAGAAAACCCTTAATAAGGAGCAAGAACAATAAAAGAACAAGAATTTAGAAAACAGATGATAACGATTGACAGTGCATTTAATTTTTTTTCGAGATCAATCTTGAGTGTTCCACAAGCGAGAAGTACGAGAAAAACACTGTTAATGTAGAACAAACGTATACATCCAGCCATTTCAACTGTAAAATGATGAGACCCTGCGGCCAATCTATACTACTCTTAAATTCACGAAGTCTAGATATCATAGATGATGATAATATTTATTTTAATAGAAAAATGTGGCACAAGGCCAAAAGGGAGGATAAGCGACGGTTGGTTTACAATCTATCTTATCTTAAACTTAGCTAGCTACGATTACCGACCCAAATATGCCACAGTATTCCTTACACCTAAAAAACACACTTTACGTACCAATCTTACTACAGTCACCATAATACCTCAAGTCTCTATATAGTCCTAACTAGTTCCTATGTGGACAATTTGTCTTGGTAGCAGGAATAAAATAACATTTAAAAATGAAAACCCAATGAATAATTACAATGAATACAATTTATATACAAGAACCTCAAAAAATAGTGTTAGTAATAAACCCCCAACAATCCTTAATTGTGGAAGAAAAATCAGTTAGCTGGACGAAATTAATGCAGGACTACGTAATTAATAACAATTATTCGACAAATCACGCACTCAGACACACACTCATCCAGTGGCAGAAACAAATACGAAATACACACTCGAAAAGCGAAAAAGATCCCGCATGTACAAGAGAACTGATATCTCTGTCACCTAACGGGGGACGGGAAGAGGTTAAACTAAAGAAAGTGTGGACACACATAAAACAAGCCAGTGAGTATACACCCGCTAGCTAAGTTAGTTTGATGGAAGAAACTAAGGAGAAAACAAACCTAAACTATCCTATTGGGCGAGATTACCAATGTTCAACCGGCATCAAAATGTCACAAATGACGCAAAAGACCCACCATCAATATTGATATCATCAGTTCTCAAGTTGGCATCTATGCAGATGACACTACCATTCACTCTTCTCTCAATAATAAATCCGACAGCGCTGAGAAAGTTAATTTCCAACTAGTGGTAAGTGGGGTAGTAAATGTCTTGTAAATTTTAATGCCTCCAAAACTGCTCTAATTTAACCCATGGTTAATGCTTGACTTCGCGAGAGTGTCTCACTGTACCATCTTGGCCTCACGTTTTCCAGTGACCTGGATGTGGAACAACTATATTGAATCAAAGCAAGGAAAATCGGTTCACTGTGTCGTTGCACATCTACAAATCTACCCTTTGTCCATCCATTGAAAACTTTTGTCATATCTGGTCTGGTGTCCCTGCTGTTCATCTTGAGATCCTCGATAAAATCCAAGGAAGGATCTGCAATGTAACCGGTCCTGACTTGACATCTCGACTTCAGTTACTCTCTCATAGACATGATGCAGATTCCCTCTGTCTTTTCTACAAATATTTTCATGGCAATTGTTCTGATGAGCTATCTTCCCTAATGCCCCGACTACATGTATTTAAGTTTATGGCAAAGTTTAACAAACATCAGTCAGTTATGTGCCATGCAGGATACACGTTTAGGCGATCATGTATCTTTCAATACATGACTGACGAAGTAGATTTTTTCCGGCAGTATGTTGCCATTTCTTTCTGGAGTAGACCAGTTACCATCCAAGGCTATAGAACCCGGTTTGTCCAGCTATTTACCCATAGTTGCGGCGGGAGAAGAAGAGGATTCATAGCTTTCCCAAGAGTATTAGCATGTAAGTGGATGTAATGGATCTGACTGGAATTCGAACTCGGCTCACCGATTTCTCAATCCGAGCAGCTATCCATTACGTCACCGTGCCTACGGGCCAAATAAAAAACATTACAAAAGGACGATTTTTTTCTCTTGACATTGCAATTACTGTATATCTCCTCTACAATTTCTACTTTTTTTTTGTTTTGTTGTTTTGTTTTGTTTTGTTTTGTTTTGTTTTGTTTTTTCTGGAGAACCGACAACAGAAATATTAAACACTATTCTTGTAAAGATACCAGTTCATTCAATAAATAGTGTTTAATTTTTTGTTTTTGTATTTTTCTTTAATAATTTTGTTTTGTTTAAGAGAGAAAATCTATAAATCCAGATGATTGCAACCTATTCTAGTCAATCTCTACGGTGAAAGCAAGTGAAAGAAATCCCCAAGAGATGGATTTTTCCAAATTTACAATTAATTACGTGTTGATTATTTTTTACTCTTATTCACAGATATTTTTATAAATTTATGAATGAAATAAATTGGTTTCATAGTTATTTCTTTAGATGGTAAATAATAAATATTTTATTGTAGTCAGTTTATATATTTTTATAATTTTGTAAATATAAAATTATACTTACAAACAATCTTATAGTGTTAAATTGGTAGATGCAGTTTTATGTTTGGGTTTTATTAAAGTTCTAAAAATAGCTTTTTAAAGCAATGAAAATTGCTGAGGGCTATACTGTACAAAAACCACCCTTTTGGAACGACATTTTTTTTAAATATTTTTTATTATCTTTTTACATTGTACGTTAAACTTTGATCAGCTTATTCTGTCTTTTTCCAAACTCTGTAAAATTATTACCACTTCTTAATTCTTACTTATCTTAAAATCTTTTTTTCTGATTTCTTCATTCTAGAATTGCACTAAAATTGTTAACATATAAAACTTAACTGTAATTCAATGAAAGATGAAATGAATTTTATTAACCAGAATTCTTTTTCATAGAATTTTCTAATATCTTACGTAACGATTAGCGACTGTATAACCCATGAAAGTATTTTTGAATTGATTTAATTTTTTTTTTTTTTTTTTACTTACTAACATTTCAAAACCTAAACTTTCCGGCCAATCTAGTTATTCATGGCACAAAATTTCAAATGCAAAAGTACTAATTGCTAAAAAAAATTATATCCTCCTTCTCACACACTAATCAAGTAAATGAAAATTTGATTATACTGGCTTTAATTTATTTTATCTCAATATGAGTATTTATGTAAAAAAAAATATATATATATAAATAGGGTGTCGTTCGATACTGGAAGGGAGTGAAATACTTACTATAGCTATGCCAGTGTGCCAGAACCAATTAGAATTAATGAAGTGTTGGAGATTTATTTTTGATGCAAGGGGAATAACTGTTTTTATTATACAATCAGAATTGCCTCCCTTTTAGTTTCATGCGCTGCATAACTTCAGGACACAGGTAATCATGGCTCTACACTTCTTGTTTTCTCAGCAATTAATTTTTTATGAGGAATTTTTTTTACTATCATTCCCACTCCCTCTTCTGCCATCCATTTACACGAGTTAATTTCCCTCTCTACCTCTTATTTTCAATGTCCTATGAATTTCATATTCCCTACTCTCTGTATGAATAGCAAAAAATGTCAACTACTTCTTTCTAAGTATAAATATTTTTTTCTTTTCATTTTCCTTACAACTTCTGAATTGCTCACATAATTTTTTATGATATGCTCAGCATTCTTTTGTAGAAACACATCTCTGTTGCTCCAAATCTGTTTTATATTTTAGAAAATTATTCAACATTCCTAAGTTAAAATAAGTTGTCGAATATCAAAACTTTGAAAACTTTACGGGAAAATCTCTTCTAAATTTTCTTCTTTGTTCTCAGAATTTATTGAACTGATCATCGAACTTCCGAAACAATCGTAATTGCTTTCTTCTATGGTTTCTTTAGTTTATTAGAAGTTGAAATGTTATTGAATCTTTTTAAATGTGTTGCGCATTTGAATCAACCCACAAAAAAAGAAAAAATTCAAGAAAGGTGTTTAAATATACAAATGTAAATTATTTTTATTCTCGTGTTTGTACAACTAAATCTTTCTCAGTATGTACGAATCTTAAACTTCCTTGTTTGTCGTTGGTTGTTAAGATGAAAAGAAATGTGATTTCTCTGCGTGTGTTTGTGAAAAAAACAAACTGAGCTCGGAAATCTGAAATCATGAACATTGTACACAAGAATACGTCATTCATTCTTTGTTCAAAGGTTTTTGCTGAAAGGAATTACATTTGAATACTTATCATTTTATAACAGAAAGGTTATACAGAGGATAATATAGTATTTATATTTTCTACTAAGAGTTCTCTTGATTTAAAATATGTTGCCAAATAATTGTACCTTTGAAACATGCACGTTATATACTGGAACATATCGTCTTTGATACTTCTAAGATTCTCTAAATTTCAAGAGACCTGACAGATTACGTCCCTTTAAAACCGAACAAATTATACAAGAAATATTGTATTTATTCTAAGGATTACGCTAATATGATGTTGAATTATTTAATCTTTGAGAATATCTGTGGTATACTTAGGAAAATACTACATTTACTGTTCTAAAGGATGTCTTAATTCAATATCCATTGCTGCCGAATTATAGAATCCTTGAAACATGTGAATTTTGCTTAAGAAAATTTACTAATTCTTCTCAGGGTCAATTAAGTTGACGGATTTGAAAACTTACGTTTTACACACAACTAAATATTGAATTTACCTTTTCTTGTAGATTTTCTTTTTTTTTTCTTTTTTTTTTTTTTTTTGAGTTGCTGGATTGTTGCATGTTTAAAATAGGCTCATTAGACAATGAAATATATTGTCTTTCTTCTAGGCATTCTCTTACAGGAGTTGCCAGATTATTAAATCTTTGAATCCATACAAAGAAAAATATCATATTTACTCATTTTCTAAGTATTCTCTTATTTGATTTGTATTATAGAATTGTTGATATAAACACATCCGACACATTTCTTCTAAGTATTTGTGGATGTTAATAACGTTGTGGGTTTTGTGTGTACTTTCAGGCGAAGGTGTTCAATATGTAAACAAAGAAAATGTAAAAGAAGATTAGAAAAAACTTGAGCTTCTGCTATGGATATTTATTCCTTTTTTATTGAGAGTATTGAAACAAATTTAAATGTTTCTTGAGTATGTCCGTTTTTTTTTTTTTTGTTTTGTTTTGTTTTGTTTTGTTTTGGCTCAGAAATAATTTATGGGAAGTAAGAACTGATATTCCCCAGTGGGAATCCTATACTGCGTAGTTCACAACTTGAAGCTAAGAGGAGAAAGTGAATGATTTTGTTCTTTCCGGAAGTGGAGTCATAAAGTCATTTTTTTTTATTCGTTATTATAATTTTATTGATCAGTTTTATTTCATTTTCCCCTCATGTTTTCTTAATTTCATAGGAGTTGCTGGATTTTGAAAACTTTGAAGAAAACATGCGCGTCATATCTGGAAAATATCTTATTTACTTTTCATTCTCCTCATGTTTCTTTTGCCAAATATGAAAACGGTTATTATGCACGGAAAAATAACGCATATATTGTTTTTTTGTAATTGTTTGCAAAATTTCAATTATGGAATATATCATTTGCTATATTTCTGCTAAGAGGCCTCTCTTTACGTTTTCCTCATTATTGGAATCATTAAAAAAAAGGGGCACTATACACCAGAAAATATGCTGTTTATTCCTTGTTCCTCTCCAATTAGACAAGAGTTTCTGGAAGTTTTAATCTTTCAAAAACTGCACATTATAACAGGAATATACTTTAATTTTTCTTTATTGTAAGTGTTCTCCTTTTCTCTCTTGAAAAACATTCATTTTATATAGAAAATACAATGTGTTTCCTCTTTCTTTTAAGTGTGTTCATAATTTAAGTCTCTAGAACTAGCGCCATCTACGCCAGAAAAAAAAATATTTAGTTTTTCCGCTTAATCACTTTTAATTGAAAGGATTTATGTATTTCCTGTTCCTTCTATTTTTTAATTTCATATGGACTTTGGGATATTTTCGAGAAACAAATGTGTGATATATAATATAAAACATAATTTAATATTAATATTTAATTTAATTCTAGGTCAAAATGGCAGTCGCTGTCCAAATCGACCTCAAGCCCGTCGTTAATGGGGGCAAAAGATAGCTTGTTAATTTTAACCCCTCCTAAACTAAACTTTTCTCCATTAATCATCTGAGAGACACTTTTCTGTCTTCCATCGATATGGCCGATGTTAACATCCAGGAAAGTGACTTGCCGCACCTTCTCAGGTTAACGTTCTCAGCTGACATGAAATGGAAAGACTATATTTAATCCATTGCGAGGTCAGCTACTAAGAAAGTCCATTTACTGTGTCGTGCAAGACAATTTTTCTCCCCAGAATTTATCTTACATATCTATAAGTCTACCATTCATCCACGCTAAGAATATTGCTGTTACATATGATTCGGCATGGATATGACGATAAACTACATCCGCGTCCTGGGTAAGACGATAAGCTACGTCCAACAGCAAGGCCTCTGATCAGGAGGTTTTGAGGAGCGTGGAATCACTTAATTGCTGGTGTTCCCAGGTCCACTCTGACCCGGAGTGTTAGCACCTGTCAGGGTCCCAGCTATGGGCAAATAGTTAACACCCAAACTTGTGTAAAAATAGGTTTTAATACCAGAATTACTTTGTAATAAAAAATATTATTACCGGCAATAATTTTTGAAGAAAAAATTATTATCAGCAATACTTTAAAAATAAAATACCAGCAATACAAACAGTTATACATTCTTTGAAAAAAAATATGACCAGCTATAGATTTGTTCAAAGAAAAATATTCCCAGAAATGGATTTTTGAAGAAAAACATTATCAGCAATAAATAATTTGTCGCCATTGAGATTGATACACCGTCAAACAAAAACCAAACTAAAAGCTACATATGATCCGGTGTACCTGCTATTTACCTCGAGCTCCTTGATAAAATCCAAAGGGGTATCAGCAATATTATTAGTTCTGATTTGGCGGCTTGGCTTCAGTCACTTTCTCACCAGCTTAAGGTCACCCCTCTTTTCTATAGATACTTTCATGGTAATTGTTAAGATGAGCTCTTCGCTATGATACCTAGACATTTTAAATTTAAGCGGAGTACTAGACTGGCACCAGGATCTCATTAATTTACAGCTAGCTAGATATAACTGTAAATTCTAATCTACCAGATTCTTTTTCTCGCACTTCTCGCTTCTTACACTTCTGGAACTCTTTTCTGGCTCCATGCTTTCCAGCCAACTTTAATCTGCAAGAATTTAAATGCAATGTCAATCGCTATCTACTGTCCGCCTGATTACTTTTTTCTATTTCCGCTCATTAATATTTCTGTTCCTAATTCCTCCACATCCTGTAACCACTTGTGTTTTAGTGGCTTTACTGTCTTGCATAGGGTGACATAAAAAAATTGTTTCTCTCAATCCAATATGAATTACTATAAATAGTATAAATGATAAAACATTCGCCTTGTGTGATCGAAAATATAGTATTTGTATATATCGTGTTGTTTGAACCAGCATGCACTTGTTATATAGACAAGCATGCTGTTCATCATAGCAATCATAATTCCTCATTTTAAAATTACAACATAAAATATAGTTACGGTTTCTCTTACTTTTATAGGAATGCCTGGGTTTATGAGTCTTTTCAAATATACGTTTTATGACCTGGAAATATACAATTTATAATTTCTTCTAAAATTACACTTAATTGCTGAATTAATGAGTCTTGCAATATATTTTTATACGTTCGAGCATTTATGAGTCTATCACGCCAACCATAACGACCCTGCTTCAAAGTCGGAAGATCATTAGGGTGGTGTTCTGTGTCAGAACATAGATGATTAAACAAGAGTAGCGGTTGTTGGGCAGCGAACCCGTCTTCCTCCGTGGATAGGTGTCCAAAGAAATTGATCATTTGAACAAATCCTCTTGCAATATATAAGTCTTATACATGAGAAATTTAATACATACTGTATGTATTAAGTACAAGTTTCTAGTTTTGAAAGCCGTCCATCGTATAAGCTAAAAATTCAGTATTTACTATTTCTTCTAGGGTTTATTTCTATTCAGAATGAACCTAGATATTAGACTTGAAAACATGTATAAAAATTTTAACTCCCTACTAAATTGAAATTCTTGAGCCAGACATAAAATCCTAGATAGTAGGGACAGAAATGGAAAGAGAATACGTGCTTCGTCAAAATAGGCACAAGTTACAAAATAAGACTCAACCATTACGTAACATATTAAAGGAAAACATTTATTACACAAGTAAAGCCAAAAAAGTACAAATACAAGATATTCCCCAACATTTCCTTTTGTACACATAGTAAGGCAAGATAACAAATTTCTGATGTTTGAAAAAGGGATTTCCATCAAAAATGAAAAAAAGAGTTGCAGTTTTAAAAAAACGGATTCAATGAAAAAAGATTACACCATTAAAAAAAAAAATAAAAAATAAAAAACTTCGAGGGAGCAAAAATTGCATAAGGCAGAAAATACAAAATTACAAACTCTTAATTTCTTCAAGTGAATACAGAATAGAAATGTCTTAGCACGAAAGAGTTTTGTGTTTTCAATAGGTTGTTGTCATGAGAACTTTATGTCGTTCTTTACTAGAAAGTTCAACTTGAATGCTTGTTTCGTTCAAATTCTTCTTTGGAAGACACTGAAAAGAATTTTCTGTCCTGGGGCTGGAATCTTCCTATCGCTGCCAGTTTGGCAGCGATAGGAAGATTCTTTCCCTATAAGGATTTATGACTCCTTCGGCTGGACTAATCCTCCGGCCTTGACGTGCTTTCAATGACTTCTCGACGATTAATTGCTTTTCTAAAGTCATCGGTCAACCTCAGTCCTTTTATTTAACAAAGGAGATTTACAACAGGCTCCATCCAGGTTTTCACAAGGACTTGAGAGCGTCTCTCAATGGCCAGTAAATATGACAACCTATTTTTCCATAAATTCAAAAAATGATCCCCAACAATTCACAAACAAATAATGTTGGCGTTTCTTAAACCGCTGATTCTAAAATAGATTTTCGCATAATTGCAACAGTATGTTTTAACGACCCGTATAATTAGAAAATAAACTTTTTCAAAGGTACGTGTCAAAAAAATCCTAGACGATTAAACGTTTATTTACTCTACTAAAGATTAAATATTAAAAAATAAATTTTTTATACATGCGTTTTCTGTACTGGAAATAAAGAATTCTATATTTCTTCTATGGCTTTTCTCAATTTAATATGAATAACTGAATTTATTAACCTTGCAAAATATGTGAAATTTAATATGAAATACAATCTTTAATATGTTTTTGTTGTATCCTTAGAGATTATAAACAGACAAATGTGGTACTCGAGTGAGGGAACAACAACACACGCGTAGATGAAAGAAAGAATGATGTAAAAGAGAGTATACTACTGAAAGACAGTGAATTGCGTGGTAGTCTAGTAATTCCCAAAGCAGGGATATTTATCTTACCTCCCCACGTGGCAGGATGTGGCAAAAGGCCGTTTTTAATGCGGGGTCAAAACCGAGCCCGTTGGCTCTGGCAAAACTTCCCCGTAGTCCCCGTATACATGGGGTCGGGTAGATGTCTAACACCCCAGACGAGACTGAACTTCGGCATAGCGTCGACTGGGTTCCTCTCTGCCCGGAGGCAGAGATTTCGAGCAGTAGACCTGGAGACGAATCTCCGACTAATTCTTGAATCAAGGTTAATTTCCTGATTTTCCCACGAGGTATTAATGTGGTGTAAACCGAGACCGTAAACCCGGGCAAAATTTCCCCGTAGATCCCGTATACATGGGGGCGAGTAGCTGTCTAACACCCCAGACGAAACTCCGGACTTCGGTATAGCTTCATCGGGTTCCTCTCAGTCCGAAGGCACAGAGTTCGACCAGCAGAGCTGGAGACAAATCTCCAACTAATTCCTGAAGCAAGGATATTTGCCAACTGCCCCACGCGGTCAGATGTGGCACAAGACTGAATTTAACGTGGGGTATCCGAGCCCGTATTCTCCCTTGTCCCCGAATAAACGGGGTCGGGTAGCTGTCTACCATCCCAGACGAGACTGCCCTTCGGCATAGCCTCGTCTGGGTTCCTCTCTGCGCGAAGGCAGAGAGTTCGTCTAGCTTAGCTGGAGACGAATCTCCAACTAATTGCCGAAGAAGCTATTTATTTTATATAGAAATACAATTATGGCACAAGGACGAAAAAGGGGAGGGTTTTAGCCTGGTCTTCACTAACTATCCTATACCTAGTTAATCCGATTCACGACCCATTCATTCATTACAATTTGCACATTCACCACAAAAACTCGTCCGTCGCCAACAAATCCTCCATAAACCATAATACCACATCCTCTCAAGTGGGGACCTACGAAGTGCGCCGCATCCCATAAAAATTTAATGATAATAAATTATATATAAAAATTTAAAGATGAAAAAGGAGAGGGAAGGGAGATGAACCCAATAACAAACTAAACATGAAAACAAAGTAAACTAAACATAACTGATGTTAGTAGGGCCCGTCCAACTCTCAAAAAAGAGAGACCGCTTTATTCTGCCCATTGGACAAAATCAAGAAGCTCTCTCGCTAAGAGAGTTGGAAAAGGAGAAAATATATACGGACATGGGAAAGAAAAATCTGACCCAGTCGAGACAAAAAGGGGCCAAACCAAACTAGGGATCATAACTAAAGATGCAGCCGGGAACAAGCCAGGAACAAGACTTACTCACATTAACTAGGTACACAAAACTTGTCTAACCTAACCAAGAGGAGAGCTCCACAGGAAACCACCCCGATATGACGTAGGTTGATCTAAAAGAGAAAATCAAGGCTAGCCACGTTCAAACGAACTAAGCTCGTCTCAGCCACACACCTTTCACTGAAGGCTGTCGAATGCAAGCGTTTTCTATCAGTTCTAAATTTCATCTTCAGCTGATGCTCAAAGAATCGGATCAGATCCTGATGAGAAAGACGTTTGCCTTGCAAAACTTACTCCATTCACGTCGTCCAAATCATCATTCCGGCTGTGACCAGCAGCGTCAGAAACACCATTCGTTTCACCACAGAATACGGGAGCGGCACATTGTCACACGATGAGCACAAACTTTTTGGTCCCATAAGGGGTGGACCCGGGGACAATGGTAGAAGGCGTTCGAAGCCGTTTCTTCTAAACCAAAGTCACACCGTTCACAGTCTGGCAACTCCGCCGATCCCCATATGAAGGCCTTGTCATTGAGAGGCCGCCGATTCCAAGCCAATCGCCAGGTAAGTGAAAACTCAGGGTTACTAAGATAATCTGCCGCTGGCGCCCAAGAACAGAAAAAGCGAAACTTCTCCTCCGACAAGTCGAGCCGCTCACGTAGAGGATCCTTCGCGATCCCCTCCACAAAATAACGGTAGAAGACCCTCCTAGGCCGTGAAAGGTCACTGGACGGAGGAATAATCGTTAAAGCGTGTCGACACTCGCGAAGCAAATCCGATTGATCCCGGGGTTTACGACGGCGCTCAACACGCGAAATGGGCGGGGGGGGGACATAGTAAGGAAAGGGAACGCGTTCCTAACAATTCCCGCCATAATCGAATCTCCTATCAATGCACGGCTTAGGAAAGCTAGCCATTAGGTGAGTTTGTGGATCACCAAGTGTGGCATTCTCCGCCCCCCCTCGGCAATGTGCACAGACTTCTCTGTCGTCCTGATTCTTGCGTCCCCTCCATAAAATGGATGATAGCGAGCGCTCGAGCGGCTTCCTATGATCTTTACAGAGAGGAAGCACGGCCAATCGATAAAGGACTATCGGGAAAACGTAAGTGGAACACGCCTCCGTCCTGCCCTTCACGGACAACCTCCGTCGACGCCAAGTCTGACCGGCCGCGTCGACCTTTGCTCGTACTTCAGCTGGAGGTCGGGTTCAAACCAAACTGCAAGAATGCGGACAGGGCCGGCCGGCCGTCCGTCCAACCAAGGACCCCGGAAGATTGACTCCATTCCAGGCACCTAACCGCAAGCCGGGTGACTTGTCGCGGTTATCTTGGCCCCTGTGAACTTTTCGTAGCGATCAAGCGCCTTCAGTACCACCTCAATGTCGCTGTGGGACGACACGAAAGCAGATACGTCATCGGCGTACGCGGAAATTTTTGGCTCGAGCCCCTCCAGGAACGGTGATTCCACGTATGGCCGGCCTGCACGCCCTGTCCCTCAGCCGGCAAAGGAGAGGCTCCAACGCCAAAGCATAAAGTAGGGGCGGCGGTGGACCACCCTGACGAACGCAAAGGCGCTCCATAGCTTCCCGTTCATCTGTACCACAGCACTGGCGGAGCGATACAGGAGGCTAATCCAGCGGAAGAAATCGGGATCGAATCCTGCGGCTTGCAGGACAGCCGCAAGGTAGCGATGGTCAACACCATCAAATGCCTTGGACTGATCTAAATTGATCAGCGCGGCCTCATCGTCATCTTTTACATCCTCTATGATCGTGCGGATCAGATGCAGGTTAGTCTGAATCGTTCAACAGAGACTCGGCAACTGACTGCAACCGCTCCTGCAGGATCTTGGCTAAAATCTTTAACTCTGTGTTTAGCAGAGTTATGGGCCTGTAATCATCTAGTTTCCCCCAAATACCCTTGCCCTTTTTCATCAGCGTGATCACACTCCTGGAGAACCGGTCGGCGAGGGACTCCTGCCGGAACCAGTTGTTGAACACAGTCAAAATCGGGACAAAGATATGCGGCAGCCTCAAGTATAATTCATAGAGCAAACCATCCAGCCCGAGCAACTTGCCTCTGCCGACCTTCTTCAATGCTGCGTAGACTTCGCCTTCCATGATCTCTCCCTCACAGCTAGCCGCTTCAGTCGGCGAAAGCCATGGAAAGTCAACCAAATAGTTGCGAAACTCCTCCGCACGGAGACCAGGCTCCTTTCGTAAACCGGTTCTCGAAATGCCGCCGAAATGCCTCGCACATGTCGTCAGTGGCCCGAAGAGTATGCCCCTCCGGGGTTTCGACTTCACGAATGTACCGATCGGACCCTCAACGGACGTCTTCCTTGTGCAAATCTGCGCCCATGTTCACCGCTTCAGAAGACATCTTGCTTAACCTATGTCTAATTACCTGGCCCATGTAGTGCTCGCTATTCGAACGCTCCACAGCCTCCCTAGCTAAGGCTATCTCTAAGGGACCCCCCAGCCACCACCCAGGAAAGACTAGCCTTAAGCATCTTCACCTTCCCAGCTCAAAACAAAATAAAATGGAAGAAAAACGTGGACATCAAAACAAAATAAAATGGAAGAAAAACGTGGACAAGCAAGGACAATAAGCAATTCAAATACAAATAAAAACGGAAAGGCTAATGAAAACTAAAACTGGGGAGGGGGGTAAAAATATGCGGAAGGAAATAAACAAAAAAAAATGCACAAATGAAAAGGTAAAGAAAAACTGAAAAATTCCAAAAAGTTGTTAGCAAAATAAAAATAAAATCAAACACTTATCAACTCAAACGCTTGCCCAACTTGCAGAAATTACTCAAAAAAAACAAGTCCGACTAATTGGCGAAGAAAGTCCCCAGGTATATCGTGTGCTCACTATATATAGCTACTGATATAGTCAATCTATATAGGGAATAGGTAGTGTGGGACATACCATTACAAAAGATTTACATGTTTTGCAAAACATACGTGTTATTTATAGAAAAAAAAAACAATTGCTCTGTCTCTGATTATCTTAATATGAATAGCAGTGATGGATTTTGCAAATTATGCGTTTTATTGACTGGAAAATACAGAAATTTACTATTTCTTCCTTTTTCTTTTTTAATTCGACTTGCTGACATCATATATCTTCCAAAGTATGAAAGATTTATGTCAAAAACAAATGTCATTTACACTTTCTTGTAAGGTTTCCCATTAAATGATATGGATTGCTGGATTTATAAATATAGTATGTGTCGTAGAATTTGGAATATACTGTGTTTAATGCTTCATCTAGTGTTTATTGATTGATCTCTTAATATGAAATTTTAGATTTATGCATCTTAAGAGGATGGACTGAAAAGTTTATAGACTGACTATGAAGGAATGATACTAGAGCTGTGAAATATTGCATTTATTAATATCAACTCTTCTTATTAATAACTGTATTGCTTTTTCCCAGGTAAAATGATATCTGACTGTTTGAGGAAGACTGTTCATCCTATTGGTCAAAAACGTTATCAACAGCAGGTATGATGTCATAATCAATACAATACCCAGCCAAGTGTTGTTGTTGTTTTTTTTTTTTTTTTCATGTTGGCGAACAGATGATAGTCTAATCTGGAGAATAGAGTGGATGGTCAACTAGTTCAAAGCCACAATCACACAGAGTAGCCAATGAAAACAAGGACATGTGTGCTGGAGCATTGTTCTGATGAAACAGTACTTCTTGATTTTAACTTACTCAGCAATTGACATGATACTCGCCATCGATGGTGTGACCCTTTTGATATACACAATTACATTTGCATCCCCAAAACTGAGACCATTGCCTTCCCTGCTGATGAAACAAAATTGGCTTTCTTTAGATCAGGTGAGGAGAGGTGGTTCCACTGCATGGATTGTCTCTTTGTCTCTGGATCAAAGAGATGAAGTGTCAGAAGACGAAGCAGAAACCATTGACATGCCAAATTAATTGTGCAGAATATTCTCATGTCTCTCACTGGATATGCTAATAGCATTGGCTATTTGATTTATCGTCAATCGCATGTCATCCAACATCATGTGAATTGAACACAATCAATATTTTCCTTGGTGATGCTTGTGTCACCATCAAGACTCTTCCTTCTCCTGAATTCATCCGCCCACTTTTGCGCTGTTGATAAAGCTGGCTCATCATACGGTAATGTAGCAACTACGTCAGCATGAATGTCCTTGGGAGGCTAAACCCTTTTTCTGCAGGTACTTATTAATGGTATGATGCAAGATTGCACACACACATACAGACACAACATCAGATTTTATCATGCAAGTCAATATTTGGTATTAAGCAACATCTGTTAGTAAATTTTTCACTATGTACATAAAAAATACAATAAAACCTTGAAATACAAAATTTCAATTTAAAGTTAAATTTGTGTTTTATTTGGAAGCCTAATGTTTATTCATAAAAAGAAAAATTAATTTATGTCCATAAATAAAGATTTTAGATATACTTACAATAAAGAAACTTTCACTTTCACTTTCACTTTTCACTTTCGCCCAGTTCGATGATTGAACTTGATGGGAGCTGACAAAAGAGATATTAAAACACTTAAAAACATTTCTTTAAAATTCAATATACGTTCATAGAAAAATAGTAAATTTGAGACGTAATTAATTAGATTTTGTAAAAATATTAATTAGTTTTTGCAAAAAGAATATGACGAAAATATCCTCATTTGTCAACATGTTCAAAGGTCACACAATTACTTCCTTATAATCACCTGCTTACTTTACAAAATTTCCATTCAAAATCCACTTAAATATGTAAGAGAATAATTAGCCCAAGCGAGAAACTAACTATTGGAGTGGAAGTGTGTTAGTTATGGACATAACTCAGTATTTTATTTTAGGGTATCATTTTGAGCTTCCATAAAATAAAAAAAAACAAATGTTTGTAAAATATTTAAAAAATGAAATTATTTTTTTTAAATTTTCACTCGAAAAGGGCGTTAAACATTTTGCAATTCTTCAAACACATCTTTACTATATATCAATTTCATCAGCAATGACAAACATCTCAAAGAGATTTAAAACTATAAAAATACAAATCAATTTTCACAAACATGCTTCAATTTTTTTCCTGTGAAAACAGAAAATATGCAAACTGAGTATCGGCAGCTAACCACAAAAATAATTTTTAGTTTTCTTCACTTCTTTTAACATTCTGAACCACATTTTGCAAACTTCAAAAGAATAGAATAGAAATAAAAAAAAATGATGTATTAGGTTGGTGCAAAAATAATTTCGTTTTCTCACATATGTTACTTTTATATATGATTTCTGAATTAATTCATTGATATATATAGCCATGTTATATATCATTTTAAAGCGCGTTTTTCGCTCTATCGAATCGTGTTATTCGTTACCGTTCTCAATCTCTTCATTCATTTTTTTCCACGCTTTTCGGCAGCATGGACAAATTTCAAATCCGCACGATTTTCTTGTTCCAGTTCAAACTAGGCCGAAAAGCTGCCGAGACAGCTCGTGATATCAATGATGCGTTTGGCCCAGGCACCACTAACGAACGTGTGGCACAACGGTGGTTCAAGAAATTTCGCAATGGTGACGAGAGCCTCGAAGATGAAGACGGTCGCGGCCGGCCGACTGCGGTTGATAACGAACATTTGAAAGCCTTAATTGAAGCCGATCCTCGCAAAAACCACACGAGAAGTTGCTGTTGAACTCGAGGTCGACCCCTCAACATTCGTTCGCCATTTAAAGCAAATAGGGAAGTCAAAAAAGTTGGATAAATGGGTGAACGATAATCAAAAAAATCGTCAAAAAACGACATTATTTTTGCACCAACCTAATACATTAGATCGCTCCCAATTCAATTTACGTAAATTTTATAAGCAAAGTAAGAGTAAAGAAATGAAATAGTTATATTTCATATATACACAAACTGCCCTTATACGGATAGAAAATGATTTCAGCAGATAAATAAAAATAGAAAGGTGTGTAAGACAAGGATGTGTCTTCTAATCAGTCTTATTTAACCTAGACAACGAGGCAATTCTAATAGAATTAGATGTCCTACCAAGATTAAATATTGGCAGCCACAGTCGTAACATAAGATATGCAGATAACAGAGTGTTGATAGAAGACATGGAAAGAAATCTACAAATGTGTTGATAGTAGACATGGAAAGAAATCTACAAATGTGTTGATAGCAAACATGGAAAGAAATTTAGATATCTGGGAAGTTTTCTAACAAAGGACAGAAAATGCGACTTTGTAATCCGATGATACATCGAGATAACCAAAGACACATTCCAAAATATCAAATACTGAACTCTGACGTGATATCTGTCCTCCTATATGGCAGTGAATGCTGGACAATTTCCATCATGGATGAAGAATAAACTTGAAGCCAGAGAAATGTGGTTCTACAGACAGATGTTGAGAATAGTATGGCCCGAACATTGTGAGCAACAACGAAGTTTTAAAGAAAATCTAAACAAGAGACAGCTGAAATTTCTGTGGCATATAATGAGGAAGGATAACTTGGAAAGCCTGATACTCACAGGACAGATTGACAGATTGAGGGTAATTGAGACAAAGAAAAACAATGCATTACATGACGAGCTTGAGAACATGGATGGTGGAACAGGGTTTAGAAATAACGGAAAGACAGAATTTATTTAGAGCTGCAAGGGACAGGAAACTGTGGAGAACCATGATTGCCTACGTCCCGGGAGTCACTTGGCACATAAAGAGAGAATGCAACCATCTTTATTTAAAAAAAAAATACTTGTTTGAGTTAAATATGACTATTACATAATTAAGATATGTGTATGGGCAGGTGGCCGAGTGGTTAGAATGTTAGAAGACCCGGGTTCGAATCTCACCATGGTCGATTTGACAGGAAGGAAACTGGAGGGGTCAATCCCAGCATTTTTGGAAAGTACCTGAAACCAAGCCTTGTGAGTGAAATTGGGTAGACTAAACCCTTGGGTGCCGTCGATAGCTGTGCTAGCACGAAGTCACAAGTCATCGTGGCCGAGGCTTTGTTCAAATAAAAATGCTAGATAACACGCTCTTTCCCAGAAACTGTAACTAAAGTCTGCTCAGCATAGTTGTTGTATAAACACAAAAGCGCCCGAGCAAGCCTCTGCAGAAGGGATTGGCTACCGCCCTAGTAGACGGGTATCCTGGTATACGAGTGGCCAGCTATACATTTCTTAACTAGTGATTAAATTTGCTTCACAACTTTTTTAGTAGTGGTGCACTGGTTTTTTATTACCTTAATCGAGTTCTGAACAAATTGGAATATTACATCTCCATTTTTTTCTTAATAAATATATTTTTCTGTTCCCTTATTTTTTTTTTTGGAGGTGGGGCTCAAATTGGCATTTATAGGGACTCGTTTTTAACCCATGAAAATTTAACGGTTTTCCTATTTTAATATTCTGATGAATCTTAATTCGAAAAGAATTTCTATTTACTAAAATTCACACCAAATTCTCACAGAGCGAGCCTCTTTCGTTGCTTTCGGATTGGGTTGACATTTGTGATCGCCCCAAATGTATGCGACTCGAGTCCGCTATTTCTAAGTGTGGGGTTAGCATTCGCACTCACCCCGATAATCAAGCCAAAAACAGATTTTCTTCTTTTATAAATTGTAAAAAAATCCTAACCCTAACCTATCACCGGTGCCAAAAGATCCCTTAATTCTTAAGTTAATGATTTTATATTTAATCTGATTTGAAATAAATATTACCTTAATTTTAATAAGACGCAAAAATGCATTTTTTAAACAAGGCATTAGCTGTTTATTTAAGGTGTTGACATACTAGCAGCTTGAATGACAGGCGCATTTAATGTTTTTCTACGGTGGTTATATCTGCAAAAAATAAATGAGGAAACTTGAACGCATTTTTATATCTTTTAAGTATCAATAATCTTAAAAATTTAGCAAAATATTCTCCGTAATCTAATATTTTATTGAATTTTAGATATTTTGACTTTAACTTTAGTATAGTTATCGTTTTTTTATTTTCTAATAATGTCTTGTATAAACACCTGTATCTATAAAAATCGGCAGGTTTATACACACGCACAAAAATTAAAATTCTTTTAATAATATTGCTGTTTGATGATTTGTGTTAAGCTTTTCTATTTATGATTAGCAAATATAGTTTTTACTGTACCATCTAATGCGGACAAAGTTATGCAGAAATTTAAGATTTAAGATTTAAAACTTTATAAATTATTCTACTTAAATATTTTTAAATGGAAAACTATTCTTGTAATTCATCAATTTTTTTTCTTAAGAAAATACTACCCAGAATATATCTTATTCATATAAGCAATTAAAAAAATCTTTTCTACTTAAATAATCTCTTAATTTTATTGCTTTTTTTATTTTACGATTTAGAGCAGATTTTCGGTAAATGGTGGTTCCTGTTTTACAATAAAGATTGATGAGTTAAATTCTCCAAGGAGTTCTGATTTTAACTAATATGAATATTGAGGTGGACAAAAATAATTAAAACATTCCCAAAATAATTTGATTTATTTGTGAATAAGTCCAGAATGTTTCATTAAAATCCAATACTTATTTAATTTTTGCAAGAACTTCCAAATCAATGTATTTTTCACCTTAAAAAAAGACGCTTACCTTTTTCTATACTAATATTCGGCTGCCATACTGAGGGAAAAAAATCAAGATTTTTAACCAAAATTTCGGACTTTCTAAAAAGGATAAAAAATATAATTTAATAATGAAAAAATCCCTTGGTCTTTCATAATAATAACAGAAAGATTTTCACTATAAAATTTTGTTTTATTGAGTTTAGGATATTTTTTCATCATTAGATGCTAATTTATTTTAGCAAGTTAGTGGAGGTATCTACATAGAAATGTTTCTCCATCGCCACACCTCACCTCCATCATCACTCTCACAGTTCGATAGAATAAATTTCGGAATATCTCGCCTTACATTTTTTTCTCTGAGAAATTGTATGACAAATACGTTTTTGATGTAATGACTCTTCATTTTTCCGAAAAGTGCAAAAATGACCCGACAATAATCGCTTCTCTCCCAATGGTACAAATTCTTCAAATATTTCGGAAAAACGCTGTAAGTGTAGTTTATATACTCAGGTATAGTGATTGATTTTATGAGAATTTTTTTTTTTACATAAAAAAAATAAGGAATCGCCCAATACAAAGGTAATTTTTTTCTAGAGACATTAAAATTCATACAAAAAAAAAATCAGGGTTACATGAAATTGGCTTATACACGAATATACACAGTAGTTAATAATTAACAAATTTACAATACATTGAATATTAAAAAATATATCCATTTAGTTTTCATTTAATAAGAATGATTAGTATAAACCAATGTTTGTATGCTTCAGTATACCAAAATCTTGATTTCCTAAAATACATTAGATTAGAAAGAACAAGAATTATTCATAAAAATAAATTCTATTACCGATATGCTCTCTGTTCTAGAGAAAAAAAATTTAAATTGAAGTGATAAACTTCTTAATAATATTTGTGAATTTCACTTTTTAAAACAGTTCAATAATGCAAAAATGTTTTGCCTTGTCTTTTACATTTCGCGGTATATTTTAAAGGAAAGTTGTAAAATATTAAAAAGAATTGTTACATATTTTGTCTACAAAAGTCAATAGAGCTAAAATTTAACATACGTAAAATACGTTAGAAAGAGAAAAATTAAGCATAAGAATAAACGTTATTATATGTTCATTGTTATAGAGAAAATATTATTTTTATGTGATAAAATTCTTAATAGTGATATTTTAGTGAGTTTTGCACTTTAAAATCGTTCAAATACTGTGGAAATGTAGTCTTCTCTTAAAGTGACATGGAGATTATTCTAAAAGAAAACTTAAAAAACTAAAATGCATTTTGAATAATTTAACTGACTTCGTAGAGACATTAAATTTCAGTTTTATTTGAGAAAAAATCTAAAAAAATTAGTTTTAGGTTTTTATCTAAAACTATTTTTCTTTTTTGCGGATTAACTCAAAGATTTTTTTTAAACAAAAATGTAAAGACCAACTCAAATATGCCTAGTTCGATTAGCTAACAATGATGAGCACAAAAGAGAAATTAAATTAAAGCTAAAGCACTTTTTAGAAAAGTCTATTAAAAATCTAATATGTCTAAGACATTTGTTTAAAAAAAAGAAAAAATTGTCATTTTTCGCTATTTACGAGGGTTTTCACTATATGGGTGGACTCAGTTATCAAGTTAAATGATTGTTAATCAATTTATTCTTGGTTACATTTGAGTGAAGTTTGTATTAGATTGCTTGAAAATTGAGGGAGTTTTAATCTAAAATTTGGGTTGAAATCGATTTGTGTTTAAACCGATTTGTGTTGAAATCGATTTTTCGTTTTTTGTGATTTTTCGTTAAACGCAGTTTCCAAGAAATAAGAATGTGGTAAGAGCTCGACATGCTGTAAATAACCTACATACCGAGTTTGAACGAAATCGGAGTAAAAAACTTGAATTTATCGATTTTTGATTGGCTTTATCGAAATAGCGAAAAATGGCGATTTTTACTGGTTTCGTTCTTATTTTTCGTTCATCTTTCAACCAATTTTCATCAAACTTAACAATTACTTTATAAATGTATCCTCTTTTACATCCCTGGTAGCACACTGTCAAATTGAATTTCAAAAATTCCAGAATAATTGTGGTCTGAAGTGGGTCTTCATGTTGTCTGTTTTACCACTTCATGACATCGGCTAACTTCGATTGAATAAATACAGACGACTTCTGTTATATCAGTAACTGCATTAATTCAAAACGTTTTTTTTTTTTAAATGAAAGTACTTTGAATTAATTGAAGAGATAGATTTTTTTACATCTAACATTTACTCTTTACATTTACAAAAATAAGACACTTGAAATTGTCTGGAGTTAATTCTTCCAGCTTGAAATCTTCGCAATATTTATTCACGATTGCGGCGAACGTAGAATAGTCCTCATATTCATCCCTTACCAGGTTAAGACATTTCCACCTTTTGTGAAAGAGTGACGTTTTCGGGCTGAAAAGGTCCGTCAGGCATGTAATTGCTTCATTAAACGTTAAATCATTTGTCTTCTTTGGCAAAATGTAATCCACAAATTTTGTGTATCCTTCCGTTCCTACTTTTCTGAGTAATAGTTGTAGTAGCTTTTTTGCTTCTGTCCAGTTTTGACAATCGATGTTGAAGATGTCTTCATGACGTCTGAAAAAGTCCCCGAAATTTTTATCCTCTTCTAGGGAATATTTGAATGTTTCTATCGTGTTCCATACCGCGTCGCCTCTTTTTCAATATTTTGTTGTTTTGTATTACTCGATACTTTTACAATTAGTTCCTGGAGTTGTAATTGTCTTTCTTCATTTTGTCTTTCCTGATTTTCCTTCTGCGTTTGTAGTAATATTTTTTTCATTCTTTCTTGGAATTGTAATTGCTGTTCATTTTGATGTTTAACAAGTTCTACTAAAATACTTGTAAAATCCTCCATGGTAAGAGTCTTACGAAAAAACTCGATTTTCCGTATTTTAATCCTCGTAACACTTTGTTACCCAGTTGTTGTGGATACTGTCAAAACGGCAATTTTCTCTTTTGAGTCTCCGAGAAATTCAAATTCTTGTCGCCCAAGCTGTTATCAGAAGAGAGAATTTTTTTCTTTACGTGTAGGTCCCAATTTCTCGGCAGCAAGTCGTTATGGTCGGCAAGGGAGAATTTTTCTTTGTACTCTTCCTATGTGAGTTCGAATTTCCTCGTTGCCAAAGTTGTTGTGGTCGACGGGAGAGAATTTTTTTCTGCCGTGTGAGTTCGAAGTCCTCGTCGACAACTTGGCGACGAGGGAGGATTTTGTTGTTTGTTCTTCCCGTGTGAGTTCGATATACTCGTCGCCAAGTTGTTGTGGATCCCGGGTTGAAATCCGGTACCAATAAATAACAATCGCCAGGAATGAATATATGAAAATAATGTATTAACGTAATAATACAAACTGGTAAAGCAGGTTAGTAGTTCCAGGAATACGTGTTAGTAGCAAAATATATATACGGTCTTTGGTATTGAAGTATCGCTGTATGACTTCTTACTGAGTCTACATGCTCGCTCACTGTGACTCCTGTTACCTCACCCTCACTCTTCCGGTTACATAAAACCTTTTACTCTGTCACTCTCGACTCGACTCTTCGGTCGGTCTTGCTCTCTCGGGTCTTCACGTAGCCGTAGTATATGTATATACTGGGTGAGTCCATTTGTGTAAAAAGAGGAGAACCCCTCAACACTTAATTACAAACATTTTAACATTTGAACATGTAATGAAAATTTAATCAAAATAAAAAAAATATGCTCAATACGAGCTACACATCCTCACTACATCTTCGGGCGCAATTCAATACACATTCGCAATGAGGGATTGCTGCGTCATTGTGGAAATCAATTATGGATGATTTCGAAATATATCTGTGATCATCGGCAAGTCCTTGTCAACTTGCACCACCTATAGACAGGCCGCGTGACCTCATTTCGCACATATAACCAACTTTATGTCATCTATACGGTTGCTGTTTTTTTTATGACAATGATATACCCGTATAATCAATTGAAAGGGGTTTTAATTTTGATTGTGCTTTGGACATCATTTGAAAATAATTTAATTAATGACCTGTAAAAATTTCCGTGACACATACCATTGTCTCACGCACACCTATCATTTATTTCAGCAAATGTAAAATGTAATGTTCCTTCTTCCATTTTCACTCATTTATTTTAGCTATTATACAATGCAATTTTTCTTCTTTCACTTTCACTTGCGATTGTACTATGTAAAGCGACTTCGTTCACTTTCATTCACATGCTCTGGTCATTGTACAATGCAATTGCTCTTCTTTCACTTTCACTTGCGATTGTACTATGTAAAGCGACTTCGTTCACTTTCATTCACATGCTCTGGTCATTGTACAATGCAATTGTTCTTCTTTCACTTTCACTCTTATTCTAGCCATCAAACAATGTAATACTCCTTCTTTCACTTTCAGTCACTTATTCTAGCGATTGTACAATGTCATTGTCCTTCTTTAACTTTACTCTATTATTCCAGCAATTGTAATATGTAATTGTCCTTCTTTCACTTTCAGTCATTTATTTCGGTCCTTCCTCTTTTACTTTCACTTTCACTCTCTTATTTCAGGCATTGTACGATGTAATGGTCCTTCTTTCACTTTCACACATTTATTTCAGCCATTATTCAATTATTACTTATTTCAGACATTGTATAATGTAATGGTCCTTCTTTCACATTCATTCACTTATTCCAGCAATTGTAAGATGTAATGATTCCTTCTTTCACTTTTACTCTCTTATTCCAGTCAATTTACAATTTAATTATCCTTCTTTCATTTTGTATCAGTTATATTATGCAATATAATGGACCTTAATTTCCTTTTCAATTACTTACTCCAGCCATTGTAGAATTTAATGGTCTTTCTTTTACTTTCAATCATTTATTTCAGTCATTGAACAATAATCACTCATTCCAGCCATTGTACAATGTAATGTTCTTTTTCATTTTCAATCACTTGTTTTAGCCATTGTACAATATCATTGTCCTTCTTTCACTTTCCCTTACTTATTCCAGTCACTGTAATATGTAATGAGCATTGTTTCACTTTCTATTCTAACCATTGTACAATTTAATGGCGCTTTTTTCCTGAAAAAATATATCAAAAAACACCTTTAATGAAAAAAATGATAAGATTCCAGTGAATAGATTTAACTGATTTTTTGTTTTATTTTGCTTTTTAAAACATCAAAATGTTCTCATTTATAATGAATTCTAAAATCTATGTCCAAATAATTAGCTTCAAAACGTATTTCCTGACTTTAAAAGCACATATTAACATATTAAACACATTTAGGAAGAATGCTCTGAAAATAATGCTTGCACTTCATTTGCACAGAACGATGACAAATGCATGAATACTATTTTTCTATATTGTTGCCACCAATCGTTACTTATTTTTTAGGCACTCGTGGCTTGTTATATACATCACTGTCAGTATTGATCAAAACCGTTACCTCAAACTTTACTTTACTCATATCTACTATTTGGTTCTGAAAGTGTTTATCAAGCGTTGATGAAGAACAATAAGTGTAATTTCCTTCATGAAATAATTCATTGAAGCACACCTGTTTTGTATATACCATTAAATGCCATTTAGTCAAACTAATATCAACTGCTACCTGCAAGCAGCATAAGACAATGTATGACATAAAACCTTTGAGCGGGAATTGAGATTTGCTAAGTTAAAAAGTATATACACAAATAGCAAAGCGGTTACCAGTGCAGAAATTACTCTTGGTGAGCTGAATTCAGGTTCCAGGCTAATCTGATATGTTCACTTGTGAAAGGTATGAATCCATTTCTTTTCCCTCCCTGCTAAATAGCTGTGCAGGTGGGTTCTCCAGATTTGAGTGCTAGCTGATCTAGATGAATAATTATGAATTCAAAGCTGTAAAGAAATTACTTTGTTACTTTACCTTACAAGAATCTATGAAGAATCATCGGAAAAATTTAGCTGATTGCAACAGCTACTTTTGATAACCATAAATGTAATGTTGAATCAATTTTTTATATTAAATAATGTCAAGTAAAATATTTTTTCTCTTTAAATTTAGCTCAAGAAACTTTGGAAACTGTTATGGTCCGGTTCCTTGTACCACGGAGATAGTCCAAGGTAGAACCAATAAAGAAGAACTCGAACACAGGTATGGAATAACATAGATATATTACAAACAGGAATATATACAGAGAAGTAGAAGTGTTAGTATGAACAATCAGGTTTAGTAGAGAGAACAATGTAATCTCAACCAGTATCACTATTCCAATGTCTTGCAGTAATTGTCTGAACGCGACTCTGTTTCGGACTGCCTCTGACTTGACTCTTGACTCGACTTGAACTACTGACTCGACTTGAACTACTGACTGAGGCGCAGTATTTATTAAGTATGGAATAGTCCATTATTATTATTATGGGTAAGATCCCATAACAGAAACAGAGAAAGATAAGCTTTGTTTAAGGGACAACATTTGACAAGGAGAGTAGCAGTAAGAGAGACAGGGATTGATGCGGACATAGAAAAAGAGAAAGGTTGGAAATCATGGATAGATAGATAAAAACATCGACAGATAATGAAAAGACTGAGATAGATATATATAGAGAAAGAGAATGAATGAAAGATGGTGCCCATTGTGGCGCAGAGTAAATAGCAGTACATAAATAAAGAATAATATAGTAGTTAGACAGAATGTGTTCCCTTGAAATGAGGCTATGTTCTGGCTATCTGACCCGACGATGATTAAGGCGCACTCTGCTAGATTTAATTTCACGTTCAACGTCAAATGTAAAAAACGAAAAAAATGATCAGTGATGACGCCACAACAGAGATAACCAGAGCATACATATTCATATAAATCCACAGTTATATGCGTATATAAATGTATGTGTATATGCATATATATACCAATCGATATATTAACATAATTTGTGTACACACACAAAATGTTCAGATTTATTTTTATTTTGTAATATAGTAACAATTCTAAATAGAAGCTTATAAAACTTTATTTGACCAATTCAGCTTTCGCTCTAAAAACGTTTATTATAGTGGGTGGTTACAAGCGTGAGGAGAGAGGAGATGTGCTTTTTTTTATTACCACACATGTGTTTACTATTAATACTCTATTTCTGAATATTAAGCAAATTCCCTACTGTTATGAAGTAGAGCAATCGCTGTAATAGACGTTCTCGGGTCAATAGATGGCATTCGCTCTGGCGTTCTGCTTTTATAGCTGTATCTCATTTACATACAATACTACACCTCCTTGAACTAAAATGACCTTTTGGCCTTCGTTGATCTTTGACTTCTAATTATTCTTGGCAATCTAACCTGTCTTTCTTGTTGTGTATCTTGATTTCTTCTTATAGGTCTGAGTTCATTTTCCTCTTCCGACTCCTCGTCAGGTTTTTGGTCATTATCATGCATAGATTGTTCCGTTTCACTACTGGATTCATTAGTCCCCGCTTCTTGTTCATGTTCTTCACCTTCAGTTTCTTCGTCCATTTCTCTATTCTCGGTTTCCATTCTGCTTCTTAATTGATCCGCATGGGCCACAGTACATTTTGTCCATTTTTCATTAGTATTGCTGTGTTGTGCTATTTCTGTACTACAAAGTTCGCCTTCTCTGGATTAGATTCTTTGATTTTTTATGCCATACACTTTCACTTGTTGAAAATTACTTTTATGGGAGCTCTAATCTGCCTACCCATTAATGTGGAAGGACTTTGTATATGGGGAAAATGCTTTTTGTCCCATTTTCACAGTCTGTATCATTCTTTCTGTTGTTCCATTCGATTGTGGGTGGTAGGGTGCTGCTTTATACGGTAGGCATTCAATATGCTTTAGCTATGAACACAAACTTTCCTCGCAAAATCCTGGCGCGTTATCTGAGAACTAAGTTTTAAGCAGCCAATTCCTTGAAAATATTGTTCCTAATATTTTTTTTATAGTGGCTGTCAGCAACATTACTTACTTCGGGCCATCCTGAAAATGAGCCAGCTAAAATTAAAAATAGCTCCTAGCTTTTAATATGGTTTTGATCTATGTGTACTCGAGCCCATGGTTCTTTTTCTTTAGGCCACGAGTGAAATTTTTGCCGAAAGTTTTTTATTTCAATACATTCTGGGTATCTTTTTACATAGTCTTCTACATCTCGAGAATATCCTGGCCACCACGCTTGTAATTTTAATCTCACTTGACACAAGTGAGATTAAAATACATCATAGTGTACACCTGTTAGTACTTCTTATCTTAAACTTAATGGGGGTATTATAATATCTCCATTGTATATTATGCCTTTCTCTACAGTTAACTTATGCTTTGATTCTTTGTATGCTCTTTCTGCCATTGAACAATTGCTCCGTGTGTTTCTTTTCATTCTTTTTGGCATTTTACTTAACACTGAAATTTGTATGGTTTCTATTCTGAGACCATTTAGGGGTAACAGGTCCATTTCAACCCAGTGCAGTATTTTATCTTCTGAATTTCCAAATGTTTCTAATTTTTACTGTCTAAATGTAATCTGGATAACGTATACGCGTGTGAAATTGTGTACCACTTTACGTATATGTTGTCGAAATCATAGGCCATGAGTTTTATAGCCCATCTTAAAATTCTAGAAGATGTAACTTTTGGTATTTCCTTTCTGGGGTTAAATATAAAATCTAAAGGTTTGTGATCTGGCTTTAACAAAAGTTTTAGAACTAACAAAAACTTTCGCGCTCTTTCTGTGCTCCATACTATTGTTAACGTCTCTATCTCAATATTTAAGTAGTTAGCTTCAGCTGAAGTTAATTTTCTTGACAGGAACGTTATTGAATGTCCCTCTTGAGATAAAATTGCGGCTACAGTATTTTCATTTGCATCCGTAATCAATGTCACTTCTTTTTTGGATCAATGATTTTTGCAATCGGTTTTCTTATGAGTGCCTATTTAAGCTTCCAAAAGCTATATTTTTTGCTTCCGTTTAAATTCTGTATTCATTTTTTGTAATTCCGCAAATGGTTCTATTAGGTCACTGCAACTATGTAGATATATCCTATAAAAATTGGTCAATCCGAAAAGGATTCTAATACCATTTTTTTTAATTTTTTGGTGTATTCTATCAGTTTATTGTCTGGTGAAATTCCTCTCTTGAAATATTTGGTTTCCCAAATACGATATTCTGTCGCAATTGAGCTCACATTTATCGCTATTTATCGTTATACCAGAATTTTTTTAATTGTTTTAAAACTTGTTCAGCTTTTTAAAATTCCTCTTTACTGTAATTATCTATGCCAATATCGTCTTGATATATGTTTATATTTTTAAACGCTTCGATAGAACTTATTTAATTGCCTTTTGAAAAATAATTTCGTTTGGTTATATGACGATTTTACGTCAATCCCTGTATTTCATTTCTGCTAATTCATGACTTTGCACTTCTATATTAAGTAAGGGGAATGAATCACAGCATACTTGATGATTTACACCTACTTTGTATTCTCCGCATATCTTCAAATCGTCATTGGGCTTTCGTATCGCAACAATTGATGAAGGTCAACTGCTACAAACTTGCGTATTTTTTCTCCAATATGCCTTGTTCTACCATTTTATTTAGTTTTGCAACGACCATGAGTAGAATGTAAATAGGCATTTTTTGAGATTCAAAATAGACCGGGTGACTGTATCTTTTAGACGAATACTCGTTTTATGCGCTTTCAAGTCCTATGTCAGGTTTTTATAACTTTATACAGTTTATTAATTTCACCGTATAAACTTTTAAAACGTCTATTCCATAATTTTTTGTGCATTCTACAAGTGATGGGAATAATCTCAAAACGAATTTTTCTCTCGAAAGTTCCTTCAAGGGAGCCTAAAGTTTTAATGATAAATTCATCAAATTGTTTTAAATTAAGATAACATTTTTTTAATTTGTGTTTACCCATTTTTCCCCAGAAATTCCTTGGGATCAGAGTAACATCACTTTCCGTGTCAACCTGCAAGGGTTTCTGCGTCAACAGCTCGACATTGGGCTTCCTGATCAGGTGGTTTGGGGCTTTGTCGTTGAGGAAGTATGGGGTTCTTTCCTCAGCTGCGCCTCTGTAACCTGTATCAATGACTACATCATTTTCTGAATTAATGTTCTCTTCTGAAGACGACTTCTCTGTCGTTGGGGAAGTGGGTACGGGGAGCTCAGGGCAGTGTGGCACTGGGACGTTGGATCACAGTAGGTCTGTGCGTGCATTCGTGCCAGCTCGACGTTTGGAAGGTTCCACCATGCAGAAGTAGCAATTGTTGAGTGGTCAGTTGATTCCTTCCAATTTCGTGGGATTGCGAATTTCACGGCCATGTTCCGCTCTGTCCAGGTCACAAAATAAAAGTTTGAAGGGAATAATAGTCATTTTCTTTGCTTTCTAGACAGAAGCAATTAGGAAATAACATTTACTGGCTAAAAACACAAATATCAAAATTTTGTTACACAGACGTGATAGGGGAGGGAAATGGCTAATTTTATTTATTTTTCGTCCCGATTTTAAACATTTTTTTATAATCATACTTGAGTTGTCTAATGGCCTAATAATATACAATAATAATTATTATTATTTGTAGTAGAAGTAGTCTGTCGCTCTGAAATTTTTATTGGCTTTATATATATATGTGTGTGTGTGTGTTCCTTGAAAAGCCAAGTCAACTCCAATTTATGATCATGCGTTTTTTACTGCGAGTTTTATTCCATCTTATCTGTCTTACTTTTGATCACAACACAGCGGGTTCATTTCACACTTTGGTCGCTGAACACGGATCGAAAACAAAAATAAAGATGCAACTTCAAATAAGACTTCAATTCCAATTTCGCTATTTACCTCCCAGCGGTCGAAAATTATATCGACTGTAAGTAATGTGATATGCAACATTATTCTGACGACGTATCTACTAACTTCTTCTTCATGACGTTGGCGATCAAAGCTCTCCACAATCTCCTATACTTTGTAGATCTGGATACATTTTCCTTTCTGTCAACCATTTACAAATTACATTTATTTAATTCGTTATTCACTGTTTCCATCTGTTCCTTTTGCCTTCAATATGTCCTGTGTTTGCCAAATTTTCTAAGCCCTCTTTCCTCATTACGTGCCCTACAAACTTCATCTGTCTCTTTCTGATGTTGTATATAAGTATCCTTTTTGTTTCCTTTTTTCATAAAACTTCGTCGTTGTTCACATGTTCAGTCCATGTAATTCTCATCATCCTTCTGTAGAACCACATTTATGCTGCTTTAAGTCTCTTCTTCATCTGTGAAAAGATTGTCCAGCATTCACTGCCATATAGGAATTGTCGTTTTTCTCTGTCGTATGTTAAAACGCTTCCCATATATTTAATTATTGTGCTGCTTTGATTTTTGTATCTTCAATTTGTAATTTTCATTTTAGGATGCTCCTTTTTGGTGACAACCATACATTCTGTCTTCCTGCAATTGATGTCTTGTCCTTTCTTGTCGTTTTCCTTTACTAGCTGCGTTTATTAAATTCAGATGTAGGAAATCAAGTTCCGGCTACTCTTGGATGAAATATGAAATCGATTTGTTGAAAGGGTAGAGGCCATATTTTGAATTCTTTACACCAGATGTTAAATTTCAGTTAATAAAAATTTAACGAAAAAGCTATTAATTGCAAAATACAATATGACTGTAATTACTTTCTCGCCTTTCAATTTGAATTAATTTTTATCGATCCTTCTTTTTAGATTATGTAGTTATGCTTATTATGTTAACTTGTTAATAAGAATTAATTTGTGTAAGATATACGTCCTTGAAAGTTGGACTCCAGAGGTGCAGGTTGCAAGTTCATTGTTTATATTCCCTGGCGAAATATTTCTTTTGAATGAATGTTTTTTATATTATTTTTTTGTTTAAAAGAGAAAAGAGGTTTTTTTCTATTGGTTTTTGTTAATCACATAACGAAACATGGGATGTTGATTAATATTTTCAAATTTTAAATAATAATACAAAGCTGATATGTTCCAGTTAATGGCTGATTGAAACACAGCTGGAACGTTTAGGAGAATGGAAAACACAGACACAGCTGATGACTTTGAAAGAATGGTTTATCCAGATACGGATGATACGTTTCAAAATTGAAAAACAGACACAACTATTGTCTTTCAAAAAATAGATAACATATGAAGAGATACTGGTAAAAACAAAATGGAAACGAGATTAAATTTGGGTTGTTAAATACAATTCTCAAATTTAGTGATACTACAAAACTGATAGTTTTTAAAAGAATGGATAAAATTGCGATGGATAATCCAGCAAAAGGTGACATGTTTCAAAGAATGTTTGAAACAGAAACAGCTTACATGTTTCAAAGAATCGTTGAACAAGAAACAGATAATGTGTTTTATACCTCGAAGTTATGGGCAAAGATTTTTGAGTCATTCTGTGACAAATCAACAAAGATCTGACCTGCACAGACACAGTCGTTTTTTTGTGTGGGGAGGGTGCAATTTTCGTACACTTGTAGAAATTCATGATACAATTTGAATATAGTGCATATTTTAAATTTCTAGGACAAAGGCTTCAAAAGATATGACTAACCCTTACCAAAAAAGGCGCATTTCATAAAATAGTCACAAAGTTTAAATATCAATATCTCATTTGTTCTTCCACCTACAAAGTTATATTATGTACCATTTTAAAGTAATTGGATAGCTCTAAAAGTCGATATATATATATAAATCAGCAACAGTCGGAAAAACGGGGCGGGGAGAGAAAATGCTAAATGAGTGAGTGTAAAGTGGAAAAACAAAACGAAGGACAAATGATCACGACACCCACACTACACGTACGCTCATCCGACCAGACATGCGCACGCGAGCAAACGTACCTCTGCAGAGACGGGTACATGGCTGTACGCGTACAAATGCACGCAAAAAAAAAATGAGAAAAAATTTACACCGCCGTTACATTTATGTAAAAACAAAAAAAACAGTAAATTGCTGATACATCCTCAAGAGTGGAAGGACAGATACGCCTGCAAAACCCTGGATTCGGCATGCTGAAGGTAACATCAATCAGGTAAGGCACAAACTTTTACTCACATTGATCATATATATACATATATATATATATGTGTATGTGTTTGTGTGTGTGAGTATATATATATATATATATATATATATATATATATATATATATATATATATATATATATACATTTAAGTTATAAGGAACTTGGTAAACCGAATTGGTAAATCCAAAGAGGATGAAATCCTGAGAGCTCAATGTGAGGACAAAGCTAATATGTAATGAAAAACAAACCACTTTAAGGTACCATTACGATAATTTATTTCACCTAAATCCTTTTTTAAGGATTCAGGATCATCAGGTAAAACTATATATATATATAATTAATTAATTATCGTAATGGTACCTTAAAGTGGTTTCTTTTTCATTATATATATATATATATATATATATATATATATATATATATATATATATATATATATATATATATATATCTTCTGTCGTGACAGTAATACTTGGCTTACACAACGACATTCCATTTCTTAACTGCATTTAATTAAAGTATTAAAACTAGCCGATAAATATGGACCCCATTTTGGAAATTAAAATTTTCTCATGCTCTGACTGCGGGTGACATTTATCATATCAAGGACAGCTAAAGCGACAAGTCGTTGTTAAATCATGCTCTATAGGATTAATAATGAAGGAATAATTAACAATTGCTGGATAGCCATCTTGTACACCATTATGAAAATCATAGCTTTCCTCAAATCATAGCTTTTCTTGATATGTTAAACTATCAAAATACAGGACTAATGCGCATTCGATTAATGGGTTTTCGATTAGTGCGCTGAATTAGTTTATAGCAAAATTCAATTAGTGCATGTATAATTCTCGATTAGTGTTTTGTAAAACATTCTTCAGTTTAACCATGGTAATTGAAAATTGACTTATAGTTACCGATTGATCAAAACTTTTCTAAAATTTAAAAAAGGAAAATGGGTAACTATTTTGTTTGTCAATTTTGTTTATATACGATTAATGCGTTTTCGATTAGTGCGTATCTTTTAATGTACACATCAGCTGCACTAATCGAGGGATTCCTATGCTATTTATAATCTTTGAGAAAGTTCGTTTAAAATAATAAATAGATTATGAATATTATAAAGAACTTGGAGCCAATAATGGTTGCCATATTGAAAATTACGAAGTAGAAACATTACTGGTGTGGAACGGGACGCAAGCGGCAACTTTGGAAAACCAAAACAGAATAAGGAAAGTTGACGGACAAAAATCAACAGATACTATCCGAAAAGGGGACAGAGAAACGGCGTAAAAGATTCATTTTCTTATTGTTTGGGCTCTACGTTGATCCATTCTTCCTTCACGGCAGCTAATCCAAGTAAATTATTTTTGGTTAACTTTTTATTAGAAATAAAATCCTTGATCAAAAGTCTTTTTCGTATTTTGTGATTTTGTACCTGTGCCTTTTTCTCGACATTGACATTTAATTCCTCTCAGTAAAGACAAAGTGACAGCAGGTTTCCTCCATAATTACAGCACTCTCTTCAATGTTCTTGCTGATTTTACAAACATTCTCAGACGACGTTCAGGGCCGAGTCAGAGTAGTGATATGACTTCCAGGGCGGATCAACCGCAGAGACGGTATCGCGCCGAAGTGTAACACTTGACGAAGCTGGAGTAAGAGAGGCGATACGTCTTCCAGGGCGGATCGACCGCGGCAACGGGATCACTCCGAAGAGTATTCTCTCGACGAAGCTTGGGTTTGGACGAAAAAAAAGAGGCTAACAATATGTGGAACGATTTGTTCAAATACTACCTGGCGAGAGGGAGTAGAAAACTGTAGATATAAAATTACTCCCCATATTGTTCAATGTTTGGGAAGCACTGCCTAATCCGATGCTCACGAGGTACGGTTTTGCACCCAACGATATTGGGCCAGTCGTCCAGTTTCTCGCATGCTGCTGGGCTTAAATCTGCGTGATCAGGGGTTGTGAAGGTCAAGGGCGTTTTTCTAAGGAGCGGCTTAATGGTGTCCACGACAAGATAACAACGGCCGATTTGGATCTGCCATGTAAAAAATCAGCAGAAACTAAAATTAAAAGATCATTGACAACTGCAAAACGACGGAAAGAAACCTAAGTATGTGATGAATTGATTATAGTAAAGCCTTTGACAATATGCCTCAACGTTGGATCCTCAAATGTTTTAAAGATTTTCAAGATATCACCAATAATAGTTATTTTATGTACATTACAGTGGTAAATGAATGTCACATTAGCGTACATAAATGATATCTGGAAAACTAAAAGCTTGAGCGAAGAAGTTAAGCTGTCATCTGCTTAAGATATTTTCCGCCCTTCTGAGGGCCGACAAAACGCAGCAAATTTACGTCTACAACAAGTTTCCAATGTAAACATACTCTCAACTGATACCAAGGTCTGACCTGTAAGCTATCAACTACCGAACGAAACGGACTTTCGAAAACACGAATTACAAAAGACTCACTCTAATCGAATTCGAATAAATAAGCATATAGTATTTGTTTATACCTTTGATTCTGTTCATTAATTCTGAAGTGGTCCGATAAATAATACTATGAAACTTTGGCACAGAGTAATAAAGATAATAATGGATTAACCCACCGTTAATCCACAGTAACTCACTTTTCCGCTTCGTTTTTTTTATTTGATACGCCCTTATTACGACATGATTGGCTGGTTTCTCTGACAGTCCTTTCTTTTTTCCCTGCTCGCCGGCTGTTTGTTTATATCACTTAAGAAAGGACTCTAGACTACTGCCGAGAAGCTTGATTCGGCTAACATCAAAACTCTCTTTGTTTTTTGTCGTTTTTTTTATTTGCCAGTTACAAACAAATACTCTTGAGGAGTATAACGGCACCACTTCTCCCTCCAGCTATGGGTTAAATGGAAAAACTATCATCGGGAAAAAATCATTGTTATTAAAAAAAAAAAAATGTTACTGCAATATTCACTCGCAAAAAATCATTTATTCTTATAATCCAAAAAATTATTCTTCTTTAAATAACCAACAAAAGCAAAGGCTTACGGGCACATCACGTTGAAACATTGGTTCCCGTACGATCAGCGACGTTAAGCAACATCGAGTCTGGTCAGTATTTATATGGGTACGTTACTTACGCCCAATTACCCTTGGGAAAAGCATGAAGCCACCTGTTCTCCTCCTGCCAGGTATGAGCTAATTAATAAGATTTGTATGACTAAAAACTATAATTATCTTCAAAAATAAAATTCTTATAATCTAAAAATATTTTCTGTCATCAAATACCCTGCGTAGGGTTGATAAATCGTAAAAAATGAATTAATCGATTAATCAATGAAAAATCAATAACCAACAAAGTGTCAGTAAGTTGTAAAAATCATTTTGGGCTTAATCTGCAATGGGAGTTATAAGTTAAAATTTAAAATATGTTACCTCCCCAACATCGTTAAGCCTTCTTAAAAATATATTTTCAATTGTTATTTTTTTTCTTTTTTTTAATATGACATTCATTTTATTTTATTTCGGATGTTTTAAGTATCTTGTCACGAAAAGGGAGACTCACAATATGAACGAATACGAATCTCGCCAAAAGCTTTTTTCTCTTTTATTTCTTATTTCTGTTATTACATTTAATAGTCGTTAGGATAACAATATGACTGTCGCGTTAAAAAGCAACAAAAATTAAGATGAATATACGAGGATGGGCTGAAAATAGGCGTTCTATAAAGGAATTTTACCACAAATGTGAAATATTGCATGCATTAATTTCAACTCTTATTATTAACAACTATCTTCAAAAGGGCCACACCATCAGTGGAAAGTACAATGCCAATTTGGTGAGGCAGTTACGAAAGGCTATCAAGACGAATCTCCCAAGAAAACTGACGAAATGGGTTTTGTTTCGTGTTTTTGGTACCCATTTTACTGTAGTTCTTCACCAGGGTCTCAACAAACCTAGTTCCCGGCATTTTGATTACTCAGGATCCCCTGACTCACTTCGCCAAAGCTGTTCTACGCACCATCCTAGTGGGGTTCTTGGAGAATACCTTGCACTCTATGATCCTCTTTAGTTGTCGTCCTACGAAGACACCGGTTTTGACTTTTGTCGCAGACAGATAAGGGAAGAAGCACTCTTCCCTCATTATGTGCCCTAGAAACTTCCACTGCCTCGTTCTGATGTCATATATAAGTAACCTTTTTGTTTCCATTTTTCCTAAAACTTTGTCGTTGCTGGCATGTTCAGTTCCGGTCATTTCCATCATCCAACTGTACAACCACATTTATGTTGTTTCAAATCTCTCATCTATAAGGAGAGTGCCCCTCATTCACTACCATATAGGGGGGGGGATGATATTACATAACAGTTCAGTACATTTTTTTTCATTTCTAATGAAATTTTCCTTTTACTTAATACATCGCTTCGCTTTTGGAACACATCTTTCGCTATCTCAATGCGTCCCCCACGGATTTTGGTGTCGCACTTTCCGTCTTCTGTTAAAATGTTTCCTAGTTATGTTTGTACTTGCTTGATTTTAGGACCTTCAATTTGTAATTTGCGTGTTGGGCTGTTCTTTTTGCTGATAACCATACATTCTGTCTTCTTGAAATTGATATTTAGTCCTTTCTTACTGCTTTCCTTTACTAGTTACGTTTATTAAGCAACTAAAACATATAGGGGTATGAAATCAAGCTCAGGCTACCCTTTGAGAAAATATGAAATCGATTTCTTGAACGCGAGAAGGCCGTATTTTGAATTATTTACACCAGGTGTTAAATTTCGGTTAATTAACATTTAACGAAAAAGATATTAAATGCAAAATATATGAATGGAATTACTTTCCCACCCGACATTTCTACTTAATTTTTTATCGATATTTCTTTTTCGACTATCGAGTCACGTGTGGCACCATTTAACGAGGCAGAAAGGGAAAGGAAAGAAAAGAAGGAAAGGAGAGGCTAAGAACTGAATCGTGAGTGATAAGCAAGAACACACACACAGCTAAGAGACAATGGATAAAAGGATATTTTGATAAGTAGCAAATGGCGAAAGAGTGTCATTACAATGACAGGGAAATTCTGAGTAAAAAGAAAGGGAAAGAAGGAAAGAATCAGATATGTTTTGGCATCGGCTGTATTATCTAAGGATATGAAAACAAACTATTGGTACGGGAAGACATCTTATTATTAACTACAGGCCGGCTGGCCAGAGAAAAATTCAAATGAAAATGTTATTTCGTTAAGTGACGCAAAACAGACAACTAAAAAAAGGACTTGGACAGATATGAAAAATTGGAAAAAACCACCCACGAGCATCCTTGGTCTGTGATAATAAAATTTTGTTATCAGGAATTGTGCCGAAAGAAAATGAGTGTGTTTTTTTTCTTTCTTCGAGGCGACAGACCGACTGGAACTTTGGAGATGTTTTTTTTTTTTGAGACCGTGTCGAGAAGACCACACATTCTGATAATTAGCGATAAAATACTTGACGTAAACCACGTGTAGAACAAGAGTTATGACCGCCATTGCCATATTGTCCCGTTCGCAGCTGGAGAAATGATAAACCATTAAGGGGAAGAAAAGGGAAGAGATATTTTTTTTTTTTTTAAGCAAGATATTTTTTTTTCTTCCCGAAACAAAGCCACAGATTCGTCCACGCCCGACTAAGACATCATTGGTCGAGTGGTGATCACGTGATGCATGAGGGAGGCTGTTGCCGCCCATCTGGAGGATGAGTAAGAGAGGTTGCCACGAAGATGTGGGGAGGGCAGTTCACGCCCCTCTGAAGTATGATGATAAGGTGGGAGTGAGGAAAGGTTCCCAAAGGTGGAAAAAGGTGAAAATTCCTAACCAGAGAGGTGGATATGTATTTAGAATTATCGAGGAACCCCCCCGGCGCCGACAAACTCACACCGGTTTTGGTCGGCGCCCATATAAACGAAGCCACAACGAGCAGAAATGAGTCGAAACCCAACAATCCCCAGAGTCAGTCTCCGGTTGAGGCAAGCCTCGCAGATAGCTGACCAAGATTCGCGCACTTTCCGGACCCACATCTTCAAACCAAGAACAATTATTTTGAAGAGCGACTTAGATCCAGATCACCGAAATAAGTTTTTCTTTTGACTTTCGTCCAAAGACCCACCGAAACACCAATTTCTTAGAGAGCAGACAACTTGAAGTGTTAAAACTTGCCTAGCGGAAAACGACGTGTCACAATCCATAGAACGGGTCGGGAGATAGATGCAGTCCTATGTATCGAACAACTAGACATAAAGTTTGTTACCTTTTTCTTTGATACTTTGAACATTTGAGTTTTCATTTTGTTGCCTTTTATGCGTATTTTTGTGGTATCACCCCCGTTGGACTCGGTTTGCAGTACGGCCCCGATGACTGATTGATTTCCTCTGCCTAGATCAAATCACAACGTGGGTAGGCAGACAGGGAATCAAAGTAGGACGTCACAGTTGGTGCCGTGGTAGACTGGGATACAACGACACGGTTGGCGCTGCGACCAGGGGACGACGTCACAACGGTTATTATGTTAACTTCTAATAAGAATTATTATCTGTATGATATACAGTCGGGGTCCAGGAGTCGACGTGCGAGTTCATTGTTTTATATTCACCGACGAATAAAATATTTCTTTTGAAAGTCAAAAAGGAAAGAGGATGATGCTTTAAAATCTCGCGTCGCCTATGATTATCGTCAGGAGGCAGTAATCTAACAAATTCTAAAGGTTGTTACTTACTAAATTATGAAATTTTGGTTTGTAATAACATTCATAACCTTCCTCAGTTTTAACCATATCGACGAATTCTTTTAATTTTATATTGGCTAAATAGAAAATGAGTGAAAAAAAAGATTTAGTTTGAAAAGACAGTATTGACTTGGTCGTTTATTTTCAAAATAAGCGTCAATCAATTTTTGTTTTGTTTTGTTTCGAAAGATCGAAAATTAAAATTGTAAACTTCACGATTTAAGTAAACGAAAATGAGCAAAGCAATTCAATTCGGCGTCCTCAAGAGCCCATATCGTTGGAAATTTACTTCTTACTTGATTCGTTAGGCTGAATCGAATCGAACTAACAAATTATTAAGCAATATTCTTCTTATTTTTCTTTTATTTATTTGTTTGTAACGGAGTGCTTGGAAGAAAGATTTATTCTCCAATTTACACTTCCCCCATTATGCGCATTATTATACACATGATATAATAATACCGATATTTCACAGACGGAACGGAATGGCGTTGTTGTTTAAGATTATCGTTACTACCGTAGTGAGTCTGATTCTCAGCACCAAAAGAACTTGTACCAGACTATTCTTAGCTTAAGATATCAGTATATGCGTGTGTATGTATATGTGTGGGCTAGAGAAACACCTGAAAAATATCAGTACAAATGGTAGACGTTTTGCATAAAAGTCAATATGTGCATGCATATATATATATATATATATATATATATATATATATATATAGAGAGAGAGAGAGAGGGGGGAAAGAGAGGGAAAAAGAATGAGTGAGAGAGAATCTTAACAGGTTTAGATATGAACAGAATTTTAAAAAAAAAGCCATGAACAATATTAAGTAGAGATAGATAGATAGATAGATAGATAGATAGATAGATAGATAGATAGATAGATAGATACTATATCAGACAGACAAGCAGAAAGAGGCGGGGCGGGACGGCTCACAAGACAAAGTATAAAAGAAGTAAATGGTTATTCCAGCCACCAATGTTTCATTTTCATTCGAAGTATATTTGGTTCGGGACTCAACCCAAGTGACGGTTTTGAAAAATCAAAGATGAATAAAGAAAAAACATTGACTGTCAAACGTCGACAAATATATATATATATCTGAAAAGGGGCAACAGATCAAAGGATCCATTTTTTCACTGTTTGGGCCACGGTGTCGTCAGCTAATCCAAGTAAATTATTATGATTAAATTTGTATTCGAAAAAACTTGTTAAAAACAATTTTTGTATTCCTTGATTTTACACGTGTTCAGTTTCCACGACATTGGCATTTACTTGCACTTACTAGGGACAAAGTGACACCAAATCTTTCTTACTTACAGCACTCACTTCGGCATCCTTTTTGATTTTACAAATATTATCTGGCTACATTCTTTTCTCCCTTATATTTACAGTTCTTCAAGTTATTCTTGCTGAAAATTATTAAAGAAATCTTGCTGAAGTATTACCTATATCAATATATGTCTGCTCATTTTTCTACTAATGGCATGGGGAAAAACTATCCGCTCCGCTAGCTTTGGACTAAATATCAAGACAGACTGGTTTGTCTAGCTTAGAATGGCAAGCAGTTGAAGATAAGGAAAACTTTGACTTCCAAACAACTATATTTCTCAAGAATGAATCGAAATTCATAGAAAATTAAGAAAAGGGGAGCTGTGGAGAGTCATGATCTCCTACATCCCGAAGGAACATGTCATCGAAAAAAAATATGTATTATCTCTCCCTGGAGAGTCTTCTTAGTATTTTAACCTATTATTATTATTATTATTATCATTATTAATATTATTATTATTAATAATAATAATAATAATAATAATAATAATTTACACTGAATAGATTAAAGTTTATTATTTATGGAACTACTCACAGGATATACGTTACGAAACAAATAACAATTAACAAGTAACAAAATCCTGTGTCATGTACATTAAGGCGGGTCGATTTTGGAACCGTGGTATTAAACTCCATTTGAAAGTTAGGGTTTGACATGATAAATAATGAGACAAAATATTTTTCCCAAATCGTTACCGTTTACTGAGAAAAAGGAATTTAAAAATTATGTTTAGGTTAAAAACTGATGTGTTGGAATTTCATAAAATTTATAATTTAAATCGTTATGCAGTTGGTTTGAAATTATAAGGGATAATAAATTCTATAACCAACAATTGTATATCTTCAACAAGATCCAGAGAATAAGGCAACAGTCGACCGAAATACAGAAGGTTGCATGAAAAAATTTCCAGCACAATATTCTATGCTCTGTGTTGAAATTAGATGAACTGGAGATTAGGGAATAGGCTATAAAAAAAAGATAAGTAAACATTTATTCGTACTTAATTAGTTACGTCAATTTACAAGACTAAATTTAAAATTTCATTCAGATTACATCACAAAAATATAACCAAGCATGGGTAAATTTTCCTATAAAAATATTTTGCATTCGGTAATTATGTGAAGATTTTGTTAATCTGTGTTTATCACAAGGATTTGGGTGTTTTTAATATGAAATAGGAAAGTGGGATTGTTTGTTGCTTTGCACGTTTATCAGGTTAGAGACTTTCATTTATTTTGCCGATCCTAATTATGATTTGTAATGGATGCTTGTTTTAGTAGATAGTTATTATGCTATTAAATCGTGATTTGTACACAAACCTTAGAAAATACTAAGTAATGTACTCTGAAATTTTATTGGCGCCTTTCATATCCAGTTCAATGGGTAATTAAAATGAGGATTGTGTTATTTATGGGTTTGTTACACAGATTTGGGCGGTTTTGATTTTAAATTTGAATGTGGGCATGTTCGTTGTTTCACAGTTTATCAGGGAAGAGACTTTGAATTATTTTAGCGACCCTGATGGCGATTAGCGAAGGATGAATGTTTTACTTGCGGTGCTGCACCTCAGAATCAAACAATCATACCTGAAGATAGATAGATAGAGTGATAGATGCTACACACACACACACACACATATATATATATATATATATACATATACATATATATATAACATATATATATATATATATATATATACATATACATATATATATAACATATATATATAACATATATATATATATATATATATATATATATATATATATATATATATATATATATATATATATGACTAAATACAAAAATAATTCTTTCGATTTTCGTAACCAGAGGCACTTCATCATGATTAATGTAAGGATTTTATTCTGCAACATGTATACATAGACAGAAGTAAAATATATTTATGTTTTTATTTTATTTTTTAAATTTAAGAACGCTCAAAAGTTTGTGTTTTTAAATTAACATATTTATATTTCAATACATGTTGAAAAATAAAATCTTTGAATTTACCTTGATAATGATCCTCGGTGGATGAACTGGATGCGTAAAGAAACGTTTTCCCCTCGTCTTGATTTATACTATATTTTTACAGTTACGTTTCATTCATATATGATCTTTTACAAACATACATACATACATACATACATACATATATGTGTCTGTCTACAATGCTTTATGTTGTTCGCTTATTCATTTATTTATTTCTTTTAAAAAAATATAACCTTCATAAATTTTTTATTTTAAAAAATAAAGCGTTATGAAATCGCCCGAAATCGCCTGAAGATATCGAAAGGTTGAAACCAAGGTAGCGGAATTGGCTGATTTACTTATTTTCTATACTTGAAAGCTCTACAAGTTTAAAAATTTAACATTTAAAAGTGAAGCAGATATTTTCATAGTGCTCAGTAACTGTAATTTCCTCGACTCCGCAGTTTCGTGGTAATATGTCCACTTTTCAAGGGGTTAATCCGTAGCCAGTAAGTGCTTTGTATATATATACATATATATATATATATATATATATATATATATATATATATATATATATATATATACACGATAGGTATAAAGTTTGGGGTTATCCTGAATTACTTTAAAAAAAACCTTAGAATCAGATATTTTTTGTATATTTTTTTAAAGTAAAGGTTAAAATTTCAGTGTATTTCCTTTTATTTTCCAGCCTTTCCCCCCGGTTCCTCTTGCTATCTTAAACGTCAAATTTGGATTCGTCTGCCCACTTTTTTTGCTAAATTATGAATATTTTGTATGAAAAACATTATATTTTGTTTCCACCATTAACTCCTCAGTAGACATTTTGAAATTAGCCTAATTTTCAACTAAGTTAAATGTTAATATAGATTCTAAATGTTAACTCAGCACTGATTATTCTTGTGAACCAAACATATGTAGCTGTCTCCGTTTGAAGAATAAATAGACTGTGCCATTACGACATTATATTCATAATGCTCTTGCAAAAAGCTTGTTTACTTCTCCCTACAACTGTAGTAAATACAATATAGACCTTTGCTCATGAAAGGCCGTCATTCAGGACCGCTCAAGAGTATATGTGAAGATCCTTTTAACAAAGTGTTGAATGTTTATGACAATTCTTTAGTCGAGTTTTATGTCCACTTCATTGGTAATTATGTGTAGATTTTCTTATTTAAATATTTATTGCTATGATTCGAGTCGTTTATAATGCGTAATATTAAAGTGTAAATATGAAAGTGTGATTGTTTGTTGCTTTGCAGGTTATCAGGCCAGAGAATTATTTTCCGATCGTAACGATGATTTCCAAAGGTTGCCTGTTTTACGTGTTATTATGCTACTCACTAGCAGAAACACCCATCGTTGACTTGGTTTGGAAGAAGCTGACAAAAATGTAAAATGTTTTTTGAAAACTATTGGTTAAAGAGTATTGAACATATAATAATAAATGGCTGTTAGCATTCAGCTGATGCAGCTATATCCATCCCAGTAGCACAAAAGAAAAAACTGCCATTTTTCATGTAGAACAAAGAGGTACTTCCTTCAGGCCAATATTATCATGGTTGCATATAAACTTCTGACCTGTGCTCTCTATATTTGCTCTATAAATGAAGCAGTCATCACATCTATGCCTATATAAAGTTGTCTGTGTTCGTGTGTGTGCGTGCAGCTAAAACTAAAAAACTACAGCAGTTTTGACAAAGTAAATATATATACAGACTCATTATCATACTAGACAGCTTTATGTAAAAAATTAGCATTAGAACACATTCGAAATTCTCATAATTAAAAAGTAAAAATGAATGGTAATAATTCTAATTCAAGATTAGGACTACCGTTTTATTTTACATTTTAATTCTGCTAAACGCTATACATACATGTATGTTTACAATTTTTATTCTCTTGAATTTATTTTCACAGCTGTAGGAAATTAAAGCATAACTTTTAAAAAATGAATATTAAACAACAAAGTAAATTAAACACAAGAAGTATATTAAATACAATTATTTGACAAAAAGTTTAATATCCGTTTATTCAAATATTCTAGCGCGCACGCGCGTGTGTGTACGCGCGCGCATGGCTGGGTACAAAATAAATGTAGACTCAGTATCACTCTAAGTGCAGTTGTCCGTATGTGCGTGTGTATTATTGACTTATTAACATTTTTCGACCATCTTATAGAAAATAGTTTTTTATTAAATCTTCAGAAACTAAACTTCATTGTTTTTTTTTTTGGTTTGTAACTAACATAAAAAAAGTAAATCATTTTCAATTACTTTTTATTAAAGGAAAAAACTATAGCGAGACTTATTTTTTGAAAATTAATTTAAATAGAATATACTTAAATTCGTAAAACAAATATTCAACACTAATGTTAACCGTAAGTCATGTCCGTCTCTGCTAATTTTTATTTAACTAAAGTTTTTTTTCTTTTCAAATACAAATATAAATTGAAATTTAAACATTATCGCTTTTCAAAACTAAATTTTCAACGTATCTTGCTTCTACTCTCATTCAAAATAGGTAGTAATTAATGCTTAAAAGTACAACTTTATTTACTTAAAAAAATCTAAATTCCCCTCCAAAATAAATAGTAAATAATTATTTTTGGAATAAGGATTGCTATAGCTTCTGCTTGAAAAAATGTTTAAATTAAATATGTTTTAATATATCTTAATTTAAGTTTATTTACTTTTCATTAATAATAATTTAAAACTGACCTTTTATCTAAGTTTGATTTGATTGAAAACAACATTAACAGAGTATTTATGTTAGTATTTAAATCGAAAAATAAAGTGTCTTTTTTAATAAAAATATGGGGATGCTCAGCCCCCTAAAAAAATTATTTTCCACTCCATGAGGATACCCGACGTTGTTCGGAAGATCTCTGAATAATAGTTTATTATTGACAATTTATTGATATTTTTCAGCTATCTTATAGAAATTTTTTTTATTCAATCTTTATGAAATAAACTTCATTGTATCTTTTTTTGGTGGGGGGATACAAAATAACTAAATTTAGGAAAATACCAAATTACAAACACCACGAAAAATACCATGGAAATACTACACTAGGATCCATTTCTAACCTGGTGCACCTGCTATATATCTTGAGGTTCTCGGCAAAATCCAAAGAAGAGTTTGTAATGTTAACGGTCTTGACCTGGCATCTCGTCTTCAGTCATTTTTCAATATGGTTTTCCTCTTTTCTGTAAATATTTTTATGGCAGTTGTTCTAACGATTTCTCTTCCTTGTACCTCGACTACATTAATATAAATGTACTACTAGATTGGTAACTAGGTCTCATCGGTTCAAATACTGCGTCAATTCCTTTTCTCTCTTAATTATCGTAGACAGCTAGCGAGGACATCTTCAAGAGATTACTTGCCTCTTTTATCATGCTCCATATCCACTACGCACTCGAACCCGATTTCACCACAGTAGTACTATTTTACCAATTAAATTTTGGTAACTAATGGAATTGCCGCTTCGAGTTATCACCAGTAAATATTACGAATAGAGTAGACATCTGTTATCTGCACTAGTTTTTTTAGGAAAAGAGGTTTGGTTTAATCAGTTAAAAAGGTGATGTGTTCTAAGATGGTAATATAATGGCCCCCATAGCAAAGATCACTTCTGAAAAGACTAAAGACATTGGCGGAGAAGAAACTCTACGACCTTCTTAGCCTCCAGATTTTATTCCATCTGATCAACACCTATTTGAGGATGTTAAGAACTATGTTGTTGAGTTCAAAAAATACTTAAACTACCTTCTTGACATAATTTTCTTCCAAAGACAAAAGAAATAATGAAAAGGTTTTACGAATATTGTGTTTCGGTGAAAGACAGTCACAAATAATGATTGATCCCAAGTTAACTAGAAAACTGAAAGTAAATACAATGTATCTAAATACAAATCATGTCAAAGTAGGTTATTCCATCAACAATGTTTTGAAGCAATTTTTAACATGAACTTAAGGTTTTTCTCGTTAAAAAGTTGAATAATTTAACATAGTAAACGTGAATAAAAAAAATAGTGAATTTTATATAGTATTTTTTTTTTTCGTGATTCAACATGAGCAAAACAAATTCGAAATCTGTTTTGGAAAAACAAATCTGAATAAAGAATATTCACGGACAATGATCAACGGATATAATCTGAAATCGAAACCGAGAAACACTTCAGATCCGAGTTGATCGAATCTGCTCTCATTTGATCCAAGTCAGTTTTCATTCAAAAAAATTATCTCCAAAAAGTCTCCAAAAGCGTAAATGATGTAGAAATGCTCAGAATGTAACAAAAATAAAATTCTGTTGTCAAAAATTTTCTGATATTATTAAAACCAAAGGACTACAGATTTTTTGTTGCCAAAATTATTTTTGTATCCTTTATCGTCATGGAAATTTGGTTAAAATATTATTTTTCTTTTTCCATCAAAGCCGGCCCTTAAATTAGTACGGGAAGTTTGAGTGTTTTTTTGGGGTTTTTTTTTGTTTTTTTGGGGGGTTTTTGGGGTTTGTTTTGTAAAAAAAAACATCGATTTGTAAACTCTTTAAAAAAAATCAGATAATTGGAGAATTTTAATGAAAATTTCAGGTCTTAATCAAAAGGGAATTAAATTATTTTTGAAAACATTTATTTTTTTAATAAATCTTCCTAAACATATTTTAAATCTATTATCCCCACTCATTTAATCTTTATGATATTTCGAGAAAACTCTTTTATTATTTGATATGTAAACAATTATTGTAAAAATAAGACCAACAGCAATAATAACAATTCTTCTTCTTCTTCTTCTTCTTCTTCTTCTTCTTCTTCTTCTTCTTCTTCTTCTTCTTCTTCTTCTTCTAATACTACTATTACTACTACTACTACTACAACTACGGCTACTACTAATAATAATAATAATATCTTTCAAGGCCTTCAAAAACTAGTTAACCTAATACATTTCTAAAGCCTTAAGAATATAAGAGTGTGACACATTATCAAAGGCTTTACAGTAATCTATCGAAGCAGTACTGAGGTTTCTATCTTTTTTCCTGAAATTTTCCAGGATCATTTATTTATTAGTAGTATATCTTTACAACAATATGAAACTCTTCGACATCGTAAGGGAAGAATGTTGTTTTCATAGAGAAAAGAGTAAATACACTTCATCAGGACAGACGTGATCAATTCTTAAGTGGTGGACAAACATGTTATTAAGCTATAATCTTTTGGATCATCTGTTTCATTCGTTTTTGTAGAAGATATGTAATGACGTTAATGATCCATTCGGGAATTTCATTGGGGTTATCAATTAGCAATTGATAAACTTTGCCCAAGCCTTTTATGCATTGATGACAGATGATAGAACGAAAATTTTGATCCCTTGTCATTTCCTGGGCATTTCTATTTCTGGGATATTTTAGAGCTCGCTTAATATCATTCCTGGTTATATTTTTCCATTCTTGCACAGGTTTATCCTTCATTCTTTCTTGTTTTCGTTTGACCCACTCTGCTTTGGTTTGTTACAAATATTCTCCCAAAAATTATTGCACTTCTTCAACAGATGGTTGTTGTTTTTTTTTTACCTTCTATAACTGCTTTTCCAATTTCCCCGTAAAACTTCTTGAGGTCTGTTTGGAATAACTTATTTTGTCAATAGAACCTACAACGCTTTTCATATCGTATTTTTCTCAGTGCCTTTAATTACAGTTTCTCCTTAAGTATTTCCTTGATTGATGGAATTTCATTTACTTCTTTAATTTTATATTTCCCGCTTGATCTTGCATTTCAGTGTTTACACATTTGAATTTCTTGAAATCTCATCTGGTATCAATAACACACATCTGATGTCTGTAGAATAGAAACCGATTCTCTAATTAGATAATAGGTGGGAAATTCCACAGGCAGACATATGTTACCTCGTTCAGTGTTATATAAACAGCTGAGTGGCCAAATATATTTTAGTATTTGTATCTTGTTGGTACGAGAATAAAGTAATTGATAATTACTAATAACATTGTCGTTGTGGCTACTTTACAGTTTCCTAGGTTCCTCTCTTTAATTTTGCCTTCCAACTCAGCTCTTTTTGTCTGCTGCTTAATCTTTCTTTTATTTATATTAATATTAAGCATTTCAGTAGCTGATAAAGTTGTTGAATATATGACATTATTTATATATGTGATGTATTCTAGTGGTCTGTCCGTTAACAATGTTTGCAATGCAACTTTATATGTTTGCTCAATATGATCATTGGACTTTGTCATATGAATTTCTGGAAGCCGGTCTTTTTCTAAAATTTCTGTACAACTTTGCTGATTATTTGAATAGTGTGCTTTTCCGATTCAGTGATTTCAACTCTGTTCTTGTCAAAGATTCAGTTCTGGTCTGATGTTTGATTCATCTTCATCGGTGACAGAATCTGAATCTGTGCAATTGTTTATGTCGCAACTAGATTCTTCTATTTTATTTCCTGACAGATTATTATTTCTTATCTCATTTATTTTAGTTTGTATCTCATCCTCTGTCATATTATCTATTTCCACTTTCGCCTCATTTTTGTTTGAATTATGTCTGATTGTATTTTGCTTTTATCTGTTTCTGTATCTGAGAGTCTTTTATTTTGCATGATGTCCATGTGGATATTGGCAAGCATATTTGGGTCGAGATATGGTCTTAGTTTAGTTCCTACAATTTCCCTCCATATTTGCTATGCCTGATCCGTGATGTTCTTTTGTGGATTTTCGAGTACGGTGAAAAAAGATTGCATAACTTTGCTAAAGACGACAATGAGTTGAAGGGTATCCTTAATACACTAAAATATTTCATTGATGACATCGGATTAGATAAATCGGATTTCGGATTAGATAAATGTGCAAAAGTAACATTCAAGAAAGGGGCAAGTACAGAAACACACTCGATAGATTTAGATTTTGTCATAAAGATTAGGAAACTGGAACAAGAAGAAACCTAGGAATTAGCTAAGGAGATGAATACAGCATAGGCAAATGAAGAAGAAAGTAAGAAAAGAATACTACAGGCGCGTGTGTCAGGTCTTAAATACCGAACTGAATTCACAAAAAAGAATATCAGCCATAAACATGGCTGTCCCTGTGGTGTTATACCGTTTCAACATCCGTAATTGGACCATAGCTGATATTAAGCAAATGAAAGTCAAAACGAGAAAGATTCTCACTTGCTACCGCATGCATCATCTTAAGGCTGATGTTGATTGTCTTTATATGCCCAGATCTGAAGAAAGCAGTGGATTAATTCAACTAGAATTGTCTTATAAAACCTCTACATTCGGTCTTTAAAGATACCTGGAAACCACAGAAGACTGGATGATGATCTGTCTCAAAGAACATGAAAGTAACAAGAAACTTTGTTCAGTAATAAAGGAAGCCAGCAAATTTCAAAAGAGAATTTTAAATAGGCGAAGAAATGCAAATAAACCATTATACACATACTGCAGCGGCAAATAACCTAAAAAATCAAAATCGAATTCAGTGTATCAGGTTCCACGGTATTAGCACTTCCTAAATACAAAACTCAGCATGATAGAGTAGGTCAATATTTTACGGGAAGTAAACTGCAAGATACTTGTATGAACACCATCCAGACCAGGTTACAGAAACAAAACCTGTCACAATTTTATAGAACTTTTAATATACACGGAGAGAACAATCAAAGCTAATCACCCAAACATTGTGATCAAAGACCACAAAAAGAGAATATGCTTTTTTTTTTATTGATATGGCAGTTTTTGCAGATTGTAATATATCTTTGACGATCTTCAAAAAACTATCAAAATACAAAGGTTTTAAAATTGAAATCTAAAGAAAATGTAGTAGATGAGGTCATCAATAATTCCAGTTGTAGTTGAAGGTTTTGGATTGATTGGAAAAGGTTCTGATAGACTCATTGAAGGGATTTCTGACCGACCATGCCTTAAAGAAATACAAAAAGATGTACTCACAAGTACAACTCACGCATGACAAAGAGCTTTATCTATGTAAAATGTTTGTGATCTTAGGTTTTTTCTTTTAACAAAAATGGTCAGTGGAAAATGTCCTAAAGCCATTTCTGATCTTAGGTGTCTGGTTGGGACCCGGAAGGAAATGTGTATGCATCAGGAAATAATCAAAGGAAATAATAATAATAATAATAATAATAATAATAATAATAATAATAATATTTGATGACGATCTGCTTACTCCAACGTCCGGTGCCCAAAACAAAAATACATCCTTAATTCATTGCCTTTGGCATCGAACTATGTGGGCCATGTGTTATGTAATGACTTCAAAGATCCTCAACCAAGAAACAGCGAATACTGTGAATTTCGACCGATTTCAGGCTAAAGCTACACATAGCGTTGAACTACTGGCACCATATCCGGGGCGGAAATGATACAGCATCGCTCGACTGAGGGCTTTATCGACTGCCATCAATGGCCAGGTTGGAGGGTCTTCTTGTACCAATGGCTATGTATCCGTGACCAAGGCGAGTCGGGACCATCGGC
>OZ010588.1:85963794-86223794 GCA_963932145.1 Acanthosepion lycidas | reverse complement strand
ATCCTGCTGAAAAGCACATTTTCTGTATTAAGTATCTCGACTGCGCAGAAGTAATTCATTCTGTTAAAAAAATCGGCGTCTACTTAAACATAATGTGTCCACAAAATATCATTTAGCGTAGTATGAAGTAATGGCGGATAAAGAATCTATTAGAAAGAAAGAAAGAAAGAAAGAAAGAAAGAAAGAAAGAAAGAAAGAAAGAAAGAATACGATATACTATCATTATTATAGTATATTACATAATATTTTATAAGATGGTCAATTGTTTCTGACAACGGATGTGAATGCTTCTTCAATCTGCCGCAATGCCAATTATTACGCAATTATTACTACATGTGGCAGACATAGTGAACCAGAACCGGAATCGAATGGCGGAAATGGGGGAGAGGACTTACCTTATTCTCGATTCTAAAAATTCTAAACTACAGAAATTTGAACGGATATCAAAGATGTTGGAGAAAGAAGGGTTGAGGTGGATAGGTGACTTTTTGTTTACTGGTTTTCTCGTATTTCTTTTCATTGTATCAGATATAAGTAGATTTTATTTTGATCAGAAAAAAGAAAAAGGCCAAAATAATGACCACTATCTGTCGTCAGGGGCAATACACATTGGCCAGAACGTAGCTTCAGGGGTTCCCACCGGAAGTACATACAGTGATACCTACTATTTGCGCAACATGACACTACAAATACCCCGATATTATGCTAATGTTGATCAGAGCTGCCTCACTAAGCGCTACCAAAGAGCTCGGGCTCCTTATTACCAGTCGGATGCACCAAGGAGAAAACTCTCAGCCCGAGCCCCTTATAATGAAAAGACGCAACCACTGACCATCAGATCACAGGATAGTTAAATCATTACGGTCAGGGATGAAAGCAAAGAAAAACAGATTAACCATATTCTAAACAGGAAACAAGAAATAACTCTCTATTTCTGTTCAATAAATTTGGAAGGAGTACTGGCTTGGCGATAGCCGAGCCTATCTACTCCTACTAACCTCTACACAGCACAGGAGACTGGAAGATTTTATTGAGACAAAATCTCAAGGAAGGATATTGAAAAAGGTTCAAGATCCCTTCCGGGCCAAGGAATTATTAGTATCTCAATCAAATTACTGAATTATTGTTATCTCACTGAAGGTTAACCCAAGAGTTGGAATCAAAGGAATATTAATAGATTAGATCATTTCTTCAGGTTAAAATTGAAACAACACATACGCATGCAATTTACACTCGCTATGGGAGTAGAGAGTTTGTCCTCAAACGAACCACTGATTCTTACTATTTCCACAATTTCGGTTTAAATGCTGAATATTAGAAGTCAGTCAATAAATATAAAAATAATATGTATGTACATAAATAGTATAAGATTACTGGCGCTAGTATATATAAGATCATGTTTAGTATTGTTGTTAGAAGTGAATGATATATAATAATAGTGGGGGAAATTTGCCTATAAAGAACCGATTAGTCAGGAGTATCCAAATGTGGGGTGTTACTAGTTCAATTTAAATTCATATATACAGTGTTACGGGATTTTTGTCAGTTTAGAGCAGTCCTTGAGAAGTTTGCGATGAAGAGTTTCAGATTCGTAGTTGGCCATAGCCTCCACAGAAAGAGAGAGAGAGAGAGGCGGGGCATCTAACAAGAGGAGGTATAAAAGACGTCGTGGGCTGTTCCAGTGACGAATATCGTCACTCGCAATGTAACTGATCTGGGACGCGACACTTTGGGAAATCAAAAAAAGAAAACTGACGGGCAAATATCAAAGGATAATATCGGAAAACGGAACAGACAAAAGGCGCGTAGAATCCACTTTCCCTTCGTTTTGACCATTGGAGAGATCCATTCATTGCTCGCATCATCTCTAATCCAAGTAAATTATTTTTGGTTTTATTTTCAAGTTTTTATTAGAAAAGAGCAGAGTCTAAAACAATTTTTTATATTTATTTATTTTGAAGGAGTTTAGTTTTCGTGCATTCATATTTATTTGCCCTCACTTAAAACAAAGCGACACCAAGTCTCCTCGATATTCCAGCCACGGCTTTTTTAATATTCATATTGACAATTGTTGGGTTTTAACATTTATCTATTATCTCTCCTCGAAGACCAATTAATATCAAGGGTTCTTAGACCGCGGCATAGTAATATAATAACTCTAAGTAGAAACTTATGAAGCTTTATTTGACTAGTTCAGATTTAGCACTGAAAAACATTTATTTTATTGTGGTGAATGCTTACAAGCTAGAGGGCAAATGGGACGTGTTTATTTTTTAGTTATAATAATAATAATTATAATAATAATAATAGGTAGTAGTAGTAGTAGTAGTAGTAGTAGTGGTGGTGGTAATTGTTGTAGTTGTTGTAGATGTAGTAGTAGTAGTCGTTTATTGTTTATACTGAAAAGATCAAAGGTAAAAAAAGAAAATGCTTGGTGATTAATTCATAATGAACCAATTGCATGACATATAAGGTAACATCGTTTTTAGAAAAATATGGATGAATGTACATGACAAATATTTTGGCACCTTACATGTTCAATGCTTGCGTAATTAAGTGTGAAGTTTCATGTTTATGTGTTTATTATTATGATTCAGTTGCTTTTGATTTTAAATACGAAGGACGGCTTGTTTGTTGCTTTTCCAGCTTATCAGGTCAGATAACTACCCTCAGACTTATGGGAATACCATACTTTTGCGGATCCACCAGAGCATTTTGTTCTAAGTGAATGGAAGCTTTTCCAGTAGCGATATACAATTGAGTTAGAAGCGTGGCGATAAAAACAAAAAAGCATAGAAAATCATCCGAAAACACTTTGTCTTAGAAATTTAGATGAAAAGAAGGCCGGAGAGTGCAACGGTTGAAATGTTATGCGTTGAAACATTGGTTCCCGTACGATCACCGAAGTTAAGCAATGTCGAGCCTGGTCAGTATCAAGATGAATACCAGGTGCTGTAAGGTTGAATGTGGAGTTAGTGTAATGAATAATGACTTAGAATCGTTAATCAGAAAAGTAACTTCCAATTCTAGTTGTGTTCGTTATATTTATTTACGCGCAAATACACGTGATTCGGCCTTTTCCCTCACCAACTATGGGTTAATTAGTCTAGAGGTGTATCACTAAACTATTATTATATCCCCCCACAATTCTGACAATCTAAATATTTTCTGCCTTTAAATATCCTGCAAAGGGTTGATAAATCATAAAAAAGGAAAAAAATAAAAAAATAAATATTATGATGAAAACATCAAAGAAAAGGAAAATAGCGCGAATTTAAAAAAAAAAAAAAAAAGTTTACCGTTTTTGAATCTGAGGACCTAAGGTTAATTATTTTTCGTTTTCTTTCCAGACAGTCTAAGCTGCATTTCCGAACTTGGAAAGGTGTAACAATCTTTAGACTAAATAATTACCTGCCGTTTTTCTATTTCTGACAAAGGTGACAATGAATGACGAAGAATTTGAAGTTGCTGGCCAGCAAATGCTCAAATATGTGATTGATTACCACAAGAATATCAGGGAACGTCGTGTCATGCCTGATATGCGACCTGGTTTCATGAGCAAACTCCTTCCCGATCATGCCCCGCATACACCAGAAAAATGGGACCAGTTATTCAAAGATATCGAACGTGTCATTATGCCAGGGGTAAGTAGATATTTATTTGCCTTAACTTAGTCGGGCACAAGGCTAGAGTGATGGAGCAGGAAGTGAGAATCAAATACAGTAACGATTATCTGCGAGATTAGTTTATTAAGCAACACCTGTTGCTATAAATATTGAATAAGATTAGCCGAGTTTGACACAAGGTTACAATTAAGGCTCACTCTTTGACGATCAGATTCACTATTCTAGCAGTAACCTGTTAAATTAACTTTCGAAATATAACTAAAACAAAACGTCTCGTATAGGTATTTATTAAGCTTAGTCTCGTGTGGCACAAGGATACCGTTGATAGAGCACCATGTAAGATCCAGACTCATAAGATTAGTAATAGTCTATAAAATCAACGAACTAAGCTTCACCCATCATTGATCGCCCAATATACGAGTTCTGTCTGTAAAATATACAGCCATCTTGAATTATTACAAAGTCTTATTAACCAATGAGAAATTATCTTAATACAGACACTCTCTCGAGTAGTTGCTCATTCGGCAATGAGACACGACTGAGTGAGCTTGTCCATTCGAGCATCACATTCCAAATGGTCGAGTTAGCATGTTCTTCTGGACTTCGCAAAACATACATTACAGCAACGTCATGATTCTTTGAATGTTGGAGACGACGGCACAGAGGTTTAGAAGCCAGCCATCCCCGTCAAGAAAGGTTTTTTTTTCTTTGGTTTTTGTTTCTTTTTTAATTCATGTAATTTCTGTGTCCTTTCCTATCCTAGTTTTTGACTGAACTGTTTCAATTTTGTGACGTAAATAGCCGGAGCCTTGGTAATGTTCATGCTTTTGCCCATGAGGGCTTCAATGGAATGAGATCCCACGTGTTGCACATTCCTTCTGGTCCTCTCCACGTCCAACTACACTATTGCTCCTTCTCCTCATACACACTTGTCACAGGCAAAGAGGCATCGGGAAGTGAGGGCATCAAAAGCGACCTTCCGATTGTCCTTTCCACTTGTTTCAGTTGTGGGCGGGCTTATTACAGGATAAAAGAGAAATAGAAATAGCGACACGATTTGTATGTTGGTTTTCTTTGGGCGAAACTCCAGAGGCTTTCTCCTATGGGCAGCAACGTTGTTTACAATGACAACTTTCCACCCCATGCATGTCAAAACATTTGGTAACAGAAACTAAGCCTTCTCGTATGCCGGGGACATATTTTGAGAACACCCACGCAAGCTGACCAGACTGCGTAAAGTAGTATGCTGCAACATATTAGGTTGGTGCAAAAATAATGACGTAATAATGTCGTTTTTTGACATATTTTTTAACGTCAAAAAACGACATTTTTACGTCATTATTTTTGCACCAACCTAATAGAAAAATATCCGCTATTTTTGCCTTTACGCCCTTCGTTGTTTTTATTCAGTTCTAGTTTTTCATTTTCTGACACTATTTTTTGTCTTATTTTTTTCTGAATTTTTGAAGATTCACTTTTTAAGGGAATCTTGAAATTATTTTTGTCTTGCAACATTTACAGGATTTCATATTATTATTCGATACCAAAAGGTTTTATTTACGGTATGGTATTAAAATAAGCCCATCCCGCTCGTAACCATTCATTACAATAAAATGAACGTTTTTCAGTACTAAAGCTGAATGAAGCTTCTACTGAATAAAGCTTCTACTGAAGGTTGTTACTACATTACAGACGGCATATATATTTTTGGTAAATGGGAAAAAGTTTCTGCTCGTTCTGCTCGATATTATTTTTTCTTTTTAGACTAAACTAAACGATAATTTTTGGTCATTAAAAAAAGTGAAAATTTCAACCAAGAATTAAAGTGTAAATTTAAGAGAAAATAAACGGTTTTATAAACAATGACGAAACAATTTATAGTTAATTTATAGCCACACAAAAAATTAACCAAAATATTGAAAGCTTATCAAAGGATAAAAAAAATATATATATAATTTAATAATCAAAAAATCTTTTGGTCTTTCCTTCTAATAATAACATAAAGCTTTTGACGATAAAACACTACTTTTATTAAGTTTGACGCATTTTTTTTCATCGTGGTATGTCATTTTTTTAACGAACCTATGCAGGTTTTGGGCAAAGTAGAAAAAAGACAAAATATATTAAAAGCTATAAAATGCGGGAAATTTTGAAGAGCCATTATCACCAACGTCACATAGAAGAAGAAGAAAAAGAAGAATCGCTCTGTTTGACGTTAACTCAGAGAAGAAAAAAAATTCTTTAATTTTAACTTTTGGACAAAAATGTTAACCAATTGTTTTATCTTTTAGGTGACCCACTGGCGCCACCCACATTTCTATGCCTATTATCCTTCAACAACTTCTTACCCTGCTTTATTAGCCGAGATTCTCTCTGAGTCAATGGCCTGCGTCGGATTCAGCTGGGTAAGATAATATTCTTCAATTCCGTTTCTATCTCTTTGTCTATTACACCCACTGGGGTTCGAACTCACTTCCAAAAACCATTTAGTCGACAGGAATGACGTTCTGAAAGTAACGCCTCCTATTTTATTATCTACGACGTCAGAGTCGGATGCTGTGTTTTATTTTATTTTATTTTTTTTACTAATGTTCTGCCAATAATATGGACTTCTCCACTATTGTATGCATAGCTGGCTAGTCGTATTCAAGGATACCCATAGGCGCATTTGTGTATATTCAACACCCACAGAGGCAACCTGTGGTTCATACTGCAACTCTGCCAAGCAGACCTTAGTTACAGTTTCTAGAAAAGAGTGTGTTATCTAGTGTGATCAACAGTTTGAACAAGTCCTCGGCCACGATGACTTGTGACTTCGTGCTAGTACAGATATCGACGGGGTCGATTCCCTTTGGAAAGTGCCTGAAAACCATACTACGGGTTGACCCAAGCCTTGTGGGTGAAATTGGGTAGACGGAACACTTGGGTGCCATCGATATCTGTGCTAGCACGAAGTCACAGTTCATCGTGGCCGAGGCTTGTTCAAATTGTTGATCACATTAGATAACACGCTCTTTCCCAGAAACTGTAACTAAGGTCTGCTTAGCAGAGTTGCAGTATAAAACACAACTTGCGCCTGCGGTTATCCTTGAACACGAGTGGCCAGCTATACATTCAATAGTGAAGCAGTCCATATTATTTATGGGGATTGTGTTTTTTTTTTAAATATATTTAAATATATATAAAAAAATAAATAAAAAAAGTAAAAACACACTTCCACACAACTTATACACTTCAAACTACAAACGTAGAGATATAAGTTAAATATAAATAATGTACACGTACACACACACTCGCACACACAAGCACACACATACATTCAAAAATAAATACATACATATAGGTTGTACGAAAAATACCTTTACAAACGTTGGGGAGGATTTCTCGAACCAAAACACGGACAAAACTCCATATAAACATATGTTCGAAAATCTTTCGATTTTGAGTTATTAAGTTTAAAGAAAGTTTAAGAAAGATGGCGCTGTAGACTACATGAGAATAACATGCCAATTTGCTGAGGCAGTTATGAAAAGCTATCAAGATCAAGCAACTAGAAAAACTGACAAAAAGGTCTTGTTTCAATGCTCTATCACACAAGTCCTTGGTTTCAATGGATTTTACTATCATCTGTTCTCCAACATGAAAAAAACATTTGGCTGGGAACCAGTATCGCTGTGATGATGATGTCATATCTGCTGTCGATGATTTTTTTTAGTCAACAGGATGTATAGTTTTCTTTGACATGTTATTAATAGCTGTTGAAGTTATTAATAAGAAGAATTGAAAATAATGCATGCAAGATTTCACAGCTCTAACATCATTCCTTCATAGTCATCCTATAAACTTTTCAACCCACGCTCGTACGTGAACACCCCCCCCCAAAAAAAACCTTCAAACAAACAAACAAAAAAACCCAAAACAATGCAGTTATTAATAAGAAGAAATGATATTAATGCATGCAAGATTTCACAGCTCCAGCATCAATCATTCATAGTCAGCCTATGAACTTTTCAGCCCACCCTCTTATGTTGTTTTGGTAAGGGAGTAATTTTGAAAAACAAACAATATTTACACTTTTGTTTATAAATATATTTATAAATATTGTTGCAAAATAAAATCCTTACATTTGCCTTGATAAAGTCTCTTTATTCATAACGTCTTTTTCTAGATATATTTTTTAGTTCGAACTGAAATTTCACACACACACACACACACGAGTGGTTAGAATGTTCGATTTCTGACCATGAGAGCCGAATGATTCTCACAATTCTCGATTTGTCAAGAAAGTTTTTGATAATACCAGATTGGTTTGGGGATTCTAGAGTGTGGGACCTTTTGAAAGCGTTGAAAATTATATAAGGAGTTGACCAAAGACTAATGAATAAAATTGGCGAACGCAACAGCTCTGTCGAAAGTTATGTGAACACAAAGTAACAAATTATGACTGAGGATTTGAGCAAACTGGCCTTGTTTAAACTGCTGATCATATCTGATTATCCGTCCACTAAGCATAGTTACAGTATAAAAACTATATATATATATATATATATATATAATGTGTGTGTGTGTGTGTGTGTGTGTGTATGCATGTCATGATATATAATATGAGATGCACACGTACAGTTCTTTCGGGTACTTATCAGCAGTGATCTGGGGAAGGAAAACAATAGCATTGTGCACCCACGACATATCGTTGTGAACATCGTTCTTTTTCTAGCCAAGTACAAACCACAGAATGTGCTATGGTGGCCCATACTGCAGAAGAAGGAACGGACACATCAATCTCTGTTACGTACTGGGTTGAGTTTTACAGTTCAGTCATAGTATTCGTCTTAACCAGTGCCAATGGCCGAAAACTATGGGAAAACCGAATAAGATCTCATTTTACGCATATGTGGAGGACCAAAATTTAATTAGACAAGTCATCATATTTTCACCCAACAATCTCTCTCTTTCTTTCTCTCTCTCTCTCTCTCTCTCTCTCTCTCTATATATATATATATATATATATATATATATATATATATATATATATATGTATATATCGCATAACCCGAATTGCTTATATTCAAGTGGTTGTCAATATACTTCTATTTTGCTCCTATGTCTCCTCTGTTGCATACCACCATATTTGAGAAAGAAAAGGATGCGCGATATTTTTTAAATTCTCAGCAATAATTAATTAAACTTCTGAATTGAAAACTGGTAATGATATATAGAAAAATCATTACCCATACTCAGCACCAAAAATAATCCACTTTCAAATGAATAATGAATTTCTTTATTTCAGACTTCCTGTCCATCATGTACAGAATTAGAAGTTATTGTATTGGATTGGCTCGTCAAAATGATGGATCTTCCTAAAGCTTTCCTTTCGACGTCTGCGGGATATGGTGGGGGAGTGATTCTGGTGAGTTATATCTATCTATCTATCTATTTATCTGATACAATGTAGTTTTGAGATATTTTTGGATAGAATGTATGTAAATATAAAAGTGGACACCCAGTGGCGACAGTCTGTTTCATGCTTAAACGCAACCTTCAGACCATCGGCAGTTTGCTTTTAAGATAGCAGTTAAGCATACAACAGACTTTGACCGCAGTGTTCACACACACACACATACATTTGGAGTTCTCTACGATAGTTTTGTTTATTCATATCACATTAAACTCTGGTTCTTAATCATATCAAACTGATTGCAAAAATAAATTCTAATAAAAATTATTGAGTCACGTAAACTTTTATTTATTCATTCATTTATAAAACTGTTTATAAAATAAATAAATTATATTGTGTGGCCTATGAACTGAAATGCTTGGAGACTGCCAATAAGTGTAATAATAATAGCAATACATATGACTGTTTACTTCAGCAAAGAATATCGAATCTTTGATTATGCTTGCAGGGGTCTTCCAGCGAAGCAACTCTTATTGCTGTTCTGTCGGCGAGGACCAAGTTTATAAACAGAATCAAAGAGAAAAACGCTAACATGGAAAATGGTGTGACACTCACTAAACTGATTGCATACACTTCAAGAGAGGTAAGAATGATGAATGATAAAACAAAGAACATGACAAAAGCAGTCGGATCAACGAGCTCATTCCTTTTGTTGATTGTTTTGTTACCAACCTCCTCCTGGTATATAAACCATATGAAAAATACCTTCTTTAAATTCGACATTATCATTCTAAGTCTTATTCAAACAAGTGAAATCATCTTTTTGTTCCTTTGGTCATCACACCGTTTCAGTCCAACCATTCTACTGTATTTTTCCTCATGGAAAATACATTGTGGTATTTTCTTAGAATATTGGAATCCTTCTGCTGCTTTTGTTATTACTGCTTTCCGGTCTATCCAATCTACAGCCTTCTTATTATTACCTTATCTTATTTTGAGAATGACTTACCATTGCATAGTTTCTTTGAATTATTGGAATCTTTTCTGTTGTTTTTGTTATTATTAGTTTTCGGCTGATCCAAGCTACAGCCTTCTTCTACTGCTCTTAAATATCATCAATTTGGCTTTGTTTTTTTTACGAGTTGTTTATTAGTAAAATACAAGTTTGCGTAGTTGCAATAAAAAGCGACTGAAATTAAGATGAATAGGGTACTAATTGAAACTTGATTTTTAATATTTTATCCGTTTGTGTGTATCACGTTTAAGTTTTGCAAATATGGCTAGACACTATATAACACAACGGAAGTACTTGTCGTTGTAGTGTTTTCGGGAACTTCTTTTTTAATATCTAAATTTTTCTAACATAACTTATTTCTTTTTATTCATTTTGTTTATTAATTTTATACATGCAAATTCATATTTAATGTTAATATATAATCCTTGTACGTACCCCTGCTATCTTAAATCTAAACACATGTGCAATTTCCATAAGCACAGCTAATTAGTAATTGACAATGCACTGTCTACTAATAAAGTCAACATAACAATACTAGTAGCACAATGCAAGCAAACATTAAAAATGATAACATCAGCTCTTCCGGAAAAAATAAAGATTAGATTTGAGCTTTTGCAGTCGGTAGGTTTTCGTAGCCAAACCTGTCAGGCAGCTGACGTGTTAAAACATGATTTTTCGAGGAAAGGAGAATACAAATTTAACTCTCATTGATATGTGTAGAATATCACTGAATATAATATGAAAGAAATAAAAGTAAAAATTTATAATAATTTATTAATAATAATTCGCTTAAATCGCCTTGAAAACTATAAAAAGTAGAATAACTGTGAAAATAAGCTGTTTCTCTATTTTTCAGTCACATTGTTCAGTGGAACGGGTATATATGATTGCATTGGTCAATTATCGAATCCTAGACACTGATGAAAAGCAAGCGTTACGTGGCGATACTTTAAAGAAGGCCATCGACGAAGACAGAGCGAAAGGATTGACGCCATTTTTTGTAAGTATTTGATCCCGTATCCTTCTGTGCAAGACATATACTTCTACAAATCGCCAATGTGAAAAAAAAAATCACCTCCACAAATTCCGGGATATTTTCTGTTATAGAGAGGCTGACGATACATCTAGTGAGGTACATTTTTGCCTGGATGACTAACGCGATGTTACCTCTGGTTATTATAAAAATGTCCATTTGTTGCGGGTGATATATCGGTCTGGAAACAGATATTGAATGATAGAAGACAACAACAAATAAAACGATGACTTGAATAAAAAATATATATTGCCAGGTGTATTTTCATGAAAGAAAATACATTGACAAAAATAAGGTTATAGCGTACGAGGCAAAAATAACTCTGGTTAAATAACTTTAGATTTTATCGACCTGATGACGATGTTAATCTTAATAATAATAATAATAATAATAATAATAATAATAATAATAATAATAATACAGAACAATTAAAGCTAACCGCCAAGACACCGTTATTAGAGTCCGCAAACAAAAAAGCCTCCTTATTGATATGACACTCCCTGCAAACAGCAATGTATCTTTGAAGATCTTCAAAAAGGTATCAAAATACAAAGACCTTGAAATCGAAATCTCAAAAATTTGGCACATGTGAACATCGACAATCCCTGTTGCGTTTGGAAAAGATTCCAGTAGACACATTGTGTGTGTATGTTTTTTTTTTTAATTGGTCAATAGAAAATGTCATGATGCCATTTCTAATCTTAGGTCTCGGGGCAGGACCCGGAAAGAAATGTGTATACAACAGAAATCAAAAGAAATAAAATAAAAATCATCATCATCATCTTCATCTTCATCTTCATCTTCTTCTTCTTCTTCTAGTTATTATTATTTATTATATTTAAGCTCTACCTACTTTAGCATTGAGTCCTCGGTTTATTTTATATTTTAAGCTTAATATATATACCTTTAGAAGAGTGAATTATACTCTTCCAAATTTTCTATTAACCCATTCTCTATTTTGTATAAGGCTCATTCCAAACACCATTTAAAAGTGTTGGAAGCTGTATTTATTAAATTACAATAATCTTCTTTATATAAACAGAGGGAGAATTTTTTGCGGTCACTTCATTTTTTGGAGGATCGTCCTTATTAATTCCTTTCATATTTTATACTTGCGCTGAAGTATTTACAACTTTTGAATTTATGTATATTTTAATCGTTAATTTACATGTTTTAGACGCACACCAAATCTTCCTCCATATTACTTATGATATTCATACCAACTTAGTTGCAATCATTTTGCTAACGTTGGTCCCTGAAAGAAGTATTAGACGCTTTGGTAAAAAAAGGACACTAAACAGTGTTTGTTTAAAACAGTTTATGCATTCTGTGGTATTAAATTGGTCTATCTATCTATCTATCTATCTATCTATCTATCTATAATATTATTTTCTTTTTCAAAATAGGATTCCATAGAAAATGTCCATGTTTCAAAACTGAAACTAAATTTATAAATTTAATTATAAAAATTAAACTTGAAATCCATTGTCTTCTTCCATTGTTTAAGCGATGATAGGAGTAAACTTTCAAAGAAATTTACTTCATTTATTTGTGCAGACATATTGATATTATGAGTTGTTTTGATTAAGGAAAATCTATTTTAAATTAGGGGTGGCTGGGTTTTAATTTCCCAAAACAGCTTATGTCCAGTATATGTTACTAACAAAGTCAAATTAAGTTTAGGTGGGGTGGGGTGTCTGCTAACAAACGTATACTTCCGTTCTTCAGTGAGTCGTCTGGGTTTTCATTGATAAAAAAGATTTTCAAAAAGGGTCATTTAAATATGCGCAAGACATATTATTAATAGTTAAAATCCGTCCTGGGTATGACGATATACTACATCCGCGTCCTTGGTAAGACGATAAAATACGAGCAACAGCAAGGCCTCTGATCAGGAGGTTTTGAGGAGTGTGAAACTACCTCTTAATTGCTGTTTCTCCCAGGTCCTCCCTGACTTGGGGTGGTAGCACCTGTTGGAGTCCCATCTATGGGCATATAGTTAACCCCCAAACTGCGGTCAAAGCACTATGAAAGTGTAAAAATAGGTTTTAATGCCAGCAATGCATTTTTGAAGAAAAAATATTACCAGCAATACATTTTTGGAAAAAATATTACTAGCAATAAAAATCTTGTCGGCATTAAATAACCCATTGAGGTTGATATGCCGTAATACAAAAGAAACTAAACCAAACCAATGCTTACATTTTATTAATTAAATTTTATTCTTATAGATTTAAAGTACCATTCGAATTTATAATAACTAATAGACTATACAGTATTTTTACAAATAAATATATTACAATTTAATTAGTAATTAAAGATTTAATATAAAAATGTATGTTTCATCTCTGTTCTTTATTATTTAATTTTTTCCGGAATTAATTATTACTTAAGGAAAATATTTGACAGTGCCTACAAAAAATGGCTATTTCATTTCTTTGATTTAGTAAATTTTTATTTTTCAGAAACTTAATAATAATTTTTAATGTATGCACAAAGAACATGGATTATTTAATGACCTACAAGCTCTAGCTTTTCTTATTAATTTCCATTTTATTGTTGTTGTTTCATTGATTTCTTTTGGGTGCCAGAAATATTTAGATAGGGACATTTGATTTCGGTATTTATTATGATTAAAGGACGTTTGTTGTTGGCTCCACCTTCTTTTGAATTCATTTCGCGTGCATACAGTGTAGAATTTAACTATATCTTCAATAGATAAGATATTGGATTGATAAATTATTGATTCAATACGGCATTTATTATTAAGATGTCAGTTTCGAGGATTTCTACAGTTATATAATTTTTCTTTATCTTCTTTTCTTTTTATTTTAGGATCTATATTTTTCGAATTTGGTATAAGTGTCTAAGATATTAGTATTGTGCTTCTTAACAATCATTTTTAAGTTTTCAGTACAATTGTAACTTAATTTTAGCGTATTTTTATTAAAAATTGTACTGGGTTTATTTTCTCTATGAAAATGTTTATTGATTAATGCAAGGAATTTTTGTCCTAACTTATTTCTTAGCATTTGGTTGTATTGGGGGGGTATACCAAATGATTTTTCTATTTCTATTTTTTCTATGGTGTCTATTTTCATTTTTTATATAATTGCATTTTGGCCATTTATAGGCACTATTCTTTTGAGCTTTATTATAGAAATTACTACGTTCATAAATATGTTCACATTTGCTGAATTTGTACTTATTCTTTTTCAATAGATGAAGGTATATGCTTAATTATAGATGGATGTTGATTAGACTTAGGGTGTTTATACAAAGGATTAGTATTGGGCTTTTTGTAATGTAGGTATATATTATTCATTAAATCTAGTCTTATATCAAGGAAGTTAATTTTTTTCATTTTAGTATTTACAGTAATTTTCAAGTTTAGGCATTTAAGTTCTCTAAGTAATAGTTGCTAATTTTGTGTAATTTACACGACATATATATATATATATATATATATATATATATATATATATATATATATATATATATACAGAGTGCAATGAATAAATTGTCATCTAAATTACACAAATATGAAAATAACACTATAACACTGACATCTAATTTTAACAGATCCATTTACCAAAATGACACAAAAATATCTTGAAATACTAAAGATTAAATTTATTCAATAAAATTGCCATTGGCTTCCACCACGCCCTCCAGACGACGTCAGAATATCCTGTAACTCTTCTGGACGGGCTCCTTGTTTAAGATGGGGAATACTGCCATAATCCTTGCCTACAGTTCATTTTTGGTGTTAAAAGGAGGTTTGTTGGTTTCTCGCTCAAATGCATCCCGCACATAATAATCAAGTGAGTTGCAATCTAGGGAGTTAGGCGGCCAGATATAAGGTGTGATGTGATCGCAGAAATTGTCTGACAGCCCTGACTGGGTTCTCCGGCTTGTGTAGCATGGTGAAGCACTACTTGCTCAATGCACTTGATGTAGTCCCACATATTGAGTCTGAGACCCTCACCAACAAATGCGGATGTACTTTTCTTATCAAAACAATCAGAATGAGATTTCCGAGCTGCCATACTTTCTTACTCACCATTAGACTCATCCAACTCTTTCAGAATCCTCTGACCTGTCCTCAAATTGACACCCAAACATTCTGAAATGTTCGTATAGGAGCTTCTGGTGTGAATGCCAAACAGTACAGCATGCCGTTTCCCTATTTGTGTTGGAGTGAATTGCGTCATGGTGCTCGACTGATTCTATTATACTGTGCAATCAACAAAGTTAAAAATGAACAAAGGGCATGCGCGAAATTAAAAATATAAGATGGCGAAAATTTACCGATCGCACGCTATATATATATATATATATATATATATATATATATATATATATTGGGCTTATCGCCCTGCTTAGGGTGAAATGATTAATATATATAGAAATATGTGTTTGTGTGTGTGTGATGCGGTTCTTTATTTAGGACTTCATCGAACCATTAATCATCCGAGAGAACCCTCTCTGCCTTCGATCATTATGTCTGGTGCTGACCTCCATGAAAGTGACTCGTTGCGCTTTTTCGGAATGGGAAAATTCGAAAAGTGGAAATACTATATTGAATCCATTCCCAGGTCAGCTGTTAAGAAAGGTGGTTCACTGTGTCGTGCGAGATGATTTTTTCTCTCCAAACTCGATCTTACATATCTATAAGTCTACCATTCGTCCACGTTCAGAATATTGCTATCACATATGGACAGGTGTCCCTGCTATTTACATTGAACACCTTGATAAAATCCAAAGAAGAATCAGCAACATTGTTGGTCCTGATTTGGCGGATCGAATTCAGTCACTTTCCCATCGCCGTAAAGCTGCTTCTCTGTGCCTTTTCTATAAATATTTTCATGGTAATTGTTCAGATGAGCTCTTCGTTATGGAATCTAGACCTTTTGAATTTAAGCATAGTACTAGATTGGCGTATAGATCTCATCAGTTTACAGTTTAGCTAACTAGATTTAGCCGTAAATTCTATGCTAACAGTTTCTTTTCTCGTACTTCTCGCTTGTGGATATCCCTCTCAGCTACATGCATTCCAACCAACTTTAATCTGTAAAAATTTAAATGCAATGTCAATCGCTACCTCCTGTTCTGATGACTCTTTTCTCTTCCCGCTCATTATTAATGTTTTTGTTCCTCGTTCTTTCACACCCTGTAAACCCTTGTGTCTTAGTGGCTATACTGCCTTTCGTGGCGTGATGCCGATTTAAAAAGAAGAAAAGTAAAACATGTTATATTGTCTAGCACGTGTATTTGCATGAACGTAAGCATGATTTTATACCGATGACCTCCTAAAGGACAAAACGCGTCAGGTAAATACTTTTACCACTGATTCATTCTCGTATATCAAATCGTAAAATGAAAGTCATCCTGGACTGTCCTACTCTATTCTTAATTTTCATCAATGACCTTCTCAATTACATCATCTCTCAACTTGATATCTATGCTGATGACACAACCATTTACTCCCGTCACAATTGTAAATCGATAAGGTCAAATTGGCAGTTGATCTCACAAATGATCTATAGTCTGTTGTTAACTGGGGCAAAGAATGGCTTGTTAGTTTTAACGTCTCCAAAGCAAATTGTATCTCTATCAATCACTTGAAAGACGCCTTCTTGCCTCCAGTCGGCATGGCTGATACTAACCCACATGAGTGTGACTCGTTACTCTTCCCTGGTTCACATTCTCGGCTAACATGAAATAGAAAGATTATATTAAATCTATTGCTAGGTTTGCTTCTAAGAAAGTTGACTCATCGTATCATGCTGGATAATGTTCTCCTCTGAATCTATCTTTCATATTTATATGTCTATTCTTTGTCCATGTTTGAATATTGCTGCTACATATGATCCGGCTCTTCTGTTGTATATTTAGAGATATTTGATAACATTCAAAGAAGAATCTATCGTCTTGGCTTTTGTCACTTTCGCACTGTCGTAAGGTTGGCTCTCTACGCCTTTTCTATAAACAATTTCATTATAATATCAGGTCTCATCAATTCACAGTTGAATTGTCTAGATGCATTTGTAAATTCTATGCTAACTGTTTTTTTCTCGCATTATCTTCCTTGTGGAACTGTCTTCCAGCTCCATGCTTTCCAGCCAACTTTGATCTTCAAAAATTTAAATTCAATGTCAATTGTTATCTACTGTTTTCTTGATTACTCTTCTAATGTTCTCACTTCTTAATAATGTTTTTTCTTTTTCTTTCACACTCAGTAACCACTTGTGTCTTAGTGGCTTTACTCTCTTGCATGGGGTAATATGATTAAAAAAATATTTCCTTATTAAATTAACAACGTTTCAAAAAGTGAAGTGGGTATTTCTTCAATGCAAAATTCAGTGAAATAAACGGTTGTTATTTTTCTCTCGTTGAGTTGTCACTGTAATTAACGAAATAAGATGCTTTGATGATTCTATCAGTAGAATTAGGTACCCTACACTGTTCTGTATGTCTATAATTAAGATGTCAATGTCTCTCTTCTTATCTTTTCTCAGGTATGTGCCACTTTGGGAACCACTTCATCCTGCGCATTTGACAACTGTAAAGAAATTGGAATTGTCTATGAGTATTCTTTCAATTTTCGGATTATACCTCCATCCCCGAATCCTGTAGCGCCACACAGCTCGGCCGTCTTGGTAACTCCGATCATGCCGTGGTATCTGTTAACATTTCCTTCAACTCCACACCCCGCAAAGAACCTCCCATTACTAGAACCTCGTTCTACTACCAACGATCAGATTGGTACTCATTCCGTGACTTCCTCCGCGATGTCCCCTGGGATGTTGTCTTTACACTCCCTGTCCAAGAATGTGCTTCTGAGGTCTCATCTTGGGTTAAAGCTGGAATCGACGCTTTCATCCCCTCAAGGAAATTTAAGGTCAAGTCTCACTCCTCCCCTTGGTTCTCCTCTGCTTGCTCAGCCGCCATTGCCCATAGGAACCACTTCTTTCACATATTTCGTAGCGACATGTCGGACTGCAATAGACGTCTCTTTGCCTCCGCCCGTAGCGAGTGTAAGCGTGTCCTCAACGAAGCTAAGTCAATATTTGCTGCTCGGATGAGGGATCGTATTGCATGTCGCAAATTTGGCTCCAAAGATTATTGGCGGCTCTACAAGAGTGTCCTGAACAATAGAAAACCCTCCATACCTCCTTTATTCAACCAGTTCGAGGTCTTGACCTCCTCAACCGACAAGGCTGAATGCCTTGCTCGGAAGTTCTCATTTAACATTTCGACGCTCGACTCCACCGGTGTACCCATACCAGACTTCCCTCGAAGAAGTGAGGCACTATTGAGCGGCTTACGCATAACCCCGTCATCAGTACTGGGTATTATCTCCAATTTAGACCCCCACAAGGCTAGTGATGGAGATGGCATACCAGCCATTGTCTTGAAGAAATGCGCGCCTGAGCTAGCACTCGCCCTCTCTAAACTGTATAATTACTGCCTCAAGGAATCCTGTTTTCCTGAATGCAGGAAGTCCACATCCATTGTTCCTGTCTTTAAGAACTCTGGAGACCCCTCTGACCCCTCTAATTACCGTCCTATTAGTCTCCTACCCCTATTCGGCAAAGTCTTCGAAGCCCTAATCAACGCAGAAGTGGTTAACCACCTTACCGCACACGACCTTCTCTCAGACAAGCAATATGGTTTCCGCTACGCCCGTTCTACAGCTGACGTGCTTACGTCCATCACTGAAACCGTCTACCAAGCACTTCAAAATAACGGTGAGGCTCGTGCCGTGGCCCTAAACATCTCCAAAGCGTTTGATAGGGTTTGGCATGCCGGCCTCTTTCGTAAGCTCCAGGGTTATGGTATTACTGGTCGACTGTTTGATCTAATACAATCATTCCTGTCAAACCGTGAATTGAAGGTCGTTCTCAACGGATTCTCCTCCAGTTCCTATCCCACGAACGCAGGTGTTCCCCAAGGCTCCCACTCTTTTCCTTATTTTCATCAACGACCTTCCTGACGCCATAGGTTCCAAAGTTGGCATCTACGCGGAAGAAAATACAATTTACTCCTGCCTCAAAAACAAATCTAGTATCGCTGACAAAACTAACCTGGCCGTGCGTCTTGAAATGAACCTCCAATCGGTTGTTAACTGGGGCAACAATTGGATGGTCAAATTTAACGCCTCAAAAACTAAACTGCTTTCCATTAACCACCATAGAGATCCTTACCTGCCCCCCATTAGAATGTCTGATAGTCAACTTCTTGAGAGCAACTCCCTGCATCTGCTCGGTCTCACGTTGACTGCTGACCTGAGATGGAACAAATACATTGAGTCAATTGCATCGTCCACCGCGAGGAAAGTTGGCTCTCTGTGCCGCGCCAGGAAATTTTTCTCCCCTGAATCGATACTTCAAATATACAAAACGACCATTCGCCCTTGCATGGAGTATTGCTGCCATATATGGTCTGAGGCACCTTCTGTTTACCCCGGAGTTCTTGACAAGATCCAGAGACGGATATGTAATGTGATTGGCCCCGATCTAGCGTCTCGTCTACAGTCACTCTCTGACAGACGCGCCGTCGTTTCTCTCTGTCTCTTCTACAAATACTTTCATGGTAATTGCTCTGATGAGCTGCTTTCACTGGTTCCCAGTCTCCATGAATTCAAGCGCCCTACGAGGCTGGCATCCCGCTCTCACCCTTACACTGTAGAAACTTTTAAATGTAGCCGTCTCTTCTACTCCAATAGCTTCATACCTCGCACCTCTCGCCTGTGAAACAACCTTCCCAATTAATGTTTTCCTAATAGCTACGATCTCCAACTATTCAAATGTAATGTCAATCAACATCTCCAGTTACCTTGATCTACACACTATCCTTCCCTTCATCCTCTCTTCTATCACTCCTATGTGCTCTTGCTCCAAATCTTCTGCAACCCCCCTGCATCCTAGTGGCTTCATGCCTTGCTTGGGGAGCAATGCTTAAAAAAACAAAAAAAACTTCGACATGAATTTTTCCAAAGACCCATTAGATCAACGGTGTGCTATGCTCAGTAATTCTTAGGTCAATTGGAAAGCGGTTAGTTCTTGTTAATGTCCTCTACATGCAACATTGGACAGGTTGTACTAGGTTACATGCCACCAGCTGCAAGGAACTGACCAAAATTAATCTACTGATCTAATTCCCAACATGGATTAACTTTGACAAGGATATTTACCCATAAGTTGGATAAAGTGGATTAATACCTTTTCCAAAGACACTAGTGCGAATTTAAAGAGTTTCAACCTGGTTCACCAATTCCGTTTTCTGGAAGAGACCAAACTGCTCAGAGGTTTTTCTGTTGTTTTCAAGATTGATTCGCGCCATGTCAGTTTCCAAATTATTTGTTAAGCATTTATTTATAGAAATAAAAAGTTGCTGTAGGGGTGTTTGTTGCCTCTCCATATCAGCAAATGTGACTCATAGTTTCAATTGTAGGTAGTAGTACAGACTATCCAGTCTCACCAGTTTTCGTTACTGGCGTCACAAGGTACTTCTGACTAAAGAGTTGGTTTAATTATTGTTTTCTGGCCATCTGTGCTATTATGAAATCATTGCTTAATTTCAGGTGAACAAGAAGATATTTGGATGCATATTGATGCTGCCTATGCAGGTAGTGTCTTCATTCGTCCAGAATATCGGCCACTCTTGGACACACACACACACACACACACACACATATATATATATATATATATATATATATATATATATATATATATATATATATATCAATTAAAAGGTAAAAGGCAAAAAATTTCTAAAAATTTAAAAAAATAACCCACATCCATCCATATATACATTTAACATATAAAAATAGATGGGTGGAATTAATTTAAGTTTTACTTAAAGAACACTGAGAAAGAAAACGTTAATAATCTTAAAACCCCACGGAGTTATTAACGCGTATCTATCTCTTAAGTTTACATATATACCTTGGTATATTAATATCAGAAAACTGTCAGATTTTGTATATCAGTTATTTAGAAAAACTTTTACCTACATTGCCACATCCACATATATCAATGCATGAATAAAGTTTGCTAACCCATATTAAATGATCAAAAAATATATAGAGCATCACATAAACATACACAATGATATATATAGATAATCATAAGAGTCTTTCCATTTAACAGTCATATCCGATGTTCGTGATCCAAGATGGAACTGTTACAGGTAACAACACGTTATAAAACTGTGTTTATGTTTTAAATCGTTTTTTTATGTCTACATTTGGAAATGATATCACTACGAAAATTTAGCGACTCGTCTTGATTTTATCTTTAATAATAAAATTTTTTCGGCAAGCATAGATCACACAGATCGCGGTAGTTATTAGGGGTTCTAGGTCTTGATAATAATCTCTATTTGAAATGCGGGGTTAGTCTCTTATCCACCAGATCCCAGTAGTGTTTGGATAAGGAAGTTTGATTTTTGAGGTATTGATATTTAAAAGAGCGTTTATGGTTGTATAGACGCTGCTTCCGATCACCAGCGGATATACCTATATATCTTTTTTTCTGGTTGATATTTTCTTCTGGGAAGATTATTGCCTCGTATATCAACATTCTCATGCATACATTTTCCCCCGATTGGACAATTTTCTTTACTCCTACAATTGCAGGTGGGGCTACTAGATCGAGTTTCATTACTGTGGTAGTTTTTAAATATTTTACAATTGTGGGAACATATAATTTTCTCCATGTTCCTTACACAGGAATAACTAATTTTCAGTGTCTTCCGATTGAAAATTTTATGTAGTGGATATTTACTATGAAAGTGTTTATCTATTAATCTTAGGAAGAAACTTCCTATATCAATGTTAGAAAGCCTGCAATACGGTGTGTTAAACCATATTACCTTCCTCTTTCTGTTTTTAGATTTATAATTATTATGATTTTCTAGTTCTTCGTTATAGTTTAATCCTGTCTAAAACCACTATTGTTGAGGGCCTGGTTGTATATAAATTTATTATTGTTAAAGATTTTTTGGGCTAGAAGTTTTTGGGGTTGTGATCTATTACAGATTTAGGGTGGTTAGAGTGGAAATTGATGTATAGGGGTGCCTGATCAACTTTATGGAAGGGTTTAAAACAGAAACACCGCAGGCGTAATATTATATGGTTTAATGCACCTTTTAATCGTAATGTTCAAACGAATATCGGAAGAATTTTCCTAAATTGATTCCATAAGCACTTTAGACGTTCACCGACACTAAAAAAAATTAAAAATTAACAAAAATAATGTTAAGATCAGTTATAGCTGCGTTAATAAGATAGACAAATCCATATCCCGACAGAAAATCATTATATAAAAAAAATATATTTGAAGCTAGGACAACGTAAATTTTTCTAAAAATAAATGCAACTGCCGAACAACTATGATGTCCTTAAACGGTCAATTTGTGACTGATAATACTGTATATGGAGCATACATTCCGGTAACAATGTTAACTTTTGTTTTGGTTCCATTGAAAATCCGTGGAAATTTCATTTCTACCTTCATCGAATTATTTTAGGTAATATAAAATAAAGAAACAGCATTGCCCTCTCTAAATATTTCTGGAAATAAAAGTATAATTGGTAGTTCTAATTTTATCAACTGGAATATTATAGCAAGAGCAAAATGAAATAGATGCAACTTATGTCTTGTTGAAAAATTTTAACACTTAAATAACCCGAGCTTATTAAACAAGAGAAATGAATTGATGCTTTACATGTAGGCATGAAAATAAATATCTACTTAAATATGTTGATCCAGATTAATTTTTAATGTAAATTTTTCATTTTTTAATCTAAATTACTATTTATTTTTAAGATAAATTATTTTTTTACATGAGAACAAGTAACCCACCCTTTAATTAAAAAATTAATATTCACAACTCAAACATTTTTTAATTTTCTTTTTTTACATTCATATACAATCGCGTTTATTTTAAATGCCAAATACAATTTTTAAAATTAAAAAACTGTAAACCCAGTATAATATAAAACTGCGCCAACATTATGATAATCTGCTTTATTCTTTAAAATTCAAAATAACATAAAGATCTGACCATAATCAGCACCTGAATATTGCTTCCTCCATGAAACTCCGAGTCGTTTTAGCGGTGAAGGATAATATGTATATTTATTATTATTTACATAATACTCGGTTGTATATATTCGATATATCGAACACTGTTTTTATTAGAATCATCACTCTATGTTTTATATATATATATATATATATATATATATATATATATATATATCGTTGTAGCATACCTACGGACGATAATGTGTATGTCCTCATTCACATAAATACACTACTAAATAATGCAAGTTGGTCTGCATTTGGAGCTGTGCTGGTCAAACTCTCTGCCTCCGGGCAGAGAAGATTCCCAGACGAAGCTATGTCCAAGGGTGAGTCTTATCACGGGAAACAGCTACCCGACCCCGTTTTATTCCGGGTCTACGGGGAATTTTTCGCCGAGCCTACGTGCCCGGATACCACACATTAAATTCGGCCTTGTCCCACATCTGACTGCGTGGGGCGGTTGGTAGATATCCTGCAGTTGGGATTCGTCTCCGGCTGTGCTGGTCAAACTCCTTGTCTCTGAGCAGAGCGGATTCCCAGACGTGGCTATGTCGAAGGGCAGAGTCTCGTCTCGGGAAACAGCTACCCGACCCCATTTATTACGGGGTCTACGGGGAAGTTTTGGCCGAGCCTATGGGCTCGCATACTTCACATTAAATTCGACCTTGTGTCGCATATGACCGTGTGGGGATTCATTGTGGAATTCACTTGACTCAGTTCTACAGTTGACTACTTCTTCTACGCACCGCTGGCGAATCTTATATGTGTTGTTCGTGCCGTAAGTATTATCGTTCTTCACCAAACTTCGTGTGTTTATTCTATTCTTCCCTAGGTTACAATATATATATATCTTGGAATTTAAAGACCCTGACAGTGGTTCAACATTTCCGGCTTATTTTCGTAGGTTTGAAACAATATTTACGAAAAGGTGCAAACAATGGTCCGACGAGGAAAACATTACTTTATTGTTGCAGAAGTTGGGAACAAAAGAAAATACGAAATACACGAATTTAATCCTCCCAAATAAGTCAGAAGAAATGACATTCAGCGAAACAGTGGAAATTTTGTTTCATACTCGATACAAGTGTCTGAATATCGTTAAACAAGATGATGATGATTTTGTTACATAGGCAGGTACGGTTAACGCACAGTGTGAGGCGTTTAAGTTGAAAGAGTTGTCAAGCGACAAATACAAGTGTCTAATTTTTTTGCAAGGTCTAACGACACCAAGCGACAAAGAAATTAGAACAAGAATCTTCTTGATCATGGAAAGAGATCCAGAGATTACGTTACAAAAAGTAACTGAATGTCAACGAATGATAAATGCAAGAAAGACACTATTCGGATTGAGGAGAACATTTCGCGAATACAAACGGTACGACAAAAGAAGTGGATACAAAATGAAAGAAAAATAATATGCAGTGCCTGTGGAGGACAGCATTTCAAGAAGGATTGCTACTTTAAGGATAAAAAATTTTATAATTGTGGGCGTGTAGGCCATAAAAGTTCATATTGTCGGACAAAACAGAGAAATGAAAAACCAAAGTCTCAGGCAAAAGCGAACGTAGTTTTGTCTAAACACGAAATTGAGGAGGGTCAAAGAAGGAAATACCTCAATGTAAAAATCAATGGGCAGACCGTAAAATTATTACTCGATTCAGGAAGTGATATCTCTGTGATAAGCGAGCTAACATGGAAAAAATCGGTTACCCACTGTTGACGAAGACAAACAAAATTGCTGGAAAAAGACTCAAATTTCGAAGTGAATTAAAATGTAATATTTCGTTCATGGGAAAAATTCACAAATCGAAAGTATATGTGCTCCCTGGTTCAGTAAACCTCTTTGGTACAGATAGTATTATCAATTTCTGGGAATTACCAGTAAATGCTTTCTGTAACCAAGTGAACGTCAGAGAAAATTACAAGACGAAGCAAACAGAAAAATTTGTTACAGAATTGAAAAATGAATTCCCTCGTATTTTTTCAAACGGACTAGGTCTGTGCACAAAAACAGAAGTCAACTTTGAGTTGAAAGAAAATGTGAAACCAATTTTTAAACCGAAAAAAAAGTTCCATTTTCGGGACTAGATTCAATAAATGAGGAGTTAGAAAGATTGGAAAAAATTGGCGTAATTTCAAAAGTGGATTACTCGGAATGGGCGTCTCCAATCGTTTATATAAAAAAGAAAAAACAAAAAATCAGAGTATGTGCTGATTTCTCGGCAGGCCTGAACGATTGTTTAAAAGACTATGCATACCTTCTACCGTCTCCGGAGGATATATTTACTAAATTGAACGGAGGTAGAGTGTTTTCAAAGTTGAACTTGTCGGAGTCTTACCTTCAGGTTAAAGTCAGTGAAGAATGTTCAAACAGTACCTGACAATAAACAGCATAAAGAGATTTTTAAATTAAATCGTCTCCCTTTTGGATTGAGGGTAGCTCCAAGCCTATTCCAGCAAATAATGGACACAATGTTGGCTGGTATGGATTATGCGTTCGCATACTTAGACGATATTTTGATTAAAAGTGAAAACAAGGCCCAACACAAAACGCATATTAGAGCAGTATTTCAGAGAATTGAGGAATACGGGTTTAAAACTGAGTGATGAAAAATGTGAGTTCTTCCTAAAGAAGATAAAATATTTAGGGCAGATAATTGACTGCAAAGGAAGAAAACCGGACCCAGAAAGAGCTGAGGCTATAAAAAATTATGCCAGCACCTGATAATGTGGCTAAACTATAGGCGTTTCTGGGATTGGTAAGCTATTGTAGTATTTATATCCCCAAAATATATGAAATGAGAGCCCCTTTAAACAATTTGGGGAAAAATGGCACAAAGTGGATATGGTCGAAAGAATGCGAGGATGCTTTAAAAAAAATAAAAAAACTGTTTATTAGCAGTCCTATTGTTGGCGCATTTCGACTCGAACAAGAAAATGACTGTAGCAGCAGATGCTAGTAATGACGGACTAGGCGCTGTATTGCTACATAAACTCGAGGACGGATCTACGAAGCCAGTAGCACATGCCTCGAGAACGTTAATGCCCGCGGAACGAAATTATAGCCAAATCGAAAAAGAGAGTTTGGCAATAATCTTCGCTGTAAAGAAGTTTCACAGATTCATATATGGAAGACAATTTACTCTGCAAACAGACCACAAACCGCTGTAAACAATTTTTGGTTCAAAAAAAGGTATACCAACTCACACGGCAAACCGACTACAGCGTTGGGGTATAATTCTATTGAATTATATGGAATATGTGTCTTCAAAAAACTTAGATCACGCTGATGGGTTGTCGAGATTAATACCGAAATATACAGAACCGCTGAAAGAAACCGTAATATCGGCGCTGAGAGACGGAAGTGAATTGTCGGGTCTGTTATGCAATACCATTAAAGAACTGTCGGTTACTCTAGATGATGTGAAAAAAACAGCGGAAAACGATGATTTCATTAAGAAAATGAAAAAGCAAGTCTGGTTGAACGAGAAAACAACAAAAAAGGAATGAGTATGTCACCTTTTTCAATATGTAATCTGGTGTTACTTTACGCAGACAGTGGTAATGTCGTGTACATTACAGAAACAAATTTTAAAAGAATTTCACACTTGTCATCCAGGAATTTCGCGAATGAGGTTACACATATTGGCCGAGGATGGACCAGGACATAGAAAATGTGGTGAAACAGTGTAAAGGATGTCAACTGGTAGCAAGGGATCCATCTGTAAAGAGTCAATCATGGCCAAAGACAGATGTTCCATGGACTCGACTGCATATCGACTATGCAGAACCCATAAATGGATCGTATTACCTTATTGTGGAAGACAGTTTTACTAAGTCGCCAGAAATTATGTGCAGACATCCAACTGCGACAAATACTATAAATGCCCTTAGTGAAATTTTTAGTCGCTTCGGTCTCCCTAAAACTTTAGTCAGCGATAACGGAACGCAGTTTACAGGAAGTGAATTCAAGAAATTCTGTACAGCATTGTCCATCGATCACGTGACAACACCAGTGTATCATCCAAGATCGAATGGACAGGCAGAAAACTTCGTGGACACATTTAAACGAGCCTTGAAGAAAACTCAAGGCGTCGACACGAATGAACAGAGTATTCAGAAACTTTTGGCAGTGTACAAAATCACGCCAAAGCCGAATGCGACGTCAGCATTATCGCCAGCAGAGTTAATGTTTGCAAGGAGAATACGCTGTTTCGACAGGCTGTTGCCTAGTCCGGCGAAGAAAACTGCGAAGAAACAAAACTACATGACTAAAGTATATAAGCCAGGAGATAAAATTTTCCTCAAAAATTTCAAGGTTGGAAAAGCGTATTGGGAATAAGGTGTAATAACCAAAAGAATTAATCAAGTCATATACGACATTCCCTTGTAAAAGACATTGGAATCAGTTAAGACCCAGACAGACTACAGAGGTCGCGGAAAATACTGAAGAGATTCCAATGGAAGTCTTATATGACGCCTTTGATATTCCCGTGCCAGTGAGTCAACATTCGCCGATGGAAGTATCCCCGACCTCAAGGCCAGAGGTACCAGCGGGTCAAACGCCACGATTGCAAGGAGGATTGAGGCGAAAAAGGCTTAGAAAAAAAATTAATCGTTTATGTCCAGACCCGAAAAAGAGGAAGTATTAAAGCTAAAATTCACGGGAGAATTTAGCTCAGGGGGAGGTGATATAATGGAATATGCGTACACCTGTGTTCCCCCTCACTGGAATATAATTGACTGGTGTCCGTCATCAATACCGACGGACGTGTAGGAGAGTCAGAAGAGAGCCTTAGTCTGAGAGCTAAGTCTATAACAATGCCCATTGGACTACGCCATTGATCTACACTTCTTACCTGCGACTACGATGCGTACCAGTCGATTACTGCTACCGTATTCTACTTGGTTGTAGTAGCCAAAACCACTTAGTTACTTCGTTCAATTATATCCCTTTGCGGGACATATTATATATATATATATAATCGCCGCTTAGCAATTTTCTATGTCAAAATAACAAAATATCATATTTGACGGTGGATATCTTTATTTCAAATCTGTATAACCATTCTGAGAATAGCTAATGTGAGCCGAAAGCTTAGGACCAACTTAATAAAAAAAATATCCAAATGTTGGACAATTTTTGTCTTTATTTTCACCAGAAATTAAAGCAAGCATTCGACGATTAGAGCGGCCCATGATCAGACATAATAGACATACATTTTCTGTTATATTTAATAATATAGGTTTAAATAATGATCTACTGCCCCAATGCAATATATATATATATATATATATATATATATATAGAATACATGCGTATGAAACTTATTTTAATATATTCATACTTTTGCTGGAAAAGTGTTTTTATCTTGTAGATATGACTGATTTATTTCAATTCTTGCAGGATATAAAACTGGCTCATAAATTCGGGGAGTACTTAAAAAACGACCCTAAATTTGAAATCTTCGGTGAAGTCATTATGCCGCTGGTCTGCTTCCGGTTGAAGGTCAGTTGCTTTCAAGATTATCCCGATTTTAGACGATAAATTGTCTCGTTATTTGTTTTTGAATTCGGCATTGCATTTATACTCATGTGTCACATATGCGATGGTTGGCTGGAAAGTTCATAGGCTGACTAAAATACAAATCTTATTGGACGCACCAATTAGTAGACTTAAAGACATGCAAATGTACCAGAATACAACAGCTGGTCAGCCACCTGCTGTATTCTGGTACAATATTGTATTCTTAAGAAAATTATAATTCACCCATTTATTTTTATTTTACTTAACTATAACTCCAATAATACAGACAGTAATTATTCGTATATCTCGAGCCAACAATGGTTTCAAATATTACAATACCGAATATAACAGGTCTGAATAAATATTTAGTGTGGTCAAATTTATCTGATATTTAATAAACTATAAATAATTGCATCCTTTAACAAGTTTAAAAATTTACTTAGAGAAAAATCTTTCACTTATTCCTATTCAAAACGTAAATATTTGGTTACATATCAAATCAAAAGTCACATTAATATCTACCTTCAGATTACATAAAAAGTGATCTACTTATATCTACTTAGAGTCAAACAATTTCATGCTAGTTTAGCCATTAAATTAATGGCTTTTAAAAGAAAATTAGGGCTTGTGGCCATTTCAGTTTGAAACATCGATTCTCGTTCGACCACAAAAGTTCAGCAACATCAAGCTACAGAATATCAGGTGCTATAAAATTGGATGTGTAGGTATTGTAACGGATAACAGTTCGGAATGGGAAACCTAGTTCGAATTCCAGTCGAGTTCATTACAATCACTTCTGCACAAATACCCCTGGGAAAGTTATGAATCCTAATCTTCTCCCCCAGCTATATGTTAAATAGTAGGAATATATCCGAAAATCATTATAATTCGAAATAATTGTTAATATATTATCCACTCGCAAAAAAAAAGAATTATTCTTAGAATCAACGAATAATTTACAAAATAATCAACAAAAGGTTGATGAATCGAAAGACAATAAGAATTTAAAGTAAATTAATTAACAACTTAAAAAAATGGTAGAAGGCAAATAGATCAATAGTTCGAGGTGTGAAATGGTTCACCTGGGTCCATAAAAATATATATATTATAATGGCATCCCTTGATAAGTGGATTTAATCATTGCAAAACTCGAAGTCGAACCAAGAAAAAGCTGGGAAAGATTTGCTAACGCAAAATTAAAATGTTATTTCTAATTAATGACTAAAAGTGAAGACACGCCATTTCACCCACGGGGTTTAAAAATCTGATTTATCGAAATGACAACCGATGTGAAAGGCGTAGGTGAGATACCAAGAAGGACGGACGAATTGCCTACACCCACAGGGAAGTAATAAGGGGACGTATATATTATACGGGTGAGCCAATACCAGCAACCACTACCTGTAGGAAGTAGCGATCCCCAAATTTTTAGAAGATAATTAATTTTCCAAAGCCAGACTACAAAGAAATTTTGGTGGGAGACAGGGAAAATACCGGGTCTCCCAAACAAGTCAGCTCCATGCGAGTATTGGTTAAAAGTCAATATAACCAGGACACTGAAACAGTTCTAGAGTTGCCGGACAGACATGCAAACGAGACCAGACAGCAGGAGGATCTACCAAATCCCACGTAACTTGCATGAAAGAGCATTGCCGACTTATCTTAGCTAAATTGAGCAAAAAGTCACGATAGAATTCAAAGTGGGAAAGATTGCTATTTCTGTACAAAGAACGATATAAACCACTTAGAAAATGGACCATGAAAAAATTCATGTCTTTTCTTTATTTCGTCTGCAAAAACATTTTCTTTTATTTTCCTTTGTGACATAAATTTGTCGTGATTTGAACCAGCGCTACAATTACTGACGACAGCTCAGTCTTTGCTAGCTCCGTGATCAAAAAGCACAACGTGGGGCGTAGCGGGGTACAGACTAGAAAGTTCTTTACTTTTTGTATTCTTCAGTCATTATCAAGAATTGTGAGGTATTTGTCTGTTTATGAAATGGTTTGAATTTTTCCTCAATACGCCATAAATACCAAGCTAACCGTAAAATTTTGAAACCTTTTTATTTAAATTCAGTCAAAGAAGACCTTTTTATTTGGCGCATTTCCTTACAAAATTCTCTCCAATAAAATTAATTTATGTGTGAGTGTTTCATTTATTTTTATTTTTCAGGGCAGCAACGAAATTAACGAAAAACTAATCCAGAACATAAATGAAGATGGACGAATACACATGATGCCCTCCAAAATGGGCGACACTTTCTTCCTGCGTTTTACATTTAGCACAACCCGTACGCAGAAGTGCGACATCAATTTCGCCTGGAAGGTCATCTCCGAAGTGGCTGACAATGTCCTGAAGACGACCTAATGAAGCAATTCATATTCTAAGCCGTTAGAACATTCTGTTGCTTTGTCTATTTATTTTTTGCCCATCAGGGATCATAACTTTATTATTAGTAGTAGTAGTATTGTTGTTTTTGCTGTTGTTGTTGTTGTTGCTGCTGCTGCTTCTGTCGCTGCTGATGATTTTACCCACTCTTTCCTTATTGGCTGATTATACTCTATAAAATAAAATGAAAATATATACATGAATTAAAGACATGTCAGTTTGGTTTTAATTACTTGAAAATAGTGGACTATCGGATGTTCTAATTCATTCTTTATGATGTTAACTAATAATATTTGTTTGTTGTGATAATTTGATGCAAGTTTAAAAATAATCACCTGTATATAAATTCTTTGATATCAATTCATTAAAATATTTCCAGGCGATGAATTGTGAGCAGAAAATACAAAGTTTATTCAGTTGAAAAGCATTTTTCTTCCAAGAAGAATTTTATTTGTATTAAGTTTTATTTCTCTCTTTCTCTCTCTCCTCTCACCCGTAGTCCTTCTTTCTTTCTTTCTTTCTTTCTTTCTTTTCATGTAGATATTATCGGATGTGGGTATGCTATGAACTGGACAATAATGAATGACTGAAGGGAGAAATGAATAAAATACTCGGTTCCAATAAGAATTGTAACAATTTCATATTCCCGCTTATTTTTTCTCTCTCTCTCTCTCTCTCTCTCTCTCTCTATCTATCTATCTATCTACGAGGTTGGGCTGAAAACTTCATAGGCTGACTATGAAGAAGTGATACTAGAGATGTGAAATTTTGCATGCATTAATTTCTTAGTATTAACTACATTAATTTTTTTCAACTTCAAAAGGGAAAAAACTGAGGCCATCTTCTTCCCTGCATATGAAACAACTATGGCAAAGAGGGATTTTCACCACATGTATTGTCTCTTTGATTTTGGCTCACCATTCATTCTGGGTTAGGAAAAGTTCAAGAAAACCAATTGGATCTGTCTCGAACAATGTCAGATTTTCCCGTGATGAGATCTTCCAGTGCGCTTTTGATTAGGTGTCAAAAGAAACAGAAACCTTCGTCATGCCAAATTAATTGTGCAGAATATTCTCAAACTTTCTTACGGGATATGCTAATGGCAATGGCTATTTGATTTATAGTTAATTGCATGTCATCTAACCCGTTCGATGTTTGTTTCTGTGGTGGCACCTGCAGGACATCCAGATCTTGGGTCATCTTCAAGATTATCCCTTCCCCTCCTAAATTTACCCTCTCACTTTTGCACTGTTGATAAAGCTGGAGCATACTTGGGAGCTAAACCCTTTTCCTTAGCGTACTTAATAAAATTACCATAGCAAATTTTGTCCATTTTCAAGGGAAGAAAGAGTAGTAGTTGTTTTTGAAGTCTTCTTTGAACATCCAAATGTCAGTTTACCTGGAAGCATTTCTTAATAAGCAGAGTTGAAATTAATGCATGCTAGATCTCACTGCTCTAGCATTACTCCCTGATAGTCAGCCAAATGGCGTGTGTCCGCCCGTTGAAGATTGTGTTGTGAAAAAATTCAAGAAATACAAATTCTGACTTGCACAAATGTGTTCACCTACATGAAATCTTAGCGATTTGTCCGCAAATCACGGAGTTATTTGCATGATACAGCAGTAAAATGTGCATACTATTCCATCTTATTACAATACTTTTTATCGCAACACTCTGGGTGGAGACACACTTCATTATTAACATGGGATTGCTAGTTTATTTCAATCTTATTATTTTTGTTTTTAATTGCAACACTCGATCCCAATACAATCTTCATTATTAATATTTTATTACTATTTTTGTTCAATCTTATTGTTGCTTTTTATCACAGCAGTCTGGGTCAATACACTCTTCATTTTTAATATTTTGTTACTAGTTTTTCCATTTTATTATTGCTGTTTTTATAGCAACAATCTGGGTCGATAGACTCTTTATTATTAATATTTTATTACTTGTTTTATGCCATTTCATTAGATTTGTGTACATGCTCCATTTGTTGTTAATATTCCATTACTAGTTTTATGCCATCTTATTTTTTCTTTTTATCACAACATTCTGGCATAGTAAACTTTTCATTATTAAACTTTGATTATTAGTCTTATTCCATCTTGTTATTGTTGTTTTATCGCAACATTCTGGGACGATACACACTTCTTTTTAAAAAATTTATTTCTAGTTTTAATCAATCTTATTGCATGTGCATTTTATCGCAGCACTCTGAGACAATATACTCTTCATTATTTATATGTGATTACGAGTTTTTTCATTCTATTATTGTCAATTTTTTCGCAGAACTCTGGATTGATACACTCTTCATTATTAACATTTTATTTGTAGTCTTATTCCATCTTATTAGAGTTGCTTTTTATCACATCACTCTGGGTCGATACGCTCTTCATTTTAATATGTCATGACTAATTTTATTCCATCTTATTAGAGTTGCTTTTTATCGCAACCTTCTAGGTCGATACCCTATTCATTATTAATATTTTACTTGTTTTAATCCATCTTATTACAGTTGCTTTTTATCCCAATATTTAAAATTACAACTTTTCTGTTGACGATCTTTTGTACAATTAGTGGATTTGTTTCTTCAACAGATCTGATCAACATGTTTCCTCACTTGATTTGTACCTCCTTTCTCACTTCTTGCTGAGCTTCGCAAATCTGTCCTATTGTCAATTAGGATCTGTAGTATCTATTGATATTTCGTTCCAGTTATTTATTAAACAGGATCATCCCATACGCAAGATGTCCTTCCTGTATTAACATGTTCACCGGGATTCACTTAGCGACCTTCTTTGTGACGCCCCTTGCCTCTCTGATATTCTTAAACTTCCTATTGAGAATTTTGATAGTGAGGTTTCTTCTTGGGTTAAAGCCGGCATCGATGCTTTTGTACCATCTCCGGAATACCAGGTGAAACCCAAATCCTCTCTATGGTTCACACCGACCTGTTTAGCCGTCCTAGCTCACAGGAATTAATTTTTTCCGGCTATACCAGCATGACAGGCACAATCACAACAGACACCTATTCGTGGCTGCATGTAATAAATGTAAACGTGTCCTCGAAGCAGCTAAGTTTATGTTTACTGATAGACTGCGACACCGTATAGCCTCTAACAACTTTGGCTCTCGCGACTACTGGAGGCTCTGTAATAGTGTATTAAATAAGAGTAAGTTTTCTATTCCTCTTCTTTCCACCTAATTTGTGATGTTGACATCTTTTGCTGCTAAAGTAGATTGTTTTGCCGGTAAGTTCTCTGCAAACTCTACTCTTGACTCATCTGGAGCATCCCTGCCTAACTTCGCACGTAGAACTGGGTCTCTGTTGATGATATGCATATAACGCTTTCCAAGTTATCTGCTATGATCTCTAATCTGGATCCCCTCAAAGCATGTGAACCTGATGGTATCCCTGTAATAGTCGCTACTGTTCTCTGTAAACTGTAAAATAAATATCTCGCTGCTTCTTTCTTTCCTATTTGTTGGAATTCCTCCTCTGCTGTCTCAGTCTTTAAGAAGAGGTGAACGGCCTGACACTTCGAACTATCGATCTATTTTCCTTCTACCTGTTTTTGGTAAACTACTTGAACTCCGCATTGTTTAAGAACCTCACATCGCAGGGTCTTATTTCAGACATGCAATATAGCTTTAGGTTCTCGAGGCCAACTTATGATCTACTAACGATTATTGCTAAATAAGAGTCTATCAAGCTTTAGATAAGACTGGTGAAGTTCGAGCTCTTGCTTTGGACATCTCTACAGCATTTGACAGGATTTGACACACCGATCTTCTCCACGAGTTGAAAGGCTATGGTATTTCCGGGCGAAAAGTTGTCCTGATTGGCCACTTTTTTAAAATCTTTTTGTACTATTGCAGGTGCACGCCAGGGTTCTATACTTGGAACTAATTTGTACTTAATTTTCATCAACGACCTTGACATTAGCATTACCTTGGTATTTATGTTGATGACACAATTATTTACTCCTGTCTTTATAATAAGTCTGATTAGTACGATAAGGTGAAGTTGTCAGATGATCTAAAAAAAATGTATACAGTTTGTTGTTAACTGGCGCAAGGAGTGGCTTGTTAATTTTAACGCCTCCACAACGAAACTTCTCTCTATTAATCATCGGAACAACCCACTTCCTGCCTTCCATCAACATGGCTGACAATAACCTCCATGAGATTTATTCGTTGGGCGGGCAAGATGTGACAGCAATAGATTCTGGAGAGAAATATTTTCTTGCACGACAGTAGTGTACCGAATTTCTTAGCAGCTAAACCGAAAATTCATTGGTAGCAATGGCAGAATTTAAATTTGTTTCACAAAGTACAAGAATATCCAGCGACCCTTCCAAGAGAAAATATTATACATTGCAGAAGTTCGTACGGATACCACGAATATTAGAATAGAGAAAGAAAGATTGAGGCGGATGGAAATTTTTGTTTACTTATGTTTCATTGTATTTTTCATGATATTTGTGTTCAGGAGAAAAGGAGAAAAGGCCAAAATAATTATCACTATCTCTCATCCATGTCAATAAAATCAAGCTAGTGGGTGGCTGAGACCAGAGCATAATGTGGCCTCATGGTTGCCTACCAGAAATACATTTAGAAACAATTATTCATGCGCAACAAATAGCCCGGAATTATGCGACTGTTAATCAGAGCAGCCTTTCTCAGTGCTACCGAAATGTTCGGGTCCCTAAAGACCAATCGGAAGTAGCAGCCAGCAAACTGCCAACTCAGTAACATCATAATGAAAAGTCACAGCTTCTGATTAGTTTGATCACTAAAAATAAAGACAGTTAAATCGTCATGACCCTGGCCGAAAAAAGAAAAAGAACCAGTGAACCGTATCCTGAACAAGGAACAATACGCGTAGAAGGAATATATATATATATATATATATATATATATATATATATATATATATATATATATATATATATATATATATTCTGCCCATGTGTATGTATATATATATATATATATATATATATATATATATATATATATATATATATATATATATATATAATTATTTATTCGAAAATTATAACATAAATATGTTATAAAATCAACCATTTTGTTTCAACACTTCTGGTGTCTTATCAAGTGATGTTGTTGAATGTAGAATAAAGGGTTTTAAAAGGTTCAAATCAATCAACCCCCTCGCTAAGAGGAGACACTGTTACATAAGCTAGAATTACCAATCAAAATACAATACGAGAATTCAAAAAACAACGATATGGTTATAATAATTATTTAATGCTTTAATGTTGGGGTTAGACTAAAATAGAATTTATTCTAACTAATAAATATTAAATTATACGATAAAATTTTAAACAGATACATTTGAATCATAAACAGAGGCAGGGTAGGATGACATCTTGCAAAAGACATACACAATCAGATTATAATACATAAACACTCAGACGTATTTAGATATATACACACAATTATAATTTTCAAATAAATAATTGTATTTGCTTTACTCTGTATTGAGCACTCTTTTAAGAATAGTATTTGTTGGTTATTGGAATTTATTCCGTATACACCAATCATATACTTGGGTGTGTATTATATATATATATATATATATATATATATATATATATATATATATATATATATATATATATATATATACCATTGAATGAATTAAATAAAAATACAAATTAAACAATTGTAGCTGGTGGTGTTTCTGTTTTCTAATTCTTCCACCCCAGTAAGCTCTTGTGTCTTAGCGGCTTTACTGACTTAGTTGGAGTGAACTTGCTTAAAAAAAAAAACAAAAAAAAAACACTCATTTGTAAAAAGCTTCGGTAAAGGATTAACTAATGTGATTATGGTACGATTCCTATATACAAATTAATAACTTTTTTCTCCTAAAGATGGGCGTGTCTAAGGAAAACATAAAGCATATAATTTTCTATGAATTCAGGAAAAGCAATAAAGATGTTGATAAAGGGATATAAAGCGACGTAGGTAATGGTTTAGTTGAAGTGAACATGTTAAAGTACAAATCGAAATAGACCTTTTTTTCCAATGAAATTTTAGTAAACTGTTTCATGCAATCTTATTGGTGTCGTCCATTTTGAATCCACCAGCCAATGTGACAAATGCAGTAGACATCTATTTTCGGGTGCACATCTCGGTAGTCAAATATGTAAAACTGACAATATTATCAAGTACACCTAATACTATTAAATGGACGGGAAATTTGGGATAAATAATAAACGTTTCATGAGCATTAGTAAGTGGTAATCCACAGGTAATACTGGGGGCTACATTGTAAAAAGGACAGGATAGGAACATGGAGACTTCTATGTTATACTTCACTATGAGGAAATTGTCCAGCATTCCCTACGATATAGGAGGAATGGTATCAAGTAACTGCTCTGTATTCTTTTCTTCATTTCTAATTTTAATTTTCCTGCTACTTAATACTTTGCTTAGCTTTTGGAAAGCATCTTTCTCTGTACCAATGCGCCTTTGGATTACGGTGTCTCATTTTCTATCAGCTATTAAAATCGCTTCCTTGATATTAGGTTGGTGCAAAAATAATTTCGTTTTCTAACATATGTTACTATGTGAGAAAACGAAATTATTTTTGCACCAAACTAATATTTAATTTTTGTACTTGTTTCTTTTCGATACTCTTCAATTTGCAATTTTCATATTGGGCTGTTCCATTTGGTGACAACCATATATTCTGGCTAATCGCGGTTGAGGCTTTTCCTTTGCGCGCTACGTTTATTAAATATTAGGTTGGTGCAAAAATAATTTCGTTTTCTAACATATGTTACTATGTGAGAAAACGAAATTATTTTTGCACCAAACTAATAACTAAATAGTGAAGGGTTAATATGAAATCAAATTCAGGCTACCCTTGGAGGAAATATGAAATCAATTTCCTGAACATGAAGTGGCCGTATTTTGAATTCTCTACACCAGATATTAAATTTCAGTTAATTAATATTTAACGAAAAATATATTAAATGCAAAATATAATATGAATGTAATTAGTTTCTTTTTGGACTATCTACTCTCGGTTATTACGTTAACCTGTTAATAAGAATTAGTTTATGTAGAATGAAATTCAGGTTCTAGAGGTTCGACGTGGGAGTTCATGGTTTTATTTCACAGGCTAATAAAATATTTCTTTTGGAAGTCATTTATATTATTTCTTTGTGCTTGTTTTGTTTGTCGCATTTTAACGTTAGAATGAAATGTTAATTACTATTTTCAAATTTATCGATAATATAGAGTTGATATGTTTCAATGATTAGATAATTGAGGATAGAGCTGAAACGTTTGGGAGAGTGAATAATATAGACACAACTAATGTCTTTGAAAGAATGGATTATCCAGATGGGACTAAAATATTTTACAAAATGGATAACAGACGCAGAGATGTTGGTACAACCAAAATGGGATCAAATTTCCGAAAAAATATATTGTCAATTGCACTTCGCAAATTTACAGGTAATACAAAGGTGAGAGGTTTTGGAAGAATAGATAAACTTGCGATGGACAATGATGTGCTTCAAAGAATGGTTGAACCAGGCACAACTGACGTGTTTCGAAGAATGGCTGAACTAGATACAGTTGATGTGTTTCAAATTAATAGATAAATCGAACTTATGGAAACACAGTTTTGCCAATTTGGAGCATTTTAATCTTATAGCGTTTTCATCTTAAAAACGAGAGTTAATTTCTTATCCGTTTTTACTTTAGAAGTTTTATCATGTACAGTAATACCTTTTGCAAGTTTTCTTTCGTCAAATGTGTGTGCCACACATTTGACGAAAGAAAATTCCCTTTTGACCTTTGCAGTGTTTGAAACTATAAAAAGAAAATAGAAAAGCATAAATAAATTCACTCGTTAACAAAGAAATTAAGTGGCCTCATTCCTCTAATGCCACTGATCTCGCTGGCATCCATACTTTAATTTTCTCAATTGCTCAATCCCGGCACTAATCTTTTGAATCAATTCACTAAGACGCAAGGGGATACTAGGTGTGAAATAGAACCAAAAGACTATAGAAGGGACTGGAGACTTAATCCTAAACAGTAAACAGGACATAAACCTTTACTCCTGTTCAATCCAACAAGGAGGAGTGTGAACGGTCGATAAACAAACTTAACTAATCCTATTTACCTGTTACTTACCATCTCTCAGGACCCATGTTGCGCTTTGCAACTCTGTCTTCTTGGAAACCCTGACCATGCAGTAGTGTCTGTAGATATTGTTCCACTCATTTCTTAGGCAAGAACCCCTATTAACAAGATATCTTTTTGTTAGCAATACACTGATTGACATAAAAAAATTCTCTTCGTGACGCTTCTTGAAATAACATTTTTAATCTTCCGGTTGAAAATTGTGCTATGATCTTTTCTGCATTGAGTAAAAACCGGCATCGAAGCTTTCGTATCATCATGAAAAAGATCAAGTGAAACCGCAACTATTTCCTACCCTCTTCAGCCACTATAACGCGGAGTAATCACTTTTTATGGCTATACCAACGTGACAGTTCGTATCTTTTATCAGCTCGCAATGAGACAAGGTTGGTATTTGCTGATAATCTGTATAGCCTCTCATAAGTTTGATTCTAAGATTGACGGCGGCTCTGGAACAGTGTGTTGAACAGGAGTCTTAAATCTCTCCCCTATTCAATCAGTTTGATGTATTGTCATTACTGCTGAGGAAATTCTCTTCCAATTCCACTCTTGACTTTTCAGGGTTTCCCTCTAGAACGGAATCTCTATTGAAATGACAAAATGCTGTTAAACATTGTTAATGACAGTGATCTTATACTCCATTATGAAAATATTAACTTTCCGCTAGTCTGATATGTTAAACTATAAATAATACTATTTAAAATCGTTGTAAAACTTCGTTTAAGATAATCAACGGACTATGAGTTTTATAAAGAACTTGTCAGCAATAATGGAAGCCATATTGAAAAAGTATGAAGTAGAAACTTTGCGATATCTAATATGTTATTCTTCATTAGATTAGGGACCAATTCTGAAAAAAATCAGTTTAACTATATTTATTTCCTGGTTGGGAAATTTTGGGGTGAAGTGCTTTTGGACGAAGAACAGAAGACGGAAAATTTAACACGGAATTTCGAAAGTGAATCGTAATTCCTGTCACTTTTCCGAGTTAATCTATTTTTAGCACGAATTACAATGTGGAAAAGAATTCGACAGAATCATTGTTTTGGAAGACCTTTACTATCGTAGCGAGTCTGATTATCACTGACAACACCAAAACAAAGGCCTTGCCCCAGACTATGCTCATCTTCGTATGTGTGAGTTTGTGTGTGTGTGTGTGTGTGTGTGTGTGTGTGTGTGTGTGTGTGCATATTCACATTCCAATCAGTTCCCGCCAATCTTTAGTGTTAGTCCGTTTATATTTACGTCTAATCATTCATCTTTATTCCGTTTATATCTTATCCATATCCAATTATATCCGCATGAGAAAGGACGGATAGATAGATAGATAGATAGATAGATAGATAGATATGAACAATATAAACAATGTAAAAAACAATGTATTAGGTTGGTGCAAAAATAATTTCGTTTTCTCACATAGTAACATATGTTAGAAAACGAAATTATTTTTGCACCAACGTAATATATCAAAGTAATATCTATATTCCATCACATATATGTACTCAGCTTTAAATAAATAGATATGAAGAGATTAACTTAGACAGATAGATAGATAAACAGATAGATAGATACTTCGATATGAAGAGAATAAGATATATAGATGGATATGAAAAAATGAGTCAGATATAGATAGATAGATAGATAGATAGATAGATAGATAGATAGATCCTATACATCAAACAAATAGAAAAATAGAGGCAAGACAGGGCAATGCTATGTGGGGCGGAGCGGTTTGCAAGAGAAAGTATAAAAGTAATTGAGATCTATTTCAGTCACGAATATCTCACCTGTCGTCATTCGTAAACGTCACTGGCCTGGAACAGAACGCAAGCAGCGAATTTGGAAAACTAAAACCGAATAAAAAAGTTGACAGACAAAAATCAACAGATAATATTCGAAAAGGGGAGTGAGAAACGGCGTAAAGGATACATTTTCTCCTTGTTTGGTTGATCCATTCTTTCCTCACGTTAGCTAATCCAAGTAAGTTATTATGGCTAAATTTTTATTAGAAACAAAAGCCTTGATCAAAACACTTTTTCATATTTATTGATTTTGTACGTGTTCAGTTTTCCCGACATTGATATTTATTTGCTTTCAGTAAAGATAAAGTGACAGCAGGTTTCCTCCATACTTGCAGCACTCTCTTCAATATTCTTGCAGATTTTACAAACATTGTCAGATTACGTTCAGTTCTTCATCATATTTCCTATTCTTCAAGTCTTGTTGTCATTTTTACTGATATTTGTTCAGTTTTTAAATTTATGGGTTAAATAGCAGAACAGTGTGGGTTCTTTAGCTTAGGATGGGACCAATTCCGAGAGAAGAAGAATTCTGAATTCCAAACAAGTCTGAATTCCAAACCCTTGAGAAGGCAACTGGAAACTACTTCACTATCTTTCCCAGTAAGTCTTTCTGGTGTCTCATCCCGAGTCTCTATCCATTTTTCCACTTTCACATCAACTTTGCATTGCGCCCTGATTATATTTGTCTAAAGTTAATCTTAACATAATTGTTAGTTTTGTGTTTTTTTTATTTCAATTTCATCAGGAAATTTTAACTTTAATTAAGTTCATTAAAAAAATAACTGTGAACGAATGAATTATTGTGATTATCGTCTTAAGATTTTGCGCGAGTTTTGCAATGTCTGGCACATATGTCTTTCTAAATTCCAATAATCCTGTCAAATGGAATAAAATTAAGTTTTTGTACGTTAATGTGGTATACGAATGTCACATTGGTGTACATAAATGATATATAGAAAACTGAAAACGTGAGCATTAACGACAGGTTAAACCAAGGTAATTCACTTTCACGCTTCTTTTTGTGGAATCGCCCATATTACTCTGTAGAGAAGCGTCAGTGGTTCTTATTATTTATCGGAAACTTCAAAATCAACGAACAGAATCAAAGGTATAAACGAATATGTTTATTTATTCGAATTCGATTAGAGTGAGTCTCTTGTAATTCGTGTTGGCGAAAGTTCATTCGAATCAGTAGTTGATAGCTTACAGGTCGGACCTTGGTAGCAGTCGAGAGTGTGTTTACTTTGGAAACTTGTTGTACACTGTGTTTTCTCGACCCTCAGAAGGGCGGAAAATATCTTTAAAAGGGCCAGCTTTGCTTTGTTAGAATTGATGGAATTACTACAAACTGTGCTATAATATTCTTAAATTCGAATTTAGATGGATTGGTGCCGCTAAAAGTAGCTTACTGAAATTTGAAAATTGAAATCATTGAATGACTATTAGATATTGAACTATTGGAAAGGCTCGTTTCTCGAACAAAATCGTCAATACCAGCAAGTCGATTATTTACACTGACCTGATTACCAAATTCGTCCGTTTGTTTAGACATAAACCCACTTTCCTCTAAAAATCTAGGTTGGTGTTAATAAAAATCTCCTGGATTTTACCATCAAAAGCTCGAAATTCTCCCTGAAAATTTTCTATAACGGCTTCTTTCTTTAAAAAAAGAGATTTTCCTTCAAGTTTTTATCTTGCTGTAGCAATTCCAAACTTAAATTAATATTAATTTTTAAAATGCTCTTAGAGTCAATGGGCGCCTTAACTCCTTTTAACTCCTTGAAGTTATCGATCTTGAAATAAACAATAAATTAAAATTATTTTATTATATATTTTATTATACTTTGGACTTTACGGTGAAGATGGGCAAAATTATTTTATATATATTTGGACACACATGTCCATAATAACATCACTGAATGGTGAGAACAAAATTATTTATGTTTTTTGGACGCCACTTTAGGTCAATAATAACTTCACTGAACTGTGAAGGCAAAAATTATTTTAATTATATTTTTGGACAAACGTGTCCAGCATCAATCTCACATAACTGTGAAGACAATAAATTTTCACATATAAAAGAGTAGATTATTTTCGAGATATTTTCTCTCATATAAAAGGACAGCAGTCTATTAGATATTTTCTCTCTCGGCGTTTTTATGCCCAAATCTGTCTCGTTTTAAATTTTCGATTTTGTTTTAAATTCTCATCATGCCAACAAAACTGCATTATGAGTTCGACAAATTGTGCACACGCACACAGAACACACACACTCATATATATATATATATATATATATATATATATATATATATATATAGAGAGAGAGAGAGAGAGAGACAGACAGAAAAGAAACGCAATACATAACGAGAAAGAGAATAGAGGATTGCTGAAAAAAAAAAAAAAAAAAAACGTATTCTTTAAGCGGACAAAATTTAAAACATCGGGGACAAAATCCAAACACATATCTGTTTGAAATAGATGATACACTCATCTGAATGGTGTTCATATTCTGCTTGTATTAACCTCATTGCCCTCGAGTTATTCAGGTTAGCTTGTGGCAAGCATGCATGTTCTGAAAGTGGGCAGAGACACCTCTTTTGGCTCCATATTCTTCTTGGTGTCTAAAGTCGGTGCTGGAATTCCTATTTCGCGTCTAATTTTGGGTCGTGCCCATTATCATCAGTTTAACAGACTATTCCCATTATCAGCCAACTACCAAAAGGGAGATGGTATATATATATGTATATATATATATATATATATATATATATATATATATATATATATATATATATGTATATATATATATATATATATATATATATATATATATATGTGTGTGTGTGTGTGTGTGTGTGTGTGTGTCTATAATTGGTAACAGAAGCCATTGGTTTATACCAACGACTTTCGATTCATACTCCTACAATTCACTCTCGTGAGGTCATGTGTGACGTCATGAGATGCGGTGCGATTTTCGCTTCTAGCGTCTTATATGCGCATGTTTATCGTTGCTTAGAAATCTTCTATGTAAACATTGACAGACTATCATCACTGTCGTCTCCGTATATTGTTTAATATGTTGTAATTGACATCTTTGATAATGGCTTAAGTAAGCCGAAAGCTTAGATTGTATTAAAAAAATATGGATCACTACTGTGAATTTCTTTCTTCTTTCAACGATAATGTTATTAAACTTATCAGAAGTTACGAAAAAAATTTACATAAAATAAATAGACAACACTTGTCTATATTATTTAATGAAACGTGTATGAATATATATATATATATATATATATATATATATATATATATATATATATATATATATATAGATGTTTACCTTGAAAGAAACAATGCAGTTATTAAAAAGAGGGGTTAATTTAATGCCGGTAGGATATCGCAGGGTATGTAGATATAGAGTCTTGGGCAAAATTAATGCCTCAGATTTTAAATAATTTTTTAACTGTTTAAAGAACAGTTAAAAAATTATTTAAAATTATTTAAAAGTGTCAAACAAAAATGGCGCGTTTGCGTAGAGATTGTCTTGTCAAATGATTACTATAATCACAGAAATGCAAATACAGTTTAACACAAATGTGTTCACTTGCAAAATAATCTTCGTATATTAACCTTTGATTTTTTTCTAGAGTTATATCCTCATTGAAATTTCCGCAGATATCAAAGTTAAATTCCTGATAAAGCACAAATATGTAAATATTATGAATAAATTACTTTGATCTTTGCGGAGCAGTTTTACTTATATGATAAAAATATTAAAGTAACAGTTTGAATTGATTCAACAAGTTCTAAGATGGAATTCTTGTTTTGAAAACAAAATGCATTCATGGACAAACAAAACAAATGCATTTTATTATTGCTGTTTTTTTATCCTTGTGACACTATTTAGCTATGGTAATTGGCTAATTAAGCATAGAAATTAAAACGAGAAATACGTAAGGCGAGAAAGAGCTATATCGAAAGACAGACCGAGCGACATTTTTTTTAACAAAAAAAAATGAATGGAAAAAGATTTTAATCATTTACAAGGAAAGATACTTTTTCGCAAAAGAGAAAACCAGATTTCAGATTCTGTCAGAATTAATTAATGTCATGATCAGATAGTTACGCGGCAAGGAAAACAGAATTCGGTAAGGAATAAACAAAGCCGGGCCACACATGCGACCGTGGAGGAATTTCAGCTTGAGACCAACCTAAAGAATAGCCATTAATTATCTTTCAGAGATATCATTTAGTTTTGGTTCTTGTGTCCAGCGAGGAGACCCATCTGTTGTATGCCCGGATCTTGACATGAAAAAAGAGTGTCGAAAAGGGGATCATTATTATTGTCAGACATGGTGACTCGAAAATGAGCATCTGGTGATACAAAGATTTTAAAACACGAGAAAAATAAAGAATTTGATTTTCAGGTGTAAAACTACCACCCAGTTTGAAGGTTGACTAGCAGTGATTAATGAGTCGGTGGAGATTCTGCTAAGTGAATTTTGGGTGGCTCAGGATAAGATAAAAATTTAATTATGGCCACGTGGAATTCATAAGAATTCTGTCCGATAGAAAAGAAGGAAAGAAAAGAAACGAGAATTTTTTTTTTTTTTTTTTGGACGATAATTTTAAGAAGGCCAAGTCTAGCCACACCCACGCTGCCGAGCAACCATTGGCTGAGTGGTGGGGTGAATGATAGGCCAAGGTGAACGTATGAGAAAGGAGGGGAAATTGTTGACACACACTAAGATGATTGGTATGAGATACCAATATGAGAAAGGAAGAGTCTAGGAGGATAATTCTCCTCCAACCTCTCCTCACGGACGAGGGAGAAACCCCCAAAAGGGAAAGTGATTGGTTTCCAAAAATGGGAAGTAATAAATTTTCCTGTACTGAGGGCAAAGAAAATTTTTATTGGGAATTAAGAATTGTCAAAGAACCCAAACCACGACAGCCCCCAACCCGGTTTTGGTCGGTGTCCATATAAATGAACTCCCCGGGGCGTTCAGAGTTGAGTTGCGTTGGAGATTGGAGATGTAGACACAGATCAACAGAGAGCTGTTGGTCTCGGAGAATAGCACCTCGCAAGAGCTGACCGACATTTCCACGTCCTTTCGATTTGGTCTTCCTACCAAAAGGAAGTTTTTATTGACGAACGACGAAACCATAACTAGCTTAAGAAACTCAAAAAGTGTCACGAATCCATAGAAACGGGCCGGGAGAGAAACACACCCCTGTATTCAACAGATAGATAAAGTTAATTGTTATTTCGCAACATATTTAAACCTCGTGAGTTTGTTTTATTATTTTCTTTTACTTATGCTTGTGCGATATCACCTTTACTCCGGATTCAGCTTGCACTAAGGCCCGACGCCTGATTGATTTCGTCTAAGATCAGTCACAACGTGGGTAGGTTAGAATTGAGATCAAAGCAGTTACTTCGGTGACCAAGCGTTGGAGGCGAGTTGAGAACGACAAAGCTGTTATCGAACCGGAAACGACCAGATCGACCGGGACATAAGCTGGTGGCAGCGACAAGAAGTCAACCCCAAAATGCTGGTGGAAGAAACCTTCGCGCCGCAACTTGACCACGGGCCGACGGCGCAGTGTCATATATTGACGTCGCGACCTGTGGATGTCCCATATTAGCGCTGGCGCTGCGACCGCAACCACCGGTGGGTGTCACATCCTAACAATCTTGCTACAGACACTGTTCGTCATTACGATGATTTCGTTACTCGTTATATAGTGAAGAAATTTTAAAAACAAAATGGAAAAAGTTCATTTGTGACGCGTTTCATTCGTTAGGACTTCCATCCGACTGGGTTTGTGAACGTCGTTGTGACTGTACATGCACATGAATGAGACACACTGGTAGATTCAAATTTTTTTGAAAGAATTTTTGGGAAGAATTTTTTGAAATCTAGTCAAATTCATCTATATTGTACTTCTTTTTTCTTTCTATCATCTTTGTTTTTATATGTCCCACATTATGTTAACAGAAAAAGTGACAAGAATGGCGAAACATTGTAAGAACTTGGGTATAAATTTACTGTGGCTGAAATGGCGATTAAAGCACATTCTAGACATTTTCATCGTAGTGAATTATTTTCTCTTTTAATTAGAATAGCAACCCTTCTGTCAAAATTGGTGTCATTTTCGTTACAGTGAACAATCAATGCGTTTTGTGTGTTGTTTTTTAAAAATGTTTCTTTTGTGTTCATACTCTTTTGTTTAAACTTCTTGAGGTTTATCCATTATATTCTTTCTGGTAATACTTGCAGTTGATAGAATAAATTCCTTCTTCAAGAGTTTGCTTCTTATTTTGTTTTTGAAACTACCGGCGTCTCTCGTTCATACGCATATACCGTCAAAAGAACGTCAACTAACCCAATGCGATGAAGTCTTAACGGATGAAACGCGCCATAAATAAATTTTTCCATATTGTTTTCAATTTCCTCAATACTGTTCTTGATATAAAAATATATACCGTTATCTCATATATATATATATATATATATATATATATATATATATATATATATATATATATATATATATGTTTGATTCCCTCTTATTTTTATTTTAGTACGAGATTTTTCCATCTTATTAATGTTGCTTTTTATTACAATACAATGGGTCGATATACACTTCATCCACTGTCAACAGACTGAAATCAGAAATAAAGATGTTAACTTCCGGCAAAACGCCTCTTTCTATAAAGATAACAAGATGGCGTGTAACTACTGATATTAATCCTACTAATAACACTCTGTAACACGATTTTTGTCCTTAGGTAGCAACTCTTAATACACATTTCAGTCGCTTGATACAGATCGAAAAAAAAATATTAACTTCAAATAAGACTTCTGATTTCGCTATTTATCTCCCAGCAGTCGAAAAACATATCGACCTTAATATGATATGCAACATATTATTACTACTAATTACTAACTTATTCTTCAGGACGTTGACGATCATATCTCTCCACAATCTCCTATTATTTGTAGTTCTTGATAAATTTTTCCTTTCTGCCAAATACTTACACAAGTTAGTTAGGTTATGCACTGTTTTCCTCTGTCTCTCTTACCTTCAATATGCCCTGTGAGTGTCAAATTTTCTAAGTCCTCTTTCCTCATTTCCTCTCCTAGAAACTTCAAATGCCTCTTTCTGATGTAATACATAAGTATCCTTTTTGTTTCCATTTTCTTTAAAACTTCGTTGTCGTTCACATGTTTAGTCCATGTGATTCTCAACATCCTTCTGTAGAACCACATTCATGTTGTTTTAAGTCTCTTCTTCATTTGAGAAAAATTGCCAAACATTCACTACCATGCAGGAGATGTGGCACTTTCTGTCATCTGTTAAAACGCGTCTCAGATATTTAATTTTTGTACTTGCTTGATTGGGGTCCTTCAATTTGTAATTTGCATGTTGGGCTACTCCTTTTGCTGATAGACATATATTCTGTTTTCGTGCAATTGATATTTACTCCTTTCTTGTCGCTTTTCTTTACTAGCTACGTTTATTAAATAAGTAAAACCTTCACAGGTATGAAATCAATTTCGGTTAATTAATATTTAATGAAAAATATAATATGAATGTAATTATTTTCCCGCCCTTAAGTTTTTTAAGTTTTTAATTTACATTTTTTTTTGGGGGGGGGATTATCTAGTTATGGTTGTTATATTAACTTATTAATAAGAATTAATGTATATGCATGGATGCCGGGCTCTAGAGGTGCGGCGTGTGAGTTCATGGCGTTATATTCACTGACTAATAAAATATTTCTTTTGAAAGTCATTTATATTATTTCTTTCTTCAAAAAGAAAAGGCCGCCATTTTGGATTTGTGTTTTCTAGTCACATTACATAATATTACTAATGAAACATGGAATGTTGATTAATGTCTTCAAATTTTAAAAGAATAATACAGAGCTGATATGTTTCAATGAATGGCTGATGGAGACACAGCTGAATCGTGTGGGAGATAACACAGACACATCTGATATCTTTGAAAGAATGGATTATCCAAACACGGATGATACTTTTCCTTCCGCCTATCTCCAGGCTTCTGGGAATGAATTCAAAGGCGTCACAGCCCAATATAAATTCGCACACCCACTCACCCAGGTCATATTCCGGAGTAACACTCACCAATTGTCCGCACTGCTTCATTTCGAGGTTCTTGACAAAATTCAAAGAAGGATCTACAATGTAATCGATCATGACAGATTATTCTGCCACGAACGATGATTTTATCCTTATAAAGAATAGCATAATAAAATAATAAAATAGCATAATAAAATAATAAAATTAAATTCTCGTTTTATAGTAAAATTTTCTAATTTTGAAGTTGAATCTTCTCCATTCGGAGTTGACATTTAATTGACAATTTAAGTAGAGATAAATGGCAAAGAACATATTAATGCAAAATACTTTCTCTATATTTTGAATATATAATAGAAGTTTTCATAAGAATAACAAAAATTTTAGCATGCAAATGTTTAGACATTTTAATATTTCTTAAATAAGAATTTAAATGACTTTTTAATCTTTTAGAGACAAATAAAATTCATATTTTATTCGATTTACAATTTACATGCAAAAAATAACAACAAAAAAACACGTTTCATTTGAAAAACCTTGGATGTTGATGGTTTTTGTGAAGAGGATAAATCCCAGCTAGAAATTGCCGCTATCTTAGAAATATTCTGAAAGGCAGATATTTTTTTTTTCAAAATGATCAAAATCGGGACGTAAACGCAATTTATGCCAACAAGACGAAAGAAAAATAGTCATTGAATAGGAGAAACAGCCATCAAAAACTGCTGTGCAGACCAAAATAAATATCTACGACAATATAAGTTATTTTCTCGAATCTGTGCTATAATTATATAATATGTGATAGATTTAATAAAGCAACAGTTTTTAACGAGGAAGTGTTTTAGAACACCTAAATATAATTTAGTAAAATAAGTACATGTATTAATATAAGAAGATACGCTATGATCACCGGTGCTATTTTTTTTTTTTTTTTTTTAAATAGAACGCTGCAATATTAATTACTAAAATTCCCGAAGGAAATGCGATATTAACAGAATATATAGGAAGAAAAGTCGTTCAAAGTAATGTGAATACCCTAACACAACTACATTTTAGATGGAAGAGACATGCTTGAAATACTCGGAACAAAACATTATTAAGATGAAAGACCAAAGTATTTTTTTAATTATTTTTTGAAATTTTTTAATCCTTTTTAAAACGTTTGAAATTTATGTTAAAATCTTGTTTTGTTTACGTCATCGGGGTGGCGTAATAGTAACATAGATTTTTTGCGTTTTTTTTTAAACACTTTGATTTAGAAATTCTTGCAAAAATCAAATAATTGTCCGATCTTAATGAAATTTTCAGGACTTATTCACAAAGAAATTATTTTTGAATTTTTTTTTTATAGAAAATTTTGGTAAAAAATATGTTTTTCACATATGTTACTCCCCCATTTCATAAAATTTCACAAAACCCTATTTCCTGATTTTTTTTGTTTTTTGTTTTCGTTAAAAGTAGGACTCCTTGGAGGATCTAATCTTTTTTTTTTTTCAAACTTGCACTATTCTAACTTAAAATCTGCTCTGAATTGAAAAAATGATGAATACAATAAAACTATGACATTATTTAATTAGAAAAGCTTTTAATTGCTTTTGTAAATAAGTTATATTAAGGACATTATTGAATTTTTACAAGAATTGTTTTACTTTTTAAAAAAAATTAATTATAATAATTTATAACAGTTTAAAATCATGTAAAATTCTGTATGGGCTATTTCATGGATGTGATACAGTAATTAAGTGGAAATTAAATTTACGAATCTAAAATTGAAAAGATATATATATATATATATATATATATATATATATATATATTATGTTACGTACAATCGTAGAACTTTTCCGTAATGATAATTTGATGATTCTTAGGCCGTTATTTTCATAATTAGTATTATTCTATTGGTTCTGAATAATATTAAGTTGCAGGTTGTAGTAGGATGATTCTCGTATTTGCGTAAAGCCACGCTTCATAATGCAATGGCTTTTCTGCAGTTATTATCAAACCATGATCTGTTTGTTTCATAGTCATTTCTTTCTTATAGGAATTTTGTACTTCTGTGAAGTCATTTGCTGAGTTTTTTGAAATTGTCATTTTGGATTCATTCTTCTTATATTGGACTTTAAATTCTTTCCATGTTGTTCTACTTATTTTCAAGTGCGAAATAATTTCATTATTAGATTTTGAGCTTTCTAGTATAAATGTGAATCATGTATTATCATGTACTGCCCGTATGCAATCGTGATAAATTATATAAATTTACATAAAAATAAACCCATATTTGAGAAGTTGTCAGTAGCTGCGTTGGGATAATTTTAGTTTAGTTTCAATATTAATTTTTCCTTTGAGGCATATTGTTTTAAGACTGAAACATTCTCAGAATGGCTCTTTCTAATTCTGAATGATAAAGACAGGCGCTATGGAAATAATTATTGTACATTGAACCTTCTATGAAATTTTATCTTAGTTGGATTTTAGCATTCTTTGGGAATTATTATTGTACCAAATATTTACAACTGAATTTACAAGCAATACAACTTAATTAAAAAAAAAAATAGCATTTCAAATCTTTTATATCCCTCGTCAGGAAGGAACGATAAAATGTCCGGCATTGTTTATAGCTATCAATATGAAAACGAAATTGACAAAGAAAATTCAAATTTTGGTTGTAACTGCATTGATTGGCATTAACAGAGATAAATTAGCTATTGTAAAATAAATGACAACCTTGCAAAAATAATTTCTTCTTCACACTATTAATTTAGGAAGAATTTAAGCATCATAAAATAAATATGTATCAACCATATTTCCCATGACGTCGACGAACAAATAAAATTAGCTTGAAAGAGTTTTAGAAATAAAAATGATAAAAGACAACAATCATGACAAAAATAAAAAAAAACATCATTAACACAATCCACAATTATCAAATGCACCTCCCTAGAAACAAAACGGAAAAAAAAACATTAAAAATATAATTCGTTGATACATATCATCAAATGGTTGTCCACCTCGACACTGTGTAATGGTTAGCAAGCTTGTCTTCTAGAACATTTATGACTGAGTTGTGAGTTCAACCTTCATTGGGTGCCCCATACCTTCGGCCTTGTGTCACATCTAATCTACGCATAGACAATCACCATTATCAGCAAATGATTCCAATAGACCTAGCACTTATTATCATCACCACTTATGTACTGTGATGGTGGTTCCCCGCAACTTCCTAACTCTTGTAGCTCAAATTAACTCCTGACTCTTTACCATCCATCTTAATCTCTCCTCTGCCATTTATTCACGCAAGCTCACTAGGAGCGTTATTCGTTCTTTCCCTCTACCCAGCCTTTCTCCAATATGTCCTGTGAGTATCAAATTTTCAAAATTTTACTTCATCATAATGTACCCCAGAAATTTAATGATTTTAAGGATATTTCTATTGGGTTGCCTGGAAAATAATGTCCGATTTTAGAATAAACCTTTTAATTGTGTTCTAATATATTATAATAGTTGTAGAAAATATATGACCTATTTATAATTAGTGGCCTCTTCGTTAATTTTATATAAATATCTTTCAAAATTTAACTTAAATCGTTGTATAACCCTTATCTTAAACATAATAAAAAGAAGAGATGTGATGACGTTTTACATGAGTTCAAGCTTGATCATGATACTTTTCATTAAAAGAGCATCTGCGTGGAGGGTCCAGTGATCGGAAAGTATGGCGCTGGTTTCTGAAGTTCTCCAATGGTGATACGATTCTGGAAGATCAAGGTTGTACAGGTACAACAAAACCCTCGTCAGAGTGTCAGAGATGTGTCTCAGATAATGGTTGTCAGAATTTCAACAATGTCGGACAATCTCAAGAAAATTAGCAAGGGGAAGAAACTCGATAAATGGGTTCCATTTGAACTCAGGATTCGAAGTTTTGAAGTATGTTCGATGATGCATCTGCGAAATTCGAATGATCCATTTCTTGATTGAGTTATGAGGCGAAGAGAAATGGGTCCAATATTACAGTCGTAAATCGTTGCCTAAAAATGTCGAACATGAACAATAAAGGTATGAAAATAATATACTTATCAACAGAAAGTTTTCTGAGAAATTAATGGAATATTTCCAGAAGCAATAAAAACTTGATCTGGCAGAAGCTTAGAGCAATCAAAACAATGTGATAGGGTAAAAAGACGTGAAAAGGAGTTCAAATGGATATAATTATAATGAAATAAAGTATTTGAAGCGTTTGCCATGTTTTCATGCGAGGACTTACGGTTAATTATTGTTTCGTTTTCTTTATCTCTTTTCAGACTCAGTCTAAACTCCATTTCCGGACTGGAAAAGCTTTAAAAACCTTCAGACTAATTAATTATCTGGCTTTTCTCGACTGGAGTCAAAGGTGACAATGAATGACGAAGAATTCGAAGCTGCTGGTCAGCAATTGATTAAATATGCGATTGATTACCACAAGAATATCAGGGAACGTCGGGTCATGTCTGATGTGAAACCCGGTTTCATGCGCAAACTCCTTCCCGATCATGCCCCACATACACCAGAAAAATGGGACCAGTTATTCAAAGATATCGAACGTGCCATTATGCCAGGGGTAAGTAGATATTTACTCGGTTTATTCTAGTCAGACACAAGGCTAAAGTAATGGAGTAAGTAGTGAGGATGAAACACATTAACGGCTATCTGCGAAATAAGCTTATTAATCGAGATTTGAGCCAAATTTGGTGAATCATAATTACTGAATAAGATTTGCCTACTTAGAGCAATGAAACGTAATTGTGTGAGCTTATCTACGTAAGCATTGCATTTACTGTGATCTAGTAAATACATTCTTCCCGTCTTTGCAAAACTTAAATTATATCAATTTCCTAATTATTTTTATTAATTTGTTTTCATATATTTCTCTTCATTTAACGGTGAACTTTAGCAGAACGATGTCAATCACCATAACGCCTTTCTTCCTCACTTTTTGCCTTCTGCCATCATCAATTATCCAGTAGTATCTTTACATTTTTGAAATTTGTCTTCCTTTGAGGCATGAAAGAAAGATCTCTATAAATTTCAAAGCAATGTTCACCAATCAGAATGAGATGCAAAATTTACTTTAAAATCAAATTGTTCATGTATTCATTTCAGTTTATGACGTAAAATAACTGGTTTTAAAGTATTTTTTAAAAATCTGATTCTAATTTTCAAACACTGTTTTGTCTTACCAAATTTATTATCTCAGATTCAAGCTGTATTTTGTAAAACCGATTGCACATACAATAAATTATATAAAGATGAAACCGGAGAAATCATTACAAACAATAAAAGTCAAGTATTCATCTACGGACAACTTAATCGAGATTTAATGTTTATGTATTGGTCTTTTGGATATTGTTAATGGAGATAATGGGTGTTTTATAAAAAAAATAATTTTTGAAAATCGTTTTTTTTTTTTCATACATGGAGAAAGTAAGATTTGATGAGGGTCTCAAGCACTCAGACAAAAACAGAGCAAAAAAAACCTGAATTTTGGACTATTTATCCACATGTGTTTAGAATATTAAACAGCATATTAACAAATTAGATAAATATAATTAAAAATGAAACAGGCATACCTTGTCGTTTGAATGTGACAACATAGATTAAATATATATCCGGGTATATATGAATAAAAGAATTTGGATCAATATCTAACCGAATCAGACATACAAGCAGAAGGCAGTTATCTCCATTGTTAACTTTGAAAATCAGTGAATTATAAATACCTTGATGTCATTCTGCTGATTTCGGAAAACAAAGTTTCCGAGAAATTATTTTCAGTTTTCCGTTTTTGATCATACTGACTCGATGGAGAGCTAACTCTCAACGTCACTTCTAAAAATGTTATCTAATAATTTTGTTGTCTTTTAGGTGACCCACTGGCATCACCCACATTTCTATGCCTATTTCCCAGCAGCAAATTCTCATCCCGCGACTTTGGCTGATATTCTCTCGAGTACAATTGCCTGCGTCGGATTCAGTTGGGTAAGATTACTTTTTGTCTCCCTTTCCTTCTTTGCCTTTGTCTTTTCTTTTCATTCTTTCTTGTTTCTTTCTTAGTCTCCCTTTTTATCTCTCTATCTCTCTCTTTCTCACACGCACAAACAAACACACTCACTCATTCGTTCTTAACCAAATCTCTAACTGAAATCACTTCGAACAACATATTAAACACCACTCTGACAGGATAATCACTCCGAATATGATACCTTCTATTAAGCTGGCCCACAAAATCAAGGGAGGAAGTTGGTAACAGTTGAACTATTGTATCAATAAACCATAACATTTTTGCTACGCACACTAACAGAGAGACAGTCAGGCGAAACAATGTCAGACATGACAACGCATATTATGCTTGAATTTACATTTCAAGCAAGAGCAGTTAAACAGTAAATATTTACAATTCGTTTTAATCTGAAAACATGCTCTAGCCAACGGTTTCCTCTACACATGTTTTAGTTCCTGTGGATATAAATATGAGTCATTACTTTGGGAACACCCCGCGTATATAAGAGGTTAATTCAAGGGTTATAAGTGATGAAATTTAAAAAAAACTAATTTGCGTCTATATATGTCCATCATCCAGTCATGGACACAAATCTAATGTCTACTAGGCCTGTTATCAATATTGCTTTGAAAAAATTTCTCGAATATTCAGACCGGTAGAAGAAAATAAATAAATATACTGCTTAATCAATAGGATATCTAATCAAATATGGGCATCCACTAAGAATAAAGTTTAAGTGATAAAAATAAATAAATAAAAATCTATTATTGCTTTAGAAATTACTTTGTTTATTTTAGGATAAGAAACTGAGTAGATATGAATGTTTCATGAATCTTTGAAAAATTCTGCGCTTAAAGACACTATGCTCGATCGGCGAGATCTATCGTGGCCGAGTTAGTGAAATGCACACCGGATCTAACGACGGTTTCTCATGCTAAAAAGGGACTCAGATTCGAATGCTGCTGTAGAACGCATATTTCTCGAAAATTCAGGCCGGTAGACGAAAATAAATAAATATATTATTTAATAAATAAACAGAGCGACTATTCAAATATGGATATTCACTAAAAATAACGTTTAATTGATAATATATATATATATATATATATATATATATATATATATATATATATATATATATGCGTGTGTCTCTGTGTGTGTGATAAAATATAGTTTTAAGTTATATTATTTTTATGACTAAAAGTGACCAATATCCGGAATAGAGCGGATGTATATATAAAAGTGGGCAGTGAGGTCAACACGGAACCATGACAATCTGTTTTATTCTTTAACGCAATCTTAGCTCGCAGTGTCCATCGCACTGAGGAGCTATGATACAGCGAAACAGTACCGTCTGCGAATTATATATATATATATATATATATATATATATATATATATATATATATATATATATATATATAAGAAAGTACAGTAAGATGTATAATCCGGTGTTCTTGTATTTTTTTTTATTTTTACAAAACAGTGCTCAGTGTAAATTTACAGAGCATAAATATCATAAATTAACAGATGGTTTTTCGCTACACAGTAATAACCATGTTTCAAAAATGGAAGCTAAAAACTTTAAATTTAATTATATAATTAAATTAAAACCATTAATTCTGTTTCATCTTCAAGCGAATATTGGAAAAACTTATTTTTAAATTTACTGAGTTTTAAAAACACATATAAATTCATAATTTACTGTTTCCAAGGATACAGAGGAATCCAATCATTCAGACAGGGTCTGTAGCGTGTTCATTTTTATTAACTATTGTTGTATCAGTTGTGAATTACGTTCGAAAAAGAGGTTAATTTTAGAGTTTAGGGAGGGTAGGGGTTTATTTTTCAACGAATTCTGACATCCGTTAAATGCATGTCGTCTGTGTTTTGTTTTTTTATTAAAGGTAAAAAAAATTTCGGCATTTTTTCCTTGTATACTCAAAGATTTTTTTTTTATTTATTCTATGTGTTTGTGTTAAAATACGTTTTATTAAACTAGAATTTAAAAATATCTTTACTCTTAATTACTAATGGACTATATTTCTTTTTAACACTTTCACTGCTACTCATTTGCCCAGTGCTGCCCCCATCCGGCCAGTCATTTTTAAAGAAAATGCCAAATTTCAACCTACATATTTTATTACACAGAAAAATGGCACCAGTGTGTTTTACAGCATTCTATTTTCATGGATATACCTGGGAATGACTGACTTACCAGTTCAGTAATGGGTATACACATGATATCTTTTGAAGCATTGTCCTTTGTGATTTTACGATAGATGGTGCAACGGGACACTCATACCAGTGGTATGCAAAAAACGTAGGTTTCCGTACTTAGCCAGCTGGAGCAAGATAAGAAAAACGAAGATCTCCGTAGTTAGCAGCGGAAGTGTTAAAACATGTAAATGTAATAGAATTACATTATTTAAAATTATTTTTTTCCTATCAAATATAAGTATGTATATTACCAGCTCCCATTTTTTAATTTTATTTTTAAATTTATTTTTAAATATTATTTAAGGAAAATTTTTGACAATGACGGCAAAAAATAGCTATTTTATTTCTTTGATTCAGCAAATTTTTATTTTTTATAAACTTAGTAATATATAGTTTCTCATGTATACGCAAAGGACATGGGTCATCTAATGACCTACATATTCTAGCTTTTCTTATTAATTTCCATTTTACTGTAGGTGTTTTATTGGATTGTATTAATTGCCAGAAATAATTTGAGAGCGATGTTTGATTTCTGTACTTATCTATCCTAAATGAAGTTTGATGTTGATTGAAACGCCTTTTGAACTCATGGCTTGTGCAACCTATATAGATTTTTGTGTTATCGGGGTTCTCAATAGATGAGATATTGCATTGGTATACTAATGATTCCGTGCAACATTTATTTTGTAGAGGACAGTTATGAAGGTTTCTATAGTTATATAATTTTTGTTTATCTACATCTGTTTTTGTTTTTATTTTTATATTGCCTAAATTTCATTGGTTTTTGTCTAAGTGTTTATTGAAGATATTAGAATTACGTTTCTTAATAATTTTTCTAAGTTTTCAGTACCGTTGTAACTTAATTTTAGTGTATTTTTATTGAAAATAGTACTTAGTTTACGTTAACATCTTTTTTGAACGTAACTCATAATTGATACAACAATAGTTAATAAAATTATCACGCTATAGCCCCTGTCTGAATGATTGGATTCCTCTGTATCCTTGGAAACAGTAAATTATGAATTTATATGTGTGTTTAAAACTCAGTAAATTTAAAACTAAGTTAATCCAATTTTCGCTTGAAGATGAAACGGAACTAATGCTTTTAATTTAATTAAATTTAAAGTTTTTAGCTTCCATTTTTGAAACATGGTTATTAAAAAAAACATATTTTAAGTCAGTTAATTTATAATATATATATATATATATATATATATATATATATGCGGGCTGTTGTGTGTGTGTGTTTATATATATTACATACTGAGGAGCAAAAATATTATGACAACCCACATATAAAAAAAAAAGATATATTTAAGTTAATGTGTCTAATGTCAAAGTTATAAGGGAAGAAAGGAAATTGCGCATTCCCACCAATCTTGGTTGCACTCTAACCGGGAATCATTGTGGTTCTGGGATTTCCACTGAAATTCGCTATCAACATTTGAGGAAGAATTATCTCCATATTATTCAAGGTTTTCATTTTGCCAAAATTGAACGACATGCATCATCAGCCATTAAGACACCGATATCTGAACGCCCATTGGCGAATCAAAATGCTTATCTAGAGAAACAAATTCGTTAGGAACAACTAAAAGCGTGCTGGATTGAGTTGTTATATCCATCCTCTTAGATGGAAGTGAATGATGGACCATCAAGCTGCGGACGAGGAGAAAATGAAGGAAAAATAAATGTCGTTTTACAGAAAGATACTGAGAATTCTATGTTCAGAGCGAGTAAACAGCAAGGATGTCTTAAAGAAAATGGCAACAGGAAAATATAGTTAAAATTCCGTGGGCATATAATGAGGAAGGAGGGTTGGAAAACATAATGCTCTCACGGTGTATTGAGAGTAAGAGAAATACGGAAAGAAAGCGAGCCACTTACTTACTGATCTTGTGTGAATGGAACAGCCTTAGCAAAGGGAGAAAGCAACTAAGGACCACAAGGAATAAGAAGTTGTGGAGAGCCTAGTGAAGTAATGCGGAACATAGAAAAAGAAGAAGAGCTAGAATCCGGGTATTTCAACTCCAAAGAATCGCCGAATTTGTCCTTGATGCCAAATTTTGAAGCGAAAGAACCGTCTATGTGTTCTTACAGTTACTTCATTATAACTAGTGTCCGAACATTGAAGGTTGAGTAGAGATAACCTTGCGGAAACTATTCAATTTTACATTCACATCTCTCGTCATTGGCATGCCACAATATTTGATAGCGAAAAGGATAACTATTAACTAATATTCTAATCCGAGGAATGTCATGCAGCAATAAAGCTGATCGACTATTTTACACAGAAAACCTGATTATTTCAATCTTTAAAATTAATCACTTATGCCTTATTTTCAGGAATCCTGTCCATCTTGTACGGAATTAGAAGTTATTGTCTTGGATTGGCTAGTGAAAGTCATGGATCTTCCTGAAGCTTTTCTTTCAACGTCTCCAGGATATGGCGGGGGAGTGATCCAGGTGAGATTTATATAGAGATTTATGTTTAAAAAAAATATAAAAATCAATTTTCAGAACTATAGGTCAACAAATTTTACAAGAGAATTATGCAGAATAGGAAAAGATAAAATTATTCGTACAGTGTGAAAAATAGAAGTTTTAAACATTATCAAGGACGTCAATATTATACGACGACAAGAATATATGGACTAAAAAAACGTGGCACCAATAATAACAATACCAATATCGACGATACCGTAGACGTAACAATGGGCATCAATATACAAACTCATAGGCATACATGTTATCAATAAATTAACAGATATCATTGAACCAAAAAGACATAGGTTTATACAGGGACGACGCCGTAATAATTGTAAGTAATTGCAACGGAAGAACTACTGAAAAAATAAGAAGACATATCATATAAATCTTTAACAAACTGAGATTTAAAATAGACATGAAATCTAACCTAAAAATAGTAAACTTCTGAGATATAACTTTCAATCTAAACATCAACGCATACAAGAGATACAAAAAAGCAATCAGCAACCCTATATACATCAACAAAAACTCCAACCAACCTCATGTATTTAAACACATGCCCATATCTATAAACAAAAGAATATCGACAAATTCTAGCAACAGAAAAACATACGAAACAGCATTAAAAAATAGCGAATATCAGAACAAGGTAGAATATACAAATGAAAAGAAATGAAGCAAACGCAATAGAAAAAAGATAATATGGTTTAACTATAATAATACAATATAACAAAAATCGGAAAATATTTTCAAAATAATTGAAAAACAGTTCTTCAAACACGACAATCTATTAAAAATCATCAACGGAAATACAGTAAAAACCAGTTACAGCTGCATGGATAAAATGGAAAAATAATAATCAAACACAATAAAACCTACTCAATAAAGACAAAAATAACCGCAACAATACAAACCAACAAAACAACAAATTCAATTGTCGAAATAAAATCATTTACCCACTTAACACCAAATGCCTAACTAATAACATAATATATAAAGACACCGTAACAAAGAACACAAATGCGGAAGAAAGAACCTTCATAGGAGCCATAGAAACATTTAATAATCATCAAACCTTATTTAAAACAGAAAAAATACAAACGCAACGCAACACAACACTATCAAAACAGATATGTATCCAGAAACAAAATTACATCATTATCAAGATTAAATGGGATATTATAAAAAGTAGCCCCACACAATAGTAACAGCAGAAAATGTAAATTAACAATCATTACCTTCAGGGATCAAAACAATTTATTGAACAAAAAGAATGAAATAATGGGTAAATGCAAACATTTAAATAAGCACCTACTTTGCTACCTAAATACTAATATAAAAAGAAAAAAAGAAACCCTTAGAAAACACAAAAAAAATACAAACGCTCTTCACAGTACCCACAACATCAACAAAACAATAACCAGCAAAATAATACCAAACACAAATTACCACAGCTACACTCTTTACAAAACGCAAAACCATACAAACACTATATATATATATATATATATATATATATATATATATATATATATATATATATATATATTTCTTTTCCTCACTCTTGCTCCATATGTTGCCTCCTTTGTAAATCCCTAGCGGGTCTTAAATGCCACTTAAGATTATCGCACAAAATTTCATAACTGAATCAACTAAGCTGTCAGATCCTCATGCGTCGAAACCGACGGGAGAGTCCATTATATATATATATATATATATATATATATATATATATATATATATATATATATATATATATAATAGGGAAGTGAACGTACAATCCAAACACAAGTATCAAACACTAAATAAATGAAAAAACTAAAGTTAAATAATACAACCCACTAAAAACATTTACGTTTAACACAAACACACAGTTAGAAACACGTACAGGAACGCATAAACATACACATGTGAACGAGTGTATGTGATTGCATGGTTGTGTGCGTATATGCGTGCATATACGCATATAAATAGACACGCACATAAACATACACATAAACAAAAAGAAAACAATTTAACAACATCAACAACAAAAAAACTTTTCTTTCACTAATGAAACAAACATAAAACACTAAGGAAAGTTAAAATACTAAACAAAGTTAAATAATAGAACCTACAAAAATGTTAAAGCACTAAGTGAACCAATGCAGCCCGATAAAAGAATATAGATACATTTAACACGAACACAAAATTAAACCAGCTAAACAGTTAACACGAACACACACAAACATAAACATACTATTAAGCGCACATACACGAATACCCAAACATACACGTGCTCGTGGATGAGTGCATACGTGCTTGTGTGTGCGTATGCGTGGATGCATTCATACACATGGGCACAATCATGAACACACACCTGCATAAACACACACACACAACACACAAAATTCCAACAATAACCCAAATTAAATGGTCAACAATTAACCAAAGACCAACGAAAGCAAGGAAAGAAGCAAAAGAGAAAAACAAAAAGAGAAAGGAAGGCGGAAGAGAAATAAACAATCAATCAACATCCATCAAAGATAAAAGAGGATACTAATACCAATAAAAGCACAAGAGAACCAAGAAACAGTAACAGATTAACTCTGTTTCGACAAGAGTTTAGATACATATAGCCAGTAAACTCCGAAGTAAGCATGAGTAAAGTGAAAAAAATGTTCCATATTAATTCTGTTATCGCTCTATATCTTTCTTCGATATTCAGTACTCTAACACAGAGTCTGTTTTTTCTCAAAAACAATATTTCAAACAAGATTACGCGTGTTGGTCACTAACGGTTCAGGTTATCAAACATTGAAGTTGCTTTCAACATTAAAAAAAATTGTCTGTTTGAAGTTGAAATAAAAATACTGTATAAACAACTCGTATTTTTTAATTTTATCAACTTAAAATATTTTTAAACCAGAATGTTTTAATATGTCAAAATTATTTTTTAAATCATATTCACTTGGAAGTATTTTTCAATATGGCAAAAAATATTTTAAAAATATTTAAAATATTGTTTGTTTAAAGAAAGCTGAAATATAAATAAGCACGCACGCTATCACATAGAGGTGGAAAGAAACACTTGGGAAGAGAGAGGTGGAAAGAAACACTTGGGAAGAGAGAGGTGGAAAGAGACACTTGGGAAGAGAGAGGTGGAAAGAGACACTTGGGAAGAGAGAGGTGGAAAGAAACACTTGGGAAGAGAGAGGTGGAAAGAGACACTTGGGAAGAGAGAGGTGGAAAGAGACACTTGGGAAGAGAGAGGTGGAAAGAGACACTTGGGAAGAGAGAGGTGGAAGAAACACTTGGGAAGAGAGAGGTGGAAAGAGACACTTGGGAAGAGAGAGGTGGAAAGAGACACTTGGGAAGAGAGAGGTGGAAAGAAACACTTGGGAAGAGAGAGGTGGAAAGAGACACTTGGGAAGAGAGAGGTGGAAAGAGACACTTGAGAAGAGAGAGGTGGAAAGAAACACTTGGGAAGAGAGAGGTGGAAAGAAACACTTGGAAAGAGAGAGGTGGAAAGAAACACTTGAGAAGAGAGAGGTGGAAGGAGACACTTGGGAAGAGAGAGGTGGAAAGAGACATTTGGGAAGAGAGAGGTGGAAAGAAACACTTGGAAAGAGAGAGGTGGAAAGAAACACTTGGGAAGAGAGAGGTGGAAAGAGACACTTGGGAAGAGAGAGGTGGAAAGAGGGAGATGGAAAGTAATTTAAATCATTATGCTCCCAACGACGTTGGCATGATTCACAGACATTTAGTATTACATAGATATATACATAGATAGATAAATAGACAGATAAATAGAAATTTATGCAACCAACATTTCTACGCAGATCGGAATTCCCATAGTACAATTCAGGCTAGACACCAGCATCACTTTACGATTAATGTGTGGGCTGGAATTGTAGGTGACTCTCTGGTAGGTCAATAAGTTCTCTCAGAACGTATTAGATGGGGTGTCTGCATGGACTCTATTTTAGAACACACTTTCTGAACTGCTGGAAGATGTACCCCTTCAAATACGATGACGCATGTGGTTCATGCATGATGGCACTCCAGCACATTTTAATCACATGGTCCGTGATGCACTGGCTGTCATCTACTATGAAAGATGGATAGCTAGGGGAGGACCACTTCCGTGAGCAGCAATTTACCCCAACGCCAATCTATTGGATTGGTATCTGCGGGGCAACCTAAAACAATTGGTTTAGGCAGCAGACCTTAATAATTCAGAGACGCTTCATCAACGTGTCATAGGGTCCTGCGAATATTTAAAAGTATCCACCAGTGAATGATCCGAACGGATGCACGCGTGTGTAGAAGCAAGCGGAGGATATTTCGAACATTTGTTATGAATTGCTGAGTTCAGCAACGATGACCTTTTCGACATATATTTATGAATATTTTACCTTGTTTTGGTGTAAGCAAACTGCCCCAAAGATTGTAAAAGTGTTTTTGATATATCCCATATATATATATATATATATATATATATATATGAAAAGATATATATTCTTAAAAATTATATATATATATATATATATATATATATATATATATATATATATATATACTTATTTATTCGAAAATTCTAACATAAATATGTTTAAATCAATCAAACACCCCTCGCTAGGGGAAAGGCTGTTGCATAAGCTGGAATGACCAATCAAAATACAAGTATATGAGAATTCAAAAAACTTGACAACGAATTTTGGTTATAATAATTAATTAATGCTTTAATATTAGGGTCAGAGTAAAATAGAATTCATTGTAACTAATTAATATCAAATTTTATTATAAAATTAAAAATTATCAATTTAAAATTTAATTTGTATTAAGTTTAAAAAATTATAAAATTATTTAATTATTATACACACACACATACACACATACACACACACACACACACATATATATATATATATATATATATATATAGCTATTATAAAATTATTTAATTATTTATTTTATATATATATATATATATATATATAGCTGTTGCCATCATATTAGCAGCAATATGGAGGCCGAAAATGTATAGGAAGAAATTAGTTAATCCGCTGGTGTTGGGTATTGTGCATGAGAACAAGAGCGAGACAGCATTTAGTGTTCTTTAGCGAAGCAGATCGAATTCGGTGACTGGTGTCACAGGAAAAGTAAATTGTTGAAAATTGGGAAATTGCCTAAGAAGGACAAACATGGAAAAAGTCAAATGAAATAAAAGTAAGGACTGAATAATTAAATTGTATGGGGTAGTGCGTGCCCCTAATATGTGAATCATGAACCGGAAAAGAAGAAGGACCTTTTAATTCTACTGCATGTTTAGTAGAAACATTATGCATGAAGAACATTTTTGGTTATTTGTTTTTCTCACCTTAAGGAAAGTGGAATTGGATGTCATATACAAGTAAATAACAAGGGAAGGGAGTGATGTGACACTGAGGCTGTGAGGTAGTTAAAATTAATTCTTAGCAGAAAATTAAATATAAACTGGAAGAAAGAAAGAAAGAAAGAAAGAAAGAAAGAAAGAAAGAAAACTGAACAGATGTTCCCTGGTAATATGGAGGTGAAAAAGGGCCATCTGGATTGTCTCATCCCTATGATCTTTAATAATGTACCAAGAGTTACTTTTTCTTATGTGCCGAGTGTGTGGCATGTGGACGAAAATAGATTTGGAGAAATTATTTTATTTCTTTCTTGGAAGATTATAAAAGTACACGTCGTTGGCGAGAAGAGAGGCAGAAGGGAATTATATTTTCGTTGGCGAAAACGAATTGAGAAATGAAAACAGGCAATGAATCTTCTGCGAAGATTAGGATTATAAAATTAGATCTTGTCTGGTTTATGTTTTCTTTAAAACGACAATCGGCCCAAGGATGGAGAACAGCGTGTCTCTTTATTGAGAATTTAGGTAAACAAATATATTTTCGTTGACGAAAACAAATTGGGAAAATCCTTTTTATCTATTGCACGGAAGGTTAAAATGAGAAGCAGTGGCCAGGTTTGTGTTATCGCTGAACAGAGGTAATAGAGGAGGAGTGGAAGGGAGTCGGAGAATTGAAATTAACGAGGAGAATAAACTATGCCCTTTTACCTACGAACTTTAAAATTAAATTTATCATAAAGACAGTTATGTCAGCCCTGAGAAGTGGGCAGAGTTAAAATACTGAAAAGGAAGGATGAAGAGGTAGAATTTAGACCCGTTTGTGTAGAGTAGTGATCTGGGATATGAGGTGAAGCAGTTTGGATTTAAGGGAAGAGCAATCCTCTGACTACTCCTAAGGAAGGTGGATAATTCTCCATATTTGATAATTCTCCAAATACGTTGATTAAGAAAGAAGAAAAAGAGAAATAGGGAAGAAAGGAAACCTTTATTGAGATTAATTTGAGGACTTGCGAATCATCAAATCCCCAAAACTCTTCGGCCCATCGCCAGTGTTGGGCCGAATTGCATATAAGCATATGACTTTGGGAGCTCTGGGACTTGAGCTGAGAGCCTGCATCGCGTGCCTCTGAAATCCACATCAGTTACTAGCAGATTTTCTGATTCCAAGAACTTTGAATTCAGCTCTTTCAGAAGTTTAGACAAAGCCCAGTGTCACTCTAGAGATTGATGTGGGAAGGGATAATTTTTGTCGTACCAAGAGCTATATAAAGCAATTGAAGATTAACTCCATGAATTTCTCGTTCTAATTTCCGTCGTGAAGATTTTTTTCTTCCTTAATGTGGCAACCCGCCATGGCTTGAACCAGCACTGTCATTACGACGACATTCAATCTTCTACTGCCCTGAAATCAAAAACACAACGACGGCAGAGTTGGTGTGGATCGAAGCGCCAGCGACCAACAATTAGCTTTGACCATCGTCAGTACTGAACAACGCAGAATTAGCCCTGTGGTTAAAACGTCGTTCTAAGACACTTAGACCCGGTCCACTAAAAGTGTAGGTGGCTCCAAAAATGGTTATATTAATTGGCAACCGTGACCAAGGATTATATGGGTGTATGTGAATGTTTTGCAGGAATTTCCAAAATACAGCACGTGTTACTTACACATTTCCCTTTTATCTTTAATTATATCATATTGATAACAAAAAATATAAAAAAAATAAAAGCTATTAATTAAATAGTATTTCTTCATTTATTTAGGCGACTGCCAGCGAAGCAACTCTTGTTGCTGTTCTGACAGCGAGGACCAAATTTTTAAACAGAATCAAAAAGAACAACCCTGGTATAGAAGATGGTGTTGCGCTCACTAAACTGATTGCATACACTTCACGGGAGGTAAGAAAAACCGATCAATGGATAACACGATAACAGAAGACAAAACCAGATACTTCTTTTATTGTTCTGGTGGCTTAATTTTCTTGTTACCACAATGTTTTGATGACGGATTCATTTTCCAACATTCTAGTTTATAATGCGTAAATTCAACAAGAAGATAATATAAATTGTTGTAGAGTAGTTTTCACAGTGGAGGCTTGTATTTCACTAAGTCGGTCCTAAATTAGGTTCGACGTACAAAACGTTAGGAACTTGAAATAATAGTTAATGACGCAGTAATCTAGTTGTGATGGTTGATACTTCAATGTCCGACATCGACTGTCTCACTCAACTCCACTGAGCCCAACTGGCGACCGCTACCACTACTACTACTACTTATTATGTGTGGGAGAGTCTATTACAATAGAATAGGTTATGTTCCGGTATAAAATAAATCCAAGTGACATTCGGACAAGTTAACTGCTTTTTTTTTTTTTTTTTTGCTTCTTTGCTTGTAAACACATCGTTTCGATCAATCCATTCTACACCCTTTTTCTTTATGAAAGATCTATTCTGATATTTTGTGAATGACTAATTATGATTGTAAGGTTTGGTTGGAATATTGCAATGCTCCCTGTTGCTTTTGCTATTATCACTATTCAGCCGATCCAATCTTTTATTGCTCTCAAAACTTATTAGTTTAGCTTGCTCTATTTCCGCTGTTTATTTGCAGCTGTAGAAAGCTAAACTGAAACGTTGCAATGGTTAGTTAAGCTTCCTACACAGGAATTGTTAGTCGGCAAAATGTTCCAGCGTATTGTGTCTTATCTGTCAACTGCTTCTTTTTTCTATACGAACTCGCTGGCTTATAATTTCAACAGACCAATTAAACTAGTGCATGCAAATAATAATTAAAGATAGCAACGCCGACTCTTCTGGAAGCAACATGAAATGAAAAGTATATAATTATATATGAGCTTCTACTGCCGGTAGGCCTTCGTCGCCTAACCAATTAAACAGCTGTCGTCCTGAAAAGACTTCGTGAGGAAAAATGGATTCGAGTTCGAGTCTCAACGGAGTCAGAGATCTACAGTACTTATGAATGACTGTAGAATGGCGATCTGAAAAATTATGATAGGAAGTAATTGTACATTTTACGAAAGAAATCAAAGTTTAAAATATATAATAAGCTGGCTAATTCGCAATGAAAATTAAGAGAAAATAACGCAAGAAGAGGAATAACCCAAATAAAATGTTTGCCTATTTTCCAGTCTCATTGTTCAGTAGAAAGGGCATATATGATTGCGTTGGTCAAGTATCGAATCCTAGACACTGATGAAAAACAAGCGTTACGTGGCGATACTCTAAAGAAGGCCATCGACGAAGACAGAGCGAAAGGATTGACGCCATTTTTTGTAAGTATTTGATCTTGTGTCAATATTTGCCGAGATTACGCGTGTACAAATCATTCTCGCCTATATAATCACTGCTCAAGCTTTTAAACAAATCTTATTTGACTCGTATTAAATTTTGTTTTTATGATTATTGTTTTCAATTATAAATATCTATTCTGGTTATAAGCATTTATTCTTTATCCGTTAGGAAAATGTTCCTGGAAACGCAGCAAATTCTTGAAGCAAGAAATGATAATACACAACTTTATCTATATTATATGTCATAAACATTAGCTTTTCTTGATTTGGACTCTTCCATAATTATCCACGTTTTTGCTATACTATACTATATATATATATATATATATATATATATATATATATATATATATATATCTCTTTTACCTGTATTTATATTTGCTCTTAGCCTTTCTGTTATTTGGAGAGTAAGAGTGGAACGTTTTTACGTCAGTTAATTTCAAGTTGTTCAAAGTGTTACATTTTGTCTAAGTTTGTCATTGTTCCGTTTGTCCAGCCATTTTTGTCTTTGTCACTTGAATTCTTTTTGTTTTGATTGGGTACGGTGATATCGGAACGTCACCAATATGGCGGATTCCTAATAACTTAAACCGGCATCCACAGCAGCAACAACTTCAGTATCTGTCTACATCTTTGAGATGAAGTATTACGATTACTTACATTATTCGGACTGATATCCTCTTCTTCATTGCCATATTCAGAACGTTTCTACCGTTGTACGCTCCGGCCTTCCTCAGGTGATTAGAATTTAGAACCGAACCCTTTATTTCGAAAGGGGAAGATCGTTCTAGTTCCACGTGCCATACCTCTTTCGGATGTCTCGGTTATTTCCATTTAACTCAACTCTTCATGCTTTTGGTTCACCACTGCTGTATCCTGGCATTGAACACACAACTCTTTGGGTCTGGTCACCGGATCTAACCAATGCCTTTATCCATTAGGCTATGTGTCCTCAGAGAGTTAAAATGAAATAACTGAGACATCCAGGAGACCATCACCAATAAGAACACCACCAACAGCAGCTGAAAAATAAGCAGAAACAAGACTGCCAACAACAACCGCAGAAATTAGACTAATAACAATATAGGGACCAACAACAACTACAGAAACATCAACAGAAGCAGAAACAACAACAAACGGAAGTGGATTCCGATATGGAGACTGATGAAATTCCCTAACCACTGTCCTCCTCTTTGAAGAGGGGATAAGAAACAAGAGTAAAGGATGCTCATCAAAAAAGAAAAACTGGATGGGCGAAACATGGGAGGGGAATAATCAAAGTCAGGTCCCCATCTGTCCCTGCGCCTCCAGCGAAAATCGAGGACGCAACTTCCAAGTCAAAGATCCTCCCAGCTTCACCTGCTAAGGTCCCGCCACTCCGCTTTCACACCTCCCCTACCATCAACTTCTACCTGACGGCCACTGTCACTGCGCTCCACCCGTCCAGGAAAAAGAGGGAGAGGAAATATTTCTTAAAGCGGAGTAAATTTGTTTGGTTTAGCAAGGAGCCTGGTCTCTCTGACGAAGATTTTCGCAGCTATTTGGCTGACTTTCCTCTACTTTCACCGAATAAAGCGGCTGTGTCCCTGGTGGAGCGTGAGCCAGTACGCTGATGCGGTATCTACTTTCGTGTCGACCCGCGGTGACATTGAGGTGGTACTGAAGGGTCTCGAATGATACGAAAATATCACGGGGGACAAGATTAATCGCGACAAGTCTTCCAGCTTGCGGTTAGGCGCTTGGAAGGTGGTCGATCTTCCGGGGCACTTTGGCTGGACAGAAGGGCCTATCCGTATTCTCGGAGCGTGGTTCTGGCCCAGACTCCAGCTGGAGAAAAATTGGTCAGAAGTACAGACTATCAACGATGTGACCTTGGCTTAGAGGAAACGGCTTCGCACGCATTCTACCATTTGTCCTCGGGTGCACTGTCGCTAGGACTATGTCGGCGAGTTGACGGCTCGTATTTCAACCGAAAAGCTCGTGCTCATTGATCGCGCATACGCGTGTAACAAAGTGGCGCCCCCGAAAGCTTTTGGTATCGACAAATTTCAGCGGAATTTGGGTAACTGTGGCGAGCCTGGTTGTGTGATCAGGGCAAGCCTTAATTTTCTTTTTTAAGTCGCCCAAATTCCCAACGGCACGACTTCCTACAAAGGCCTTGATTATGATATCCCCTTTTTTATCTCGATTGGGTTAGGGTCTTTTTCCTATGGCGGAATTTATTTATCCTTATCTCCCTTAGCGAGAGAGATTCTTGATTTTGTCTGAAGTCAAAATACAGCGGCCTCTCTTATTTCTTTGAGGGTTGGACGGATCCTACTATCATCAGTTATCTTTAGTTTGTATATTTTGTTATATTTTAGTTTGTTTTCGTATTAATCCCCTCCCCTCACTGCTTTACATCAACAAATTTTTATACGCAAGAATTTTTATTTCATGGGGAGTTTTGCAGGTTTCCTCTGTGTGTGTGTGGGGGGGGAGTATTGGGTTTTTGCAGTGGATGTGAAAATTGTAATGAAAGTGGTTGTAAAACTGATTAGTTAGGTATAAGAAAGTGTTGACCAACCTCAATCCATTCCTCCTTTTAGGCATTGTGCCACAATTCTTGTATTTATACGCAATAAATCAATCTAATCGTATTTACTCTTAGCCCAACTTGGTCTGCTCTGTTTATTAAAGACTTTGTCAAGGTACTTAGTGCTGTTTCTTATTAAACTATAATTACATTGAAACATGCCATGATATATGTTCTGGTTGTTATATGAGAAGTAACATCTGATCCATTCTTCTCTTATTCTTGAAGCAGCTAATAATACCAAACCTTACACACACACATATATATATATATATATATATATATATATATATATATATATATATTATGATTTTAAAAATGCCGCGATATAAGTTCTGGCTAATATATAAATAGTTCCATCTTACCTGTTTGAAAAATGTTACTAAACTCGCAGCAAATGCTTGAAGCGACAAATAATATCCGACCTTATATATATTATGACTTACTTTAAACACGCCATGTTATAAATCCTGGATATTATATAAGTAATTCCTTCTTTTTTTCCGTTAGTGAAAATTTCCAAAAACCGAAAACAAATGCTTGAAGCAGTGAATAGTAGACATCATCATCATCTATAATAATAATATATACTATCTTTTCTTATACATTCATCGCTATGATACATTTTAATTCATAAGTTATCACTCAATAAAAGATCATCATCATCATCATTATGATCATCATCAATAATAATAATAATAATAACCAAGAATTATGTTAGGCAAGCTCTAACAAAATCCCAGAAATGGAAATACCCAGGAAATGACAAGGCACCCAATTTTTAGCTCTGTCATCTGCCATCAATCTATAATAATATAATAATAGCTATGGACACAGAGTAAGCAAGAATGTATTTAATCACATACTCTACATGGATGATCTAAAACTCCTTGCCAAAGACGACAATGTGTTGAACGGTCTCCTCAATACTGACAAATGTGCCAGTGGCGACATAGGTATGAATTTCGGATTATATAAATGTGCAAAAGTTAAATTTAAGAAAAAGAGAAAAACACTCAATAGATCTAGATTTTGTCCCAAAGATTAGGGAATTGGAAGAAGAAGACTATAGGTATCTAGGAATTGGCGAAGGAGACGAAATAAAGTAAAGTCAAATAAAGGAGAAAGTAAGTAAAGAATACTACTAATATGTGCGTCTGGTGTTGGATAACGAGTTGAATTCATAAGGCATCAGCCATAAACACCTTGGCTGCCCCTGTGGTGCAATACAGTTTCAACATCCTTAACTGGACCATAGTTGACATTAAGCGAATGGACGCCATCACGAGAAAAAGCTTATCCCTTACCATCGCATGCAGCGTCCCAAGGCTGATGTTGATTGTTTGCATGTGCCCGGGTCTGAAGGTGGCAGAGGATTTGTTCAACTCGAACGGTCTTACAATCGGCTTTCAAAAATACATGGAAACTGCAGAACATGAAGGAAGTATGAAACCCGTATTCAGTAATAAAGGATGTCAATAAATTAAAAATAGAATTTCAAGTGGATGAGGAAATGTAAGTAAAAAATAATACACCTAGTGGAGCGGCAAAATAAACTTCAAAAGGAAAGCAAATGCAATGGACCAGATACAGAAATGGTGGCAAGATAAGCCGCTTCATGGGTAATATTCTGCTCGTACCAAACAAGCTCATGTAAACAAATCCCGTACCTATCAATGGCTACGTAGTGCAGGGTTAAAAGCTGGAACCGAATGTTTTATTCTTGCTACACAGGAACAATGCCTGCTAACTAGAAATTGCCAAGCCCACATACTGAACAATTGTGTTCGTCCAAAATACAGATTCTGTGATAAATACCCAGAAACAATTGGTCATCTTGTATCGGGTTGCACGATATTCACTGAATATAAAATCTGGTATGACAGAGTGGACCAATATGCGCATTTGAAAATCTGCAACTTTCACGGAAAGGAACCTGAAAGAAATTGGTATAAACACCACCCACACTCGATTACAGACATAGAAACTATAACAGTTTTATGGGACTTTACAATACACACAGTAGAATCGAAGCTAATCCCCCATACATTGTGGTCAGAGACCGAAAAAACAAAATGTGTCTTCTTATTGACATGGCAGTCCCTGCAAACTGTAATGCATCTTTAAAGATCTTCTACAAACTACAAGGTCCTTGAAATCGAAGTCTCACAAATGTGGCACATGAGGTCATCAACAATTCCAGTTGTAGTTGGAGCCCTCGGATTGATTTGAAAAAAAATTTCCGATAGACTCATCGAAGGTGTTCCTGATAACCCAAGACCATGAAAAAAGTATTCTCTAGTTCAGCCCACACTTTACGAAGGGCTTTATCTATGTAAAATATGTGTGATCTTAGGTGTTTTTTGTTGTTTTTTTTTCTCAAAAATGCTCAGTGGAAAATGTCATGATACCATTTCTGACCTCAAATCTCTGGTTGGGACACCAGAAAGAAATGAGTCCACACCTGAAATCAAAGGAAATAATAATAATAATAATAATAATAATAATAATAATAATAATAATAATAATAAAAGTCTTTTGAGCGATAAAAATAATTCCATAAACTATCAATCCGAGCATATGAATTTTATTTTTCTTAATAAGTAGAGAATTCTTCAGACATCTCCAAATAGCAACAGTTCTTCACTTCAAACTAACTACGGTCATTCTATCAGAAGTGGGTATGGCTTTAAATCACAACGCAGTAAGATATTTATGATTAGGAACTGAAAAGAGATATTTTTTTCCTTTCGCTATGAATATTTATTTTAAGTGTACTTAAGGTAATAAGAGGCCATGGTGTTTCATCATAACAATAGAAATAAATTCTCCTTCGCTGTCGTATATATCCGTAACTTAGATGTCAATGATTGTTTTCTTTTCTCAGGTGTGTGCCACTTTGGGAACCACTTCTTCTTGTGCGTTTGATAACTGTAAGGAAATTGGACTAGTTTGTGAGTATTCTTTGAATTTTCGGATTTGCCTCGACATAACATTTTCCGAAGACCCATTCCTTTTTATATCTCGCAGAGCAACGTGTTTTAATCTCGCCTCTAAGAAACACGCAACTGTTTGACCTATTATTGAACGCCCGACATCTCTTAACTTCAAGATTACTCAAGGGCTGCAACTCTCCTGCTATTTACTCATGAAGTGCAGAAGTAGATTTCTACCATTCCCAAGGACATTAGTGAAATGGGAATACACGCTTTCCCAGCCGTAGTTTGAACTTGTTCCGCCAATTACATTCCTTGAAAGAGATTAAAAGTTTTCCAAGTGAATGAGGCACATTTCAATTAGATGATACTTGCCCTCTTACTTTTTTCAGGTTATTGGTTCCAGCCTACAATACAGTCAGCCCGTTGTCTGAGATTAATTTCTGCGAGTAAACAATATTCAAGCATCCACCTTAAAAAACTGCTGAATGTAAAGTTTAGATTTTACGATATGCCTAATCAGTAAAAAACAGTAGCAAGCAAATCGATTAGGCATATTGTAAAAAGTATTTAAATGATATAACTTCAGATAGAGATTACAGCAAAATCAAAGAAACAATAAGAGCAACAGTTCAAAGAACTCTTGTAATGATAATGACAAATCTCAAAGTTATAGAAGATATCAGTGTACGCCTGAAGAAGGTCGTAAAATAAATTATCAGAAACAACGTGATAACAATAAAAACAACAAGAATATTTTAGCTGCCCGAGAAATTTTGGGTGGGATAATTCTTCTTCTGTTTCTTCTATGCGCTGTGCCCCTTCAGGACGTTCATAGCTCTCCACAATTTCCTTTCATTTGTAGCTCTCAGTAAATTTTGTTTTTTTGCTATCACTCCCTAGACCCAGATCTGCCATTCATTTACACAAGCTCGTTAGGTAAGTTATGTTGTTTTCACCTGTCACTCTTGTCTTCAATATGTCCTGGGAGTGTCAAATTTTCCAAACCATCTTTCCTTATTATGTACCCTAAAATGTCATCCCTTTAAAACTGCGTTGGTGCTCACATGTCCGGTTTATGGAATTCTCTGTATTCTTCTGTAGAGTCACATTCATGTTGCTTCAAGTTAAGCATTTACGGTTTGGTTTGGTTTATTTTACGACATATCAACCTCAATGGGGTATTTAATGCCGACAAGATTTTTATTGCGGGTAAATTTTTTTTTAAAGTGTATTGCTGTTAATAATGTATTGCTAGTAATAATTTTTCTTCCAAAATTTATTGCTGGTAATAATTTTTTACAAAGTATTTTTGGTATTAAAACCTATTTTTACACTGTCATTGTGTTTTGGCCGCAGTTTGAAGGTTAACTATTTACCCGTGGCTGGGACACTAACAGGTGCTACCACCTGGGCCAGGGTGGACCTTGGAAAACCAGCAATTAAAAGGTGGTTTCATGTTTCTCAAAACCTCCTGATCAGAAGCTTTGCTGTTGGACGTACTTTATCGTCATACCCAGGACGGGTTAAGCATTTATTGAAATATAGGAGTACTCATAATACATAGCAGTAAAGGACTCTTTTCTTTGTTTCTAACGGAATTTTCCCATTTCATATTAAAATTACAGAATAAAAAAGTATTCCAAAAATTAAACTGTAGTTAATATCGTTAGATATAAATACCTGCAGAATATTCCTACAAGTGCTATTAGTTTTTACATCATTTGATTAGCATTTATTTAAAGAAAAAGTGATGTTCATAGAAGTTATTTGCAGTAAATATAGCAGTAAATTATATAAAATGTCGTTTTATTCTAGAATCTTTTTACTTGTGGACAATAGCACAAATACTCCTGTTGCACTCTTTATTACCGTCATTGCCAGATCGTACCTTTCTTCTTACCCCATGAATACCAGGTGCTTGATGCTGCTTGGGAACATTTCTTCTTCTTTTATGTGCAATGCCCCTTCAGGACGTAGGCGATCATGAGCCTTCTCAATTTCCTGTCCCTTGTAGCTCTTAATAAGTTTTGACTTGTTATTTCTTACAAACCCTGTTATGCTTTGCTCAAGCTTATCAAGTATGTTATGCGCTACTTTCCTCTATCCCTCTTTCCCTCAATCTGTCTTGTGAGTATCAAGTTTTCCAAGACCTCCTTCCTCATTTCGTGCCACACAAACCTCAACTGCCTCTTCCTGATGTTAAGTATGTTTCTATTTTGTTTCTCTTCTCTCCAAAATCTCGTTGCTGCTCACATGTTCGGCTCATAGTATCGTCAGCTTCTTTCTGTTGAGCCACGTTTCTGTTGCATGAAATCTCTTCTTCACCTTTGATGAGATTGTCCAGCATTCGCCACCATTCAGTAGAACAGATACCACATATAAGTTCAGTACTCTTTTCCTTGTTTCTAACGAAATTTTTCTGTCTTTTAATTTTATGCTTAGCGTTTGGAATGGATCTTTGGCCATCTAAATACGTCTCCGTCGCAATTTCCGTTCTTTGTTAGAACACTTCACCGATATTTAAAGTCTCGTATGGGAAGCTAAACAGTACCCGACCCCGTGTAGTCAGGGCCTACGGGGAATTTTTCCCGAGCATAAGCTCTCGGAAACCCTCACATTAAATCTGGCCTTTTGCCGCATTCCGCCTTGTGCGTAGTTTTCAGGTCAATACTGAGTTAGCCGCGAGCGAGCCTTATATACATGCTATCAAATTCAGAAAGACTATGTCGACTTCAAACGACACTATATTCCATAATTGTGATCTCTTCACTCAATGAAATGAAGGCATAACAGTCTACCTTGCATCATCTTGCGAATCTCATTTGTCATCCATTCGTTTTTTATTCTTCGACCATTTTTACCTTGGCATGAACTCGTTTGCTGATGTCACTAAAGCTTCTTCAGTGTGTCCCACTTCAAGATTCTATTTCCATTTTGTCTCTTCTTTACACAATGTCCATATATTTTTCCTTCAGGTTCGGGTCGATCAGAAATCTGTTGTATTGCTATTTTGGTGCGATGTTAGGCTTCTTCAGTCCCCGTATTTTTAATGTTACTTTTCATATAAGAGGGAGGTGATCGCTTCTGCAGTCGGCATTTGTGTAGGTTTTGCAGTGTAAAACTGCATTCTTGAATGTAGTCGATTCGGTTTTTCGTTTCTCCTTTTGAGCTTCTCCATATCCATACTCGTATTGGATGTTCTTGGAACCAGGTGTTGGCTATCACCTGGTCATTCGCAATGAAACATTGGACCCATTTTTATTTGTGTTCGTTGCAGATTCCTAGTCCGTATTTGCTAGAACTTTCACCATCCCTTTCCCTTCTTGTAATTTTAATACGAAATAGGAAAATTGCGTTAGAAACAAACAAAAGAGTCCTTTTTACTGCTATGTATTGATATTCAGGTCTCTTCTGACAATTTTAATTTCTTGTAAAATTAAGGGCTTTTGAACTTGTTAATAATTCCCCTTAAAGGACTGTGTTCCTCATCAAACTACATGTATATCTGTTACACTTATCCGACCGCAGCTATATTAGAGCTCATTTAAACAAGCACAAAACCTGCCAGACTTCGAAGCATACTAGTAGAAAATACAAGCATAATAACCTAATCCACATGTAAAGAAAGATTAAAAATAATGGGAGCCTTGATAATAAAAAGAAAAAGGCCAACCCACAATAATATTAACTATGAACACGGCCACAACGTGCTGACTGTGTTCGGAAAATAAAAACTTTCTCATAACTCTAGATACTTACACGCAACTCATACATCTAGTTAAAAAGTAATGGTAAAATTATCCCTGATAATGGCTAAAATTATAGCCGAAAGCTCTCGGAATTACAGTAAATTTTGGACAGTTTCTACGCACTCTTTCCAGAAAAGAAAATAATTGTTCCAACCAAAGAACAATTAAATAAAAAGATTAATCACAGTACATTACATTGTCTGTCGTCTTTAATGAAACACACACACACACACACACACACACACACATATATATATATATATATATATATATATATATATATATATATATACTTTTCAAACAGAGTTTAGAAGACGAAATAGGCTAGCTGGATAGGATATTAGACAAAAGATTAAAAATCAAAAATAAGTAATTTCAAAAGAAACAGGAAATATAAATTTAATAACAGCCGTGTGTACTTGATGGACTCTGACCAAAAGTAAAGAATTACGGCTAGAATATTCTGTTCGCCGCCATAGAGTTGTATTTGAATTTTTGTCCAGGTCACGGTCCCCTTCCACTAAACGGTAATGGGGTACGATAGTTTTTGGTTTCTTCCTTTTCTCTATTTTGGTGGGGTTACATTTTTACAAAGGAGAAAAACAAAATACCCGGTCTATAAATGTGTCAACATGAAAACATCCATTAATTGCTGCGACCGCAGAAGTTAACATTACATTAATAAGCATATAATCAGTGCGGGAGTGTACATATATATGTACACACACACACACACACACACACACACACACACATATATATATATATATATATATATATATATATATATATATATATATATATATATATATATATGTAAGAGTAATACTGAAAAAAGTCCGGTTGCGTGGTTTATAGGCATTTTAGTCTTTATATATATATATATATATATATATATATATATATATATATATATATATTGAAGCAAAGGTCAGAAGATAAAATAGGATAGCAGGAGAAGACACTGTAAAGAATCGAAAAAAGATTAAAAATTAAAAAGTAATTTCAAAAGTAACAGGATACATACTTTTAAGGACAGGCGTGTATATGTGATGGCAAGTAAAGAAAAAACATTATTAGGGTCAGAGAACAATAATAATCATGATTGCTGTTTAATTTCAGGTGAACAAGAAGATATTTGGATGCATATTGATGCTGCCTATGCAGGTAGTGCCTTCATTTGTCCAGAATATCGGCCACTCTTGGACGGCGTGGAAGTAAGTCAATTCAATTTATATTTATTTTCTCTTTCTTGTAAATTTCTTCACCTCATCATTTTAAACGAAATAAAATAAGCAGACGATAACCCTTTTTTTATTTGGAAATATTTTGTTGTTTTTTGTAGTACGCCGATTCCTTTAACTTCAATCCACATAAATGGCTGCAGGTGACATTTGGCTGTTCAGTCATGTGGTAAGATTTTGTCTTTATTTACCAAGATTTGTTTCGTCTCGTAGAAGACATTTAGAATACAGAAGCCACTACGTAGCCACAAAAACAGTATTCTGTGACCTCTTGCAAAAACATGGTTAACGAGATATCTCGCTAGATATTCCTTTAACGTGAGTGACAGACGAGATATATGCTCTCGTTATTAGAACAGTCGTACTTCTTATCTCCAAGGATTATGTTTCTAGATTACAAAGAAATGCTTGAAACCCGGATAGAACAGAAAACTACATATATATATATATATATATATATATATATATATATATATATATAGGAAGCATTATTATCATCTTGCACCAAGCAAGGCAATAAAGCTAATAAGACTCAAATGGTAGTGTAAAATAATATGGGAAAAACAAAAATATTATTAAGAGGAGAGAACAATAAAGAACTGAATTAACAAGACAGAAGATAACGACTGACATTAGATTTCAATTTTTGAAAATCAAATTTGACAGGGAAGCAAGAAGACAGAAAAGGGTTTCACAAGTAAAGAAAAGTATGAGAGAAGAAACAGTCAGCATAGAACGTTCGATTACATCTGGGAATGTCAACTATAAACGGATGAAACCTAGCTGCCAATCTAGTACTGCCCTTAAATTCGTAAAATTTATGTACCAAAGAGGAAATTTATCAGAACAATTACTATGAAAATATTTATAGAATAATCACAGGGAAGCTAGGTTAGGGTGGTGGGAATGTGGGACTAACGGGTGTCTTTCTTTATTGGTTAAATATTGCTTAGCATGGCACAAGGTTACAAGATGACTATAGAACTTGGTTTTCCGAAGCAGTTTATCATCAAGTACTAACTAGGTTCGGTGTGCTTTGAATTCTATAATCCAATAAAAAAAATTTTAAGACACATTAATTCAGCATAGATAGACTGAGTGCGTAAAGTCTAGCATTGTAATAGCTGTCACCTTCAAATCCGGTGAAGCAATTCTAAACAGATATGCAATATGTCAAATGTATATTGTTTGTTTGTCCTTCTAGGGTGAAGAACAGCAAAGACTTAATCCAATCGTTCAGAGTCGAACCTTTGTACATGAAATACGAAAGTAAAAATGACGGAATCATGCCAGATTACAGAGTAAGCAAAGCAGCCTCTATCTTTCTCTTTCTCTCTCTCTCTAACACACTCTGAGTTTTGGCAGATAGTTGCCTGCACCCCAGTTTGTGTAACATTCACTAAACCTGTATACGTATGTTAACAATTGCTATATATATATATATATATATATATATATATATATATATATATATATATATATATATATATATATTACTTTAAACGTTATTTTTAGTGGATACCGCTATTTGAGTAGGCGTTCCGCTTACTTTAAGCATTATTTTATTTCATCTAACGACCAGAACATTCAACGTGTTACGCTCCGAAAACATTCTTAAACGAGCCAAGTTCTATTTGCCTTTAAAATACAGTTCACTCGTTCAGATTTACTCAAAAGTCGTAATTGCTTAGTTTCGTGTCCAAAACGTAAACAACTGAATTTCTAAAGAATTAATGGATTTATTTATTAATCTGAAGTATTTTTATTTATTTAAACATTATTTTTAGAGAATACACTTGTTTTATTAGACGCTCTGTTTATTTTAAACGGTATTGTATTTCGTCTACCAACCTGAAAATTCAAGAGATTCTATTAAAGGAAATGAGATCACAAGCAGGATTTTTACCTACGTTCCACTTTGTAGGAGAAATTGTCGTTCGATCCGACGAGGTTTGACCACTATACCACGAAGAGCATATATATATATATATATATATATATATATATATATATATATATATATATATATATATAGAAAGAAAGAAAGAAAGAAAGAACAGTAAGATATATAAACCGGTGTTCTTATAGATATTTTTATTTTTACAAAATAGTGCTAAATGTAAATTTACAGAGCATTAATATTATAAATTAATTGATTTAAAATATGTTTTTTTACGCTACACAGTTCTAACCATGTTTCAAAAATGGAAGCTAAAAGCTCCCAAACAAATAGACAAAATGCCGTAATAATTTTTGCCGTTAGCAATAAAATTTAAAAAAATCCAGACGATATGCATTTAACGGTTGTTAGATTTCTTTGAAAAATACATCCCTACCCTCTATCAAAACGTAACTAATAACTGATACATCAAAATACAGACATAATGAACACGCAGACACCCCTTGTCTAGTGGAAGTGGATTTATCTGTAACCTTGGAAGCGTGAATTATGATTTTAGCTGTGTCTTTAAAACCCAGTAATTTTAAAAATTACTTCAAAATTCGCTTGAGGATGAAATGGAACTAATGTCTTTAATTTAATTACAAAATTAAATTCGGGGCATTTAGCTTCTATTTTTGAAACATGGTTAGAACTGTGTAGCGTAAAAAACATATTTTAAATCAATTAATTTATAATATATATATATATATATATATATATATATATATATATATATATATATATATACAGCAAGTATTCAATCAGCAATGCTTGCCGTATCTGGTGATCATAGACAATCAATTTCCCCCTCATTAGTCGTGTATTTCTATAGAAAAGTCATTAGCAATGCTCTTATGATATATATTGGATTGCCACATAAATTTCTTCCCCCCCCACAACGTTTGTAGTCTTTTATGTTTCTTTGTCACCGTATACATTCTCTACAACTTTTGTTTATTGCATTACATTATTATTTGTTAAGATTGTTGGTGAATGATCCGATTAAAATAAACAGAAAAGATGAATGAATTTATCTAACAACGAAATCTATCTATCTATCTATCTATCTATCTATCTATCTATCTATATATATATATATATATATATATATATATATATATACTAAGCTACGTAAAGTGTTGTGATGCGGAAAAATTTTCATAATGAAAATGTATTGAATAATATTGATTTCAAGGAGTTACTCTTCTTTTTTTATAATTCTATTTAGCTTCCCTGAGCTTGAATATGTTTTAATGCGCCTGGGAGTTTGTGCAGCTAGACATTTTGTGCTTCTTATGATCTATATCATAGAGATTCCTCATGAGGAAAAAGTCTCACCTTTATCCAAGTTTGGTGTCAAATGATCGTTCAGCATTATAACTCTCCAAATTCACTCTTTTAGTTCCGCAACGTGGTTCGTTTCACTTGCCTGTTGGTTTTTTGATAAATTGTCGCTTATTAAAATGCAGCTAACTCCGAGTTTCATGGCTGAACGTGATCTTATTCCAAGCATATAAATCCCATAATCTTTATTACAATGTTAATCTTTCCTTCAAATCCTTTTTCATTATTCTTAGTTTCTTACCTGAAAGACGCGCCTTCAGCTCATACTTTGGAAAGATGTGTTTAGTGGTATCTACTGACCCCAAATTGGACAAGTCACTGTCATTCATCACTTGTCGAATCTTATTTTAAACGTTTACTGTTCTAATTAATTTCTATACTATTCGATGCTATAACTTCCAAGGGCGACCACATTTAATCGATCCTAAATACTTACTGTGTCTTGAAACTTCAAGAGAATTTCGGTAATGCCGCTTCTTGAAATTCTGGATCCTTTACCCACTTTTTGATGGTCGTCTTTAGTATCTTCATTTTGGTTTATTTTGGTTTTCTTGACATTTTCGCCGTGTTAAACAACGGAAGAATTCAGAAATTTGATGTAAGAATTTTGGCTATACGTAGGAAGCTTTACAGTGGGTGGAAACAATTATTCGTACACATACAAATTTTTAATTTAATGTATTTCCAAATAATGAATAAACATACTTTTCATATAATTAACTGTAACTAAATATACATAGAAAACAGGAACAAATTGATTTTATAGAAATAAATCCCTTTTATCCATTTTAATGGGTGAAATAAGTATTCGTACAATGCTAAAAAGAATACATAATCTTTCTTTGTAAAATAGCCATTATTTATGTATGTGTACGAATATTTGTTTCCCTCCATTATAGAAAAAGAGAAAACCGAAAAGTTTCAGTTGTACAAAATATTTGCACGTCTTCTCTTGAGGTTGTCTCACATCTTCCCTTCTTAATTAGAACTCTGATTATAAAATACGATAATTCAGAATCATAAATAAATCATTATATATATATATATATATATATATATATATATATATATATATATATATATAAAGTAACAATGATTGCTTTAATTCATTTCTTCATGACTTTCAGTGCATTTCTTTAACATAAAATGATTAAAAGGAAATTTACATTGTACTTTTAATGATCTTATTCTGTCAGTAATGATTACATTAATTCCTGGTTTTATTTTTCTCTTGACTTTTGACAGCATTGGCAAATTCCGTTTGGGCAACGATTCCGATCTCTGAAACTTTGGTTTGTGTTGAGATTATTCGGGATCAAGGGCCTTCAGGATATTATACGACAGGTTCACCATATTTTTGATTTCTCATATTAAAATTTAGATTCAAACTAAAAATTAAATCGAATTAATTAACTCAAATTAATTGAACAATTTCTTTATAATGCCAACGATATCCTAAAATCATAACACTGTTGTACTAATCAACTTTTATGTTAAACGTTTTTTCGTTTGTTATGCTTATCTAAGACAAATTTGTTATGCTTATCTAAGACATATCCACAGAAATTCCAGTTTGTATCCATAATTATTATCAGTATGCCCTTAGACAATGTTAGTCCAATTCGAGAAGTTTATAATGGTTTTTACGCAGCTTTTACATAAATCGTACCAGGATTATTACATAACTTGACTCTGAAAAGAGCCAATACCCCCCAAACGCGAATCCAAATTCTTGATATTCTCAAGTTATGTTCTAATATGAATCGAATATACTTTGAACAAGCAGTTCGTTTCCTGTAGAAAATCTTTTTTCTTCTGTTGGAAGGAAGAATCGAAATCTCATTGAATCTCGTCTGCTTTTTCCGGACCAGGAAAGTGTCTCTTGTTTGATCCCTTGTTTTTTCAACTATCTTCTTTTTCAAACAGAAGGATATAGTTCCTTTAAAAAAATCTTCATATTTTTGCATGGCTTGCAGGAAAATCCATGTACGAAAAACCTCTTGTACGAAAAACCTCTTGTACTTTTGTACTCCGATCGTTTGTTTCGTTTTCTTTTATTCTTTCTTTGTAAGAAATAAATATGCTTATTACATTATTTAATATCTATAGGTAAAAGTTTCCTATGAAAATCTGTATGATAATAAAACTGACTTCTAATTATATATATATATATATATATATATATATATATATATATATATATGTATGTATAACATTTATGGATAAATATTGACTAATTTAATGAATTCATACTGTGGTAACTTAGGCCTAACTAAACAGGGTATTAACTGGAAAAAAGACACAGTCCTACCAGCAGTAATGCAAAAAAAAACATTTCTAGAGCATCCGTTACGCTTGAAAAATGTTATAATTTTTTGTTTCAAAATATAAACACATGGAATACGAAATCCATGTCTTTCCAAAATCAAACTATTGCTATTTCATTTCAATCGAATAAAAGTATTATAAAATTTATTTAATTTAGTTTCCGTTCTGTATCGTTTCAGTGAAGACATATCAGTGGTATTGATACCACTTCACAAGATAAAGAATATCAATTCAATACATTTGATAAGACTTATCCGATTGTTTCATTTAAAATCTTTCAGGATATAAAACTCGCCCATAAATTCAAAGAATTCATCCAAAATGATCCAAGATTTGAAATTTTCAGTGAAGTCATCATGGCGTTGGTCTGCTTCCGGTTTAAGGTCAGTAACCGATAAAATCGTTTGGGTTTGCCAGTTATTTTTTTTTTTTTCACTTTACTTTTTCATCATCCTTTTAAAACATAATAAAGTTTCCAGCCATTTTTGTAAAAAGTTCTTATATCTATATTTATAGATTTTAATTATTTTTTCTTTTTAACATTATATCTGTCATAGAGCTTTACCGCTTTGGTCGCGGAACGAAATAATTATATATATATATATATATATATATATATATATATATATATATTCATGAATCATTCATACAAAAAACAAATAGAGATGTATGAATGATTCATGAATTTATAAATTATAACTGCACCTTTTAATTGAAATATATATATATATATATATATATATATATATATATATATATATATATATATATATATATACATTAATGAATGTTTCATTAAATAATATAGACAAGTTTTGTCTATTTATTTTAAGTAAGTTCCTTTCATATTGTCTGATAAGCTTAGTAACATTATCATTGAAAGATGAAAGGAAATCACCATATTGATACATGTTTAAATCCAATCTAAGCTTTCGAATCACATAAGCCATTATCAAAGATGACATAACTTTTCAATATATCAACTAATACACGGACGTTAACAAGAATGATAGTCTGTTTTTGTTGAATTAAAAATTAGAAGTGATTTAAACATGTATCAATATATATATATATATATATATATATATATATATATATATATATATATACGCATGAAAGTCTTAGAAAATCCTCTGAACGAGCCACTCCGCAAAATCGAACAAAAATATATCAATTTTTATGTAATTTTATTTTTTTTTAAATTTCTAAGTTCAATCCAAAATATTTACACAACATTCTCTCTTTTACTACTATCTACCTATGAGTATATATATATATATATATATATATATATATATATATATATATATATATATATGAAGAAAAATATACGGAAAAAACAAACAAAAATCCTAATATGCAATTATGCTGTTTTAATGTTAATATAATGCCAACGTCGGACGTTTCGGTCTAGTAGACCATTTTCAGGACATATTCATAAGACATTTAACATTAGACTTTATTTAATTCAACATGAAATGACGATGGACATAAGAGTAAGACTGGTATTTATTCGTACAAAAAGTACAAATTGTGGCACGAGGCCAATAAAGGGGAGGGGTAGAGGCTGGTCAACACTAACTATCTTATACCTAGCTAATCAGATACGCGACACAATCGTACATTACATTTTACCCATTCACCAAAAGAACTCGTCCATCACCAAACAATCCTTCAACCACCATAATACCACGTGCTCTCAAGGGAGACCTACCAAAATCGTGCCCCATACCATAAAAATTCTAATGATGATATATATAAACAATTCTAATAATGATAAAATGAGAGGGGAGGGAAATGAACCCAATAATAAACTTAAAATAAACACAAATACAAACTAAACATAATTGATGTTAGTAGGGACCGTCAAACCCATAAAACAGAGAGGCCGCTGTATTCTGCCCAGGGGACAAAATCAAGAGACGCTCTCGCTAAGGGAGTGGGAAAAAGTATAAAATATTAGGCTGGAATGGGAATATATAAAACTGACCCAGTCGAGATGAAAAGGGAGGGGGTCAAAACAAACTGGGGAGGATGGAAATCTCGACTTGGATCATAACCAAAGAACGGCCGGGATGCAGGCCGGGAACAACACTTACTCACATTAACTAGGTACACTGAAGCTTGTCTAACCTAACCAAGGGGAGGGTTCCACAGGAATGTGCAAAAGGTTGACCTAGAAGAGAAAATCAAGGCTAGCCCCGTTCACACGAAGCAAGCTCGCTTCTTTTACCCACCTTTCGCTAAAGACTGTCGAATGCAATCGTTTTCTATCCGATCTAATCTTCATCTTGAACTGATGCTCAAAGAATCGAATTAGATCTGAATGAGAAAGACGATTGCCTCGCAAGACATCCTCCTTTCGCGTCGTCCAAATCACCATTCGAGCCGTGGCCATCAGCGTCAGAAACACCATCCGTTTCATCCCGGAATACGGGGTCGACACATTGTCACACGCGTATGCGCGATCAATGGACACAAGCTGTTCGGGAGCGAGACGAGCCGTCAGCTCGCCGACATGGTCCCATAAGGGGCGGACCTGAGGGCAATGGTAAAAGCAGCCGTTTCTTCTAAGCCAAGGCCACACCGTTCACAGTCTGGCAAATCCGCCAAGCCCCATATGAAAGCCTTGTCGTTGAGAGGCAGCCGATTCCGAGCCAATCGCCAGCTAAGCGAAAACTCAGGGTTACTGAGGTAATCCGCCGCTGGCGCCCAAGACCAGTAGGAGCAATACTCCTCCTCCGACAAGCCGAGCGTATCTCGTAGGAGATCCTTCGCGGGCCTCTCCACTAATTCACGATAGAAGACCTTCCTAGGCCGAGAAAGGTCACTGGACCGGGGAACGGCCTTCAAGGCCGACCGACTCTCGCGAAGGAAAACCGATTGATCCCGGGGTTTACGACCGCGCTCAACCCGTGAGATGGGGGGACTGATGGTAAGGCCAGGGAACGCGTCCCTAACAATCCCCTCCAGAATCGGATCTCCTCCAGTCAATGCACGGCGTATGAAAGCCAACCTAGAGGCACGGATGTGACTCGGCAGGTGCGGCATTCCCAGCCCCCCATGACACGGACGTTTAGTGCAGACTCGTCTGTCGACCCGATTCCCGCGTCCCCTCCATAAAATGGAGGATAGCGATTGCTCAAGCGCCTTCTTGTGAGTCTTACAGAGAGGAAGTACGGACAATCGATAAACAATCAGGGGGAAAATGTATGTAGCACACACCTCCGCCCTGCCCTTCACGGACAACCTCCGTCGATTCCAAGTCTGACAGGCGGAATCGACCTTTGCTCGTACTTCAGACCAATTCTTCTCCAGCTGGAGGTCAGGCCCAAACCACACTCCAAGAATGCGGACAGGACCGTCTGTCCAACCGAAGCGGCCCCGAAAAGCGACCCCCTTCCAGGCACCTAACCGCAAGCCGGACGACTTGTCGCGGTTTATTTTGGCCCCTGTCACCTTCTCGTACCGATCAAGCGCCTTCTGTACCACCTCAATGTCGTTGCGGGACGACACGAAAGCAGATACGTCATCGGCGTACGCGGAAACTCTGGCTCGAGACCCTCCAGGAACGGCAATTCCACATAGGGCCGGACTGCCGGTCTCGTCCTTCAGCCGGCGAAGGAGAGGCTCCAACGCCAAAGCATAAAGGAGAGGCAACAGCGGACAACCCTGACGAACCGACCTAGACAGCACGAACGCGTCCGACAGCCTTCCGTACACCTGTACCACCGCACTGGGGGAGCGATACAGGAGGCTAATCCAGCGGCAGAAGTTGGGTGCGAATCCAGCGGCCTGCAGGACAGCTGCAAGGTAGCGATGGTCGACCCTATCAAATGCCTTGGACTGATCCAAATTGATCAGCGCGGCTTCTTCGTCGTCTTTTACACCCTCTATGATCGTGCGGATCAGATGCAGGTTGCTCTGAATTGTTCGGCCCCTCACAGAACAAGTCTGCTCAGGTCCCAACAGAGACTCGGCAACTGACTGCAAACGCTCCTGCAGGATCTTGGCCATAATCTTTAACTCTGTTTAGCAGAGTTATGGGCCTGTAATCATCTACGTTCCCCCCACCACCTTTGCCCTTTTTCAACAGAGTGATCACACCCCTGGTGATCCGGTTGGGGATGGACCCCGACCGAAACCAGTTGTTGAACACTGCAGTCAAAATTGGAACAAAGATGTGCGACAGCCTCAAGTACAATTCATAGGGCAAACCATCCAGACCGGGCGACTTGCCTCTGCCGACCTTCTTCAAACCCCGTAGACATCGCCCTCCGTAATCTCTCCCTCGCAGCTAGCCGCTTCAGTCGGCGAAAGCCGAGGAAAGTCAGCCAAATAGCTACGAAACTCCTCCTCACGGAGACCAGGCTCCTTGGTAAACCGGTTCTCGAAATGGCGCCGAAACGCTCCGCACATGTCGTCAGTGGTCCGAAGAGTACGCCCCTCCGGGGATTTGACTTCACGAATGTAACGATCGCCACCTCGACGACCTCTTCCCTGCGCAGATCTGCGCCCAAGTTCACGGCTTTGGAAGACATCTTGCTTAACTTATGTCTAATTACCTGACCCATGTACCGCTCGCTATTTGATCGATCCAGGGCCTACTTAGCTAAGGCTATCGCTAGGGATCCCCCCCAACCACCGCCCGGGAATAACTAGCTTTAAGCGTCTTCACCTTTTCAGCTCTATCTAGAGCGAGCCGTTTGCTGAAATCAGTGGTGAAGGACCTAATCCTACATTTAAGGCGTTCCCACCACCTATTCCCGATAACCACCCCCACTAGCTCCCGCTGCACTAGTCTAGTTAGCTGCTCCTGGAAGTCCCCCCTGTCCAGTAAAGACAGATTGAACTTCCAGTAGCCAGCCATTCTAGGCCTATTGTCTAACGCCACCCGGGCACAAACGAGTTTGTGATCCGAATAGCCTACCCAGTGGAACGTAGGGCAATCTAGTAGTTCTATGTCGGCTCTTCTCACTAACATTCTGTCAAGGTAGCTAACCACCTTGTCAAAAGGCCAATTAAGAGCACACGTCCACATTTTTCCCTCGGGATGATCGACCCGGTATCTATCGACGAGACCATAATCGTCGATCAGATCGACCAAGCTGCGATCGCCCCATCTCCCGCTAGCACTCCGCCCCTGTCTACCTTGAGGTCCAGGATGGCATTCCAGTCGCCCATTAAAACTAGGCGCGTTGAATCCACCAGGAACGGCCCCAACCGCCGAAAGAACGAGACCTGCTCCCTCTGGTCATTGGGCGCATAAACCGCAACGACCCGGAACGAACCACTTTTCACGGAAATATCGGCCACGATCAACCGGCCCTCTGCATCGGTATGCACGAGGTCTACCTTCGCATCGAGAGTACGTCTGACAAGCAAAGAAACACCTCTGGCAGACCGGTCCCCGTATGCTGAATAAACGACAAAGTCATCCTCCAGCACACACGCATCGGAACTGCAAACAAAGTGGGTCTCTTCGATCGCGGCGACATCCACATCAAAGGACAACAGGTCCCGGAGCAGGCGGGCAGCCTTACCCCGATCCCTCAAGCCATTCACATTCAGTATAGCTAACTTAACTGCCATCGTCTAGGCCTGCAAAAAGAAAAAAGAATAAGTGCAAAAACCTTATACACATACGGGGCGGAAATCTGCGTTGAGCAGGACCCCGACAGATTGTCCCAGACTGCCAGTGCCCAATTCAGTCGTCATACGACCGCCCAGGACAATACCGCCGACGTCAATAGGGTACATTAATTTAATAGCCCTATATAAGGAGGGGTGAACTAAAACCGGGACCCTCCCAGAGCAAACGTTGCGCAATCTCTTTAAGTCGGGGTTGTCCAATTCGCACATTTTAATGTTAGGAAAGGCCTCCCTGGCCTCTAATATGTGGCTCCACAACTTCAGGTAGCCACCAGAGTCTCTGATGCAGGTAATGACACCTGGAGCCTTTGGAAAATTACGGGGGTCCTCGACACTTTTGCCGTCCACCTCCGTCGTTTTGTACAGCACCTCCAACGGGGCCTTCCTTTGTTTGGACAGGCCCCTTATGTACTCTTCTTTGTCAATTTTACAAATTGACTCGGGGCCCTCAAACATTTTCTTTTTCTTCTTTTTCTCCCTAGCAGGATGGGGAGGGGAGGAGGTGGACGTGTGTGGTGGTGTGTTCAACGAACTTGGGGAAGATGTGGAGGGAGAGGGGGATGTAGCACGGGAAGGGGAGGAAGGGAAGCTCTTAATGCCGGGAGAGCAGGACGATCTAATTGGCGAAGCCGGGAAGGAGCGCCTCCTAGTTTTGACCAGACTGCGGTCCGCCCGGCTACGACCAGAACAACTTTCTTGTGTTTTTCTTTCTTCTTCTTCTTCCTCCTCCTCCTCCTCCTCTTCTCTGCACCTCTTCAGAGACGCCACTCGAGGTGGAGGCATGTGTTCAACTTCCATCGGACTGTCTCTTTGTTCCTTTGGTTGCTTCCTGTGGTTGTTGTGATTGTTGTTGTTGCTGCTGCTGCTGCTGTTTCTGTGGGGTTTTTTGGGGTGACCGTTTTTTCGACACTTCATTTTCCCCTTTTTTCTTTTCCACCTGCTGTTTTGGTGCTGGTTGAGACTTCTCCTTTTGGGGGGGAGCTGGTACATTCTTTCCCTTCCTTCCATTTACAACCTTCTTCCAGGCGCCGTCAGCGTTTTTATCTGCTTCTGGATTTTTTTCGTTCACCGCTACTGCTGCTACTGGTGGCGTGGGCTGGCTTACAGGCTGAGGCTGTTTCGTTGGGCAATCTTTCGCCATGTGTCCCCGGACACCACACACCCAACAATTCGGTCGCCTGCCTTCCACCACGACCCACATCTTTCTTTTCCTGCAAACCAGGGTGTTGGGAATTCTCCTAAATTCTTCCTGGCTCAGGGTCACCTGCAGTTCAACGTCACCCGTGGCAATGCCGGACTTGCTCAGTATCGCTTTGACCTCCTCCACTTTTCCATACTGAGCGAAGAAGGCTCCCATTCTGTCCTCCGAGATGTCCACAGGCACTCCGTGGACTGTTATTTTAGTCATACGGGTGCCCATGTATTCCGTTTGCAGCTTGAGGTTTTTTGTTGTTAACAAGCTGCCTGCCAACTGCTTCGCATCCAGTTCTGTTGGTAGGAGAATGTCCCACATTGCGTTTGACCTCCTAGCCAGCACCTTCGGATAAATTTTTAAGGTCTTTAGGACCTCTTCCATTGTCTCCCTGCTGACTCCGGTTAATTTCCGACTTTTCACGTCGGACGTCAGCAGGGAAATGATCTTATTTTCCACCGCTTCCAGTGCTTCAGGGATCGTAAGGAATTCATTTTCCTTAAACGACCCTTCAAAAGTCTCTCTTTGAGCTGCGTAGTATACGGCATCTTTTTTCTTTTTCGGCCTATTCTCAGACCAGGCCGAATTTTCTAAAGACACCGTCGGTGGTGTATTGTTTACGTTCTGGTCCATGGTGGCCTGCGACGACCACCACGACAGAACGAATGTCTTTTAAGTGTTAAAATAATATTTTTTTGCAGTAAAACAAAAAGAAAAACATAAAGAAAAACGGTGGACAAATAAAAATAAATTTCAATAAAGGATCAAACCAAGGTAAACAAACAAAACAGTGGGGGGGGTAAAAAGGCAAGAAAGAAAAAACAAAAAAAAAATTGCACGAGTACAGAAAAACTCAAAAACAAAAGGCTTTTAAACAAAAATTAAAAAGGAAAAAAAAGATTTGCAAAACTTATCAGATAGGTCAACATAGATTGTCCAACCCACTCCAGAAACAAACAGTCCGGATGCAAAGCTCTGACTGGTATCGTATAAAATCCATAAAATAAATAAAATACGATAAAAAAGACGACGTACGAACAAGACTTAACATTAAAACACCATAATTGCATATTAGGATTTTTGTTTGTTTTTTCCGTATCTTTTTCTTCATACTGTCGGATCTATATCCATATATTTGCTTATACATATATATATATATATATATATATATATATATATATATATATATATATATATATATATATTCATGAATCATTAATACAAAAAAAATGTAGAGGTTAATGATTTAAATGGCGAGAATACATCGTCGCAAACACATAAATAAGATACACCAACCCCGAACCTGTATATGAATGATATGATCCCTGTTTATAAATTCCAGTTGCATAAGGTCTTTTTAATTTTTTCAAGCTTTCGTCTGTTCCTACAGACATCATCAGGTATGGAAGTAGATTTTGTTCTTGTTTTTACTTCTCGACAATAAGATGACAATGAAAATACAGATGTAATCCGAATAAATGCTATGAGAAATGTGTTATTGTTTTGGAACGTGAGTTTGAATTTAAATTTTAAGGTTGTGCGTTTTTGTACAAATATAGCAATAAGAGAATTTTTATTCACATATATCATATATATATATATATATATATATATATATATATATATATATATATATGAATAAAAAATGAAAACTTATTTCAGTTAACGCGTTTTGTCCTTTGATGGACTTTATCTATCCAAATGTAAGGATTTTATTTTGCAACATGTATTTATAAACGAAAGTAAAAATTAGTTTTTATTTCTTTTTAAAATGCACATAAATATTGATAAGTACTATTGATAATAGTAAATTATAGTGATTCTAAGTGACGCATATCTAATAAAAACAAAACAAAAGTAAATGATCTCGTTGAATTTTTTAATTTTCATATCATTTGCAATATAATTAATATATATATTATTTAAGTTTGGGAATAATTTATGTCTTATGTTTTAAATAAAAGGAGGTTATGAATGTAACCATTTTCTTAATTTTTAACATTTTTATAATCAGGAATAGTTCTTTCAAGACCGGGGTTCTTTGAAAAAAAAATCCGGGTCGCAGATTTATATTTTGATAAGATTCGATGGTCGTACTCTCGAAAATTTTCCGTTTAATTAAATTAGTTGTTCTTTTAATAAGTTTAGCATTCTTTGGAGAATTGTAGTTGAATTTATTTCTATGTACGACGAATGCATTTGATAAATCGTTGTGTATAAGATCCTTCTTTGTGTACATAGATAGTTTTTAAAATTTCTGCATGTTTTCCCAATATGAGTAGCATATGTAAAAGTTTATTTTACATATAACTACCTCAGAATTATTATTGTTATGGGCGTTTTTGGTTTTGATCGAATCCATAATAGTTTTGAATGAGTTTGTTATTATTCTTTTATTGTTAATATTATATAAATTGTTTTGAATAATAGATGTTAAGGAGTTAGAAGGTAGTATTATATGTTTGTTTGTATCTATAATTTTCCACTTCAAAATGATCTTATTTTCAAGTAAAAAAATTAATCAACTCCAAAATGGATTAATCAACTTCAAATTGGATCAATCAACTTCCAAATGGATCAATCAACTTCAAATTGGATTAATCAACTTCAAATTGAGAAAATGTCAAAAACCTAAAAACAATCAACTTCAAAATAAGAATAAACAATTTCAAATTGGAATAAACAATTTCAAATTGAGATATTTTTGGGGGTAAATTGAAAATTATTTTTTCAATTAATTTACCCCATGAGTAAGGAAATCGACTGTTCTTCTTCATTATATAGATGAAGAAAAAAACAAAATACAAACAACTTAGGAGCTAAGAAAGCCTATAGTAAAAGTAGGAGAGGAAAGTCCCGTATAAGCAAAAATGATGATTGATGATGATGCTGGAGAAACCTCTACAAAAGAAGCTGAAGAAGAATTAGCAACAGCTCCAAAGAGGATTTACCTCAAGAAAACTGTGGCTGGTGAAAAAAAGGCCCAGATTTTAGCTGCACATGCCGCAGCAGGAAATTGGAAATACCTGGCAAGAACAATTGGTGTGCCTCTGCCAACAGCGTACCGTTGGATAGACCAGGGTACTGATAAGAGTGACTCTAGGGGAGGAGCAAGAAAATATAAAATTACGCAAGAGTATAAGAATTTTATGTCCGAATTAATTGAAAACTCTCCTAGGGTCACTCTTCAAGACATTGTAAATAAGTTGGTCGAAAAGTATGAGGTTCGTGTGATGAAAGAATGCATAAGAAAGCACTTGGACTCCATGGCCTTTACTTTAAAAGCGCTTCATTATGAACCAGAAGCTGCCAATAATAATGTCAATAAGGCGAAACGGAAGCATTCCGCAGTAGCTTTACTAGAATTTCAGTCCCAAAGTGTGCCAATTCTTTATATGGATGAAACCAATTTTAATCTCCATATTTCAAGAAGAGAAGGTCGCTCTAAAAAAGGCACGAGGTGCGCTACAGTCCCGGCTGGATCCAGGGGAAATAACATCCATGTTATTGGATGTATTAGTAATAATAGATTAATTCATCATAAAATTAAAAGTGGTTCTTTCAAAAAAGAGGATGCGAAAGAATGGTACAGGCAGTGCCTTAGAAAGTCAAATGAAATTTATGAAAGGGGAGTTGTCTTAGTTATTGATAACGCTCCTTACCATTGAAGAAATTGTGAAGGAGGATGAATTTAGGCAACACCAAATTTTCAGACTTGCCCTCTATAGTCCGATGTTAAATCCCATTGAAAAGGTTTGGTCAGTCATTAAAACTGACGTAAAAAGAAGTATGGCAGACTCAATTGTTGAGATTTTAAGAGGTGATGGCCAGGGATCTTTAACTACTGAAGAATTCCGCCTCAGCAAGTTAGAAGCGATGATCTCCGAGGCAATTAACAATATTTCCCCTGAGACTTGCACTAACTTTGTATCTGGAATACAGAGATTACTTCCCTCTGTAATTAACTTAGATGATGTAATCTTTTAAATAAATTTCTTAGGAACGTTTATATTTTTTTATATCCCTTTTAAGTAAAAATAAAAGAATAAATATTAAATTTATTAGTATTATATTAATTCTCAATTTGAAGTTGATTAATCCAATTTGAAGTTGATTATTTCTCATTTTGAAGTTGAAAAGGTATAGTTTATTGTTATCTTTTTGGTGTAGTATATTTTGTATGTTTTTCTTTTTGATTTGTGGATAAAATAATAAGCGTACTGGAGGTTTTTGAAGGTATTTTCTATGTATATTTCTTTTTTAGGTAAGTATTGGATCTTCAGCTTCTTAGTGCTCTTAAATAGAATCTTATAGTTTTATTCTGATTATGTTGTTTCAGTGATGAGAATAAAAATTGATAAGGTCATTCTTGTTGGGGGACTTTCTTTAAGCCTCCAACTGAAGATCGTTATAACCGGCCTAAAATGAGAAGACGTATTAGAGAAAAATTCTGTCTCCGACAGGAACCGAACCTCCATCCTTTTTATACCTCAGGGAAATCACTTCTTAAACTGAAGATAGCAGATATAAATCCGTAGACGTTTCAACGAGAAAAAATATCTTCCTTAACATGTAAGTCATTGTTCTGCCAGTTTCCTCCGTGGCGGAATTGGTGGAGGCACGCCTCGGGTCAAGAACTGGTTTTCCTGAAGTAAAAAAGGGCTGCAGGTTCGAAGGCATAATTCTTCTTTAGGACTTCTCAGTTTACACCGGGACTTATTAATTTCCTTGTTTAATAAGATGATAAAACAGGGGTAACAACTCAAACACATGTGCCCACAAAAAAAACGTTTATAGTAATAAGAAATATATATAAATATATAGGATAAAAATATAGCTTTAAGATATGAACTGATCCAGCGCTGCTATAAGCTCTTCACGTGGTCGAGAATGAAAACTAACTCCAAGAAAAGCCGTAGCTTGTCATTACTCAGAGACTCTGTCAGGGGGATTCACTTCTGCATTGGAGGTCACATGATACCGACAGTCAAGAAGAAGCCAATGAGTAGCCTCGGACAATTATATGAAATTTCGCTGACTGTTCGACACCGAGGTGAAGAGTTGCAGAAAGTGGCACTAGATAGACTTGAATCCATCAACAGAACACATCTCCCCAGAAATCTGAATGCTTGGTGCTACCAGCATGGTTTACTGCCCTGGCTTCTGTGACCGTTGCAGGTGTATAAGATTACTCTGTCTCGCATTCAGCAGAAATGTCGGTGTATCAAAAAGTACTTGTGTAAATTCTGCTTCTCCACAGTGGGACTCTATATCATTGATGGAAACCTGCAACTTCCCATCTTCTCATTGGTGGAGGAGTTCAAAGTTGGGAATGTACGCCTTCACATTATGATGAGGGACATGCGCATTATGCCAAAGGCATTTTAAGTCACGTGATCTCTGCATGATTTTATTATTACTGTGTTGAATTCGATCCTCACCGCGTGCACCATAATTAAAACCTTGTGCCTGATTGTGCAAATCTTAGTTAATATTTACATATATTTTAATCATATAAATGTTTACATATTTCTTCATTTTCGTTCATTCTTATTGCAAAATTTACTCCGTGTTCATATCTGTGAGTTTCTGTTTCATTTTTATTTTCAGGGCAGCAACGAAATTAACGAAAAACTAATCAAGAGCATAAATGAAGATGGGCGAATCTATATGGTGCCTTCCAAAGTTGGGAACACTTTCTTCTTGCGTCTCTGCATTTGTGCTACCGGGACTCAGAACCACGACATCGACTTCACCTGGAAGGTCATCTCCGAGGTAACTGACAATGTCCTGAAGGCGGAAAACTGAAACAATTCCTTGTGTAACGAATGAACACTTTTGGTCGGGGGATAAAAAGAAAGTAAATTGCAGAAGAAACTAAATTGTAGATAAAAGCTTTTAGCGAAATCTTTCGCAATCTCCTGTGAGAGGAAGAGTAGGCATTTTAACTTTTGGAGTGATGATATTTTTATTTTTATCTGTTTTCGTACACAGTGTAACTCGGATATAAGAGAGTTGTCGAGGCCGGAGAAGAAGTCTCTTATATCCGGGTTTCTCTTATATATGGGTCTCTTATATCCGGGTTAAACTGTATAACCTTATTCTATGTGCCATTTCCCTCGCGGACATTGGCGATCATGGCTCTCTACAATTTCCTTGGTATATGATAGATAACTCAAAATCATGCGTATTTTCTACACGGAAGTAAATAAATAGAATGTTACCTTCTTTTCTTAAATTTTTTCCAAAGATCAGAGAATTATCCGATTTCATTAATTTTTTAGCATTTATTCATTAATATATGGACTTGGTATTTGATTTATTTCCTTTTTAGTTTTTTTTAGTTTGTTTTTTTTTTTTTAGTTTTGTTGAAGTATTTTTTACGTCAATTATACAACCATACTTTATCTAACTCGTGGCTCATCCGTGCCAGCGAATTTTGGATAATTTCAATTTTTACATTTTTATAAAAGTAATTCCCCAAAAATGTAATAACAAAATAATATCACTCGTATAAATATGGTACGAAATCTTAAAAATTCAAGAAAACCCTAAAATTATTTTCTCTCTGGAGAGTTGCTGATATCTAATTTTAATAAAATATACTGTATAATTTTGTTTACAAAAAAAAAATCCCTGATATGTATTTGTGAAAAATGGACATGCATTTTTCTTTAAACTGTTTTAAATATTAGAAGTGCCTGATAAAGTTGATATAAAATAAAATAAAAATGTGTTTGAAGAATTGGAAAATATAAAGTTTAATACCATTTTCGAGTGTGAACATATTTGAGAATAATTTTATTTTTCATTTTACAGCTGTTTGATTTTTTTATTCCACAGAAGTTTAAAAGTAACATTAACATTTCGAATTATGTATCTTGACTAGTGTTTCATAACGACTGCTTTTTTCTAGTTTGTTTTTATTTGAATAAATATGTGTAGGAAAATAATGAAATAATTTGACATCAAGAGTTAATAAAATTGTTAAACAGTAAAATTGACATCACTATTTTTAAATCTTTTTTCCTTTTATTTTTCTTTAAGAACTTTAGAATTGTTTAACATTTAAATATTCGTAACCTTTGTTACGTTTTCTTCTTTGAAAACAATTTTCTCATTTCTGGTAGGTTTTGTCTTTCTTTTTTTATTATTTATGGCGCTATGTGTTAAGACAAGTGTTGTTTTACCTTTTAACGAGAGAAAATACCTTGTTAGGGAAAGATATATTTTTCTTATATTTCGAGCAAAACACTAACTGTTTTTTTTTTTTTCAAAATCCAGTTAATTAATCTTTAAATTTCCCGTTTTTATTTGAAACAAATATCTGAGACAGATTGAATTTTCAAGAGATTTTTAAAGATTTTTCTTTTGTCGGCATCCATCAAATTAGCCAATCGAACTACATGGAAGCAAAATTGTTTTTACTTATTTGTTTTAAAAAATGTTTAAAAAATTTTTTTCAATATTTCATATTTTCTTTTTTACGGTTTGACTTAAGAATTTTGTCCTTCAAATAAAACCAAAACTTATTTTCTGAGAAGGCATTCAAAATGCGCTTTTTAGTTTCTTTATTGCCAGATGTTGTAAAACTTTTAATACACCGGGTACAGTAAGTTATCTGTCAAGTCATAACAAGGAACTCAGACAGAAAACATTGTCCTCAAAATATATGCAGTATCCAAAAGATCCGATTTTGCGGTGACTTCGAGTTAGTATGGTATCACCAATTGGTCAAGGAAGTCACACAGTTTTAGTGGTATGCGCTAATCACCACTGGAATTACCCTGGCATTTCCTTCTTCCGTCCCGAACAACATTGCCCTCTCAATTTTCAAATAAAAATAGTTTATAATTTTCTCAATCGCTTTGTTTGCTATATTTGTGTCATTCGCTATGGCAACTGTTATGTTTTGCACATCTCTTTGCTTAGTAGTAGTCGTATTATAGTTCTCTGTGTCCTGAATAGGAATCGGGTTTGATAGTTATAGCCCCTATGTTCGCCAGTTGTTCTCTATTTATACTTGTCTAACTAATTTGCATACGATACTACATCTCCCTGAATCGGAGAGGTCATATACTTTGTCCTTCCTTTTGTCTTTCTTGTTTCCTCTTTAATAGTGACTGCGGTCTCTTTTCATTTCTTCATTTTCTTCTTCATACCCGTCTGTCTTTTCATTCTCACTTTCTTCCACTTTTGTAACTTTCTGTCTCTTCTTGTTCTTGATCTTCAATTTCCATATCATCCAGTTCGTTTCTGCTTCTGAACTGATCTATATGTGCCAGTATATGTTGTCCCTTTTTCTTAAGTATAGACGTGTTGTGTCCTTTTTGTATTAGCAAATTTGCTTCTTCTGGATTAGCCTCTTTATTCTTTCTATACCATACCTTTTCCTTCGTTGAAAAGGACATAGTTATGAGGGCTCTGATTTGTCTTCCCATTAATGCTAAAGTTCTCAGTTTTCTTCCCGCATGTGGAAAAAATCTGTAACTGAGGACATTTTTGGTAGATACGCTTCTATGTTTTCATTAAGTGGTGAGAATGCTTTTAATACTATTTTTACCGTTTGTACCATTCTTTCCGGAATTGTGGGTGATATGGTGTTGTCTTGTATGGGATGCATCCAGTCTGTTTTAACTACATACATAAATTCTCATCTCAAAATTCGGGTGCATTGTCGGTGACCATTGCCTGGGGTACTCCATTCATTGAGAATATAGTTCTTAGTACTTGCTTTATTGTGGTGGATTGTCTGTCTTTTACTCTGACAACCTCTGGCCATCCTGAATATGAGCCCACTAATACTAAGAATGACCCCCTATCTTTGATATGAACGTGATCTATGTGAGTGAATTTTTGCTTCCCTGAAGTCTTTTTATTTCCGTACATTTTGGACATCTCAACGTATTTCTCTACGTCTTTTGTATATCCTGGCCACCAGGCTTGTAACTTTAGTCTTATTTGTGTTGCTGTTATGCCACAATGCACATCATCATGTACTCCTTTTAATATACCCATTCTTGCTATTTGTGGAGCTACTATTATATCCCCATTGCATATTATGCCATTTTCTATCGTGCTTCGTTTCTTTAAAGCGTCGCTCTGCCATCGAACAATTGTTCCATATATTATTTTGTATTCTCTCTACTATTCTTCTTAATATTGGGTCTTTGTTTCTATTTTGAGGAAGAACGTCCGTTTCTACCCATTTTATCTTCAGTACTTTCCTCTTTTTCTTCTGTTTCATTCTTGAACTGTAATCTTGATAAAACGTCTACGTGAGGGATAGTGTTCCGTTTTACGTATACTATGTCAAAACCAAATACCATGATTTTCATTGCCTATCTTAAAATTCTTGACGATGTGACTTTTGGCAATTCTTTTCTCGGGTTAAATATAAATTCTAATGATTTGTGGTCCGATTTTCATAAGATTTTTTTTCCTATCCAAAATTTTCATGCCTTTTCCATGTTCCATACTACTGCTTCTTTTTCAATATTCGAGTAGTTAAAATTTTGCTGACATTAACTTTCTTGATATGTACATGATTGAGTGTTCTTATGATAGAATAGCAGTAATCGCCTTTTCAATCGCGTCTGTGGTTAAAGTTACTTATGTTTTGCGGATGAAAAGCTTTTATTTGTTCCTCAGTATTTTCTTTAGTGTTTCAAAAGCGATAGTTTGTGTCCAGTGAAATGCATTGTTTTTTTTTTGTTGTTTTTTTTTTTTGTTTTGTTTTTGTTTTTTTTTGCGTAATTATGCTAATGGCTCTATTATGTCGCTGTATCTTGGTATATATTTACTATAAAAATTTATTATCCCCAAAAAGTATTTTAATTTTTTTTTATTTGTTGGAGCAGCTATTTCTTTTATTTTCTTTGCTAGTCTATCGTCGGGTGATATGCCTTATTTTGATCTTTGATATTCCAAATATGATATCTTTTTACAGTCAAAATTACACTTGTCTTTGTTTACAGTCATGCCTGCCTTTTTTTAATCTCAGTAAAATTTGCACTGTTTTATATGTTAATTCTTCGTTAGTTCTTGCCCCAACATATATATTGTCCTGGTATATTATTATATTCTTTATTTTTCTTAATAATACTCTTTCAATTGCTTTTTTTGAAAAATATGGCCCGAAGTCTTTACCCCAAACGGTAAACGAGTCCATCTTAGTAAGCTTATAGGGTTGTTTATCGTGGTGATTTCCTTGAATTTCTCGTCAATTTCTATTTGGTTGTATGCTTCCTTGAGATCAACTTTTGCAAACTGTTCTATTTTTGCTAACTCGTGGCTCACAGTTTCGATATTTGGCAAATGAAAATAGTCTGAACATATCTGGGGATTTATCACTATCTTGTAATCAATGCAGATACTTAAATCTCTGTCAGGTTTCTTTATCGCTACTATCGGTGACGCCCAGTTGCTACCACCTTGAGTACCTCTTTCTAGTATGCCTTGTTGCATCATTTTGTTTAATTTGGCCACTACCAAAGGTAGGATATGAATTGGAACTTTTCTTGACTATATATTTTGGATGATAATTTTCGTTTAGTCGAATGCTTGCTTTATAGACTTTCAATAATCCTATGTCATAAATTCCTACTAATCTGTGATCTTTTTCGCATTCTACAACGGTAATGGGAATTATTTCAAAATCGATTCAACTCTAATTGTTGTAAAACTCGACGCTGGGTTACAAACTTATGCTACTACTCTGTAGACATTCTATTATTTTTCGTTTGTGGTTTTAGTCTTGCAAGCCTTCAGTTATTCTGAGAAGGATTAATTCTTCTTCTATAGTCACTTCCCGTGCTCTCAATATTTTAAATTCACAACACTTGGCTCGTTCTTTCAATCTATGGACAATCACCAATGAGTCCATTACACAATACGTGTAATGGACTCATTGGTGCTTGTCTTGTCTCTAAAAACATGGTTCTTTCGGAGATGACCAATCTTTTCTTTTGTCTTATGTTCTTTTTTTTTCTTTTCTTTCTTCTTATGTTCTTGTTCTTTTTTATAATCTTAATTTCTTCAAATGTTATTTCTTCTGTTATTCTGTTAATTCGCTGGGGTAACATGTTGTCGAAATTTTCTTCACAGTTTCGCACTCAGCTGTAGCAAGAAATAAATCCGTTATCTCGTTCTCTCCTCCGTCGGTCTTTGTGTCTCTTAATTTTTTCATTCATCTAAATGCAGCAAAAGTTCTTATCTATGTTTCTGTGTGTTCTGGGTCATCCAGCGAATTTAACGATCTTATCGGCAACACCATTGTTATGTTTTGTATATATCTCTGCGTAGTAGTAGTCGTAGTACAGTTTCTCCGTGTCCTGAATAGCAACCGGGTTTGCTAGGCATAGCCCCTAAGTTCACCAGTTTTTCTCTAATTATACTTGTGTATCTAATTTGCATACGAACATCAGTAATATGATAGCTGTTGGTGCCTTTATCTCCCACAATGATATCCGGACGGAAATAGTATATCACTTTGTATGTCTGAAAATCAAAGTTCAACAATATTGTAGTTTTTCCAACTTCAGCAAGTGTTCTCTTCAAATAGGTCGCCTTAATTTTTTCTTTCATTTCTGTGTTCAGTATATCATCAAGTTCTAATATATCCCAGATTCTTGTACTCATTAACATCAGATTCACCTATAAATTCTCATATAAATAAATTCTCACAACATTTTCCACAGAAATAGCGACAGATTAGCCGGAGGCTTGGGACTTGGGGTGCAAAGTGAAAAAAATATTTCATTATGATTTTTAAATCTGTCAAGACATGCAAGTATGGACTGGGTAGCTCCATTTGCTCTGATCTGGCTCTTGTAAAAATAAAGTATAGTAGGAGTCAGATATTTACTGGATTGATAAAATGAACCGACCGTTTTTTTCAAACATCTTTAGCAGTAGATCGTATAGATGAGCCTTACTTGATGTCTGGGGTAAACTTGAGTTCCAATAGACATCCAAGACAAGACGTCTTTTTGAGAGAACACACCCATCATGATAGTTGAATGTTCAGGATCAGCTCGGTGGTGGTAGAACGTTATTAGTTTTGTCTGGGACGTATTGAATTTAACAAGCCAGTCCTTCCTCCAATGAGTCACCATGGTTAGGCCAGAAGAAATAAGCTTCTAGGTCCTGGTCAACCAGATTTTGGGCGGGGCTCCTCTCAACTGTTGTGTCCTTCACAAGTATATTTTTAGGCACATCATTAATATAGAGTAGAACGAGGGTATGACCAAGGAGAAAATCTTGAGGAATACCGGCATTGATCATATGGCCTTTCAATGATTGGTCGTTCACAACGACATTCAGGCTACCAGTTAGGAAGGACTTGATAATTCAGAAAGTCATTCCAGAGATTCCACGTGAAGATCTTATGTAGCACCTCCGATGCAACACCTTGTCAAAAGCGTTTTATCTATTGTGCACTTCATAAATCTATTGTTTTATGCTTCTCTGATTCTGTGAGTAATGACAATGCATTATCCATGGATATAGAAATGCGAAATCCATACTGGCTATCGCTTAGTATGTTGTTCCTGTTGAGGTGTCAACAACGTTTCCGTTGATTATAGATTCAAAGGGTTTGCTGATGACACTAAAGAGGAGGCTAAAGGATCAATACAGCTACAGGAATGAGTGCTCAGCTGCATTCTTAAAAACAGGATAGACTGTTGACTTATGAAGCATTTCTCCTCCAGGCAGCAGTTAAACAGTTCTGCTAGTATTGGATATGACTTTGGACTGATATTGAAATGGCCTTCTTAGTTAAGGCTTTTGATAAGTTTGGAAACTTTCTGCGCCGAAATAGAGATATTATAAAGTTTGTGTTTCGGGAGTAGGGGAAAGTCGGGTAAGAGAATTAGAGGCAAAGTTCATTAAAAAGAGCCTAGACTTCTGATATGAGGATGTAATAACTTCAGTGACATTATAAAAGCTGGTACCGATGCTTTGACTCTATTAACAATTGTATTCGAGATTTTCCAGAACTCACAGGAAGAATGTCCATTTTCAACCATGAAAATGTAACCGCACTACTTTTCTTCTTCTTCTTCTTCTTTTCAGTTTTCGATATTAATCTTGAATTATATAAGATAATATATATTATTTTTAAAGGAAGCATTTATTGACTTTTACGACAAAAGCAATTATCAATCAAAACACAATGTCAAATCAAATGAAAGGCTGTTGCAAGAGTTTCTTATTAGAAACAATTACTTTAATATTTTTATCGTGTTTGATGCACTGCAAAGATCAAAGTAATTTATTCATAATATATACATCTTTCGGTTTTATCAGGGTTTGAGCTTCGAGATCTGCGAACATTTCAATGAGGATATAAATCTGGGAAAAGTTAAAGATTAAGACGCGAGGATTCATTTGCAAGTGAACACATTTGTAAAAAAAAAATCTGCTCTCATTTAACCACCGCAGAGAAACTTCCCTGCCCCCGCCCCTCAGAATGGTTTATGTTCGACTACGTAAGAGGGTCTCACTGTGTCTTCTTAGGCTCACGTTTTCCAATGATGGAACAACTACATTGATTCAATAGTTGCATCTTCTGCAAGGAAAGATGGTTAACTGTATCATACCAGAAGATTTTTCTCATCAGAGACCATCTTACATATCTACAAATTTACAATTCGTCCATGCATAGAATATTGTTTTCATATCTGGTCTGGTGCCTCTGCTGTTAATCTCGAGGTTCTCGATAAAATCTAAAGATCTGCAATGTAATCGGTCCTGACGATTTCAGTCACTCTCTCATAGATATGATGCGGCTTCCCGCTGTCTTTTCTACAAATATTTTCATGGCAACTGTTCTGGTGAGCTATGTTCCCTGATGCCCCGACTACATAATTTTAAACGTGCTACTAGATTAGCATCTAGGTCCTACCCTTTTACTGTTTACGCTTCTACTTCATCAGTTTCTTTTCTCGCGCTTAACAACAGTTCAATTCCCTTCCTCTTAATAGTTTCCCTAATAACTGCAATCTTCAAAAATTTAAATGAATCGTCAATCACCATCTTCTATTGCCGTGACTCCAGTTCTTTGTTTATTCTTCTTCCTCACTTTCACTCTCTGTAAACCCCTTCGTAGATCTTCCGCTTTGCTTGGAGTAAAATGTTTATATATATATATATATATATATATATATATATATATATATATATATATATATATATATATATATATATATATATATATAACCATGAAACTCGGTTTCGAATCACACCATGCTCAACTTGAAAGACCATATCACGGTTTAAATTAACTTTTCCACTTTATCATCTTTTTTACCTAAAATTATTTTTATATATAAAAAGTGATATATCGTTTTCCTATATATATATATATATATATATATATGCGCGCACCTGTGAGGAGGGCGATGTATTTTCATCATTTCCATTTTTGTTTCATTTTTGGTCTTCTGAGCTTTAGTATTTTCATATACAAAACTTACATTTCATACCAAATCACAACACTGTGTGTTAAGCACCCCCCGTTCGTTCTGCTTACAAGAGAACCTACTAAAAATATCGAGAGCCTTTCATATTTAAGAATGAATGCGTCAGATTCCCATGAAAATATTGCGAGTATTGTGGTCTCTGACACTTACATATGGATTTCTTTCAGAGCTTCAACATTCCTGCCAAATGAAGTAAAATAAAGATTAGCATTGTTAATATTCTTCGGTAGAATATATGTCATATAAAATTGAAGATATGTTTTACAACCAGTAACTGAATAATAACTACTCTAAATATTTTAGTCTGTAGTGAAAACTAGTATATTTAAACTAATTTTCTTTTTATCGATTACCTAAATTTCGAGGTAAACAACATAATCACTGAATGTAGAAAAAATCCCACACGGAAATGTACAAAAATAGGGTATGACGGAGTAAAAACTTTGAGAACTGTGTAAAAATTATTTCGGTCGGTTCTGTAAAGAAATAATATCAGCACAAACCAGTGTGTCGTAGAAAAAGAAAAATTACAAAATTTCAACACTCACTATGACCAAACATGTCAATCAACTATAAAAATAAAACAAGAAAAACTTTTAGATGATGCTAATAATAATAATAATAATAATAATAATAATAAGAAGAAGAAGAAGAAGAAGAAGAAGAAACGTCACGGGTTCGCAAAGAAGTGGTACTAGCATTCGCTACGGCCAATAGTCTAGAATGTGCAAATGAAACTCGTATGTGATACGACTATCTTAACTGACAAGTGCTTGGAGAATAATCGCCCTGATATCACATGTATGCACAAGTTGTTCTTTTCGTGGTTGGCTTACTCAGGAATGTTTTCTAGGAGTCTTTCTGCTATGCGGAATGCCATAGGGATACCTGAGATCATTGGTAGTGCGCAGGAAGTGGCAGCACTGTTTGGAAGAGCTCATGTGCTAAGAAAGTTTTTGTGTCTGTGGACGCTAGTTTTACTTTATCTTATTATTGTCGCTTTTTATCACAACTCTCTCTATCTCTCTCTCTCTCTCTCTCTCTCTCTCTCTCTCTATATATATATATATATATATATATATATATATATATATATATATATATAATCGGAAACACCAAAACTCAAGTTACACGCTATCTAGGTTTCGACCGGTAGGTCTCCTCAGGCAGGTATAATGAAAGATTTTAGTTGATTCCACCACCATTAGCGTAGTAGCTGGAGTTTTGCTGTTCCTGATTACATTTTGCTCCACATCTCAACTTTTTGGGAATTTTGTCTTGAGTGCCTTTTTTGATTGTACGTTTTAAGCGCGGCTGTTTACAGCCTCCTTTTACAATATACTATCTTATATTTTATATTATATATAATATATATATATATATATATATATATATATATATATATATATATATATATATATATATAGACTTCATGATTTCTATTATTTTTAGATTTCTTTCGTTTTATGATTGTTACTTTTGATCAGGACACGAAGGTTTGATTCTCCCTTCATTTTTACCTTTATTTTAGCACGAGATTTTTCCATCTTATTAATGTTGCTTCTGATTGCAGCACAATAGGTCGTTATACACTTCGGCCACAGTGTGTCGATATACTCTTCAGCGATTGTCAATAGACCGAAATTAGAAATAAAGATGTTACCTTCCAACAAGACGTCAGCTCCTATTTCTTTTTGTTTTTCCTAACAGTTGAAAAGTATATCAGCCCTGTGATAAGCAACAATAATAAGATGGAGTCCAACTATTACTACAACTGATTCTTATACTACTAACAAAATTGTGTAACTCGATTTTTGTCCTTGAATAGCGATTCTTATTTTCTATATGCTTATGCCTAGAAAGTATGAAAAATGTCAAATATTTCTTTCAAACTTTGCTTCTGTGACCAGGATAGTATTTCTGAAATTTACATATTCCCATCGTTCACGTAGGAAAAAATGACATATGATTCAAAAGTAGCATTTTTTTATTCAAGGATTACACAAGAGAGACAACAAAAAACATTTAGAAGTTAGTTTTTCGCGATTTCTGCTTATACTAGAAATTACTTTCAGGAATCAGCCTGCAAATATAGTTCCCATGTTCTTCTTGGATTTATCAAGATGGACATTGAGGGACCTCCTGCAGCCCATTTCGCCATAGTTCTTCACCAAGGACTCCACATTTTCGGCATTTTGATTTCCCAGGAAGCCGCACCGAATAACTTCGACAAAGCTGTTCCACTCAGCTTTCTCCATCATACTTGGGGAATTCCTTGCATTCTATGATACTCTTTATGCGAAGTCCAGCGAAAACACCGGTTTAAACATTTATCGCAGACAGCTAAAGGAAGAAGTCTTGAAGGTACTTGAAGTCTGCAGACTCCTGTTTCCTGAGGCCCATTTTTAAGTGCAGTGGGTCCAACAGTGGTTCCCATTTTACTTTGTTCCTCCCCACAATGAACTCAATCCGCTGTGGCCAGTTCAGCTTGTGGTAGTGTGCCTCTGTAAGGCTAACATTTTGAAGTCTCCGATAACCTCCCAGTCGTACTTTATTGCATTTAGCAAGGCCTTGACACTGCTTGAAACTTGATCTGCACCGAGTGATCCTGGGGAAGAGATGGGTATATATCCCCATTATGAATCAGCACAGTTTTGAGACTCTTAGATGAGATATTAATGAAGAGGCACCACTCGCTGGAGTTACAGAGATTCCAATTGCTTCGAACAGACCGGTCACATTTGTGGCAGAAGCAAAGCTCATTTTGACAGGTGAAAAAGCTTGAAAAACACTGGTGGATCTTTTCCTGGCTTGTGAATTGCACTTCTCTCTAGCGTTGGACTCTCTGATCAGGTTGTATTTGGCCTTTTTGGTTTGGGTAGTATGGGGTTCTCTCCTTAACTGCGCTTCCTTTTCTGAACTGTTGTTCTCTTCTGAAGACGGCTGTTCTCTCTTTTGTACGAGTGGGTACGGGGATCCCAGGGAAGTGTAGCACTGGTGCGATCGATCACATAAGCTCTGGAGATATGATAGCAGGTGCATTTTTGCCAGATCGACGTTTCGAAGGATCCACCATGCAGAAGAATCAATTGTTTGAGTGATTAGTTTTTCCCTCCTAATTCATGGGATTTTGAATTTCATGACTCTATTTTCTCCTCTGTCACAAAAGCGAAGTTTGATGAGAATAATAAACATTTTCTTTGCTTTCTAGACTGAAGCAATTTGGGAATAGCACTTACTGTCCAAAGACAAACAAATGTCAAAATTTTGTTACATAGTGTAATAGACGTGATAGGGGATTTAATTAATTTTTCTTTCGTTCTGATTTTTAACATTTTTTCTAATAATGCTTCTGCTTTATCTAATGGCCTAATAATAATAATGATGATAATTAGTAGTAGTAGTAGTAGTAGCAGTCTCTAGTAAAAATAGTAGTATCTGGTTTCGAATTTCTTTTATTTGCTTTCTATACCCTCCTCGTGCGCGCACACACACACACGCACGCACGCACACAGACACATATACACACATATATGTATATATATATATATATATATATATATATGTGTGTGTGTGTGTCTGTGTCTGTGTGTGTCTGTGTGTATGTGTGTGTGTGTGAAAAGTGTGTGTATATAAATATAAATAGATATATATATATATATATATATATATATATATATATATATATATATGTATAATTATTTATATATTATATGCGCGGTACTTATTAGAAAGCGCTCAATATCAGAGATAGAGCTAACATATATGGTTGGATAGATGTGAGCTTGTGACCCAAGCTCACATCTATCCAACCATATATATATATATATATATATATATATATATATATATATATATATATATATATATACCGGGTGTAACTCCAAAATTGTCCAAATCGTGTAACACCAAATTTTTCTAATGAATCTGAACCGTTGTATCTTAGAAATTAAAGACTAAAGATAGCTGACTCTAATTTTCCGAGGTTTTTATAACGCTATTGAACTCTACTTTGATCAATAAGAATGCATAATTATTATCTAAGCTTAACAGAAGTATTGTGATGAAATCGATCATAAAAGAAAATGACATGTTCATCATTAATTAATCATAGCTAAGGATCGGAAGTATTGAAATAAAGTTCAAATATATATATATATATATATTAGTAAATCCAGGAACGCGGTTAGTAGCAATAATAAGATAGATATATACAGTCTCGAAGTAGGACTTCCTTAGAGTCTACGTGCTTATAACTGTGACTTCTACAAGCGGTTACCTCACACTATTACTCTACCTCCAACTCAATCACAATCTCTATCCCTCTACTCTGACTGACTCTGGGTGAGAATCTTTTTTTATTGTCGTAAAATTTTAGTTTTCTTTCCGGGGAGGGTGAAGAACGTAGATTTTTGTTTAACTTACGTATATGAGAAACAGCTGAACCCTCAATGTCCTTTGCGTCTTTCTTTATACTTAAACATCTCTGGCAATCTTCCGATAATTGCTGTAATGTGAGACCCGGTTCATTTTGCAATTTTGCAAGCATTCTTCTGCGCATTTCGCTATCTTTTCTAGAAACTAACCCTTGAACAAAGATGAGACATTTGAAATTGTCCGGGGTTAATTCCGCTAGTTTGAAGTCGTCACAATGTTTATTTACGATTGCGGCAAACGTGGAATAATCCTCATTATCGCCCTTTACCAGGTTAAGGCATTTCCACCTCCTGTGGAAAAGTGATGTTTTCGGGCTGAAGAGTTCTTTAAGACATGTCACTGCTTCGTCATATGTTAATTCGTTCGTCTTTTTTGGCAAGATATAATCCACGATCTTTGTATATTCTTCAGTTCCTAATTTTCTAAGCAATAGACGTAGCTTTTTTGCTTCTTTCCAATTTTGACAGTCGATGTTAAATATGACTTCATGTCTTCTGAAGTAATCTCCAAAATGTTTGTCCTCATCTAGAGAATATTTGAAAATCTCTATGTTATTCCACACTGCGTCTTGCAAAAATGTTGCTTCTTTTTCAATATCTAATTGCTAGTTGCCCGCTACTTCCAATATTAGTTACTGGAGCTCTATTTGTCTTTCTTGATTTTTCTTTTGCGTTTGTAATAATTGCTTTTACCATTTTTCTTCCATTCGTTCTTGTAGTTGTAATTGTTGATCATTTTGGTATTTTATCATTTCTAACAAAATATTTTTAAAATCTTCCATGATAACTCAATTTTACGTATTTTTACTCATCGTAACTCTTTGTCGCTAATTTGTTGTGGACGCGGGACGGATTATTCTATTTCTTCTTGTGTAAATTCGAATCGCTCGGCGCGAATTTGTTGTTTTTTTTTTTCCCCCGTGTGTGTGCCAATTTGCTTGTTGGACGAGGGAAGATTTTTCTTTTATTGATCTTTTCTTTTCCGCGTAGTATCTTTTCTTTTCCGCGTGGGTTCGAATCTTCGTCGCCAATTTGTTGTGGATTCCTAGATGAAATGCGGTCTCCAATGAATGACAAACGCAAGAATTAAATATAAGAAATTAAATGTATTTATACAATAATACAATGGGTAATACTGTTAGTAAATCCAGGAACGCGGTTAGAAGCAATAATAATATATATGTATATATACAGTCTCGAAATAGGACTTCCTTAGAGTCTACGTGCTTGTAACTGTGACTTCTACAAGCGGTTACCTCACACTATTACTCTACCTCAATCACAATCTCTATCCCTCTACTGTGACTGACTCTGGGTATTTAACGGTAGCAGTCCAATGACACGCTGGTCGAGTCCACTTATATCAAAAAGGGGAGGACCCCATAACAAATATGAGTAAAAGTTTATCACAGATCTGATTGATGTTACCTTCAGCATCCCGACTCGGCGGACTTGTCAGTTCACTCTTCAAGGAAGGGGTATCAGTAATTTACTATATATATATATATATTTACTCTTTTTACTCATATTAATCCTATCTCTCTCACACTCTTTCTCTCACTCTGTCTCTCTCTTTATATATATATATATATATATATATATATATATATATATATATATATATAATAAAATCTAAATTATATATATAATATAATAAGATATAAATATATTTATCATGTATGTTTATATAAATTATACCGCTGCTATTATACATTGAGCATTATTTTGTTAGCACCAGCAATTAATAATCGACTCTCCCTCTCTCTCTCTCTCTCTCTCTCTCTCTCTCTCTATATATATATATATATATATATATATATATATATATATATATATATACATATATATATATATACATATATATATATATATATATATATATATATATATATATATATATATACATATTATAATAATATTTTTTGTTTAAAAATATGATTCCTTCGCTACATAAGAGTTCTCATGTTTCAAAAACGGGAGTCGAAATCATCCAAATAATTAATAAAATTAAGTTGGATTGAGGTGTTTAGTCACGTTTCATCTTCAAGCGAAATTTATATATATATATATATATATATATATATATATATATATATATATATATATATTTATATGGCCTCGCGATTACGTTTGAGCATGAAATAGACTGTCGCCGCTGGGTTTTGACTTCCATGTTCACTTTTTATGCGCTCTATCCCTAATATTGAACTCGTTAACCCATTAATGTAGTATACGTTAAAACTATATTTTTCATCATTTTATATATATATATATATATATATATTTATATATATATGAGAACGCATTACATAATTTTTATACATCAAGAATGATTTCGTGGCATTCTGCTCCTTTCTAAAATATTTCCAATATATTGATGGAGTTCTATTAATATATACCCGTAAAACTACTTTACCTGACCTTGTAGAGATATTAATAATATATATGTGTGTGTGTGTATGTCTGTGTGTGTGTGTGTGTATGTCTGTGTGTGTGTAAATATATTATTCTGAAGAATTCATTCACAGTTATTTTTAAATGAAGTTAAAAGTTCACAGTTATTTATAAATGAAGTTAAAAGACATCCAAACAAATCGACCTATCGCCCCTGTACTGTTATGCCTACAATTTTAAATCGTTCTTTTTTTTCTTTTCTTTTTATCAGACATCTTTTTATTTCTGATATTTTAATAACAGTCAGGAAAAGGCAGACTCGCAAGAGGTAAGGATATAAATATGAGCAGAATCTTTCGTGTATATATTTTATTCACACTCCTACATTTAATATTCCTAGAATAATATATGACTGTAGTGTTAAAAAATGACAGAAATGATGTTGAATATTTACAAGTTCAGAATTAATAAATGACAATGCTTCGTGTAAGAAATTCAAATAATATTACAACACATACAACTAGAGTACGTAATCAAAGATGCTTAAAAACTTAGTGGGAGTTACGATAAAAACAACAGAAATTTAAAGGAATATATAGGAGTCTAAAATGAATAATAACTCACAATGCTTCGCGTAGGAAATCCAAATAATATTAACTTAAAAACTAATGCTATTAGATTATGTCAAAAAGATACTTAAATCATTCTGGGAATTGGAATAAAACGCAATATAAATAAAGATGAATGACAAGTCAAAAATTAATAATAAACAATGTTTCATCTCAGAAATCCACAGACTTACGGGTTATCCCACCTGGGTTTGGCAAAAAGAGCATACTAGGTGGCTCTCTTTAATCTTATAAATAGGCAATGATATTCTCATTCACAGTCTTCTTTTGGTCTTTTTAGCTCTGGCTTTCAGTTGCACGTAGATCTGGACGCTGCCGACAAGGCGCGTTCGCTTCTTTGGTCCTCCCTTGACTTTTGAACTCGCTCACAAAGTCATATACACACACGTGTCTGTCATTCACGGTTTTTACACACACACACATAGAGAAACACACACACACACAGAGAAACACACACACAGAAACACAAACAGAAAACACACACATAGGGTAATACAAACAAGAAGATTCTTCTTATAGCTTGTCTTAATGTTGTTTCTTTTTCTTTCGTAACAATTGTCTTAATTGTCTTAATGTAATTCCTTTTGTTAATACATGCATTGTCGTTTTTTATGTATTTTATGTTTTGTGTTACTCATATTGAGTTTTCTAATATTGTTTGCGGGATAAATGCTCCCGGAGCCCTTAAGTATTTACTATCTTTACTATTGTTATTTCCGTAATATAATAGCGGCTAATATTTACCCAAACATACAACATCCCGCAACAGACGAATATGCTTTTCGCCGAAAGTTCAACTTGTTTACTCAGCTAAGTTTATCATGACACAAGGTCATGACAAAAGTGCATCGAAATTCATAAATCTAGCAAACTGGTCTTTGTCATGAACCTTTTAGTCCTTACTCTGTGTTCTCTTCCAGACACTGTAACTAAGGCCCACTCAGAATAGTTGAAGGATAAATATCTATGGGATCTATGGATGCCGAAAAACACAAATGTGCTTGAGTAGAGATTGTCTAGCCGTCCTAGATGACGAGTGAGTTTGAAAAATGAGTAACTTGAATAAACAAGATGAGCATGCATGTTCGAATAGCCAGGTATATAATAACGATAATCCTTAATCTCAAATATTCTGACGATGATAGATTTTAAATATTCGAATGAAACAAATGTCATTATTCGATAAAAGAGATTTGCTCGTTGCAACGCACTGAAAATATAAAAATATTCATTGAATGCAAAAGGTTAACCTTATGTAGATCCCGTTTTAAATAAGAGAGTTCTGTTTATATATTAAGACTCAATCCACCCCAGTGTTACCAGGAAGAACAGAAAAAAAAGACTCATATGCAGTTCAGGCCACGAACTTCCCTTCTTCTCACCCTAGGGCTCCGCCATCTTTCTACCACAAGACATCTAAAAACAGAAAGGGATTACCCAGAAGTGAAGCCATACTAAATTTGAACAGGCAAACCCTGGAGAAGGACATTTCCTCACAAATGAAGGCCTTATTAACAAAGTGGACTGCAAGTCGATGGTGGAGCCCAGGAATTTTCCGGATGTCCCTGGTGTCATCACCTGAGACGGCATGTTAAAGGTCTGGGGCATCAAATCTGCCGCCAAATAAACCTTTCAAAGATCCGGATGACTCAGATTGAGTGTCCAGATAAATGCGATACCTAACATTTACACAAGGCCAAATTGCGATCATTTCCTTATTGCAATGCAGCTTAGGATTTACGCTGCGTAAACTTTCGAAACGCTAAAGAAAATATCAAGAAACGGAAAACATTTCCTTCGAAAGAAAGAAAAGAGTGTTGAAATGCATTGTAATATCACTCTTCCTATTTTGCAATGAATGCTGAACAATTTCTTCACAGACTAAGCGGAGACTTGTGCTAGTAGAGATTTGATTCTACAGAAGGATGCTGAGAATACCATGGACGGAGCATAGAAAAATGGAAGACATATTTAAAATCAGAAATAGATTAAATTTCTGCGACAGATAATGAGGAAAGAGTGCTTGGAGAATTTGACACACGCATAACATGCTGAAGGCAAGAAATGTAGAGGGAAACATTGAGTAATCTACTTAGTAAGTTTGTGTAAATGGACTGTGAGGGATGGTAAGGAAATAGACATCGATAGGAAGGACAGGAAGTTGTGTAGTGTTATGGTCTTCCACTTCCTGAAGGGACACGGCATTAAACGGATTCTTCTATTAAAGGAACATATTTTTTCATTTTATCCCAAACAATGCATTAAAGCCACTTACATGAGTGTGATAGAATATAAGATCAAAATAACATTATTAAGCAGAGTGTATTAGAAAAGAACAGGAATTAAGAAGATGATGATTGATATTGCATCAAAGATCAAAGTTTACTGGGAAGCAAGAAGCCAAAAGAGAGATCCACAAGCGAGAAGTGCGAGAGAAGGAACTATTAGCATAGATATGGGAAAAATATTGAAAGGTGATACCAGCGACCGCGAACCTTTACGGAACGGTATTGCTAGAATCTTTGAGGAAATTGTGCAGTATTCGCTGCCATACTGAAAGACTGATAGTACGTAACAATTTGGTTGGTGTATGTAAGCGTCTTACTTTTATGAACCCTAATTCCGAGTTGAAGTAGGGCGGGGTTTTCGGTATTTTACCCAAGTTTCTTAATTAATTAATGCAATTCTAACAAGGTTTGTTCTTTTAGCATTTCTCTCGTGACGTATTACGATTTCCAAATTTCGGAATTACCTCGTCCCCCATTGAATGGGCACAAGATTTGCTCCTCCCTATTGCTCCCACTTACTCAGAGCCATATCTCTCACCAGTGGTTTCCTCGGGCGAAGACAACCCTCTATATATTTTACCTGAGTCCATTCCTTCGGCCCTCCTTGTGTTTACCATTTCCATTGAACTGTTGCTTACACCATCAGCAGACGGTGTAGAGTTAACTCCACCTTCGATTTAACCATCCAGGCCTTGCTTCGGATGTCATACGTTTTATGTTTTTTTGACTGTCAACAATTTCACATCGGCAATTTTTATCGTTTGGAAAGTATTCAAATTATTCGTCTTTCCCAGGGAAAAGTGAAAATCTCAATTTAATGGTTTGTTTTCTCACAATTTCCATCTATGATTGCCAACAATCTCACATTTGCTATATTTATTGGTTGGTTAAATCATTACAATTCGTTTTTATTTCCATAACGCAACATATTTCGGCTGGGCAGATGGCATAATTCATGTTTCTTTAACCACTTGTGTTTCGCGCTGTCCCTAAAATAACTGAAGTACATTTCGCAAAGTATCTCCAAATCTCATTGTCCATTGGTATCCACACCCGACCGGTCATTAATAAAATCCTTAAGTTATCTTTAGGCTTTTATCTTAAGAAATCCAAAATAATTCTACATGCTTTTCAACTCTGTCCAAGTGAAAATTATCCAGGTGGCCGTTGTAAAGAGAAACAACATCATTCGCTCCTTATCGGCTGTCCTTTCTTTCAGGAAGAAATAAGAAAGAAAAAAATTTATTTATTCTTACTTTTCGAATAGAAAAACATCCGGTGCTTTTCTCGGTATATATATCGTTCTATCGTTTAACTATTTTTAAACAGTTTCCAGCTCATATTTTCTTCACGTTTAACCTTCTTCGCCAGGCCACATTGTCACACACACACACACACACACACACATACACATACAGACTCACACATAAACACACATATACATAAAGTGGCGTGGCGTAGAAGGCTAAACGTGAAGAAAATATAAGCTGAAAGCTGTTTACATGAGAAAATGGATAATATATATATATATACATATGTTTCATTCTGTCAGTAATACTTGACTTAATTCCTGAACACCGACATTCTTTTCTTTGATGCATTTTAAAACCATTAAAACTAACTCATATAAATTTACGCCAACTTGGAAACTAAAATATAGATGGATAGAATATGGGAAACTTAAGTTATCGAGCACAATTGAAACGAGAAAATACGGTGAGTGAACCTTTTCTTGGATTGATATTCAATGAATGATTAACATTTCTGAGGATCTGATGGGTATCCATCTTGTACATCATCATGAAAATCATAGCTTTCCAGTCATCAGATATGTGAAAGTTTCAATGGTTTAAAGTACAACCTCCGTTTCTGCAAGACTCGTCCCGATTTTTTAGATTCTAGTAGACATCAGAAGTTATATTAAGTTATTACTTAATAGGTATTCTGTCGCAAATTTTAACAGGTTACTTGGAGTAGATAGAATCACCTATCGTCCGGTTCGCACTCTTTCCATATCTATTGAACAGGACAAGGGGTTCATCCCTTGTTCCCTGTTCAGGATATTGTTTACCGGTTCTTTTTCTCCCTCTTACCAGGGCCATCAGGATTTACTTGTCTTAAGTCTTTGGTGATCAGACTAACCAGTGGCTGTGATCTTCCGTTATGAGGGTACCGGGTTGGCTCACTACGGTAGTGAGTCTGATTCACACCACCAAAAGACATTGTACGAAACTATACTGAAGACGTGATGCCAAGTCAACGTCGGTTACATTACAGATCCTTATTTGAATATTGTCAAGAACCTCAAGATGAATAGCAAGAGCATCCAACTAGATCTGGCGGCAGTATTCAATGCACAGACGAATTGTAGATTTGTAAATGTGCAAGATGGACTCTGAAGAGAAGAATTTTCTGGAACATTACAATGGGCAGACTTTCCTTGTGTTATAAGTTAGATGAACTGGAGATTAGGGAATAGGCTATAAAAAAAAGATAAGTAAACATTTATTCATACTTAATTAGTTATGTCAATTAACAAGACTAAATTTAAAATTTCATTCAAATTACATCACAAAAATATAACCAAGCATGGGCAAAATTTCCTATGAAAATTATTTTATTATTTCAAAGGTAGCAAATCACCAAAGAAAAGATTTTTTCTAAAAATCATTTACAACTCTGAAAAGACACACTGATTAAATTTGATTAACTTTGTCAATCTGCGATTACAGAAGTTTTTTCAAATATTGAACTGTAAGAAGTTCGCAGAATAGATAGACGAAGTAGTAACATGGGCACTGGGTAATGTTTCATTGGAAAAATACGAGAAAAGTAAATAATAATGGAATTATTCATTTTGTTTCAATTAATTTGCACAAGGGTGTATATATTTTATGCGTGTAACGCAAAGCTTCTGGTTATATATGTCAGTTTTTATAGTTTTCCTTTGTTTCAACATTTATTTAAAAAAGCAACATTTGTAAAATTATCATTTGAAAACTTATTTTATATTGATTCTTTCTATTTAAAACCATTTAACACGAATTGCATTTTTGTCAATTTTCAGTTCTTTGAAGTAAAAATGTCAAAACGCGATTTTCATCAAATTCTATTCTAAGAGTTTAAACTCGACCGCAGTGCGGCATAAATTCTTGGAAGCATGAATGAAATTTGGGGACAAGGAATTATTAATGGGGTCATAGAACAACGTTGATTTCAAAAGTTCCGTTCTGGTCAATTCACGACTGAATTTAAAGAAAGTTGCGAACGTACATCTGCTATTGACGATGATGAATTGAAGAGTTTGATGGACACAAATTTTTACCTAAATGTACGATAGCTAAAAAGACTGCTAGATGTAAATACAAATACAACCGAATACTAAAGAAACAGACCATATAGGTTGCATTTAATACAACTTGTTTGGATGGGGTTATGCTGTCTAAATACAAATAATTTTGTGGTGGGCAACACATTTACTGATCTACGCTCGTATTTATGAGTGTGTGTGAGTGGGCGTGTGACGCACACACACACACACACACACTGTGAAAGCGAAAGAGAAAGAGAAAGAGAGATAAAGAGTGTATGACAGAGATAGAGAGGTGGGAGGTGTGGGAGAGAAAAAACATTTGTATAAAACAGTAGCAGGTGTTCACATTCTTAACCTTCAAAATATCAGAGATAGATCGAATAATGATTTTTCATAATTCCCCAATGGAGAAAATATATGTCATCAAGAATTTGTACAATGCTAAAGGTATTTACGTGGTTACAGACCTATTTTTGTATATAAATTACTAACTTGACCCTCCAAAAGAAGGAGAACATATAAAACATGTAATGATGTGTGAATCTTTCTTGAAGACAATAATACTGCAGAAGTAACCACAAATAATAACAGATTCTTTAAACGAAATTAACTATGGAAGAGAGGGTGAAATGTTTAGAAAAAATAAATTCGCCTTAAGAAACCCACCACAAACATGTTATCCTGATGATTTTTTGAACTCGATACAAATAATGCTGATGCATTTGAAGAATTCAAAAACTAAATTCGAACTATTCAACGCTTCGCCTTCATCTTCAACAATTTGAAAAAAAATGCCCAAATATATCCTTTCTGATCTGAGAGAAACAAAAATAAACCAGGGATGTTTAATCATATTTTTGTGCAAGTATATCGCTATTTGAGGACAGGATGATGATAAAAATGGATATTTTGCAAGAATATTAATCGACGCAGATAATACGTGAGTGAAAGTGAATAGATTAAAGCCTAAATGAACATTTTTCCAATTAAATCTATTAGATTTTTTAAGGGAATTGCGTTGGTGTCGTCCATTTTGAATTTTCACCATTAAGAGATATGGGAGATATATACTGATTGTCAAAAGATAGTGTAAACACTAGATTAAAGGAAAAGAGGTTCGATTTAAACATTTACAAATGAGTTGTGTTATACCACGATAATATAGGGCCCCACATAGCTCACGTCTGAAAAGAGTGGATGCCTTGAATGTGAGAAAATTATACGCACTCCATGATCCCATAGTCACTTTTGAAGTTTACAGGACTATTGTTATTGGGAATATCGAAAAACAGTTAAATAAATTGAAAATACCCGCTCACCATAGAAAAATTTTTGTATCAAAATAAAAAAGGTATTAAACAATTTGTGTTACGTGAAAAGACTTACTTTAATGATATAATGAACAAATTTTTAGTATAACGTGATACACACACACACTATGGCCAATAGTATATACATATATATATATATATATATATATATATATATATATATATATATATATACTATCGGCCATAGTTTTAAGGCTACCCCCTAGTTTTCGATGAATCGCGTAAAAGTTGAAAGTTTCATGCCTTTTAGAAACTATTTTGTTAGCATCCTTCATCCAGAGGAAATTTCTATTCGTGAAGGGTTTATTATGCATGCAATAATAATAATAATAATAATGACGAAATTAACACATTACTGTATAAAGTTTCCTTAAAATTTCAGTTTTTACCTAATCTAACTTACTGGCTAAAGGTTATCTTAGTGAATATTAAATTTTATGTAACGCCCCATCGCTGAAAAATTCAACGTCACGCACAAATAATTTAAATAGTTTCAGCATCTTTGGAATTAAATAAACCAATGAGGATTTGAATCTTACTCATTATTAAATCCAGTGGCTAACCTAAATGTTTGACTAACACACACGCTCACACACACACGCTCACACACACACACACAAATAACATGCGAAAATAGGAACCTTTATTCCTACAGGTAAGACTAAGAAATATAGACGGTGTGTGCACACAATGCATACACCAATCAAACTCACCTGAAATGTGGAAATCACCTATTTGGCCAGGGTCAAAATAAAGCCGTAAACACAAAATTAAATTCGACAAGCAATATATTTCTGTTTTGTTTTGGTTTTTTATGGGGGTATAATTGTGTGTTTAAGACTATATTTTTATATTAGCAGGATGGGTACTTCATCTCCCCTCCCCTCCAGGCGAGTTTCGTTGGTGTATGCAAGCTTCTTGCTTTTATGAAACTTAACTCCGAGTTGGGGTAGGTTGGGGTTTTCGGTGTTTTATCCAAGTCTCTTAATCCAATTCTAACCAGTTTTCTTCTTTTACTTCTTGCGAGGTATTATGATCTCCAAATTTCAGAATTACCACGTCGCGCAGGAAATGGGCAGATGATTTGCTCCTCCCTATTGTCTGACTTCCCCAGAGCCATATATCTCACCAGTTCTTTAGTCAGACGAAGACAACTGTCTCTATCTTTCACCTGAGACCATTCCTTCGGTCCTTCTTATATGTGCCACTTCCAACGAACTGTTGCTTCCACCACCACTAGACTGAGTAGAGTTAACTTCTCCGTCCACCTAAACATCCTTGCTTTGGAGGGTCTTTTCTTTGACTGCCAACAATCATCAGCATTTTTTATCGTTTGGAGAATATTCAAATTATTCGTCTTTCACAGCGAAAAGTGAAAATCTCAATTTCGTGGTTTGTTTACGCACAATTTCCTTCTCTTTATGATTGCCAACAATTTTCACATCTGCTATATTTATTGGTTTTTATTTCCATAAAGCAACCTCTTGCATAATTCATGTTTCTTTAACCTCTTTCGATCCGTGTTGTTCCTAAAATAACTGGAGTACATTTCCCAGGATCTCTCCAAAATCTCATTGTCCATTGACATCCAAACCCGACCGGTCATTAATCAAATCCCTAAAGAATCTTTAGGCTTTTATCTTAAGAAATCCCAAATAATTCTACATGCTTTTCAAATCTGTCCAAGTAAAAATTATCCAGGTGGCCGTTGTAAAGAGAAACAACATCATTCGCTTCTTATCGGTTGTTCTTACTTTCCGGAAGGAAGAATTAATAGGTTTTTCTTTGTGTTTTTTTTTCGGACAAGATAGAAACATTTTCGCTGCTTTTCTCGGTATATCCATCGTTCTATCCTTTAATTCTTTTAGACAGTTTCCAACTTAATTTTTTTTTACGTTTAACTTCCTTCACCACTTCCTTTTGCCATATATATATATATATATATGTATCTGTGTGTGTGTGTGTGTCTTTCATTCTGTCAGTAATACTTGACTTAATTCCTGAACACCGACATTCCTTTCTTTGATGCATTTTAAAACCATTAAAACTAACACATATAAATTTAAGCCAACTTGGAAACTAAAATATAGATGGATAGAATATAGGAAACTTAAATTATCAAGAACAACTGAACGACAAAATGCGGTTAATGCACCTTTTCTTGGATTGATATTCAATGAATAATTAGCATCTCTAAAGATCTGACGGGTATCCATCTTGTACATCATGAAAATCATAGCTTTCCAGTCATCAGATTAAAGTACAACCTCCGTTTCTGCGAGACTCTTCCAGATTTTTTAGATTCTAGTAGACATCAGAAGTTATATTAAGTTATTACTTAATAGGTATTCTATCGCAAATTTTAACAGGTTACTTGGAGTAGATAGAATCACCTATCGTCCGGTTCGCACTCTTTCCATATCTATTGAACAGGACAAGGGGTTCATCCCTTGTTCCCTGTTCAGGATATTGTTTACCGGTCCTTTTTCTCCCTCTTACCAGGGCCATCAGGATTTACTTGTCTTAAGTCTTTGGTGATCAGACTAACCAGTGGCTGTGATCTTCCGTTATGAGGGTACCGGGTTGGCTCACTACGGTAGTGAGTCTGATTCACACCACCAAAAGACATTGTACGAAACTATACTGAAGACGTGATGCCAAGTCAACGTCGGTTACATTACAGATCCTTATTTGAATATTGTCAAGAACCTCAAGATGAATAGCAAGAGCATCCAACTAGATCTGGCGGCAGTATTCAATGCACAGACGAATTGTAGATTTGTAAATGTGCAAGATGGACTCTGAAGAGAAGAATTTTCTGGAACATTACAATGGGCAGACTTTCCTTGTGTTATAAGTTAGATGAACTGGAGATTAGGGAATAGGCTATAAAAAAAAGATAAGTAAACATTTATTCATACTTAATTAGTTATGTCAATTAACAAGACTAAATTTAAAATTTCATTCAAATTACATCACAAAAATATAACCAAGCATGGGCAAAATTTCCTATGAAAATTATTTTATTATTTCAAAGGTAGCAAATCACCAAAGAAAAGATTTTTTCTAAAAATCATTTACAACTCTGAAAAGACACACTGGTTAAATTTGATTAACTTTGTCAATCTGCGATTACAGAAGTTTTTTCAAATATTGAACTGCAAGAAGTTCGCAGAATAGATAGACGAAGTAGTAACATGGGCACTGGGTAATGTTTCATTGGAAAAATACGAGAAAAGTAAATAATAACGGAATTATTCATTTTGTTTCAATTAATTTGCACAAGGGTGTATATATTTTATGCGTGTAACGCAAAGCTTCTGGTTATATATGTCAGTTTTTATAGTTTTCCTTTGTTTCAACATTTATTTAAAAAAGCAACATTTGTAAAATTATCTTATCTTGAAAACTTATTTTATATTGCTTCTTTCTATTTAAAACCATTTAACACGAATTGCATTTTTGTCAATTTTCAGTTCTTGAAAATAAATTTGAAGTAAAAATGTCAAAACGCGATTTTCATCAAATTCTATTCTAAGAGTTTAAACTCGACCGCAGTGCGGCATAAATTCTTGGAAGCATGAATGAAATTTGGGGACAAGGAATTATTAATGGGGTCATAGAACAACGTTGATTTCAAAAGTTCCGTTCTGGTCAATTCACGACTGAATTTAAAGAAAGTTGCGAACGTACATCTGCTATTGACGATGATGAATTGAAGAGTTTGATGGACACAAATTTTTACCTAAATGTACGATAGCTAAAAAGACTGCTAGATGTAAATACAAATACAACCGAAGACTAAAGAAACAGACCATATAGGTTGCATTTAATACAACTTGTTTGGATGGGGTTATGCTGTCTAAATACAAATAATTTTGTGGTGGGCAACACATTTACTGATCTACGCTCGTATTTATGAGTGTGTGTGAGTGGGCGTGTGACGCACACACACACACACACACACTGTGAAAGCGAAAGAGAAAGAGAAAGAGAGATAAAGAGTGTATGACAGAGATAGAGAGGTGGGAGGTGTGGGAGAGAAAAAACATTTGTATAAAACAGTAGCAGGTGTTCACATTCTTAACCTTCAAAATATCAGAGATAGATCGAATAATGATTTTTCATAATTCCTCAATGGAGAAAATATATGTCATCAAGAATTTGTACAATGCTAAAGGTATTTACGTGGTTACAGACCTATTTTTGTATATAAATTACTAACTTGACCCTCCAAAAGAAGGAGAACATATAAAACATGTAATGATGTGTGAATCTTTCTTGAAGACAATAATACTGCAGAAGTAACCACAAATAATAACAGATTCTTTAAACGAAATTAACTATGGAAGAGAGGGTGAAATGTTTAGAAAAAATAAATTCGCCTTAAGAAACCCACCACAAACATGTTATCCTGATGATTTGTTGAACTCGATACAAATAATGCTGATGCATTTGAAGAATTCAAAAACTAAATTCGAACTATTCAACGCTTCGCCTTCATCTTCAACAATTTGAAAAAAAATGCCAAAATATATCCTTTCTGATCTGAGAGAAACAAAAATAAAGCCAGGGATGTTTAATCATATATTTGTGCAAGTATATCACCATTTGAGGACAGGATGATGATAAAAATGGATATTTTGCAAGAATATTAATCGACGCAGATAATACGTGAGTGAAAGTGAAGAGATTAAAGCCTAAATGAACATTTTTCCAATTAAATCTATTAGATTTTTTAAAGGAATTGCGTTGGTGTCGTCCATTTTGAATTTTCACCATTAAGAGATATGGGAGATATATACTGATTATCAAAAGATAGTGTAAACACTAGATTAAAGGAAAAGAGGTTCGATTTAAACATTTACAAATGAGTTGTGTTATACCACGATAATATAGGTCCCCACATAGCTCACGTCTGAAAAGAGTGGATGCCTTGAATGTGAGAAAATTATACGCCCTCCATAATCACATAGTCACTTTTGGAGCTTACAGGACTATTTTCATTGGGAATATCGAAAAACAGTTAAATAAATTGAAAATACCCGCTCAGCATAGAACATTTTTTGTATCAAAATAAAAAAGGTATTAAACAATTTGTGTTACGTGAAAAAACTTACTTTAATGATATAATGAATAAATTTATAGTATAACGTGATACACACACACACACTATGGCTGATAGTATATATATATATATATATATATATATATATATATATATATATATATATATATATATATATATATATGTGTGTGTAAATGACAATAGGAAAACTGTAGTTATTGCTGACGCGTTTCGTCCAATGTGGAAAGCGTCAGCAATAACTAGTTTTCCTAATGTCATTTATATTTATAAATATTGTCTTTTCTACGGGTTAACTCTGAGAAATTTTCATATATATATATATATATATATATATATATATATATATATATATATATATACTATCGGCCATAGTTTTAAGGCTACCCCCTAGTTTTCGATGAATCGCGTATAAGTTGAAAGTTTCATGCCTTTTAGAAACTATTTTGCTAGCATCCTTCATCCAGAGGAAATTTCTATTCGTGAAGGGTTTATTATGCATGCAATAATAATAATAATAATAATGACGAAATTAACACATTACTGTATAAAGTTTCCTTAGAATTTCAGTTTTTACCTAATCTAACTTACTGGCTAAAGGTTATCTTAGTGAATATTAAATTTTATGTAACGCCCCATCGCTGAAAAATTCAACGTCACGCACAAATAATTTAAATAGTTTCAGCATCTTTGGAATTAAATAAACCAATGAGGATTTGAATCTTACTCATTATTAAATCCAGTGGCTAACCTAAATGTTTGACTAACACACACGCTCACACACACACGCTCACACACACACACACAAATAACATGCGAAAATAGGAACCTTTATTCCTACAGGTAAGACTAAGAAATATAGACGGTGTGTGCACACAATGCATACACCAATCAAACTCACCTGAAATGTGGAAATCACCTATTTGGCCAGGGTCAAAATAAAGCCGTAAACACAAAATTAAATTCGACAAGCAAGATATTTCTGTTTTGTTTTGGTTTTTTATGGGGGTATAATTGTGTGTTTAAGACTATATTTTTATATTAGCAGGATGGGTACTTCATCTCCCCTCCCCTCCAGGCGAGTTTCGTTGGTGTATGCAAGCTTCTTGCTTTTATGAAACTTAACTCCGAGTTGGGGTAGGTTGTAGTTTTCGGTGTTTTATCCAAGTCTCTTAATCCAATTCTAACCAGTTTTACTTCTTGCGAGGTATTATGATCTCCAAATTTCAGAATTACCACGTCGCGCAGGAAATGGGCAGATGATTTGCTCCTCCCTATTGTCTGACTTCCCCAGAGCCATATATCTCACCAGTTCTTTAGTCAGACGAAGACAACTGTCTCTATCTTTCACCTGAGACCATTCCTTCGGTCCTTCTTATATGTGCCACTTCCAACGAACTGTTGCTTCCACCACCACTAGACTGAGTAGAGTTAACTTCTCCGTCCACCTAAACATCCTTGCTTTGGAGGGTCTTTTCTTTGACTGCCAACAATCATCAGCATTTTTTATCGTTTGGAGAATATTCAAATTATTCGTCTTTCACAGCGAAAAGTGAAAATCTCAATTTTGTGGTTTGTTTACGGACAATTTTCTTCTCTTTATGATTGCCAACAATTTTCACATCTGCTATATTTATTGGTTTTTATTTCCATAAAGCAACCTCTTGCATAATTCATGTTTCTTTAACCTCTTTCGATCCGTGTTGTTCCTAAAATAACTGGAGTACATTTCCCAGGATCTCTCCAAAATCTCATTGTCCATTGACATCCAAACCCGACCGGTCATTAATCAAATCCCTAAAGAATCTTTAGGCTTTTATCTTAAGAAATCCCAAATAATTCTACATGCTTTTCAAATCTGTCCAAGTAAAAATTATTCAGGTGGCCGTTGTAAAGAGAAACAACATCATTCGCTTCTTATCGGTTGTTCTTACTTTCCGGAAGGAAGAATTAATAGGTTTTTCTTTGTGTTTTTTTTTTCGAACAAGATAGAAACATTTTCGCTGCTTTTCTCGGTATATCCATCGTTCTATCCTTTAATTCTTTTAGACAGTTTCCAACTTAATTTTTTTTTACGTTTAACTTCCTTCACCACTTCCTTTTGCCATATATATATATATATATGTATCTGTGTGTGTGTGTGTGTCTTTCATTCTGTCAGTAATACTTGACTTAATTCCTGAACACCGACATTCTTTTCTTTGATGCATTTTAAAACCATTAAAACTAACACATATAAATTTAAGCCAACTTGGAAACTAAAATATAGATGGATAGAATATAGGAAACTTAAATTATCAAGAACAACTGAACGACAAAATGCGGTTAATGCACCTTTTCTTGGATTGATATTCAATGAATAATTAGCATCTCTAAAGATCTGACGGGTATCCATCTTGTACATCATGAAAATCATAGCTTTCCAGTCATCAGATTAAAGTACAACCTCCGTTTCTGCGAGACTCTTCCAGATTTTTTAGATTCTAGTAGACATCAGAAGTTATATTAAGTTATTACTTAATAGGTATTCTATCGCAAATTTTAACAGGTTACTTGGAGTAGATAGAATCACCTATCATCCGGTTCGCACTCTTTCCATATCTATTGAACAGGACAAGGGGTTCATCCCTTGTTCCCTGTTCAGGATATTGTTTACCGGTCCTTTTTCTCCCTCTTACCAGGGCCATCAGGATTTACTTGTCTTAAGTCTTTGGTGATCAGACTAACCAGTGGCTGTGATCTTCCGTTATGAGGGTACCGGGTTGGCTCACTACGGTAGTGAGTCTGATTCACACCACCAAAAGACATTGTACGAAACTATACTGAAGACGTGATGCCAAGTCAACGTCGGTTACATTACAGATCCTTATTTGAATATTGTCAAGAACCTCAAGATGAATAGCAAGAGCATCCAACTAGATCTGGCGGCAGTATTCAATGCACAGACGAATTGTAGATTTGTAAATGTGCAAGATGGACTCTGAAGAGAAGAATTTTCTGGAACATTACAATGGGCAGACTTTCCTTGTGTTATAAGTTAGATGAACTGGAGATTAGGGAATAGGCTATAAAAAAAAGATAAGTAAACATTTATTCATACTTAATTAGTTATGTCAATTAACAAGACTAAATTTAAAATTTCATTCAAATTACATCACAAAAATATAACCAAGCATGGGCAAAATTTCCTATGAAAATTATTTTATTATTTCAAAGGTAGCAAATCACCAAAGAAAAGATTTTTTCTAAAAATCATTTACAACTCTGAAAAGACACACTGATTAAATTTGATTAACTTTGTCAATCTGCGATTACAGAAGTTTTTTCAAATATTGAACTGCAAGAAGTTCGCAGAATAGATAGACGAAGTAGTAACATGGGCACTGGGTAATGTTTCATTGGAAAAATACGAGAAAAGTAAATAATAATGGAATTATTCATTTTGTTTTAATTAATTTGCACAAGGGTGTATATATTTTATGCGTGTAACGCAAAGCTTCTGGTTATATATGTCAGTTTTTATAGTTTTCCTTTGTTTCAACATTTATTTAAAAAAGCAACATTTGTAAAATTATCATTTGAAAACTTATTTTATATTGATTCTTTCTATTTAAAACCATTTAACGCGAATTGCATTTTTGTCAATTTTCAGTTCTTTGAAGTAAAAATTTCAAAACGCGATTTTCATCAAATTCTATTCTAAGAGTTTAAACTCGACCGCAGTGCGGCATAAATTCTTGGAAGCATGAATGAAATTTGGGGACAAGGAATTATTAATGGGGTCATAGAACAACGTTGATTTCAAAAGTTCCGTTCTGGTCAATTCACGACTGAATTTAAAGAAAGTTGCGAACGTACATCTGCTATTGACGATGATGAATTGAAGAGTTTGATGGACACAAATTTTTACCTAAATGTACGATAGCTAAAAAGACTGCTAGATGTAAATACAAATACAACCGAAGACTAAAGAAACAGACCATATAGGTTGCATTTAATACAACTTGTTTGGATGGGGTTATGCTGTCTAAATACAAATAATTTTGTGGTGGGCAACACATTTACTGATCTACGCTCGTATTTATGAGTGTGTGTGAGTGGGCGTGTGACGCACACACACACACACACACACTGTGAAAGCGAAAGAGAAAGAGAAAGAGAGATAAAGAGTGTATGACAGAGATAGAGAGGTGGGAGGTGTGGGAGAGAAAAAACATTTGTATAAAACAGTAGCAGGTGTTCACATTCTTAACCTTCAAAATATCAGAGATAGATCGAATAATGATTTTTCATAATTCCCCAATGGAGAAAATATATGTCATCAAGAATTTGTACAATGCTAAAGGTATTTACGTGGTTACAGACCTATTTTTGTATATAAATTACTAACTTGACCCTCCAAAAGAAGGAGAACATATAAAACATGTAATGATGTGTGAATCTTTCTTGAAGACAATAATACTGCAGAAGTAACCACAAATAATAACAGATTCTTTAAACGAAATTAACTATGGAAGAGAGGGTGAAATGTTTAGAAAAAATAAATTCGCCTTAAGAAACCCACCACAAACATGTTATCCTGATGATTTTTTGAACTCGATACAAATAATGCTGATGCATTTGAAGAATTCAAAAACTAAATTCGAACTATTCAACGCTTCGCCTTCATCTTCAACAATTTGAAAAAAAATGCCCAAATATATCCTTTCTGATCTGACAGAAACAAAAATAAACCAGGGATGTTTAATCATATTTTTGTGCAAGTATATCGCTATTTGAGGACAGGATGATGATAAAAATGGATATTTTGCAAGAATATTAATCGACGCAGATAATACGTGAGTGAAAGTGAATAGATTAAAGCCTAAATGAACATTTTTCCAATTAAATCTATTAGATTTTTTAAGGGAATTGCGTTGGTGTCGTCCATTTTGAATTTTCACCATTAAGAGATATGGGAGATATATACTGATTGTCAAAAGATAGTGTAAACACTAGATTAAAGGAAAAGAGGTTCGATTTAAACATTTACAAATGAGTTGTGTTATACCACGATAATATAGGGCCCCACATAGCTCACGTCTGAAAAGAGTGGATGCCTTGAATGTGAGAAAATTATACGCACTCCATGATCCCATAGTCACTTTTGAAGTTTACAGGACTATTGTTATTGGGAATATCGAAAAACAGTTAAATAAATTGAAAATACCCGCTCACCATAGAAAAATTTTTGTATCAAAATAAAAAAGGTATTAAACAATTTGTGTTACGTGAAAAGACTTACTTTAATGATATAATGAACAAATTTTTAGTATAACGTGATACACACACACACTATGGCCAATAGTATGTACATATATATATATATATATATATATATATATATATATATATATATACTATCGGCCATAGTTTTAAGGCTACCCCCTAGTTTTCGATGAATCGCGTAAAAGTTGAAAGTTTCATGCCTTTTAGAAACTATTTTGCTAGCATCCTTCATCCAGAGGAAATTTCTATTCGTGAAGGGTTTATTATGCATGCAATAATAATAATAATAATAATGACGAAATTAACACATTACTGTATAAAGTTTCCTTAAAATTTCAGTTTTTACCTAATCTAACTTACTGGCTAAAGGTTATCTTAGTGAATATTAAATTTTATGTAACGCCCCATCGCTGAAAAATTCAACGTCACGCACAAATAATTTAAATAGTTTCAGCATCTTTGGAATTAAATAAACCAATGAGGATTTGAATCTTACTCATTATTAAATCCAGTGGCTAACCTAAATGTTTGACTAACACACACGCTCACACACACACGCTCACACACACACACACAAATAACATGCGAAAATAGGAACCTTTATTCCTACAGGTAAGACTAAGAAATATAGACGGTGTGTGCACACAATGCATACACCAATCAAACTCACCTGAAATGTGGAAATCACCTATTTGGCCAGGGTCAAAATAAAGCCGTAAACACAAAATTAAATTCGACAAGCAATATATTTCTGTTTTGTTTTGGTTTTTTATGGGGGTATAATTGTGTGTTTAAGACTATATTTTTATATTAGCAGGATGGGTACTTCATCTCCCCTCCCCTCCAGGCGAGTTTCGTTGGTGTATGCAAGCTTCTTGCTTTTATGAAACTTAACTCCGAGTTGGGGTAGGTTGGGGTTTTCGGTGTTTTATCCAAGTCTCTTAATCCAATTCTAACCAGTTTTCTTCTTTTACTTCTTGCGAGGTATTATGATCTCCAAATTTCAGAATTACCACGTCGCGCAGGAAATGGGCAGATGATTTGCTCCTCCCTATTGTCTGACTTCCCCAGAGCCATATATCTCACCAGTTCTTTAGTCAGACGAAGACAACTGTCTCTATCTTTCACCTGAGACCATTCCTTCGGTCCTTCTTATATGTGCCACTTCCAACGAACTGTTGCTTCCACCACCACTAGACTGAGTAGAGTTAACTTCTCCGTCCACCTAAACATCCTTGCTTTGGAGGGTCTTTTCTTTGACTGCCAACAATCATCAGCATTTTTTATCGTTTGGAGAATATTCAAATTATTCGTCTTTCACAGCGAAAAGTGAAAATCTCAATTTCGTGGTTTGTTTACGCACAATTTCCTTCTCTTTATGATTGCCAACAATTTTCACATCTGCTATATTTATTGGTTTTTATTTCCATAAAGCAACCTCTTGCATAATTCATGTTTCTTTAACCTCTTTCGATCCGTGTTGTTCCTAAAATAACTGGAGTACATTTCCCAGGATCTCTCCAAAATCTCATTGTCCATTGACATCCAAACCCGACCGGTCATTAATCAAATCCCTAAAGAATCTTTAGGCTTTTATCTTAAGAAATCCCAAATAATTCTACATGCTTTTCAAATCTGTCCAAGTAAAAATTATCCAGGTGGCCGTTGTAAAGAGAAACAACATCATTCGCTTCTTATCGGTTGTTCTTACTTTCCGGAAGGAAGAATTAATAGGTTTTTCTTTGTGTTTTTTTTTCGAACAAGATAGAAACATTTTCGCTGCTTTTCTCGGTATATCCATCGTTCTATCCTTTAATTCTTTTAGACAGTTTCCAACTTAATTTTTTTTTACGTTTAACTTCCTTCACCACTTCCTTTTGCCATATATATATATATATATGTATCTGTGTGTGTGTGTGTGTCTTTCATTCTGTCAGTAATACTTGACTTAATTCCTGAACACCGACATTCTTTTCTTTGATGCATTTTAAAACCATTAAAACTAACACATATAAATTTAAGCCAACTTGGAAACTAAAATATAGATGGATAGAATATAGGAAACTTAAATTATCAAGAACAACTGAACGACAAAATGCGGTTAATGCACCTTTTCTTGGATTGATATTCAATGAATAATTAGCATCTCTAAAGATCTGACGGGTATCCATCTTGTACATCATGAAAATCATAGCTTTCCAGTCATCAGATTAAAGTACAACCTCCGTTTCTGCGAGACTCTTCCAGATTTTTTAGATTCTAGTAGACATCAGAAGTTATATTAAGTTATTACTTAATAGGTATTCTATCGCAAATTTTAACAGGTTACTTGGAGTAGATAGAATCACCTATCGTCCGGTTCGCACTCTTTCCATATCTATTGAACAGGACAAGGGGTTCATCCCTTGTTCCCTGTTCAGGATATTGTTTACCGGTCCTTTTTCTCCCTCTTACCAGGGCCATCAGGATTTACTTGTCTTAAGTCTTTGGTGATCAGACTAACCAGTGGCTGTGATCTTCCGTTATGAGGGTACCGGGTTGGCTCACTACGGTAGTGAGTCTGATTCACACCACCAAAAGACATTGTACGAAACTATACTGAAGACGTGATGCCAAGTCAACGTCGGTTACATTACAGATCCTTATTTGAATATTGTCAAGAACCTCAAGATGAATAGCAAGAGCATCCAACTAGATCTGGCGGCAGTATTCAATGCACAGACGAATTGTAGATTTGTAAATGTGCAAGATGGACTCTGAAGAGAAGAATTTTCTGGAACATTACAATGGGCAGACTTTCCTTGTGTTATAAGTTAGATGAACTGGAGATTAGGGAATAGGCTATAAAAAAAAGATAAGTAAACATTTATTCATACTTAATTAGTTATGTCAATTAACAAGACTAAATTTAAAATTTCATTCAAATTACATCACAAAAATATAACCAAGCATGGGCAAAATTTCCTATGAAAATTATTTTATTATTTCAAAGGTAGCAAATCACCAAAGAAAAGATTTTTTCTAAAAATCATTTACAACTCTGAAAAGACACACTGATTAAATTTGATTAACTTTGTCAATCTGCGATTACAGAAGTTTTTTCAAATATTGAACTGCAAGAAGTTCGCAGAATAGATAGACGAAGTAGTAACATGGGCACTGGGTAATGTTTCATTGGAAAAATACGAGAAAAGTAAATAATAACGGAATTATTCATTTTGTTTTAATTAATTTGCACAAGGGTGTATATATTTTATGCGTGTAACGCAAAGCTTCTGGTTATATATGTCAGTTTTTATAGTTTTCCTTTGTTTCAACATTTATTTAAAAAAGCAACATTTGTAAAATTATCATTTGAAAACTTATTTTATATTGATTCTTTCTATTTAAAACCATTTAACACGAATTGCATTTTTGTCAATTTTCAGTTCTTGAAAATAAATTTGAAGTAAAAATGTCAAAACGCGATTTTCATCAAATTCTATTCTAAGAGTTTAAACTCGACCGCAGTGCGGCATAAATTCTTGGAAGCATGAATGAAATTTGGGGACAAGGAATTATTAATGGGGTCATAGAACAACGTTGATTTCAAAAGTTCCGTTCTGGTCAATTCACGACTGAATTTAAAGAAAGTTGCGAACGTACATCTGCTATTGACGATGATGAATTGAAGAGTTTGATGGACACAAATTTTTACCTAAATGTACGATAGCTAAAAAGACTGCTAGATGTAAATACAAATACAACCGAAGACTAAAGAAACAGACCATATAGGTTGCATTTAATACAACTTGTTTGGATGGGGTTATGCTGTCTAAATACAAATAATTTTGTGGTGGGCAACACATTTACTGATCTACGCTCGTATTTATGAGTGTGTGTGAGTGGGCGTGTGACGCACACACACACACACACACACACTGTGAAAGCGAAAGAGAAAGAGAAAGAGAGATAAAGAGTGTATGACAGAGATAGAGAGGTGGGAGGTGTGGGAGAGAAAAAACATTTGTATAAAACAGTAGCAGGTGTTCACATTCTTAACCTTCAAAATATCAGAGATAGATCGAATAATGATTTTTCATAATTCCCCAATGGAGAAAATATATGTCATCAAGAATTTGTACAATGCTAAAGGTATTTACGTGGTTACAGAGCTATTTTTGTATATAAATTACTAACTTGACCCTCCAAAAGAAGGAGAACATATAAAACATGTAATGATGTGTGAATCTTTCTTGAAGACAATAATACTGCAGAAGTAACCACAAATAATAACAGATTCTTTAAACGAAATTAACTATGGAAGAGAGGGTGAAATGTTTAGAAAAAATAAATTCGCCTTAAGAAACCCACCACAAACATGTTATCCTGATGATTTGTTGAACTCGATACAAATAATGCTGATGCATTTGAAGAATTCAAAAACTAAATTCGAACTATTCAACGCTTCGCCTTCATCTTCAACAATTTGAAAAAAAATGCCCAAATATATCCTTTCTGATCTGAGAGAAACAAAAATAAAGCCAGGGATGTTTAATCATATATTTGTGCAAGTATATCGCCATTTGAGGACAGGATGATGATAAAAATGGATATTTTGCAAGAATATTAATCGACGCAGATAATACGTGAGTGAAAGTTAAGAGATTAAAGCCTAAATGAACATTTTTCCAATTAAATCTATTAGATTTTTTAAAGGAATTGCGTTGGTGTCGTCCATTTTGAATTTTCACCATTAAGAGATATGGGAGATATATACTGATTATCAAAAGATAGTGTAAACACTAGATTAAAGGAAAAGAGGTTCGATTTAAACATTTACAAATGAGTTGTGTTATACCACGATAATATAGGGCCCCACATAGCTCACGTCTGAAAAGAGTGGATGCCTTGAATGTGAGAAAATTATACGCCCTCCATAATCACATAGTCACTTTTGGAGCTTACAGGACTATTTTCATTGGGAATATCGAAAAACAGTTAAATAAATTGAAAATACCCGCTCAGCATAGAACATTTTTTGTATCAAAATAAAAAAGGTATTAAACAATTTGTGTTACGTGAAAAAACTTACTTTAATGATATAATGAATAAATTTATAGTATAACGTGATACACACACTATGGCTGATAGTATATATATATATATATATATATATATATATATATATATATATATATATATATATATATATATATGTAAATGACAATAGGAAAACTGTAGTTATTGCTGACGCGTTTCGTCCAATGTGGAAACGCGTCAGCAATAACTAGTTTTCCTAATGTCATTTATATTTATAAATATTGTCTTTTCTACGGGTTAACTCTGAGAAATTTTCATATATATATATATATATATATATATATATATATATATATATACTATCGGCCATAGTTTTAAGGCTACCCCCTAGTTTTCGATGAATCGCGTATAAGTTGAAAGTTTCATGCCTTTTAGAAACTATTTTGCTAGCATCCTTCATCCAGAGGAAATTTCTATTCGTGAAGGGTTTATTATGCATGCAATAATAATAATAATAATAATAATGACGAAATTAACACATTACTGTATAAAGTTTCCTTAAAATTTCAGTTTTTACCTAATCTAACTTACTGGCTAAAGGTTATCTTAGTGAATATTAAATTTTATGTAACGCCCCATCGCTGAAAAATTCAACGTCACGCACAAATAATTTAAATAGTTTCAGCATCTTTGGAATTAAATAAACCAATGAGGATTTGAATCTTACTCATTATTAAATCCAGTGGCTAACCTAAATGTTTGACTACCACACACGCTCACACACACACGCTCACACACACACACACAAATAACATGCGAAAATAGGAACCTTTATTCCTACAGGTAAGACTAAGAAATATAGACGGTGTGTGCACACAATGCATACACCAATCAAACTCACCTGAAATGTGGAAATCACCTATTTGGCCAGGGTCAAAATAAAGCCGTAAACACAAAATTAAATTCGACAAGCAAGATATTTCTGTTTTGTTTTGGTTTTTTATGGGGGTATAATTGTGTGTTTAAGACTATATTTTTATACTAGCAGGATGGGTACTTCATCTCCCCTCCCCTCCAGGCGAGTTTCGTTGGTGTATGCAAGCTTCTTGCTTTTATGAAACTTAACTCCGAGTTGGGGTAGGTTGTAGTTTTCGGTGTTTTATCCAAGTCTCTTAATCCAATTCTAACCAGTTTTACTTCTTGCGAGGTATTATGATCTCCAAATTTCAGAATTACCACGTCGCGCAGGAAATGGGCAGATGATTTGCTCCTCCCTATTGTCTGACTTCCTCAGAGTCATATATCTCACCAGTTCTTTAGTCAGGCGAAGACAACTGTCTCTATCTTTCACCTGAGACCATTCCTTCGGTCCTTCTTATATCTGCCACTTCCAACGAACTGTTGCTTCCACCACCACTAGACTGAGTAGAGTTAACTTCTCCGTCCACCTAAACATCCTTGCTTTGGAGGGTCTTTTCTTTGACTGCCAACAATCATCAGCATTTTTTATCGTTTGGAGAATATTCAAATTATTCGTCTTTCACAGCGAAAAGTGGAAATCTCAATTTCGTGGTTTGTTTACGCACAATTTCCTTCTCTTTATGATTGCCAACAATTTTCACATCTGCTATATTTATTGGTTTTTATTTCCATAAAGCAACCTCTTGCATAATTCATGTTTCTTTAACCTCTTTCGATCCGTGTTGTTCCTAAAATAACTGGAGTACATTTCCCAGGATCTCTCCAAAATCTCATTGTCCATTGACATCCAAACCCGACCGGTCATTAATCAAATCCCTAAAGAATCTTTAGGCTTTTATCTTAAAAAATCCCAAATAATTCTACATGCTTTTCAAATCTGTCCAAGTAAAAATTATCCAGGTGGCCGTTGTAAAGAGAAACAACATCATTCGCTTCTTATCGGTTGTTCTTACTTTCCGGAAGGAAGAATTAATAGGTTTTTCTTTGTGTTTTTTTTTCGAACAAGATAGAAACATTTTCGCTGCTTTTCTCGGTATATCCATCGTTCTATCCTTTAATTCTTTTAGACAGTTTCCAACTTAATTTTTTTTTTACGTTTAACTTCCTTCACCACTTCCTTTTGCCATATATATATATATATATGTATCTGTGTGTGTGTGTGTGTGTGTGTCTTTCATTCTGTCAGTAATACTTGACTTAATTCCTGAACACCGACATTCCTTTCTTTGATGCATTTTAAAACCATTAAAACTAACACATAAATTTAAGCCAACTTGGAAACTAAAATATAGATGGATAGAATATAGGAAACTTAAATTATCAAGAACAACTGAACGACAAAATGCGGTTAATGCACCTTTTCTTGGATTGATATTCAATGAATAATTAGCATCTCTAAAGATCTGACGGGTATCCATCTTGTACATCATGAAAATCATAGCTTTCCAGTCATCAGATTAAAGTACAACCTCCGTTTCTGCGAGACTCTTCCAGATTTTTTAGATTCTAGTAGATATCAGAAGTTATATTAAGTTATTACTTAATAGGTATTCTGTCGCAAATTTTAACAGGTTACTTGGAGTAGATAGAGTCGTCTGGTTCGCATTCCTTCCATATCTATTGAACAGGACAAGAGGTTCATTCCTTGTTCCCTGTTCAGGATATGGTTTACCGGTTATCTTTCTCTCTCTTACCAGGGCCATCAGGATTTACTTGTCTTAAGTCTTTGGTGATCAAATTAACCAGTGGCTGTGATCTTCCGTTATGAGGGTACCGGGTTGGCTCACTACGGTAGTGAGTCTGATTCACACCACCAAAAGACATTATAGGAAACTATACTTAGCTTAATATATCAGTATATGCGTGTACGTGTGTATGTGTGTATGTGAGTGTGTGTGTTTGGGCTAGAGAAACACTTTAAAAATATCAGCACAGATGGTGGATGCTCTGCATAAAAGTCAATATATACGTGCATACATATATATATATATATATATATATATATATATATATATATATATATATATATATTTATATATATGCGTATATATATATATGTTTGTATATATATATATATATATATATATATATATGTGTGTGTGTGTGTGTGTGTGTGTATATATATATATATATATATATATATATATATATATATATATATATACACACATATACACAGAGTGAAAGAGAGGGAGAAAGAGAGAGGGAGAGAAAGAGAAAATCTTAACAGGTTTAGATACGAACAGAATTAAAAAGCCATGAACAATATTAAGTAGAGATAGATAGATAGATAGATAGATAGATAGATAGATAGATAGATAGATAGATAGATAGATCCTATATCAGACAGACCGGCAGAAAGAGGCGGGACGGCTCACAAGACAAAGTATAAAAGAAGTAAATGATTATTCCAGCCACCAATGTTTCATTTTCATTCGAAGTATATTTGGTTTGGGACTCAACCCAAGTGACGGTTTTGGAAAGTCAAAGTAGAATAGAGAAAAAATTGACGGGCATACGTCGACAGATATATCTGAAAAGGGGAAACAGATCTAAGGATCCATTTTCTTATTCTTTGGGTCCCGGTGTCAGCCATTCTTCCGTCTCTTCAGGTTATCCAAGTAAGTTATTATGATTAAATTTGTATTCAACAAAAATTTGTTAAAATAATTTTTGTATTCCTTGAATTTGTACGTGTTCAGTTTCTACGACATTGGCATTTACTTGCACTCACTGGGGACAAAGTGACACCAAATCTTTCTTATTTGCAGGACTCTCTTCGGTATTCTTCCTGATTTTTACAAATATTATTAGGTTGGTGCAAAAATAATGACGTAATAATGTCGTTTTTTGACGTATTTTTAACGTCAAAAAACGACATTATTACGTCATTATTTTTGCACCAACTTAATATCTGACTACATTCTTTTCTCCCTTATATTTACAGTTCTTCAGGTTATTCTTGCTGAAAATTATTAAAGAGATCTTGAAGTATTTTCTATATCAATAGATGTCTGCTCATTTTTCTACTAATGCCCTTGGGAAAGACTATCCGCTCCACTAGCTTTGGACTAAATATCAAGACAGAATGGGTTGTTTTGCTTAGGATGGCAAGCAGACGAAGAGAAGGAAAACTTTGATTTCCAAACCACTATATTTCTCAAGAATGAATAGAAATTCATGGAAAATTAAGTAAATGTAACTGTGGAGAGTATTGACCACCTACGTTCCGAACGAATATGCCACTGAAAAAATATATTTTATTATCATTATTATTATTATTATTATTAATAGTTTACACTGAATAGATTAGAGTAAGTAAAATGCGAAGTGGCTTATGGAACTAATCGCAAGATATGCATCACGGAACAAAGAACAATTAACAAAATCCAGTGCCATGTACATTATGCAAGCTCGATTTTGGAACCGTGGTATTGCACTCCATTTGAAAGTTTGAGTTTGATAAATAAATGAAACAAAATATTTTTTCCAAATCGTTATAGTTTTTTAAGGAAATGAATTTAAAGATTAAATTTAGGTTAAAAACTGAAGTGTTGGAATTTCATTCCTGTGATCAGTGAAAGCCTAATTGTACAGCTATATAAAATTATATATATATATATATATATATATATATATATATATATATATATATATATATATATATATATATATATATATATATATATATATATATATATATATATATATATATATATATATATATATATGCGGTTAGTCGGTTTGAAATTAAAAGAGCTAATAAATTACATAACCAACAACTGTATATCTTCAACATGATCCAAAGAATAAAGCAAAAGTCGACCAAAATACAGAAGGTTGCATGAAAAAAAATCCAGCACAATATTCTTTTCTCAGTGTTGAAGTTAGATAAATTGGAGTTTAGGGAAGAGGCTATAAAAAGATAAGTAAACATTTATTCATACTTAATTAGTTATGTCAATTTACAAGACTACATCTAAAATTCCGTTCAAATTACATCACAAAAATATAAACAAGCAAGGGTAAATTTTCCAATAAAAATATCTAATGTTTCAAAGGTAGCGAGCTACCAAAGATGAGATATTTAAAAAAAATTACACTCATCAATTTTGAAACGACACACTGATGAGATTTGATTAAGTTTGTGAATCTGCGTTTGCAGGTTTTTCAAATAATGAACTGCAAGATGTTCTAATAAATGAATCAATGTTGGAGTTTACCTGCACATTCGAAAGGTGTGGAAAGAGCAGGTAAATTAACTACCGAAGCTTCACAAATTTTATATGGACAAGAAGCAAGGCATAAATACATTAGTACTAAATCATTGTGTCATCAGATAGGATCTTCATTTGCTTCAAAGGGAAATTATACTGAACAATTTAGCAATATTCTGATGTAATATATTATAATGCAATAGTTTTAGTCCGATTTTCAATAAACAATGCAAATTCAAAACATTTTGTTTTATAATTTGAGCCCAGCGGTATTATGGTTACATACACTTTTATCTATCTTTTTAAAATTATGACATAACAAATGGTGTATACATTGATTAGAGTTTTTGTTTCAACTTTACAAGTTTTCAACATTTTTCACTTATCGAATACAGTAAAAATTACATATTTTACTATTGGTGATTCAGAACAAGAATTCTGATTTAAATTTTGTTTTCTATTCAATGTATTTAATACAAAGAATACCAACTTTTTGTTTGTAAGCAAACATCAGATGAAAATAGGTAATTCTGTACATTTTCTCAGACGAGCTTTAAAACTAAATGCTAAAAAATCGGTAAAAGCTATGAATATAAATTTTAGTGTCAGTACTTATCACATCAAACCTCCGCATTTGCATCGAGTGCAATGTTGATTTTCTAAAATATGAGAAACATCAACCTGCCCTAATGTACATATATAATTCATTTGGCGCCTTTTTCGTCAACTGCATTCGGTAATTATGTGAAGATTTTGTTAATCTGTGTTTATCACAAGGATTTGGGTGTTTTTAATATGAAATAGGAAAGTGGGATTGTTTGTTGCTTTGCACGTTTATCAGGTTAGAGACTTTCATTTATTTTGCCGATCCTAATTATGATTTGTAATGGATGCTTGTTTTAGTAGATAGTTATTATGCTATTAAATCGTGATTTTTACACAAACCTTAGAAAATACTAAGTAATGTACTTTGAAATTTTATTGGCGCCTTTCATATCCAGTTCAATGGGTAATTAAAATGAGGATTGTGTTATTTATGGGTTTGTTACACAGATTTGGGCGGTTTTGATTTTAAATTTGAATGTGGGCATGTTCGTTGTTTCACAGTTTATCAGGGAAGAGACTTTGAATTATTTTAGCGGTCCTGGTGATGATTAGGGAAGGTTAACTCTTTTACTTGTGATGCTGCACCTCAGAATCAAACAATTGGACCTGTAGATAGATAGATAGATAGATAGATAGATAGATAGATAGATAGATAGATAGATAGATAGATATTACTGAGTAATGATTTACACACATATGCACACACACACACACACACACACACACACACACACACACATATATATATATATATATATATATATATATATATATATATATATATATATATGAATACAAAAAATACTTTCTTTCGAGTTTTGTAACCCGAGGAACTTCATCATGATTAATGTATGGATTTTATTCTGCAACGTGTATTTATAGACAGAAGTAAAATATATTTACGTTTTTTTTTTTAATTTAAGAGCGCTCTAATGTTTAAAAAGAATTAACGTATTTATATTTTAATATATGTTGCAAAATAAAATCCTTGAATTTACCTTGATAAAGATCCTCAGTGGACGAACTAGATGCGTAAAGAAAAATTTTCCCCTTATCTTTATTAATAGTAACTTTTTACGGTTACGTTTCGTTCATATTTGAACTTTTACAAATATGCATACATACATATATATATATATATATATATATATATATATATATATATATATATATATATGTGTGTGTGTTTGTGTGTGTGTGTGCCTGTGTGGTGGGGGTGTTAAGGTAATATGACAAATTTGAAATGCTATAAACGAAGCGTTTCGCAGAGAGTCTCTGCTTCCTTCGGTTTCTTCAAGTTAGAATGAAAGACAAAACTGTATGTAAGCTAAAAGTCATTGGGATCTCTGAGGATAGAAGAGGACCATAAGTCAAATTACTTTATCAAATCCGATGACCAGACAACAGAAAGTGTCTGTCTGTCTGCCTGTTGGTTCTAAAGAACGTATGTATATATCATTTAATCCCCCACCGATACATTTCCAATACACTTGATTTCCCCCTCCTCTTCCGCCTTCTCCTTCTCCTCCCATTTTACCAAGCCTCGCGTCGTGCGATTATTCATTTATTTATTTTAAAAAAATATATATAGTCTTCATAATTTTGTTTTTATTTTTTTTTAAATAAAGCGTTATGAAATCGACCGAAATCGCCTGAAGATATCGAAAGGTTGAAACCAAGGTAGCGGAATTGGCTGATTTCCCTTTTTTTTATATATACTTGAAAGCTCTACATTTTAAATTTTTCATCTTATATGTGTATTAAGCACTTTTTAATACTACTGTTTTCTGGTCTAATTAATCTCTGACTATTAACGTCTTTATTACGATTATATATATATATATATATATATATATATATATTCATACATGTTTCATTAAATAATATAGACAAGTGTTGTTTATTTATTTTATGTAAATTCTTTTCATAATGTCTGATAAGCTTAATAACATTATCATTAAACGAAGAAAGAAAATCACAATATTGAGCCATATTTTTTAATCCAATCTAAGCTTTCGGCTTACATAAGCCATTATCAGTATTGTACAACTGTGTATATATAAATTTAAAAATTTAACATTTAAAAGTGAAACAGATATTTTCATAATGCTCAATAACTGTAATTTCCTCCTTCTCCGCAGTTTCGTGGTAATATGACAACATTTTCAACAATATTGGGGAAAATGTACAGTGTAACCCGGATATAAGAGAGAAGAAGTATCTTATATCCGGGTTTCTTTTATATCCGGGTTTGGTCTATTTTGTTTAGGTTATGGCTCTAATTTGGGACGAGAGAAAATCTCTCTTATATCCGAGTCTGTTATATCCGGGTTACACTGTATTACAAAGTGAAAAACTTTTCTTATGACGCTTTTCGTCCTTTAGGAGTTCATCGAATTAAATGCGCTATGTTGGCGCGACTCCACATGCACACGAATAAGGGATGCTGGGATTTTTTGAATTTGACTATATATATACATATATATATATATATATGTGTGTGTGTGTGTGTGTGTGTGTAAGGTTTACTTTTTAAACATTATTCAAACTAGTAGACGAAAATAAAATACTGTCTAAAATTTAAACGGAGCGTCTACTCAAATGCATGTAACCACTAAAAATAACGTTTAATATGATAACAAATATGTCGGCTTAATAAATAAATAATTCATTATTTCTTAGAAATTGCTTTGTTTACGTTTCAGATACAGAACTGAGCAGTTATGAAATTTGAGTGACTAAAACGATCAGTAATACAACACTGCTGGATTGGTGACGTCTTTCTTGGTCGTATCTGCGTATCTGTTAAAAGCACATCATATATATATATATATATATATATATATATATATATATATATATATATATATATATATATATATAGTTACAACTGTAAATCAATGTTAATTCTTGTTCACAAAATCTACCTTCTAATGTATAATTTCTGTGTTGTCATGAAGGTCCATAATATGGCTTCAACTTACTCTCTTAGCCTTCACTACAATCACATACTTTTTAAATAGATAGCTGATTAATACGTGTTTTTAATACTATACATTATTCGGACGCATATCCTTATCTCATTTTTAATGGTTGGATGAATGAATATAAGAATGCAATAAGTATTCAGATATATAATAGTACAAAATCTACGTCTGACAATAATAACATAGTCCCCTTAAAAACGATGAGTGCTCCAACAAAATTCGAATCTAGGTCCGCCTGTGTAGGACAAACCGCGGTCTAATTTGGCGTACTTTAAACCGCTCGGTCACGAAGAGCTCCACTATGCAAAATTTTTCTGCTTATCATTTTGAGGAAATTTTATCAAATGTCCATGTCTGCTCGATTTTGTATCTAAAATGTAAACAAAGAAATTTCTAAAGAATTAATGGATTTTTTTTAAATTTTTAATCCGGCATTTTGTTATTATTTCAAACGTTATTTTTAGTGAATACCCATGTTTGGGTAGAGGCCTCATTGGATTTTCACTGTTAAAAAATATGGAGCGTCTATTAAATACGGCTCTCCACTAAAAATAATCTGGAAAATAAACCAAACGAATCCGTGATTTATGGTAACAATCGTGTGTCTCGGAATTTCTTATAGAAATAAGGCCGGAGAGTATAGCAGTCGAAACGCTGGGATAAACATGGCAAAGACCAAGACAATAGTTCATATGAATCAATGAATATTTAAAATGTTAACCCTGAGATCCGAGAATCAAACGTTTAATTATTTTTTGTCTTTTGTATCTCTTTCTAGACAGAGTCTAAGCTTCATTTCCGAATTTGGAAAGGTGTGACAACCTTTAGACTAATTAATTACCTGCTGTTTCTCCATTGGTGTCAAAGCTGACAATGAATGATGAAGAATTCGAAGCTGCTGGTCAGCAATTGATTAAATATGTGATTGATTACCACAAGAATATCAGGGAACGTCGCGTCATGCCTGAGGTGAAACCTGGTTTCATGCGCAAACTCCTTCCCGATCATGCCCCGCATACACCAGAAAAATGGGACCAGTTATTCAAAGATATCGAACGTGTCATTATGCCAGGGGTGAGTAGATATTTATTTAGCTTGACTTAGTAGGGCACAAGTCTAGAGCAATTTAGCAACTTGGGATGACTAAGATCACTAGACTAACAATTGTCAGCGAACCGAGATTATTAAGTAACACTTGATCTAAGGTGAATTAAACAAATATTGAATAAGATTGGCTTAATGTGATAATAATAAGGCAATAATTGCAGTGCATCCTTTAGTTTTTTTTTGTGTTGTTTTGTTTTGTTTTTTTGTTTTGTTTATTTTTTGCATAGTATTATGAAAAAATAAAATGATATGTTATGTCCCAATAGGGTTACTTTCTAGGAAGCTAAAGCGGCATTTCCCGAGGTAAGTTAACAACAACAAAAATATTATTCCAGCAAAAGATATATTCCAAAAGACTAACGAAGTATTTCAGGAGTCTAGGTAGCACATTTGCCAATATTCACAAATAGATAATAAGAAGCTTCTTGGCAGACTGACGTAGTAGGCTGGGTACCAATGAGTATTAACTACGTGCAACAGTTGATTAACTTCACGTAAAGTTCGAGAACTCTCAGATGCATGACAAGGTCAGATATTAATTATATATATATATATATATATATATATATATATAGTTTGTTTATATTTTGATTTTCTTGTTTTTTATAACTTAATATGGAGATATAATTTACATAGAGATTACTGTACTGCTGGGTCGTATTATACACAAGAATGTAATTTATTCCCGGTTTTTAGCTTCAGAAACATGGGATAGTACTATACACAAGATAATACGATATTGAATTCTAATTAATTTACGCAAGTAATCATGTTTCGCGTTTTCATTAGAATGACCCACAGCTTAGTAAAAATCTGAATATCTTTTTGTCTTTCAGGTTGCCCACTGGCTTCACCCACATTTCTATGCCTATTTCCCAACGGCAAATTCTTATCCCTCCATCTTAGCTGACATTCTCTCGGATGCAATTACTTGTGTCGGATTCAGCTGGGTAAGATTATTTTTCTTATCTTTCTTCATTTATTTCATTTCTCGCTGTCTTTGTATTTCTAAGTCTATAACTCAAGAGTTTCTCAAACGGTGCGTCCGGGCACACTAATATGCTCGGGGACACTAATATGCTCGGGGACACTAATATGCTCGGGCACACTAATATGCTCGGGCACACTAATGCGCCCTGGCACACTAATGCGACCTGAAAGTTAGGTGCGTCCGAAGTTAGCAGAAAAATAATTTATGAATAGTTTTTATTTGTAAAAAAATCTTTATTTTTAAAAAGCTATAAAGGCCAAAAAATCAAGTCTTTTTTATTTGATATTTAAAACTGGATGCTAAATTCATTAATCTTTAAGAAGGATTGGATAATATTTTCTCTTGTCTTCCTCAAGGGATTTTAATCAGTCATTATCGGCCTCTCTAAAAAAAAAAAAAAGATAGAAGTAGATTCTTCATAAATCCTTTTAAATTAAACTGCATTACTTAAATATACGATGTAATGTCTTAAAATAAAATACTTAAAATAAAATGCTTAAAATACTTATTTCAGAAGACGTCTTTATTATTTTACTATTTTCAAGTTTCATGACTAATTTTACCTTTACTTAAAAAGGAAAAATTAGTCATGAAATTTGAAAATAGTAATGTTTAAAGTGCGCACCATAAATTTAGTTATTCCATAAGTGCGCTCTGATGTTAAAAAAATTTGAGAAACCCTGCCAACACTGAACACCTATTGAATAAGGAACTCGCTTCGAACAGTATGTTTTCAACTTCTCCGACAGATGGGACTCTCCAAAAGAAATGCCTCTTATTTTATTATGCTGTCCCACGGTGTTAGGGGTGAATGTTTTTAATATGGCAGAAAGCTGTCAATAACCCTTTTTTTATATATATTTACTCGTACCGAGTGGCAGTTTAGAAAATGACGTCTAACCTGAAAGTGTGTACGACGCAGATTCGTGTAATTGAATCCTTCGATGCGGTAAAAATAGCATTCACCGACATTCATGAATATTTGCTACATGTTCATGGGTGTGGTTACCATTTGAACAGTTCCGGAAATGAAGAACCGCTTCGGTCAGATCATCCACAGAAATCGGTGGATTAGCTGAATGTTGGCTTCTTTGCATTAGAAACGATGTTAGCAACACTGGGCAACCACTATGAGTCTGAAGATGACACTTTACTGGGCCGCGCCTTAATCTCTGATGAGACTTTAATCAAAACAATATTCTTTGTCGTGGCGATAAGCGAATTCCCCATCAAATAAATGTTCAAAATGTAACCAACAGCAGGCAAAGTAATGTAACATGTTTGTTTTGTTTTTGTTTTATTTTGTTGTTTTTTTTTTTTTTCTTTTTTTTTTCTTTTTTTTTTTTTTGTGTGTTTTTTTTAATTTTCTCCTGGATTACAATAAGTCCGGACAGTTCATCAAATCTGACCTTCAAAGTGATTTGAATTTACAGATTCAGGCAAACGAAGAAGGTAAACTTTTGATTCCAATACGATAACATCACTTATGAGGAGGCACGGTGGAGTAACGGATATCGGCATGGATTGAGGAATCGGAGAGTCGAGTTCGAATTCCAATCGAATCCAATAACATTCACTTAAGTGTTAATACCCTTGTATGAATCCTCCTCTTCTCCCTCCATGGGTAAATAGCAGGACAGACTGGGTTCTATAGCCTGGTCTAAGAGAAGGAAAAACTCTGAATTCAAAACCTGCGGAGGGTCGTTTGTACCAGGTCTCTGTAATTGGCCCTTCGAAAAGTGTGGATGGTCCTGCACGAAACCTTCACCACTATAATCAAATCTCATGTGCTATACATGTGGGTTGGGGACCGCTTGTGAATTCCAAATTCCCATGAAACTCCAATATTGGCTCAACCCACCTCGGGTGAAAGCCGTTACAAAAAAGAGAGAGATAACATCATGGCCATAAATTATGTCACAGATTTTGGATAAACTGTTCTCTATACCTTCCGTATTTGGCACCTTCCGGGCTGAGGAGAGATGAGCGACGCGAAAAACATTTTCTGACAACAACACAGTTAATCCCACAGTACAAAAAAGTGGGTCGCTTACTTTGACGCTGATTTTTAAGGAACAGTTGGTGAAAATGCGTTGCTGGCGAAAATACATACACGTACACGAATATCTGAACTCAACCTTGTATCAATGGTAAAAGGTCGTTTGATTTATTGAGTTTCACTTTCTTCTAAATAAGGTGGATCATACTTTGTCGCGTTCCACCTACCGCAGCATCTTTTTCTACCATGGCTGAAGCTTCTTCCAACAGGATAATGCGCCCTGTCACGTGGTACGAGGTTTAAGAAATCCCATTGGGTACGTACGGGATTTGTTAAATCATAAAATCGTTTTATAGAACCACAACATTTAAAGACAATCATGTCCACATCCTGGCACCAGATTTCAAGAGGGTCATGTAAAGACCAAGTCTGATAGGCTAAGGGCTATAAAAAAAGGATTGCTGTATCTCAGGGACGTGTTTAGTATTAAATAATTAAAAAAATAAATAAATTGGTCATAATATCTTTGCTTGTCATTATATATATTTTTTTAATATTTTTACTCCAAGAAAGGCAATAAAGCAACTAAAACTCAAGGGACTACATTATTAAGGAGAGAGAACTCTAAAAGAACAGGAATTAAGAAGGTAGTATATAATGATTGATATTGCATTTAAATTTTTGAAGATCAAAGTTGACTGGAAAGCAAGAAGCCGGAAGAGAGTTCCACAAGTGAGAAGTGCAAGAGAAGAAACTTTTAGCATAGATCATACAGCTATATTTAGTCATTTAAACTGTAAAATGATGAGACCTAGCTGTCAATCTAGTACAGCGCTTGAATTCGTAAAGTTAAGACACCAAAGAGAAATGTTCATCAGAACAATCACCATGAAAATATTTATAGAAAAGGCACAGGGAAGCTATATTACGGTGGTGAGAAAGTGACTGAAGGTGAAATGCCAGGTCAGGACCAATAACATTGCAGATTCTTCTTTGGATTTTTTCAAGAATCTTTAAAAAATTTCGTTTAAATCGGTATCGCCTCATGCAAGGCAGTAAAGTGGGAGTGACAGAATTAGGAACAGAAACATTACTAAGGAGTGGAAAGAGAGAAGAGTAATCAGGAGGACAGTAGATAGCGGTTGACATTGCACTTAGATTTTTGCAAATTAAAGTTGGCTGGAAAGCATGGAGACGAAAGGGCGATCCACAAGCGAGAAGTGCACTTTGATATTTGGCCAGATTTTGACAAGTGGATCGTTACGAGAATTTTTCAGTACACTTCAATATATATATATATATATATATATATATATGTGTGTGTGTGTGTGTGTGTGTGTGTGTGTGTGTGTGTGTGTGTGTGTGTGTGTGTGTGTGTGTAATAAAAATATAGGGGTTGAGTGAGTCCGGTGAGAATGCACATCCTTCTTACACCCCTTTCTAGTTTTGTATATTTGCTGAATTCATTTTCTATCCGTATGCAGCCGGTTAGCTGCCAGTATAAGTTCTGGATTATTCTAATATCCTTTTCATATATGTTATGGTTATATAGCAGTTTCAATAGTTCTGTGTGACGTAGTTTATCAAACGCTTTTGTATAATCTATAGAATACAAGTACTCATCCTTCTGTGTTTGAATTTCTCTTTCGGGTATCATTCAAAGAATAAATACCGCGTTTCTTATTCCAGTGTCTTTAACAAACCGGCACTGTTCTTTTGGTCCGGTCTATTTCTGCTGCGTGCTCTATTCATCAGAATTCAGATGATAAGTTTTGTTATATGGTTCATTAGGCTGATTGATGGATTTCACATTCGTTTGCACCTGACTTCTTAGGTATATCTGCTTAGATCTTCCGGTATATCCCCACTGTTGTATATTTAACTTATTATGTCTGTAAGCTTGTCAATACCGAAATCATCTAAGCTTGTCAGCCTCTCTATTGCAATTCCGTATGGTCCAGCTTCTTCGTTTCTGTTCAATTTGGCCAATGCGGATTTTACTTCATTTTTTAATTTTTCTAGTCTTCTGATATTTCTGTGTATTATGGGTTGTCCTCATGTCGTCGTGAATGAGGACTCCAATGTATTCATTCCATCTCTGAAGTATTTTTCTTTCTCTAATAACCGTGTCTTCTCCTTGGATTTTATGCATCCCATTGGTGAGCATGTCTTTTGTCTTAATATTTCTCTTATTCTTTTATGCATAGCTTCTTCACTTGTGAAATTCATTCTTTCTATTTTTGAACATTTTTCTTTGAATCATTCCCCTCTAACCCGCCTGTTCCTAATTTCCTTGTGAAGAGTCTGTGCCGTACCTTGGCATTGTTTACTACCTACTTTTCATCATTTAGAGAATTTCATTTTTCACCCATTGAGATTATCTCGATTGCTGATGCTACTAAAGCTTTTCTTAATGTGCCCCTCTTTGAGATTTTATTCGCATTTTATCCATTGTATCTGCTTTTAAAACTGTTCATATATTTCTCCTTCACATTCGGGTCATTCGAGAGTCTGTTGTATTGCAATTTGGGTACTGTCTTGGCCCTCTTCAGTTTCCGTAGTTTCACTCTAAGTTTACATATCACTGGTAGGTGGCCACTCCTACAGTTGGCACTCTGCTATATTTTACAGTATAAAACTGCAATCCTGAATCTCTTCTTGATAGTTATATTGTTGATTTGGTATTTTGTTTCTGCTCATGGGCTTCTTCATGTTCATATACGTATTGGATGTTCTTGAAACAAGGTGTTGCCTACTACCTGTTCATTCGCCGTGCATATTTTTCTTTGCGGCCATTAATAGTACCTACTCCGAATTTGCCAACTATTTCACTGTCTCTTTCCTTGCCGACATTGGCATTCAGATCTCCCATGACGAATGTAATTTTTTACGATTTGCATTGAGCCTTAGCGTTGGCTCGAGTACAATAAAACTTTTCAATTTCTCGTTCTGTACTGTGTACTGTCGGTGTATCTTATATCTATAATTCTCAAAATGTGTATGTGTGTTTGCGTATGTATGCATGTATATGTGTGTGTGTGATCGCATATTGTTTATGTGTTTCCACAGTTTTCATCCGACTTCGATGAATTTTTTTTTTCTTTGATAGATAATTCTTCAGTTCCGGTTTTGAGTCCAAATTGTGGGGAAAAATTACAACCATGAAGGTGAAAAATCGAAAAAACTGATTTTTTTACACTTTGCGCAAAAATCGAAGAAAAAATTTAATGTCTGTTAAAAACCTGCGTACAATCAATTTAGAGAGTTGAAATCTAACGCAAAAGATTATTAGAATTATAAGAAAAAATATATTATAAATAAAAATTATCGTTTATTATTATTATGACGCTCCGTGAAAGAGTTTCTTTACTTGCAAGATTGAAAACGCAAAAACGGCCCTTTTCACCACCACCCCCCATTTGGGGATGTGCTTCAATTACACCCAGTTTTTGTTACTAATATTGATTTTCAGGTGGGCTGACTTTAAACTTGAACTGCAATTAAACGGCAAAAGTTCCCATTAATGAAACACATAGTCGAAGATGGTTTATACTACTAGTCTACAACTATGATTGATATTTTGAAAGGCTTTCCTTTCAGTTTAATGACGATAATTCTTTCAAATAGTTGACAGTATCCCAGAACACGTTTCTTCCTGTCTTGGTATAATATCAGTCCCACTGCTCTCCCATTTTTCTCTACGCTTGCATATATGATCTTGTGTTTTTCACTGACGAAATCTTCATTGTTTGCCTACCCGTTTCGGATACACATAAAATATTAACCTTTACATTTCCTGCTTTATATTATCTAACTCACCACATTGATTTGGTGTTCTAATATTCCGTGTCCCAATAATTATTTTTATTTCATGCGAATAGTCGCTGGATGTGTGACCAGTGACATCTGTGGCTCATGTCTTCCCTTATCGGGCGAGGAATCATTTCCAAGTAATTCTGACCATATTTACGCCGTTTTTTGCTAACAGTCGCTGTATGTTACGCATGACACTCCTTACAGAGCGAGGAGTTCATTCTCACCCGATTTAACCCCCTTAATACCGTTATCTTTCATAATTTGATTGTTAAAAGCCGTGAATTTTCTCGGAATTGATAATAGAGTAATTTACCGTAGGCTTCCACACGGTGATTTTTTTTTTTAGACACCACTTCTAGTTAGTTCGCCATTGACTCATCAAGACTTCTTCCGACCTTTGATAGGTTTTATTTTTTATTCTTTGGGGTTGCTAACAACACGCCTCACCCGCAAGAAATTGGATTGATAATACCGGTTTAGCCGGCTACCACCCAGTTATAGCATACGTACACAAACATAACACACATACACACGCATATATATATATATATATATATATATATATATATATATATATATTGATATTGATATATATATATATATATATATATATATATATATATATATATATATATATATATATATATATATTGATATTGATATTGATATATATATATATATATATATATATATATATATATATATATATATTTATATATATATATATATATATTAGTCTTTACTTAGTTAAACTGCTAAACATTCTTACTACTTTCCTTGACTGTCTGAAAAACATCTAGAAGTTTTATTTGGATTGCACTCCAGATCATCGAATGGACAAAAAGTGGTTAGGCAGATTTCGTCAGGGTGATTTTAACCTTACGATCAACCACACTTCGTGTGACTCCTGACGTCGCTGAAGACACTCAGCTTGTTATCGCAGAGAATAAACTAAACATTTCGACGGAAGAGATCGCTAACAGTGTGAAAATCAATATCTCAACTACCTTTCACTATTTGAAGATAGTCAGGCTCATAAAAAATGACCGATTCTGGCAAATCGAAAAGTGTTCCCCCGCCCCGCAAAAAAAACAACGCAAGACCGCATGTTGCAAAATAGACCTTAAACAGTTGAAATGGGAAACTCTCCAACCCCGCAATCTCCTGACTTGACTCCTTCGTATTTTCATTTGTTCCGGTCTCTATAGGACAATTTTAATGACAAAAAGTTTAACTCTGTACGGTCAGTTGTAAACTACTCCACAACCTTCTTCAAAAAAAAAAAAACAACGAATTTTTTTACGAAAATAGCATTAACAAACTTGTAGAACGATGGGAGACGGTTGTTAAAAACAATGGAGACGATGTACTTGACTAATAATTTTTTTTTTTTTTTTTTGTGGGTATGTAAAATTTTGCTTTTAATTTTCTAATTGGACACTTTTGTAATGATTTAATATATTCATACAAAAGCAGAAAAACATGTATAACTACACAAGTATTTATGGCTTCTTGTCCATCTTGTACAAAATTAAATGATGGATGAAGACTATGAACGTCATCATAATATGAAAACGAGTATATAAAGCGACTAAATAAATATTTCAAGTATATAAAGCGGCTCGGATTGAAGAATCGAAGAACCGAGTTCGGATTCCAGTCGAATAAATTATATTCATTTACGTTCTAATACCCTTGGGTAAGGTATGAATCCTCTTCTCTCCCCAGTTATGTGACCGGGTTATATAACCTTTGATGGCAACTGGTCTACTGCAGAAAGAAATGGCAAACTACTGCGGGAAAAATCTGCCTCGTCAGTCATGTATCGAAAGATACATGATCGCCTAAGTGTGTATCACGCATGGCATTAAAGAAAAAATATAAAGAGACGAGCAAATCACTGTAAACTTTAATAGAAATTAAATTGAACAAATAATTAAATTCTTACACTCATCTTCGTTTCATTGTCAGGCTTCCTGTCCATCTTGTACAGAATTAGAAGTTATTGTAATGGATTGGTTGGTTAAAGCGATGGATCTTCCTGAAGCTTTTCTATCGACATCTCCAGGACATGGCGGTGGAGTGATTCAGGTGAGTCTTTTATATGTTTATAGAGTGCAGCATTTTCTAATATAGAACATTCGGGTTGTATCCAGTCCGCCATAAAGTATTTGCTACTTTTTGTCACATTACCCCTTACTTCTGAATTATATCAGGCTGATTGCTAAAAAGAAATTGATTCCTTGTGTAGGAAAAGCCGTATATCCACGTATGGCCTGAAACCTAAAAGATTCAGTGAGATGTAATGGGTTTGGTTTAGCTAATTGATAATTAGCATAAAGAGAGCTATAAATCTACCTCACGGGCAACTTTGAGTCCGTCTACGTAGAATATCTACGGCTACTAAGTTTGATCATCATAACACCATGAAATAATATTCATTTAAAATTTGAATCGCGAAAATATTGGAATGGTCATCGAACTAGAATGTTTGGCCACCGCTAATATTATATATATATATATATATATATATATATATATATATATATATATATATATATATACTAGCAGCATGGCCTGACGTTGCCCGTGCTTGATTCAAAAATCGTACGACTCATACAGCAATCGCTATCACTTGACTTAAAATATTTTTGCCCTTCCTTGTCTTTAATGGAGTGCCCTTTGCCGTGCTGATGTTGCTACACGCCTTACTTCTTGCCTATCTCACACTGCGAATTTTTTCTAAGCTCTATACTAAACATTAAATCTGTTACCAAAAAGGAACTAAACAAAATGAACACAAAACGATCAGCTTTAAAAAAGGACTCGTAACTGAAAAAACCGAATGAAAAAAGAATGTTAACAACAAATACTTTTTCACACTTAACCCAGTTCTGCGGAATCAGAATCACCGTTGAGTTTAAGCAAGCGAATGAGCCAATTGGAATAAAGTGCCATGCAGATTTAAATTTTTCCCACTTGTGACGAATGCAGCTATCGATTATTTTATTTTTTTTTGCATGCTAGCATGCTAGTTAACATTCGTGTCAGTCAGCTGTTGGCTCTCACGCTGGCCAATAGAATCTTCCTGCCTATTCGTGGCAGCCAGCTATAGGATCTTAGGATCTCATTCTAGCCAGTACAAAATGGCCGCAAACTACATGAAAACTGCCGTAGAAGCATGAAAAAATCGATTATTTCTACTATCAATGGGAGTTGGGAAATGCAAAGTCCGTCTTGGCCTTATCGCTAATTTGGAGCATGTGCATGTAAATTTTGGTGCAAATCAGTCGAAAATTGCGGCCGTGCATTCGTTACACACACACACACACATCCTGCCTTTTATATATATATATATATATATATATATATATATATATAGAGAGAGAGAGAGAGAGATTAAAGAAAATAAGACACTCCCAAGGGAGTCTGCTACAGAGGCACACAAGAGAAAGTGATCTCAACTGACAGTCTTAATATTTCTAAATCAATTTACGATGAATAGTGGACCACCACAACTAAAAGTTTCATGCATTCTGGCGCAATCATCAGGCGGTCGACAAAAGTTATTCGGGAAAATAATTTTATACTCTTTTGGTAAGTTCAAGATGTTACAAGGGTAGTTGATGTGTACATGCCATGCACACACCAAACAAACTCACCGAGGATAAAAAAGCCAAGAAGAAAAAAATCCGAAAAATCACCATTATTTGGCGAGAAAACCAAAACAACACAACATTCACAAGCGTGTTGTCAAACTTCTCGATAGCATTGAAAAAATTAAGACCTCAACAAGGGAGCATACCTCTAAGAACAAAATAAAGCTCAACAATAACGAGTTTCGTCCCCCAACCCCATAAGGGAAGATAGAATTCAATTAAAGTAAACATATATTAAGTCTCTACCAGTTAATAATGCATTGAGCTCTTTTTCTCTGCTGTACAATCTGTGACATACTCCATTAGTTCTTTACTTCATATATATAAGACAATATTTTTTTGAATTTGTAGGTCTGATGAACTGGAACGTGATTACGATTCCATTGTAATAAATTATAACCATGGAATATTAGTGTTTGAGCCTTTTATATTATATTCTTACTCTGTCCTGGACATTGAGTTCGACGTGAATTGACCACTAATATTATCAATATATATATATATATATATATATATATATATATATGAAAAATCTCTCAGAGTTAACCTGTAGAAAAAGACAATATGTATAAAGATAAAAGACTATACGAAAACTGTATTATTAACCGACTATTAACAACAAAACAAAATGTCTTTAGCAACTAGAAAAATTTAGAAACGGAAAATTTAAGAAAATCCTCGTGAGTGCCGCCACATAATATTATCCAAATATTAATCTATGCCCAGGCTTTTTTCCCAATATCAACTTTCCTAACAGAATAACTACTCTCCCAGGCAAGCGTACACAACTGTACTAAAAAATCAAAAGAAAAAGGTTAAATCTGTCAACACAACAATAAAATCTATATTTCCAACCATGATAATACTTGACGTAATTTTCAGTTGACGATATGAATACAATAGCGTCTTCTAGTTGCTAAGGACATATTTTTCTGTTGTTAATAGTTATTTTGTTTTAATAAATTCATTTCGTTTATGCCTTGAAATGTCCACATTGGACGAAATGCGACGCCTAATAATATAGTTTTCCTATTGTCTTTTACCTTCATACATATATATATATATATATATATATATATATATATATATATATATATATAATGTTGATGATAAAAATATATTTGGTTCACTTCTTTTGCTACGCATGCACACGGTATTGTTCCATCCACCAAAACAATATCTAAATCATTTCTCTACTTACAAGGGGTCTGCCAGTGAAGCCACCCTTGTTGCTGTTTTGTCGGCAAGAACCAAGTTCTTAAATGGAATCAAAGAGAAAAATCCCGGCATCAAGGATGGTGTGGCGCTCACTAAACTTGTTGCATACATGTCAAGACAGGTAAGAAAGACAAAACAATCAATTAATAATACTAATGAACTATTTTCCTCATTTTTGTTGTTATCAAAACATTTAGGCGGTTATGGTATCCGGTCTCCATCAGGTTTATGCCGATCCGTGTAATCTAAAGTGAATTTTGAACTCCACTCTTTATTTAATCTAGAAATCCCCAGGCACGAGACGAGAAAATCTGACAAAGTAGCTGAGTTCAGTTGGAAATTCCCTGTAGTTTACCAAGATCGACATACAGAGCAAATCACTCGAAATGTTGTGATAACCGCAATAAAAATGAAAGCAATAGTCAGTATGTAAATAATGACAGTTGTTTTCATATTGTTGTTGACATCTCCGAAAGTTAGACAGAAGAGTAACGAAGCAGTGCCTTTTTCGGCATATGGTAATTTCTGAAAAGAAAATTTTAATAAGATACGACAGAATACATACAAACTCTTCACTCGTTCATTATATTAAATTCATTTTTATTATTGCCTTTTTTGTTACTTTTGCATTTTGGCTGATCTATTCTGCAACCTTCTTCTGGTATACAACCCGAATAGAAAGAACTTTCAGTAATATCTAAAAAGACATTATCATCACAAGATTTGTTCGGATGAGTGAATGTTACGCCTACGATGTATTTTAAACTATTCCTGACCATCCAGGCCTAGCCTCCGCATTCTGTGATATTAGTTATACATCTTTTTGCATTTGCATTCCTCTTTACACTTGCAAACAGGGCTAAACACGTTAAGTCAGCAGTTATCATAAAAGTGTCAGTTGCCAGAGTATCTCAACGATCATGATATGTCGTGAATTCACTTGAAAGGTCTTTTTTACTGATTTTATTTATTAAATTTATTTGTAGAAATTTAAATTTAATCGGCATATAAAATCCGTGTTAATTGTTAATATATTCGCGAGTAATGATGATAGTTGGCACTATTTCTATTATTTACATGTGGGTATTGCTCTCATCATTATTGCTGTTGTCACAACGTTTCGGTTAGTGTGCCCTCCGCCTTCATCAGGACAATATCAAAATAATAATCCAGTAGATTAAAGTGATGGTTCGTGAGTTTCGTGATATATTAATCATGAGTTCAATCACTGACCGTATATACTTGGACTAAATGCAGACAGAGCGAGCAATAACACGTATACACCGAAAGACAATACTCTATCCGATAGCAAAAGCTTCTGGTGGCGCCAGGGGTGGCATTACCGCCTTATCCACGGAAACTGTGTTACGTCCCTTGTTTGGTGGCTGATGAGGGAAGGGTATCGCACGTGCTTTCATACGTTGTATGTAGAAGATTTAACTAAGAACCAGACAAGATATTCCAAGACATGGTCAGCGAAACAGGAACAATCTGCTTAAAGTGCTCAGTACGAAAATCTCTGAAGGTTATCCGTATTGATAAGCTTCTGATAAAGGTCGGTGTACACAACAACGGAAACATTGTGATAACAGCAAATATTTAAGTAACGTAAATAATGATAATTTTTCTTCGCAGAAATTCAAACAGAAATTAATTAATACTAATTGACAATACGTTATCTACCAAGAAATTCAGCATAACAATATTACTAATATATATTGGATCATTACAAATGTCCATGCCCGATTTTCATTGTTTTAATTATCGAATGGGACACAAACTTTTGCAATAATCTAATATAAACAAATTTTAAAGGCAGTAACACTGGCTCTCCGGGAAAAATAAAGAATGAAAGCATAAATTGCGGCGTACAAGTTGACCTCAAAAGTTTCAGATCAAAATTTTGAGTTAGGCCAATATCTACAGTCCAGGTTGTCCCCCAAAATTATGGTAGGCTACTAGTAACCCAAAACGTAAGACTACCCGTAAATGGAGTTATGCTATAGCATACGATAATCTGTATCAAAACTACATAAGGTCACACCATTTACATGTATATTGAAACAATAACTGTAACTAAACACATGTTTCAGTGGAATATATTTGTGGCAGCCTGCTGGAGGTATGGTAAGTGGTGTTAAGAGTGCTGTCCTACTTGTTTACAACTCGGTGGTAAATGTCGGCATTTTATATCCGCCATATAAGTTGACCTTTAGTTTTGGAGATATTTTTTTAACTTAAAAACTCGACTTGTACGCCTCAATTTACGGTATATGGTTACATTTTAACATACGTCTGTTGCCTAACTAGAAAGGCAGGTGTCGCGCTAAGACTGGTCTTAAGTTTGAGGCAGGTAGATCTAATGAATACCCATACAAGAGTAGATAGAATAGCGACGACAAACTTGTCAGAATCGGCTAAACCACTACGAGTCTGAAGGCGACCCTGTCCGGTACCGCGTCATTACGGGGATGGACGTAAATGCCTTAACGATAAGTAAATTCCCCTGATTTTCCTAGCAAAAAAGGAATACGATTTCGAGTCTCACTTCAATCGAATCAATGCGCGCCGTTTACTAATGGTCGTAGTAGGACGGTTTAAAAGTTACGATATAATGAAACATGAATTAATGTGAAAAGAATACTAGTAAAAATTATAATTATTCGCTTACATTGAAAACTCTGAGGAAATAACTGGTAATAAAATGTTTATCTGTCTTCCAGTCTCATTCTTCTGTGGAACGGGCATATATGATTGCTTTGGTCAATTATCGAATCCTAGACACTGATGAAAAGCAAGCGTTACGTGGCGATACTCTAAAGAAGGCCATCGACGAAGACAGAGCGAAAGGATTGACGCCATTTTTTGTAAGTATTTACTCTTGTATCATTATGCGCAGAAATTACGCCTGTGTAATTCGTTCTAGTGAAAAAGCAAAAATTACGCTTCAACTAAATCTCACGAGAAATGTTTTGTCATGGTATGGCTGAAGTGATATCTGGCAAAAGAGTTCCTTGTTCTAGATTATATTTACGGTTGATTTGACGATAAATGTTTTTGTCCTGGAATGGCCAATGTGATATGTCCTGAAATTATAACAAGAATCTACACTTACTGGTGAGGAAATATGGTTCAAGATCCCCTAACAGATATTAGGTGGGTGCAAAAATAATGACGTAATAATGTCGTTTTTTGACGTTAAAAAATACGTCAAAAAACGACATTATTACGTCATTATTTTTGCACCAACCTAATATTTGAAATAGTGGATTCTACTGGTGTCTATATATATTATATTTCCAACACACATCTACTATAATACAAGTTATGCGGCAGATAGACGATGAGAAGATACGTTTCTATTGTAGATTTTAGCAAACCCATTTTTATTTCTTTATTAATTTGAGAACTTTCCACTTTTCAAAAGAAGTTATGATGGGAGAATCTACCAAGAGAAGTTGGTATTGCTTCATTGCCAATTGACATTTGTCACCAGGAAGTGAAAGAGTTTTTTGTTTTTATTGTTTTTTGTCACTCGGTGAATTACTTTGAATTAAGAGTACATAACGTAATAAGAGGCTATAGTGGTTCCTTCTAACAGCAGATGTAGATGCAATAAGCTTTCGTCTGTCTCTGTAATGCCAATGTTGCTTTTTCTTTCTCAGGTATGTGCCACATTGGGTACAACATCTTCCTGTGCGTTTGACAACTGTAAAGAAATTGGACTTGTTTGTGAGTATTCTTTGATTATACGCACTACTTTCATTGTGAACATTTAGAAAGACCCACTAGATTGACGATATGCCATGCTTTTTAATTCTCTTTCATAACCTCTCTCAAGGCAATATGGTGCCAATCTTCCTTCGACAGATTGTAATAGATTACATGCTACCACCTGCAAGAAACGGCTTCTCGAAGACATAACATGGATTAGCTTTGACTCAAGGCGTCATGCGAGGTATGAGCGATTATTTCTAATTATAAATTAATTATTAATAATCATAAATTACGATTATGGGGCTATCTGCTCTTTAAGTACTTATTGCTCAGTTTATTGAGGACATTTGCATGAGTAATCTTGAGATCCATTATGGCGCATCTACATTTTGAATCTGACGTTATCCTGACAACTTAAATACGATATTCTGAAACGTTGACATACCCTAATTAGATAATCTTTATCTATTTTGTGCTCCATATGGTTGACATCAGATATTTGATAGTGTTATGGTAGAGTTGATTGACTTCTCTCTCGACTACACTGCATACCGATTGGTCTGGAGAGCTAGGAGGCCATATGTTTAGGGGATGTAATTGGAAAGATTTTAACTTACCCATTCTTGGACCGTCTTGACCATATGAGGCGTCGCAGAGTTTTGTTGTATGTTTTTTTCTTTGCTTACGCTCTTTATCTAAGGCATCACGAGCCTCTCTAAGACCTCCTTATAGTCAACACCATTGACCCTGTGGCATTTATTTCGTTGCTCACGACTCCCAGAAATAGTTGCTGGAAATTTTGTGTGCATGACCGTTGGAACGTCCTTATGCTCTCTGAATAGCCATCTGTCATTCCTTCGATGGATCTTTTCGTCTTGATCAAAGTTTTGTCTGATCTGAGAAAAACCAAAGTATTCCAAGCAGTTGACGTTTCAACTTGCTCAACAAGCGCTTTGCGCGCGGAGCAGATGGTTATCTATTGTCTTTGCAGACATCAGTTAGCCTCTCCGCATCAAATATAACTTATATCGAAGGTTCTCACGCACAATTCTTCCGATAGATTCCCTTGAAACCTTGCGTTTCTTAGTAATGAGGTTAATTGACTTTATGGGTTTCTTATCGATAATTTTCCACGCCTTTTGTACAAATTTGCATGTTCTGTTGGTGAGAGACCTGAATGCCAAAGTTTTTTACATGTTGGTTGTACACTTGAAGAAATCCGGAGAATGGATCAGCCGAAACGGTGTTATCACAACGAAAGCAAAAAAAAAGGAATGAAGTTCAATAAAAGCAAGAATGAATTCCCTTTGTAATCCAAAGACTACATTCATCTGATGTACCAAATCTTAAAATTATCCCATACTAACCATCCCCTGGATTGTTAACTACTGTCAAAAAAAAAAAATTTAAATCATCTTACTAAGATTCGATCTCTAAACTTTCTTGGACTACATTATATACTACTTATATAAGTATATTACGCTTTCATTTTATTTTTCAATGTTTAAGCTAGTAAGGGTTAGACAGGACAATGTCATAAAAGAACATTATTTTATATTTATATGATAATAAATTATATCATTCTTCTGGTTATGGTCTGACTAGTTTTATTTTTCAGCTTGTTGTTGATTATTATGCAAATCTCAGGTTTTTACACTCTCCAGTAGTTAATAAAAGCAGCGAAGATTAGAATGGAAAACAAAAATACTAACCGACGGCGGAATTGAAACTCGCACCCTCAAGCATAGCCAACATGAACGCCGTCTTAACTGATTTAGTCACTAACACCTGAGCAAAACCCAGTCTTCTGTGATATGGCATTCTACTTTACACATGGATTATATATTTGAGGGTGGCTGTAGAGTATATCAGCCGAAACGTTTTGGTTGCAACAAAAGCAGCAGAAAAAAAATGAATCTCATAATACGAAATAATTTTTTTTTAAATTATTTATCACAAAATTGCAAAACGTAAATTTATTCTAAAACATTACCTGATTGTATCCAGTTTCCATCAAATTCAAAATATTAAAAATCAAAAACTACAATCTTACATTTAAGTGGGAATTGGTATTTTCTGTTCTTAAGTTATCTAAGTATTAAAATCAGTAAAATGAATAAATCAAAGATGAAGAAATTTGCTAAAGGGATTTTAAACTGTGATTTTAATGAAAGCATATACATTCGGTCTAAATATGTTGAACGTCGGGAAATAAAACCCTATACAATCTGTAGATATAGCACAATGTTATGAATAATAAAGAGTGGCCTCCCCTTGTTTTGTTACTCTCCTCTTTAGGAGAGCTATTTCTGTTTACTGGGACTATAAAAGGACACTATACGCGAACCTTGTATTCTCAATTGAATAAAGCTTTCTAAAAGCCTACACTTGCGTACTTTTGTCATTACACACAGGTCTTGAAAAATTCATTTTCATTTACAATGGAAAAAATTTTTACTTAATACTTTTATATTTATCATAATGTATTTTGAAAATGAAAATCTGTTGTTGGGACAGAAATGTTTACTTATCCTATGAAAATGAAAATATTCTATATTCCACACATAATGACCCACTTCAAAAAACCTTTGGCTACATTTTCAAAGACATAAAAAAACTTGGAGTTGGAAATAAAATCTCCACAGAAGTGTAATTTGTTCTGAGATTATTCCGTTCGTATTATCTAAAAAAAGAATTTTTTTTTTAATTTTCTGCCGTAAAATATAATGCTGGATGAGAGTTATTTAACTATTAACCAGCAGCAATGTTGTTTTAATATTAAGTCTCCACCTACTATATTATTTTAATGTAAGGCTCCGCCTACTAAATTATTTTAATGTAAAGGTCCGCCTACTAAATTATTTTAATGTAAAGGTCCGCCTACTAAATTATTTTAGTGTAAGGTTCCACCTACAAATAGCGCAAGTTAGCTGATTTTAGCCGATGGTGCAGAGCGTATCTCCGATATTACACCGCGAAGAGGTATTGATAAGGAGAAATGGAGATTGATTCTGAGAATAATTGTTTTCCTGCAACGAATACGCACCAACTAAAAAAACAGTTCAGCCAGGTAATGCTTTAAAATAGAACACATTAAACATAAAATTTCAATCTGTCCTTCCAGTTTTAAGAAATTACTGCTTAATTTCAGGCGAACAAGAAAATATTTGGATGCATATTGATGCTGCCTATGCAGGGAGTTCCTTCATATGTCCAGAATATCGGCCACTTTTGAATGGTGTGGAAGTAAGTCTCTGCAAATAAAAATATTAATTTCGTATCTTTTCTTTCGAATTTTGTCAACTCATAATTTTAAACGAAGTAAAAATAAGCAGACGATAACCCTTTTTTTTATTTGGAAATATTTTGTTGTTTATTGTAGCACGCCGATTCCTTTAACTTCAATCCACACAAATGGCTGCAGGTGACATTTGATTGTTCAGCCATGTGGTAAGTTTTTATCATTATTTACTAAGATTTGTTTCGTATGAAGGTTTTTAGATTTCAATATTTTTTCTTTTAAAGTCTCCCCCTATAAAAAATGATTTTTAATTTGTCGTATTTTTTAATAACTTCAGTATGTTCATTTGCCAGCTTAACCATAAGATTAAAGAATTGATTTATTTGGTTTTCTTTGAACTTCATTATTAAGATAAGGAAAAAGCCTGCTCTTAAAAAGTTGGGATAAAAAACACCAAGAACTTTAACCGAGTTAAAACTTACAAATTTCTTCAGAAAGGAAGAGGAAACTCGAGGTAATAGAGAGGTGGTTCTACAGAAGGATGCTGAGAATACCATGAATGAAACATGTGGACGAGGAAATTTTAAGGAAATATAAAAAATATAGACGATTTCACTTTGACAGATGGCTTCTACTGCTAATAATAAGAGTCTATTATAAACTGATAATGAGCATAGCCCAAAATTAGGCGCGAAATAGGATTTCGAGCACTAACGGACAGACGCCAAGTAAAACATGAGGGAATAGACGTGTCTTTGTTACACTAGGCGGACGCCAAGAACAAAACGGAGCGGATGAGATGTCTCTCCAGATCACTTAAAAAAAGGCATGCTGGGAACAAGTTAAACTGAATAATTCGAGGACATGCAGCTAATACCCCCAGAATATGAAACTCTATACAGATGTGTATTATTTATATAAGATATTTATTTGGATTTCTTCCTCAATGCCTTAACTTTTAACCGCTAAGAGAATACGTTTTTAGCAATCCCCTATTCTCTTTCTCGTTATGTCTTGTGTTTCTTGTATAAAGTATTACAAGTTTAATTGTCTCACTTTGTTCATCAAGGAACGACTCCTGTTTGGGATATTGTTAAATTTCCCACAGAAAATGGAAACAAAACTGGCATTAGAATTAAAAAAACTACAATTTTTAATGAAAAAAGAGGACTTGAAGAATTTGACACTCACAGGACCTATTGAAAGAGGGGCGTAACCTACCAAACGAACTTTGGTAAATGAATGGCAGAACAGGGACTGAGGGACAGTATGGGGACAACCAGTGCTACAAAGATTGTGGATAGACATGATCACCCACATGCTGGAGGGACTCGGTATATAAAAGAAATTTTCATTTAACTGCAGAGGTCATTTTCAATGATCCTCAGCTCATGTCTAATTGACAGTATATCTCGCCAAATATTTCTATGTTCTGAAATGGCTAACGAGATATTGTTTCTCAGTCATTTCAATCCAAGTTGTGTAGTGGTACAAATATTATTCTCAGATCTGATTTACTTTTTCCCCCCTCGTGTGGTTTAGACATTTTGATGTGGTGCTTCCAGACAGATATATGCAATGTATAAGATGTGTTTTGTTTGTTTGTCTTTCAAGGGTGAAGAACAGCAAAGACTTAATCCAATCGTTCAGAGTCGAACCTTTGTACTTGAAATACGAGAATGAAAATGAAGGGATCATGCCAGATTTCAGAGTAAGCAAAATCTCTCTATCTCTCTCTCTCTCTCATATATATATATATATATATATATATCTTATGTGTGTGTGTGTATAACGACTTCAGCCAAATCCGGCTTAAATATTATCAACCAACTCTTTCATGACATTAATCCATATAATATCCTAGAATTTTTGAACGAAATAAAACTGTATTCCAAAATATAACTTCAACAAAACTACAACATAAAACACATATATCACCACCCCCAGTAATTATGGCCCCAATTCTTTTATAAAATGTTCGTAACTTTTAGCCCTTTCCAAAAATTGCGCGCTGTTAATTATACAATTCGGTGTCGGGAGGGACTTCCAACATGAGGTTCGATTCCCCATCTGTCGTCTTTCCTGATGTTTCCATTTGTTTCGACACGTTCTCGTCATTAATAGTTGAACTGCTATTATCTGTACTTTATACTATTTGTACTATTGTCTGTACTTTCCATTATTTGGGGATTTCGGGGTTACTTCCACCAATTTACTAGATTTATTTTTCTTTTTATCGGGTTGGGTCTGCCTTACAAGCAAACATGAAAAGTTCCTTTCTTACAGTCCGACTACTTTTGTCGGCTATCTTGAAAAAATCCCACCTAGCTAATATTTACCTGCTTAGCAAAGTGGAAATTTTTTCAAGATGGCCGAAAAAAGTAGTCGGTCTATGTACCATAGCAAAGAGCGATATTTATTCTGCTATGTACAGAAATGTGGCTCAAGGCAAAAATGGTGAATGCGGGCGGTCTTCTTCTGTCTTAACTAGCCACAAACACTGACCAAACATACATTATTTCTTACACCAAAACAAACTCATTCTTACTTAACTTCCTTACTACATCCACCATAATCCCTCATTGTCTTCTAAGTCCTAACTACTCCCCTTATATACAATTCATTGTCTGTGGGGTAGGGGAATAAAAGTATAATTTAAAACTAACCCCAAAGAGTATTTACAATATGAAAACAGAAATTTTTACAAGAAACGAAACAAAATAATATTAGTAATAAGTCGCCCTCACAAATCTCTAAATGTAGCAGAAACATCAGTTAACTGAACGTAATTAACGCGGGACTTTAATAATATAAAAATAATCATAGCAAAGAGCTCCTCCGAACAATTACCATGAAAGTATTTATAGAAAAGACACAGAGGGGCAACCTTACGGCGGTGAGAAATAAGGACCAATCTTATATTGAAAATTCTTTTCCCGTATTTAGAATTCATTTCTATAGAAAATTATTACCAATGTTTTGCATTATATACTCAATGACCTTATTCTGTCACTAATACTTGTTTTAATTCTTGTCCATCAATAGCCTCTTTATCCCTAAATTTCAATACATTTCAATTATAGGATCTATTAGCAATGCATTTTTATCGTATTATGCATATACTGCATTTATAATGTTAATCCCGCTTGCATTAATTCTGAGTTTCATTTTTTTCTTTTTACTTTTGACAGCATTGGCACATTCCTATGGAACGACGGTTCCGGTCTTTGAAGCTTTGGTTTGTATTAAGATTGTTTGGCGTAAAAGGCCTTCAGGATATCATACGAAAGGTAAATAATATTTTCGGATTTCCATCGACTACAAACTTTTTCATTGACCCATGAAAAGTAATTTTCTTTTCACCCCCTAAGGTGACTAGTCACCTTAGCCCTATGACCTGCAAGTTGATCTCACAGATCATTACTATTGAAGTGTTTTCGGTCTTCACTGGTTGCTTCATACTTAAGTCCTTCTGTCAGACTATGTTAAATTTAGTAAATAACTATAGAGCTTTGATCATCAGTGGGATCTTATCGCGATCTTGTGACAGTTTAGACTAAGCTTAATAGATATGTATATAATTTCATTGAAGAGATATTATGAGCTGGCTTCTCTCACATGACATACAGGGGGCCGACACTATTTTGGGGACACTTTGAAAAGTGTGCTTAAAGGTGTTTTTTGCTGCCGAGAGCTTTTGTGTTGATGAGTAGGTAGTTCAGCAGTAACTGTCCATTAATGGTATGAACATTGATTGATGGGTTTGTCTTTGGTTTCATGTTTTCTTTATTTTGACTTCAACTTAGGCGACACTATTTTTCGGACTTGACACAAATTCCGGGTTTTTTAATGATTTAGTCGTCGAACGTCTACAATATGCAAATTTTCTGCAGGTAAAAATTGTACCCTGACCATTACATTTGAGTATATTTACCATTCACTGCGAAAACGTATTAAAATCCTGAAGAATGCATTCAAAAGAAGTCATCAGTTTGGTCCAAAAGAAGAGAGAAGACGGGCTCAGCATCCGAAAGATCGCCGCTCAGATGAAGCTATCGAAGTCAACAGTTGAATACATGCTAAGTACAGAATATGAGCGGAAGAAGAGAGGACGGAAAAAAACGATTTTCAAGAGAACAGAAAGAAGAATGAAGAGGAGTGTTACGAGGTTGTTATCATCTGGAGAAAAGGTGACAGCGAAGAAAGTAAAGGAGAAGTGAACTTGACGTCAGTGTTCGAACTGTACAAAGAAAGCTACACGAAATTGGACTTAAGTATGCTAAAATCAAGAAAAGAATTACACTAACGAGAAAACACAACGAGGCAAAGCTGGGGAGCGCCAAAAGATGGATAACAAACCATGTCGACTTCAAGAAAGTGATATTTACTGATGAAAAACGTTTTAAGTTCGATGGACCTGACGGGTGGTGTACATGATCGAGAAAAGGTGAACCTATTATTCTCAACAAGAGACAGATGGGAGGAGGGGGAGTCATGGCTTAGGGTATGGTATTTCCGAATGGAAACTTGTGGCTCGAGTGGTTAAATAGCTTGAGCTACAGAGAACTTTTGGAAAAGAGAGCCCTACCACTCATAGAAAAAGAAATGGGAAGTAATTTTATTTTCCAGCAACATAATTGCAGCATCCATATGGCCGAATCAGTGAAAAATTGGACGTTTGAAGCAAATATAACTACTCTAGAATGGCCTGCAAGGAGTCCAGACTTAAATTTAATTGAAAACATATGGGAAATGCTTGCAGAGCTTGTTTACGACGGGCCAGAAATAACCAGAGAGGCTGAACTGTGGCAGCGCATACAAAATCCTAAAAATAGACTGCTAGAAACACGAAGAGACGTTATTATCAATATGTACGAATATTATGAAGATACTGATAGAAGTCATTGAAAAAAAGGATGCTGCCATAAACTATTAGCATTGTTTCTGCAATGTCCGAAAAATACAGTCGCCTGTAAAATGTGAAAATTTGTAAAAAAAATAAAAATACTTCTAATTTGAATTCTGCTTTTCCATTTGTAGTATTGAAACAGTTTTTAATGTTATTGCCATTACACTAAAACAGTACAGACTGCCTGTGCTACCTAAATCTTGAAAAAAATAGTGTCTGAAAAATAGTGTCGGCCCCCTGTATGCGCCTCGTTCTGGCATGATGGTTAACAAGCAGGTCTTGCAGATAATTACGAGTTAGTTCTATTTTCAACTGGCGACTCAGCTTTATACCAAAACTGTTTATTAAGTATCTAATTTCACTGTTCGAAGTTCAATACACACTATGCGTGTGTGAGTTGGTGTATGTGTGCGTGTGTGCATACATGCAAGTGCAAATATACACCTCTGAGTGTACACAAACGTGTAAGTATGCGCTCATGTTATAAAATTACCGTCGAACACTGTAACGATAAATGGTATGATGGTATATAGAGATCGGTTCATACTCCTCCCTGGTCTTTTAAACAGGAGTAGAGGTTATCACTAGTCTCCTCTTTAGGATTGGGTTTCCCAAGTTTTAAACCTAAGTTTTTAACCTAATTATATATATATATATATATATATATATATATATATAGTTGAATATTATACAATGCCAATCTACTCGCTTCCGAGAACCCTATCCCTGTTGCCGATGCCTTGATTTCAACACCCACAGAGGACAGCTATCAATACGTAGCAGACCTTTGTTACATTTATGGGAGGGAGCGCATAATCTGATATGATCAACAATTAAACAGTCCAGTACACTGATGCCGTCAGTTGCAATGACTTGTGACTCCATGCTTGTACAACTAGCAATGGCTTCCAAACACTTCCGTCTACTCATTTTTACACACAAGTTTTTGCAAAATACATTGTATGGTTTTCAGGTATTTTCCAACAGTGCTTAATACTAGGATACCTTCCCCAGGTCGATAACATCCAGAAGTACCCGGTTTTCATGGTCGGAAAGCGAACGTTCTAACCATGTGGTCATGAAATAGTGCTAGTTATATATAGATAGTCCGTTAGCTAACTAGCTACTTATAGCTATCATTCTTATATTATACTTACATAATATTTTATCAAACCAACATAGATAGATAGATAGATAGATAGATAGATATGAAAGAACAGAATGGGGCATATTATATAAACAGGCTGAGATTAGATAGATTATGTGCTTCTGAAAATTATTTTAATGCACATGCCAGTCAATGCCATACGCGATACATGCTTGGACGATCATGTCTCTTTTGATTCATGTCTGACTAGGCAGAAGATTTTCCAACAATAGGTTGCCATTTATTTCTGTGGTAGACTGATTTTCAACCAAGGCTATAGGGCCCAGTATGCCTTGCTATTCAATAAATAGCTGGAGGGAGTAGATATAGATTCATACCTTTCCCAAAAGTATTTGTGTGTAAGTGAATGCAAAGAAACTCGACTGGAATTCGAGTTTCTTTGCATTAACTTACATTTACTTATGCGTATATACTCTACTGAAAAATTAACTATTGATCTAGCTTATACGCTTAAATTATTTTAAATCCTGCAGGATATAAGAGTCGCTCATAAATTCGAGGAGTACATCAGAAATGACCCAAGATTTGAAATTTTCGGTGAAGTCATCCTGTCGTTGGTTTGCTTCCGGTTAAAGGTGAGTCGCAGACAAATTTAACTATTAAATTTTTCCTTTCAGTTCTAAATATCATTTCAGACTAATTTTTATTTTTTCTTTAGATCCATATTTTTGATAGTCAGCTTTTAAATGTCTATCATTAGCCATTTGTGATAATTGTAATTCTAACGTGCATCCTATGAATCTATCTATACATGAATCTATATACAAACTAGAGAAAAAAATTTTTACTTATTAGAAAAAAAAGCAAATTTTGCATACTTTTAGTCCTCAAAGTAATCCCCATCGGCATACAGAACCTTTTGTCAACGTGGCTCCAGCTGAGCATCGCCCTGACAATAAAAACCAAGTGCCTTGAACACGAAGATGTTTGAATACCTGCCGCAAGTCTGCCTCATTTACAAAGGATTTCCAACGAAGTGCTAATCTTTTGGAGCCGGGTCCGGGGAGTAAGGTGGATGGTAGTGTCTCCCAGGCAAGTTGACATATCGTATCTCTGTCCATCCGTGCCAAATGACAACCTTGCGATTATCTAATGCTGGCTCTTACTTCAACGTTTGTTGCACACGTCCCAAGAGCTGCGAGTACAGGTCCACAATGATGGTTTAGCTAGTTGGTAACAGCTCATCACTTGTCGACTAGTCCAACTGATACAGAGCATGTTCTCGCGTGGGTGTAGAGGTGATCTTGTGGTGTGAGGCACAGGATTCTGCAGAAATAATCAATGTCTGCCACACTTGAGACCCACTTTTCGAAACTGGTGAGCACTCGATGAAATATGCGTACGTTACGGTGCTATGAAAGCAACGAGAAACAGGCAGTCACTCGTTGTTGCTTATTAGCTTCCAACAATATGTGGGGTAGCACACTTGCTCAACTTGTACGCCTTCCCAATGCAATGCAGGTGAAGTCTGACCATTTCATCAGAAACCTGGAAGTGTTCGGCAAGCTTACCACAGCTTTGGCACACATCAGTGATCACCTCCAGGACTTTAACATCTAGGACCCGTGATTGGCCACTGCGGTTTTCATAATACAGGGACAGACCTCCCGATCTGAACTTCTTGAACCAATGTCTGGCGGTGCGCTCACTTACAGCATTATCAACAAATTTATGCGGCTGCGGACAAGCCCAACTGAAAGTTATAAAGCAGACAGCCCACCAGGTTTCCTCCATTCTGCTCTTGCTATGACTTATTTATATGCGAAACACACTTGCATTGGTCAAAAGCAATGCACCCACACCCACTCTACTGCTCTCCCAATACGTGACGCACTCATTTGCGTATCAGTGATCAGTTTTTCCACACGACGTAAAAACAAATATACATTTACTTTATATATATATATATATGAATTTATCTATGATTGTATATCATTCTATTTAACAATGTAATCTATTAATTATTAACTAATCGTTATTAATTATGGAATATATATATATATATATATATATATATATATATATATATATATATATAAAGAAAAATATACAGAAAAAACAAATCCTTATATGCAATTATACTGTTTTAATGTTAATATAATGTCAACGTCGGACGTTTCGGTCTAATAAACCATCTTCAGGACATATTCATAAAATATAATTAACATTATCAATTCAACATGACAAAGACTTATCCAAACAGATAACTGAAAGTTTTATAAGATCAGCGTTCCGTTTAATTATATTTTATGAATATGTCCTGAAGATGGTTTATTAGACCGAAACGTCCGACGTTGACATTATATTAACATTAAAACAGCATAATTGCATATAAGGATTTTTCTTTGTTTTTTCCGTATATTTTTCTTCATACTGTCGGATCTATATCCATATATTTGCTTATATATATATATATATATATATATATATATATATATATTGTTTGATTTTTTTGATTGATTGCTTTTCTAGGACTTATAAAACCTTTGCAGGTTATTTAAAATCATAAAATAATTTTAGAGTGTACGAATTTTTGAGATAATAATGGTTTAGTGATGCAAGCCAAACTAATTAGATAGATAGAAAGAAAAGAATGGGACATATTATATAAACAGACTGAAATTAGATAGATTATGTGCCTCTGAAAATTATTTTAATATATGAATCCATGATTTTTTGAAAAATATGAATCCACCTCTTCTCCCCCCAGCTATGGAGGGAGAAGAGGTGGATTCATATTTTTCCCAAGGGTATTTGCACGTAAGGGAATATAACGAAACCAACGGGAATCGTAACTCTGCTCTCCAATTAACAATTCCTAATCATTATTTATTACACCTTCGGCACATCCAAGCTTACAGCACCTGGTATTCCCAAGCGGTCAGCCATGTAGTTACTGACCAGGCACAATGTTGTTGAACTTCGGTGATCGTTAGAAACCTGTGTTTCAACGTGATGTGGCTATAAGCATATATATATATATATATATATATATATATATATATATATATATATATCGTTGGATTAACAAGACGTATGTTAAAACTGTAATAATTGTAGATTTTCAATGATAGATCTTAAAAGTATTTAATAAGTTTGTCTTTAGTTCGATTTCCATTGCTGTTTGATGCATGTTGTCTTGTACCAAATTAAACAAAGCTTAGTAGAGATTTTCATGTTTTTTTTTTACATTATCGTTCAATATTATTGCAAAATTCATCACAATTGATTTACTTTTTGTGTCTGTGTTTTGTTTCCTTTTCAGGGTAGCAACGAAATTAACGAAAAACTTGTTAAAAGGATAAATGAAGATGGGCGAATCTACATGGTTCCTTCCAGAGTGGACGACATTTTCTGCCTGCGTATGTCCGTTTGTACACCCTTCACCCAAAATCATGACATCGATTTTACTTGGAAAGTCGTGTCTGAAGTGGCTGACAATGTCTTAAAGACTGCCAAGGAAAGGAATTTCTAACTAGTTAGAACATTTTTATCTGATATACAAACATTAGATTTTTGTAGAAAAAAAAAATTATCGGGTCGTTTCGCGACTGCGCAGATCCATTCAAGTGATACCTGTGCCCCCCCCTCTGTGTTCTATTAGGTTGGTGCAAAAATAATGTCGGTTTTTGACGTATTTTTAACGTCAAAAACCGATATTATTTTTGCACCAACCTAATATTTTCTAAACTTGTCTTTTTTCCCTTAGGCTGGTAGCTTAACTTTAGATTTACTTTTATCTCATTTATTTAGTTTGCTAATTTTTCTTGAAGATCTCTCTAGTTATTAGCGTCTTATACTATTCCAATTCTCAAATCGATCTTTTTATAAAGCCAATTCGTTTTCAGTTACTGGAAATCAATGGATCATGGATGTTTCCAATTAATTCTTTATCATGACGTTAAATAAGGACTAATATTCGTTTATTGTTAGAATTCAGTTTTGTAAAGATGATCGATGATTATTTGAAATTAAAACAATAATTGTCAAAATACAAATTTCTAACTCAGAATTCCTTCATATAACTTCAAAGATTTTCAGACGATAAATTATAAGCAGAAAATAAAAAAGTTAATTTGGCTGAAGATTTTTTTTTTTTTTTTTTTTTTGTCGGTAAGAATTTTAGTTTCTACAATCCAACTTACTTCCTGCTTCTTTCTTTCTATTTATCTATCTCTCTATCTCTCTATCTATTTATCTATCTGTTTGTGTCTGTTTCAGTCCGTTCCTATCTATCTTTGCCTTTCTCAGTCTGTTCAGATTGTGTTGTCAAAAGATCCATATAATTTAAGAAATGCAAATACAGTTTTACACAAATGTGTTCAGCTTTCTAAAAAGACCCTAACGTCTTAATTCTTAAGTGTTCCGAAATTTATATTTTTGAAATGTCTGCGGATCTAGAAGGTAAATCCTTAATTTGGCAAAAGAATGTCAATATTATTAATAAATTACTTGGATCTTTGCGGAGCATGAAGCAGTTTTACTTGCATGATAAAGAAAGCATATTAAAGAAACATAGTTTTGAAATGATTCAGTAATTTCTTCAATAGGATTTCTGTTGATTAAAACAAAATGACTCCATTGGGAAACCGAGTCAGATCTATTTTATTATTGTTGCTTTCATTACAAGTTTTGTTCTTCTTATATGTACCGTCTCCCTTCGGGACGTGGATGATTATGGACTCCACAACTTCTAATCCTTTATAACTCTGAACAATGTTTGTCTTCTCAGAATCCCTCCAGATCTTTGTTCTGCCATCCATTGACACAAGCTCGTGAGGCTGATTACTCGCTGTTTACCTCTGTTTATTTTGCCTTCGATACGTCTTGTGAGTGTTAAATTTTCCGAGGCGTCTTTCATGATTATATTTCCTGGTAATTTCTATTGTCTCCTTCTGATTCAAAGTATAAGCGTTTTTTTTTTTGTTTTTTTTTTTTGTTTTGTTTCTATTATCCTTAAAACTTCCTCGTTACTCAGATGTTCACTCCATGGTATTCTTAGCATCCTTCTGCTGAACGACGTCTCTATTGCCACAAGTCTCCTCTTCATCTGTGAGGAGATTGCCCAGCATTCAGTGCCATAAAGGAGGACTGGTATTATATAGTAGTTCGGCACTCTTTTCTTTGTTTCTAATAAAATTTCTTTGTTTCTGAATACTTTACTTAGCTTTTGGAAGTATTTTTTTTCCTTTTTCACATTTTGTGAAAACACTTTTCTGGTATTCAAATGTTTGTACTAGATTGATTTTGTCATCTCCAATTCGGATCTCGTATCTTGGGCTGTTACGCATAATCTTTCATTTTTCTTTACTATCTTTAGTAAGAGTTCCTGTATCTTCCTTTCATATCTTATGCTGTTAAGATTGTGGCCGCCAGAAATGAATCCTGGTAGGACTTCTAGATCTCTGTGATTTACCTCACTGTAAGGGGTAAATAAATCTGGTAAGAAGACACATCTTTCTATATTTGTCTACTGACTCCATTTTCTATCCACATGCAGGCCGTTTGCTCCAAGTTCTGGATTATTCTAATTTTTCCAAATGCAGGATGTCTCACAAAAAACAAAAAATTTGATACAGTTTATTTAACTGTTAGAATTCGTGTTACAATTATTTGAAATAAAAGCAAAAGATAGAAATTTAATAGCTTAAAACAAAATAAAAACACAAATGTTAGATGTGGTGTTCAAACTAAAGAACTCTGACAAAACTTCTTCAGTTTTTTCAGTCCCCAAGTTAGATGTTCTTTCTTGAAAAGAACAAGCACCTCGCGTTGAATATTTGATAACTGCGGCATCCTGGAACAAATTTTTTTTTTTTTTTTTAAATTATATGTTAGGTATTTTTTTAGTTCATTCATATAGTAAAATATGTAGTTAATTTTTATGTTAGTTATTTTTTTCATCACATAGTAAATCTTAAATTTTCTGTTATTTGTGGGGCACCCTGTAGATGAAGTTTTCCTAGCAGTTCAAACTGATCTTGTGTCGTAACATATGGAACGCTTCTTTTCAAAATCTATACAACATAGGTATACTTTATTCTGCATTTGTATTACTCTTTATGATATCCAACTGAGCATAAATATTGCGTTTCTTGTTTCAGTGTCTTTAACGAAACCACAATGTTCTATGTGCGCTGTAGTAATCAGAATTCGGAAGATGAGGTTCCTTATGTAGCTTGTCCGAAGGAGTTTGCATTCATTTTGCACCTGGTTCACCAAACAGCGCAACGAAAATGGATCTTCTGAGGTCGTTATTTGCGTTGCGTTTTATCACAGCAATCTAGGTCGATACATTCTCCAGCTGCTGGATAAAAGGCGAAATCAGAAATAAAGCTTACAATGCGACTTCATTTCCAATTTCGTATTGTATTTTGCAGAAGCCGAAGAATGTAATGGCCCTAAGCAACAATTAAATACTAAACTACTACTAAAAGTGCTACTAGTATTACACATGTTATGTATGCCTATCTTTTATAGATTATGCAAAAGTGTTCAATAAAGTACGCTAGAAGGAACTGTTGGAACTGATAGATAATCTTGCCATATTTGGGAAGGACATTAAAATAATCAAGAACTTATACTGGCAGCAAATCTCCTGCATGCGGATAGAAAATGAATTCAGAAGATATTCAAAAAATAGAAAGGGCTGTAAGACTAGAATGTGTCTTCTCACCGGACTTATTTAACCTATACAGCGAGACGATTCTGAGAAAACAAGAAGTCCTACCAAAATTCATTATTGGCAGCCACAACCTCAAAAACATAAGGTATGCAGAAGATAAAATGTTGATAGCAGACACAGAAAAGAAAATACCGGAACTCCAACAGAAAGTAGTGAAGGAAAGCAAGAAAAAAAGTTTTAAACTTAAATTGAAAGAACACGGAAAGCATGGTTGTTAGCAAAAGGAACAGCTCAACTGATTTATTTTTTTAATAAATCTTGAAGATTACAACATAATCTTGGATCTTTCTTTAAATCAAAAAGAAGAAAAACAGAAAAGATGGATTCTAATTTTGAGAATAACCGATTAAATCAAGGATACTTTTAAATAAGATATTAGGGACGCAGTTCAAATCAACTTCCAGGAGCATCCTACTGTTATTACTCCAAATGTTGGCATTATTGTTGTTACTGAAAATTTATTTGATTGAATAAAATTAACAAATAATTAAGCAAATATTCTTCTTGATTTTGTTTTGTCTATTCAATTGCAATTTCCAATTTGCAACTGAATACTGGTTTCAAAAGTCGGCATGATGAAGAAATTAAAATTTTGATTTTGTGTTCATTGAAGAAGAAAAATATTTCAATCAATTGTTTAATATTTTTATACGAGTGGAAAAGAACATTATTTTTTATCAAATGGGGACAGATTTCTAGTCCATAACGAAAACGAGGAATGTTAATTAATGTTTTCACTGTTATAGATAAAACAGATCTGATATGATTCAAAGAATGTTTAATATCGACACAGCTGTTGTGTTTTAAAAATGAATTATAGAAGTAGAGATGTTTGTAAGATTAACATGTAGACAAGATTAAATTGCTTGAAAATATAGTATGTTAATTACTCTTCTCAATTTTATAGATTATACAGAGTAGATAAGTTGGGAAGAATGGATAATCCAGTCACAGATGTTGTGTTTCAAAAACTGGATATGACACACACGGGTGACTTATTCCTCGGAATAGATAATCCAGATACAGCCGATGTGTTTTAAAAAATGGATAACTTCAAGTAATCGAAATAATTTTAACAGTTTAGAGCAATTAAATCCTATGGGGTTTTCATCTTTTTCAATTCTTTTTCATTCTTTAATAAAAAGTAAATAATTAAACAAAGATTAAGAGAAGATTTCTTGAAAGATCATCATTTATTCAGTTAGCGCATTTTGCGCCGCTGTGGTCCTCCACTTACCCCCATCTCACAATTTCCATCTCACAATTGTTGTTCATGTGTGACATTGAAGGCAGAATAGTGAAATGGCTTGCAGGTTCCTTTTGCACCCCCGGGATGTTGAGGTTGTCCCGTCCCTCGTCGCAGAAGTTAAAGAAGTATGACTTACAAGGCAGCAGGTGGTTTTAATTCAGTTTTCATTCCCCTAGACTGGTTGCCAACCAAGGTTATAGGACCCTGACTGTCCTAAGCGCGGAAGAATGTAGTTAACGAACTTATTTTTACTGATCTTACTTGTCTCAAGTTGTCAGAATTACTACGCAAAAGAACTATAGTGCATGCTTAATAATTGAGACAAGTGAATATTCTATTCATAGCTATTCCGCAGCGAATGTATGCAAACAACGCCAGTAATAGCTACCCGCGACGCGAATGAATCCAAACTTTCACTGTCAATAACTCCAAAACGGTAGATTTTATCAAATTTATCAAGCCAGATTCGAATGAAGCATATACAATTGCATATAAATGTAAGTATTCTGGAAATTTTTAATGCGAACTGTGCTAAACTGCAAATTAAACAAAAAATAATACCAGCAATACATTTTAGTAAAAAATAAAAAATAGTACTTGTAATACATTTTACGTTTCCGCGGCACACTTGGTGATGAAGTTATAATTATAGATTCAAATGTGCTGTAGAAGTTTAATTATTGATTCAATTGTGCCGTGAGATAAAAAATAGTGAAAGACATTAACCCGGACATTATAATAATAATGTCAGTTAATGTGCCTCACATCAGAAATAGAATGTGGTGGGTGTTTGTTTATTTGTGCTGAATAAATTCTATAACTGTTCTGTGATTGGAACACAGTAAATGTTATGCAAACAGTTTTTTTTTTGTTTTGTTTTGTTTTTTTAATTTTAATACTAATATTCACCTAGTACAAGAGCCTCTCAAGCTAGGAGGTTATTGCTAAAATGGTAAAGATGAATGAGATGTGTGATACAAATGAAAGAGAAGGTGGTAGGAAGTGAAAATTATGGTGATAAGGTAGACAGATAACGAGTGACCCCCTAATTTGAAGAGATTAATATTGTAGTGTTCAAGTAAGCACGCACGCGGTATTCTGTTCTACATCATAGCATTTATTATAGAAAATCGCTGTCTGATTAGAATGTCCTTCTTTGAATTGAAACACGGATGAAATAAAGTTGATTCGACTCCGTAGAAGTATCACGGTGTACCGTAGTCGTAAAGATCTCAAGTGGTGGAACTAAAGGCAGTTTTGCATGATTGTAGTGAGAGAGGTCAATTTCTACAGTGTAACTAGGCATATATATTAAACTAAGAATCTTAGAGCTGAAGGTGTTAGTTGTGCGGTCAAAGTTGAATTTATAAGACAAAATCATCTTTGAACGATTTACTTTTATATTCGACAGTAAATTTCTTTCTGCATTATTTATTCGTCATTGGACGTGCGAAGGTGTAATCGAAAGCGGCTGGGAACAAGAAATCAGTGACGCGAGTTCGAATTCCGCTCAAGTTTCGTTATATTTCTTCTCCCCGTAAATATCACAGCTATGGGTTAAATAGTAGATCAGGCGGGATCTTTTCGCTTTGGTTTGCAACTCTAAATTCAAAGCCATATGTGTCCCGGGTGAAGCGAGTTAACGAAAGGATGTTGTGTTTCATAATGACTCGATGATCCGGATCACATCGTTCAGATGGAGCAATTTAAGCATGAAGTTTGTGTATATTAATAAGTTATATATATTGATTTTTGTTTATAGAATATTTATCTTCATATATGAAAAGTAAGAAAAGATGTGAGGTAACGTAAATATTGTTCTACAGAAGGATGCTGGGAATACCATGGACTGAACATATGAGCAACGCCAAAGTTTTAGAGAAAATGGAAACAAAAAGGACACACATGCTAAACATCAGAAAGAAATAGTTGAAATAACGAGAGCATATAATGAGGAAATAGGGTTTAGAAAATTGAACACTCACAAGATATACTGAAGACAAGAGAAGCAGAGGAAAGCAGCGCATAATCTACCTAACGGACTTGTGTAAATGGTTGACAGAACAACGATTAGGAGAGATAGCAAAAATACAAAATTTATTAAGAGCTACAAAGGACAAGAAATTATAGCTCAGGCCTTGAAGGGACGAGGCACAAAGAAGAAGAAAAAAAATACTGCCGCCACTGCCATTTTTTCCCAACAAAATCATCACAGACAAGCTGTTGGAAGCTCGTGGGAGAAGACATCCAGACAGGGAAATCGAAAATAGTAAAAATAAAAAAAGATTCAAGAAAAGATATTTGCCGTGTCGACACAGAACAAAAATGATTTTTTGCTTGGTCTATGCTGAATCAATCTTTCTGTAGTCAATGATTGCCGATAAATGACTTGAGTTGTACGTTTGCAAAAAAAAAAGTATCTAAATCCATTAACTCAAAAATAAGTCAGGGATTGGTTTTATACTGTTGGGATTGCTATGAGTTTGAATTTGGTATCAGAAGGTTTTTATATTAAGATGGTTAGTTCACGGGCATGTTCACCATATTAATCCGCAACAATTTAGAATATAGACATTCAAAAGGGAATCAATCACGAGGCAATTGAGTAAGAAACACTGATTATGAGATTTCAATAAAACAACATGCATTTTTTGTACAATTAATATACAATTTGAGAATAAAATTGAGTTGAACTTTAATGGATAAATGAGAATAGATGTATTTGGCTGCGTAGAATATTATTGTGAATGTTTGAAAGTGTTTGCAATTGCTATTCAGATTTGTTCACAAAATTAAATTAAGTGTCCAGTTACGTACTAAATTGTCCTTTGTGCTAGTTCAGTTATTAGTGTGTGTATGTAAGTTTGTTTGTATAATTGGTAGGAGTTGAGTACCTTTAGTTGTGTGAGAATTTGATTGGTTGTTTACTAATACTTATTAAGTAGTGAGAAAAAAAAGTCACTTTTTAAAGTATCGTAAGTGATGTTTGGATATAGTTCTTGGGAGAGATAGAGTGTGCTTGTGGATTGTCGAGTCAGATATTTTGCGCAGCAAAGTCCTGGTTGGTCAGAGTTTTGACTTGCGTGGGTCAGTTTGGTATCTCTCTAGGAATGAAGATCTGACAATATTTATTATTGTATATATACAATAAAAGCGACACAAGGCCAAAAATGGGGGTTAGGGAAAAGGACGGTCATCACTTGTTTTAATATAAAACTTAGCTAGCCACAACCACTGACCCTATCATACAGAACAATATTCTTTTCACCAAAACAACACATTTATCCCTACCTTTCTTACTACATCCACCAAAAAACCACTTTGACTCAATGAAAATTCTAAATACTCCCCTTATTTACAAATATCGACTGTGGGGGGAGTGGCATGAAACAACAATTTTTAAAAAGATCCCCGATGAATATATACAATATGACACAAAAAAATATTTACAAGAAACTAAATAAAAAGGTGTTAGTAATAAAAACCTCCACAAACCTTAAATGTGGCAGAAATATCAGTTAACCGGACGAAATCGATGCGGGACTATGAAAAGATAAAGGAAAACATTCAATCCTCCCAAGCATACACACAGGCACACACTCATTCATACACAACAACAAATACGAAAAACACACACGCGAAACGAAAGGCGCCCCGCATCCACCAGAGAACTGACATCACTGTCCCCCTAAACGAGGGAGGGGATGGGGAGTTAAACTAAAGGAGAAAAACGGGGACAGAAAAAAAGGGTCCAATGAGCAAACATACCCTAGCTAAGTTTACAGAAAAAGAAGAGAAACTAAAAAGTCAAAACCAAAAACCTAATCTAGCCTAACACCAGGGTTCGACCCTGGAAAAAACAATATCCTAATGCCTAACCGGCATCAAAATGCCACTCAAGGTCAGCCCGTTTTACTCGGCACATACGCGCAAGATTCACCCACCTTCTGCCAAATTCTGATGAGGTGAGCCGCCGCCTTTCCGTCCTAATCTTGACTTTAAGCTGATGCTTAAAGAACAAGATCAGTTGGGAAGAAGAGAACTTCTCGCCCTCATAGAATTCCTTCTGACGCGTCGTCCAAATCACGACTCTCATAACCCCTAGTAAGAAACAGAACACATAGTGTTCAGCCGTCGTCATCTGCGGAACCACATTGCTACAAACAGATCTGGCTTCAAGGACAAAAAACTTTCCCTGCAGCATGCGAAGCATGAGGCCTTCAACAAACCTACACAACGGCACTACCGCCCTGCACTGAAAGAAGGCGTGACCAATGGTCTCGACTTCCCCCGTACAGCGACGACAGTTTGGATATTTCTCCAAGCCTGCTGAACAAAGTCTCTTGCCGACCCAAAGGGCTTGACGAATCACCAGCCAGGTGAGTGGTGCCTCATCGTTATTGAGGCATTTCAACCCAGGCGCCCAAGGCCATATCGAGCGAGCCTCCTGCTTCGTAAGACCGAGCTCGCCAATCAGATCATCTTGAACGGCCCCCCTAACTAACACTTGATACAATACCTTACGAGACAACGCCTGGGCGTTGGAGAGGCCATCCGAAGCCCGTAAGAGGAGCTTCACAGCACGATGACATTCGCGATAGAAGGAGCACTCGGCTCGGGGTGTACGGCGGGCCTCTTCCTCGCACGAGTGCACACTTCTCGGGGACGGGAAATGTTTGCGGACGTCTTCTTTCCAAAAGGCACCCTCCTCATCCGATCCGCGACACATTCAATCCAGAAAGGTGATGCGAAGCATATGTTGACGAATCTCAATGCTAGGCATACCCAGGCCGCCCTCAGAGGGATGAAGGCAACAGATCTCGCGAGATGCCATAGGGGCCTTGTCTCTCCACAAGAAAGAGAACAAGACTCGTACTAATAAAATTAGTCTGGGAGTGGAAGTACAGAGAGTCGATACAGGACAATCGGATAGATGTGTGAAACACATACTTCCGCCCTTCCCTTCAGGGAAAGTCTCCTCCGAGACCAAAGATTAACCGCGATCTCGGCCTTCCCTTGTACCTCCAACCAATTCATTTCCAACTTGAGATCAGGACCGAACCAGACGCCGAGTATCTTGATCGGCCCATCCGTACAGAGGAAAGGTCCGGGAAAAGAAACTCCCTTCCACGCACCCAACCGCAAGCCAACAGACTTATCGCGGTTGATCTATCACCATCTCATACCCTCTGATCTCTTTGCTGACTTCGTCGATCTCGGCTCTGCTCGACACAAGAACCGAAACGTCGTCAGCATAGGCAGAATACCTGGCTGAGGTGGTAGCCCCAGGCAGGGAAATTCCGCGCAGGACCGGATTCGCCTTTAACTTGCGAAGGAATGGTTCCAACGCAAGAACGTAAAGCAAAGGCGAAAGCGGACAACCTTGACGAGACAATACGAAAGGCTTCGATTTTACCCCATTCACCTAAACCAGCGCACCGGGGGTCGCATACAACAGTCGGATCCAGGAGCCAAAGTCGGCTCCGAAACCGGCCGCCGAAAGGACGGCCTCCAAAAACCGATGGTCAATCCTATCGAAGGCCTTGGACTGATCTAAATTGATTAGCGCGGCTTCACTGTCGACTTGTTCTAAGATCAAGCGTACCATATGAAGGTTATCCTGAATAGACCTACCCTTCACAGCACAAGTCTGTTCAGGGCCAATCAGTCTAGACAGGACAAGCTGCAAGCGATTGGCTAAGATCTTCGCCAAAATCTTTAACTCAGTGTTTAACATGGTTAAAGGGCGAAAATTCCCTAATCCATCCCCACCGTTCTTGTCCTTACACAGCAACTTGATCACACCCCTGGTGAAGCGTTGAGGTATAGACCCCTGCCTCATCCAGTGGTTGAAAATCAGTTCCAGCAAAGGAACAAAAACGGGCGACAACCTCAAGTACACTTCGTAGGGAAGACCATCTAGTCCCGAAGACTTATCCAGGCTAATCTGCTTCAGTGATGGGACCCTCGCACCTAGCCGCTTCAGCTGCTTCAAGGTAGGGAAAGTCGGCTAAATAGGCATCAAACTGAGCAGAACTCAGACCGGACTCCCTGGTGAAAAGATCCTGAAAGTAATCTCGAAAGGCCTCGCATATGCCCGCGTTTGTAGTCACGGCCCGCTTATCCGGCAATGTGACGCACGCTATATGTCGCCTAGTCGCGTTCCGATTTTCCTCTGCACGCAGTTCAGCGGCCATATTCGTCGCCTCAGAAGACATTCTTTTTAACCTAGCCCTAACTACCAGAGCTTGATCCTTCTTGATAAACAAGGAGGACAACTCTGCCTTAGCTAAGGCTATTTCCCCCACTAACACGGGATTTCACATCCCGATCTACTTTCGCTTCTAAAGCCGTTTGCGCCGCTAATCTATCAAGATTGAGTCAGCAAACGTTCTAATTTTAGATTTAAAATTATCCCACCAGGCGTTTCCCACAACCGCCCCCGTCAATTCTCTTTGTATCATTATTAGCAGCTGGTCCCGGAAACCCTGCTCACCAAATAATGAACAGTTGAATTTCCAGTAACCAGCCATTCTAACCTTAGGCTTATCTAAGTTTACACGGACCCGGACAAGCCTATGATCCTCATAAACTATATAGTGGAAGCTTGCACACCCTAAAAGCCCTACGTCGACTATCCTAACTAAGACTCGGTCGAGGTAGCTCGCAAGCATCCCAGGAGCCGAGTTGCCACTATTTGTCCAAGTCCATGCTACCTCCCGAGGGTGTTCATTCCGCAACTTATCGACAAATTCAAACTCATCGATAAAGTCCCGAAATGGTTTCACGTCCCGGATGTTAGTACTTTGTTTTTTCCTATACGATCTATATCGGGGTCAAGGACGGCATTCCAATCCCCCGCTAAAACTACCCGACGAGATGTCGTCAAGTACGGCGCGATCTGCCGAAACAAAGCAGGCCGCTCAGCATGGTTATTGGGCGCATAAACCCCAATGAGACGTAGAACCTTATCCTTTATGGTAACATCCAGCACGCAAAGTCTGCCCGCCGGATTCGCGAAGACAAGGGAACATGCAGCCTTCAAAGACTTGCTCACTAGCCAAGAGACACCCCTCGAACGACCATCAAAACACGCTGAATAAAGGGCGAACCCCCTAGACAGTATATCCTCATGGTCATGAGAAGAAAAACGGGTCTCTTGCACACAACAAACATTCACACCGAGGCGCTGAAGGTCACGAGAGAGCCTCGCCCTGCGAGACTCGGACCTCAGGCCCCGCACATTTAAAGTATCTAACCAGAGCGCCATCGAGAAGTCCGATTAGGGTTGTTTACCTGAATTAAACATGACCGGCCTAAGGATACCGACAGCCTCTCCCATAGACCCATGGCCCATTTCAGTTTTGATGGTGCTGTCTTGGGAGATTCCGCCGATATCCCAGGGGAAAGTCAATTTTAGTGCTCTATAAAGGGAGGGGTGAACGAAAACCGGGGCCCTCCCTGCACAAATTTGCTTCATTTTTTTAAAACTGTTATTTTCAATAATAGCAATGGGTGGGGTCATGTTGAACGTAGTTATAGCCTCGTCCAACATGGCCCAAATCTGTTTCGTTCCCGGGTCGGATCTGACCAAAGTTAACACCCTTTGTCCGTTAGGGAAGTTACGAAGGTCATCAATGTCCTTGTCAGCAAACTGCTTGATCGACAGTAAGTATTTAAGGTTTGTGATTCTGTTTCCATAGTCTTTAGCTTTCTCCGCTTGTAGCGGAGAAATTTTGCAGACTTCAGACCCTAGGTTAAAAATGTGTTTAGTTTTTTCTTTTTTTCCTTATCATCTTGGGTAGGGCTTCTGAGTCTTTTTGACGGGGGAGGCATTACAGGCGATTTAGTGGGGAAAGGACTGGGGGTATTGCGGGGGGGGGTAAAGGGTTGTCTAAATGGGATGGGGTCTCTACTGAGAGGAATATAGGACTGGGTAGAAGAGGAGGAGGAAGCAAGTGAAGGCTTCACTCTACAAAGAGAGGTTGAGGGACGAGGAGAAGGTGTGGGGTCGGAGGATGTGGAGGGAGTGGATTTTTTAGGAGGACAGGATGTAGAGGGCTGTGGAGACTGCGAGGAGGGAGAGATCTTAGATGGAGATGATTTTGCTTTCTTTTGTTTATCCAGTTGATTTTTTAATTCTTTAATCTTTTCTGTTTTACTGTATCCAGGGTCGTATTTCCTTTTTAGATCTTCAATGCTCTGGTCTGAGGGAGTGGGGCTGTAAGTGTCTTTTGTCCCCGGGGCTTCAGGGGACTCAGGCCCCGCTGTCTGGCGCTTCCCTCTGGCCCTGCCGACTACCTGCCATTCCCCCTTTTCCTTCTCCTCAACCACACTTGCAGTGGAAGAAGGCTCTTTGGGGAATGGGGGCTTGGATGAAGACCCAACCGGGGGTATAACCGCTCCGGTCCTGGTAGCCGGCGTGCCCATTACAGGCGTGGCGGTTTTCTGAAGACTCGATCAGAGGGGGAGTTTGGTCGATTGGGACCTGAGCTCCAGAGGCCTTCTTCTCTGGGCAGGAAGAGGAGAGGTGACCAGTCACTCCACCCTTCCAGCAAAGTGGTTTACGACCGGTCACGATGACCGGCAGCCTCAGGTCACCGACGTCAAGACAGTTGGGGATAGAGCTGAAGGCTTTTTGATTGAGCATCATCTCAAAGCTCCATCCCCCAGTCAGGCTATCGCAAGAAGCACCCAGAATCTCCCCGTAATGGGACAAGAACGCCGCCAGGTGCTCTCTGATAACCAGAGGAGGGACATCGTATACCGCTACGAGGTCCTTCGCATACCGCTACACGGTCCTTCGCCGGCCCTCGTACTCTGTACGAAAGATTACATCCTTCGTAATAAGATCAGTTGTTGCTTTAAACATTCTTCGGTGGTGGGCAGCAGCACGTCCCACATGAAAAATCCCTTGCCCTTAACAATTCGGAGGGGCTTAAACCCCAGGGACTCCAGTGATTTGAACACTGTGTCTTTAGTCGAACGACAAATTTTGCGAGATCGCTTGTCGACGACAAAGCCTGACACTATTCTTTTCTCGACTTTCTTCAGTTCTATTGGATCCTGCAAGAGCCCACCTTCCACCACAAGGTGTGCGTAACCCTTGGCACGATCCAAGAACTCCGCAATGTCGATTATGCATTTAGCAGGGGAATTCCAACAAGAGGGCGATTCCCCGGCCTCTGTATTAGCAGTTGATTTGTCATTTGCTTTGTCTAATTTCTTGCTCTTTTCAGCCTCCATATTTTTGGAGGCATTTTTTAAAACTTCTACAATCTCCTCATTTGATGGAACTGAGGGCAGATCAGGGTATTCATCCTTATTTTCTTTGTCAGGAGGGTCTTTTTTAGGTTTATAAAGGTACTTTCTTACCATACGCCTGTAAGAAGCTATTTTTGGCTTTTTTTTTAAACTAAAAGGGAAGGAACATTTTTTTCCCTTCTTATCCATTTTTTCACAGTGAAGGGGAGTGTGAAAGGGGGGTTGTGGGAGGTAAATGGTTAAACAAATTAATAGGCAAAAGATAATTAAATCAAAAATTAAACGAGACAAAAATAAATAAAATAAAAATGCACACACAAAAAAATGAAAAGAACAAAAAACACGGTTCACTTATACAATAAAATTAGAAAAAACAATAAAGAACAAATATCGCCTAAAGGCGAAACAATAAAAGAAAACACGTAAAAGAAAATAAACAATAAAAAAAATAAAAACGTTAGACAATGAAAACGGAAAACAAAGAATATACAAAACTTCGACAAAAGCCGAAACTAGTTAAAAAAAAAAATAAAAATGGCCGAACGTCAATAAACAAAAAAATACGAAACGACAATAGCCGAAGATAGTTACAAAAAATCAAAATAGCCGACGTCAACAAAAAAAATGCGAAACGGGGAACAATAGCCGAAGCTAGATACACAAAATCAAAATGGCCGATCCTAAGAAAAGCGAGTCGAAGCAAAAGAAAAAAAAAATTGGACAATACAAACGATTACAAACAATAAATACGTAAAAATTAAAGAAACAATAAAATAAATAAATTAATCAAAAATAAAGTGAAACACAGAATAAAGAAAAACAAAGATAGATTAAAAAAAGGGGGGGATGAAAATTAAAAAGGAAGACTAGAATAAAAGATCAAAAATTAATTAAAGGGGGTAGAAAAAAGAAATGCGAAAATTAAAAAATGAAAATCAAAAAGGAAAACTGACAAAAAATCAAATAGTAAAACTGGAATGAAAAGAAAAAGTGCAAAAATTAAAGGTGGGAGGGGGGTAAAAATAAAATGGAGGAAAGAAAGAAAAATCAAAAAACTTTTTCAAAACAGTCACAAAAATATAAAATTAAAATAAACAAACTTTAACCAAAATGAAGTTCAAAATAACAAAAGGGTAAATTCCAAAAAGAGTCCAGCGATAAAAAGCTGTCCTCAACGGTCAGAAATCAAGACAAAAAGTCAAGGCCGACACACTGCCGACTCGATCAAGGAATGTAGATCTGACTGGTGAATTGGACTGAAATTCTTCCTTTTATTTTTTTTGGTAAACCAAAGTAGGCTCCCAGTGGCCTGGCGGGAAAACAGATTTTTGACCATGGATACACATTCTAGGGTCGTCTCGACCAATAACAAGCCGAGTTTAACAATGTGTGGTGTTGATTGGTCAAAGCTAATTCTTATAGAATAGTCTATTTTTAACGGGGGTGAGTAGACCAACATTGACGATTCTATAATACTGTATGAAAAAGATCCTCTTCTAAATCTTAAAAAAATCAATATTCTTCAGTTCTAACAAATGCCTTGCGTTGATAGAGGCCTATTAAATCCTAACATAATGTTTTTTCCCTATTTTTTTTATTTTATTTATTTTTTTTTTTTTACTAGTGGACCAATCTACTTAAATAGTGCAAAAGTTTTAAATGAAAGACTCGTATAAAACACTTAAATGCTTTGCAACCAGATATGAGAAATCAATGCAGTATCTATTATATTAGTTTAATCTTTAAAAAGTAAATCCTTATTTACATAATCTATGCTGAAGCCATATTTTGATGTCCTCCTCTTCTTTTTTATAATAATTATTAGCAATATTTAAAGTTTTTCCTTAAAGCGCATATTAATTTTTTTCTAAATTTATTGCATGATATATGGCCCTAACAAAAATATAAACATGTAATAGAACATTTTTCCGATATACATTTATTTTTCTTTTAATTAGTTCGTCTTAGTTACGGCGTAACTAGTGTGAGAAAGATGACAATTGAAAAGTAGAAATGATTATCGTAGTTAATAATAATAATATCCGATCAACAGCCGTGTAATGTTTTTAATTATTTTAAATAAATGTATTTTCCCAATATCTTTGTATACGTATTGTTAAAGAACATCACTTTTTAAAAACAAATTTCTAGACTGGTACACTTTTGAAAAAGTAAATAAAGTTTTAAAAATATCAAATTTATATATTATAGAAAATTGCTAAGAAAACTTTTAAAATATCAAATAAAATATTTAATTTCTTGATTAGATAGAATATAGATTAAAAAATAAAAAAAATGTTCAAGAAGAGCCATACTTTATTTTATTTTTATTTTTCAAAGTTTCAGAGTAAGTCTTTTTCATGAAATGAGACAGCTCGTATTAAGAAAATAATTTATCTTTGATTAAATTCAGAGTTACCTCCCTCTATGGAAAGTTGTCTCCCTTACATTTTTATTTTTCAATATCATTGTAGGAAAAGATTTTTACAGCTGACAAATCTTTAATTTAGCAAGAAATTATTATTCAAAAGCATTTATGACCTTTTCAAGGAGAGAAGGTGTTATGATTCAGAATGATTGTTATTTGTTCATTCTAAAAACAACCTTTCCACAAATGAGGATTTATGATAAGGATATTTCATCATCCTGGAAATAAAGATCTTGCCACCAGTGAGATATTCACTAACCGCCCCACGCGGTCGGATGCGGCACAAGGCCAAGTTTATTGTGGGGTATCCAAGCCTGTATGCTCGGTCAAAAATTTTCCGGTAGACCCCTTAAAAACGGGGTCTGCTAGCTGTCTCCTGATGCAAGACTCTGCCCTTTGACATAGCCTCGTCTTGGGATCCTCTTTGCTCGGAGGCAGAGAGTTTGACCAGCACACTTCCGAAGTTCTAAAAATTTGAAATTTCAACATTATAAAAACGACCACAAGCGAGGTCAGTAGAGTAGAATAGAGTAGAGTAGCAGTAGTAAAGAAAACACAGATGAATCTTCTTCACTCATAGAAATCCACAATTAATGGTCTCAAATACTACCCATAAAACGAAATTCTCGAGATAAGCAAAAACTAATATTTTAATTGACATCGCGAAAAAAATACACATTCTTGTCATTAATTTCAAGATTTGTCTAAAGGTCTCATTGTTTTTTGTTTTTTTTTTTTGGTATTGTAGTACGTTTTATTCATTTCATTTTCAGTAAAAACGTAGAAAAAAGAATCCTCTATTAATACAAATACAAATACAAATAACAACGGGTAACTTATATTAACAACCTCTACATCCAACCCCGTTATACAGGAAGGAAGGAAGGAAGTCCAGGCTATCAGCAAGGAAATTGAAATCGTAAAACTGGCAAAGGCATGAAACCACTTAAGTTTCATGGTATTGATGATTGCGAATAACAAAAAAATCCCACATGTGCAGGCCACGCAAAGAAAAGAAAATGCTATTGCATCGAAATTAGCCAGTCATTATCCGAGAGAGAGAGGGAGAGAGGGAGGGAGGGGGAGAGAAAGATCTATCGTTTTTATGGTCTCTAATACTTTTAATCCGTATGAAATATCAAGGAAACTACACTCTCTTTACACTGAAATTCACTCGAGATAACTCTTCAATACAACATGAACTCTTCAGTATGTCACGAGAAAATCAGAACAAACTGAAGATCAAACCGGAATCAAGGACTCCTTTGTTCTATGAAGGCTAACTATTTTCATGTAGTGCATGTTAGATGTTGTAAATGATGGCTCATCTCTTGAGAAATCTACCAAAGAATTTAACATAAGAAATATTTATTTAAGTTTCTAAAAATTTTTATACTTTAAATATATGAGATATGTATAGTCAATGGATTAGAGAGGTGTATTATTTATTTTATTATTATTATTATTACTGTTTTCTATTATTGTCATTTAAAGTAATAATAATAATAATTCTTAAAGAAGTTGTACATTTAAGAACGAAATTTTTATTCCGACATCCAGTATAAAAAAATCTCAAAAATGTGGTACATGAGGACATCAATAATTCCACTTATAGTTAGAGCCTTCGGATTGATTGGAAAAGGGCCCGTTAAATTCGTTGAAAAGAATTCCTGATGGCTCATACCTTAAAGAAATACAAAAAATTGTACGGCTCGCAAATTACGAAGAGCTTTATTTAAAAATTGTGTGATCTTTGTTCTTTTTTGTTGTTTTTGTCTTTTTACAAAAATGATCAGTGAAAAATGTCATGAAACCATTTCTGACCTTAGGTCTCTTGTTGGGACCCGGAAAGAAATGTGTTTACAACAAAAATCAAAGGAAATAATATTAAGAATAATATAATAATAATTCATTTGTACCTCTTACTTTAACAATAGAAATAACCGTGTCTGCTCGTGTGTGTGCGATCCCAATTTATCCAGTGCACGTTTATTTTGGAATAATAAAATAAAAATATTCGCTATTCATCTAAATTTTAAAAACTATTTTTGAAAGTTTAATAAATTTTCAGTTAATTTTATCCTTTTTAAACTCTCTATTTCGTAAATGTTAATGTCATTAATTTTGTTACGATAATTCCTTTCAATTTGTTCTTTCTTTGCACCTAGAAGTATTCATAGACATAAGGTCTATGAATACTTCTAGGTGCAAAGAAAGAAACGTAAGAAAAACGAGTAAAAATTATTAATTATAAAAACTGAATTTTTTCATATTTGTATTAGTTGCAAAGAAGATTAGTATTATTGTTGTTGAGTGAGAGAGAAATACACCAACAAAGTTACGCTGGGGTACAAAATACAAAGCCCAATACATCCATCATGGCAACCCTACTGATAAGTGTATACGAGGTACACGCATCACAGCCAAATGTACGCGATATATTGGTAGGTTTTGATAAAAGCAGCGCATAACTTTGCAGGTGGTGCCCAGTTCCGCTAATATAATTCGTTCGGACGGTCTCTGATTAAAAATCAGTGACCGCCCGAGCGGATTGTGTGTTCCTAAGTATCATGATGTGACCCTCAAGTTTTCTTGGCTGCCTAAACCGTCAAAATTTAAAAAAAAAAAAAAAAAAAAAAACCTAACCATGACGTTCCTCACTACTCCCTCTCATAAACATATATTCAAAGTATGTCAGCCCCTAGGGAGCACACCCAACTGTTTAAACAGGTGGTCCGGAAATCCTTACTCCGCCAACAGACATGCATCGGTGCTAGTTCCAATTTTCACTGTATCAGTTGATCCAAATCTGTGCCCGAAACTTTCTAACTTCAGGTTAAATAGTACTTGTTCCTAAAGTTTTCATTGATTTCTCTTTGTATTTCCTTTTGGTCAGTTGGCGGCCGCTTTGAAGATCTTACTTCGTAGATTTTATTGTCTACTTAGTCATAAAAAAAACACTAGGCAATTTAGACTCAGATAAAATCTCTTGCCGTCAACTTCTTTGTAGGTGTCCTGAATGCAGTTAGGATTCATCGTATCACAATGTGTCTCTTGCCACTAATATATATCCAAGTCAAGGTGCTGACAGTAGCAAACAAATCTAAGCATAATAGATTACGACCTGATACTTCGTCAATTCAATGTAGCAAACTGCAGATACACCAGCGATTTACTGGCAAATGGGATTATTTTTGGCCTGACCCATATAGTCGGTGCTACCCAGGGACTAAATTCCGATGTTTCTCGTGAGCGTTAACTTTAATGGATTCTTTGGACAAAAACAGGAATACTCACAGAACAATGCTGTTTGTTTTTTTAGTCTACTACTTGAGAAGGCACGTAAAAGTGGGTGTTAGCCTCTTCCAGTAGCACCCACCTCCGCATTTGCCGTGCGCCTGATCCAATCCTGGAAACTGTCAAAATTGCTCTGCCCCCAGTAAACAGTCTTAATGCCTTCCAATCTCTTCGTTCACAGTTCTGCCGTTTCAATTCCCGAAGGACTATATATTTCTTCAATTGTAAACTTTGGATAGCATTCTTTTTTTAAGGGGATCCGAGTCAACTCGCTATATATTTTCCGCAAATTCTTCTTTCTACGAACTCTGGAATAATTGAATGCTTGAACTGGTAACAAAATCTGTCGTTATCATGTTTGGTATCAATGGAAAGCTTATTTTATATATTAGGTTGGTGCAAAAATAATGTCGTTTTATCACATATGTTACTATGTGAGAAAACGACATTATTTTTACACCAACCTAATAGATTAGCATATCAAAATCCCCCTTTTGTAACGTTTAGACAAAACAAAAAGTGCGTTCTTTTGAACTTATACCATACTTTTTCATTTATTTCACTGACAATTTACCAATGATCATTTTGAACCAAAATCTGCAACAGATGGATGATAATAACGATGAAAAATCAGATCAGAAAGATTTCACCTGAAACATTATAATTCTGCTTATCCCTCCCTCGGTTCTTTAGTTAGCATGTACGTACGTTACGCCCTGCCAATACCTCATAAATAATGAACTATTTCGTTTTGATCACGTGGAAAGAAAGAAAAGGCAAATAAGAGACCCTACTTGCTTTCATTGGGAGAAAGAAAGAAAGAAAGAAAGAAAGAAAGAAAGAAAGAAAGAAAGTTAATTAGCACGACAGTTACGCCCTGACAATACTTCATAAATAATGATCTATTCACTTTTGATTGTGTGGAAAGACGGTAAAGTCACGCTACTTCGTTTCAGTGAGAAAAAAGATAGAAAGAAAGAAGTGTAACGCCTCTTTCAGTGAAATGGAAAATGTTTTCATTTTCAAATAGTTTCAACTTTTACCCCTCTACTTTTTAAAATAACTATGATTCTTATTGCAATATTTTGTTAAAGTTGTTAAGATCAAATATTTAACAATGCGATAGGGGAATTACTTGAGATATTTTTCTTGTTGCAGAAACTCACCATGAACTTATTCAGTTATTAACTTAAAATTTAAGATTCATCAGAAAATTCAAATAGGAAAACCGTGAAATCCTCAAGTTTATTTCTAGTATTTGATATTTTCTAAAAATTTGAAGTGCCTTTCATCTTTTAAAGTATGTTTTAAATCTTGAATTCAATTTTTTTCTCTTTTTAAAATGTCAACTATGTTAATCGTTTGTACTATTTTTGATTTATTAGGTTGGTGCAAAAATAATGTCGTTTTTTGACGTTCAACTTCAAAAGAAAAACGACATTATTTTTGCACCAACCTAATAGTAAGATTACTGATAATTTACAAGCCAGATGTAGACATGCTTTGCGAGAGTAACGTGACAAAACTTTGAATGGTACTAACAGTGTTTTAATATCGGAAAAAGTTTGTGATTGAAAGTTCAATTTCATATAATATTGATGTTTTCAATGGCAGTTTGATTTGTAAAATTCATCATTAATTAATCATTAATGACTATTTATTTGGTATTTTACACACACCTGTAAGCTTTGAGTTCACAGTTTTTAAGTGATATCAAAAATCAAATTACTTACAAGTTACTCATTGTACTATCTAAAAAAATAAACAGTATCTCAGAAGTCACCTAGGTATTTAAAAATGCCATAATAATGTTTTTTATAGTTTTTATTTTTACGTTTTTCAAAACTTAGATTAACAAAGGAAAATTATCCCTGATAAAATTCACAACTGAACAAATAACCAAAATCTTGGAATTTTATTTTGGATTTAACCAAACTTTTGCTTGCAGGATAATTTCATGAAATTCGGAAAATTATGGCCACCACTTTCTTCTAATCTCATGCCTCCCGACTATTTCCTTTGTATGTATGCTTCAATAAACAACAGACAACTCAGCAAGCCAAAGTTAACATCTGTACATAAATTCGAGGGTTGCAACCTGAGTTATGGAGAAGGCTATAGAAATAACGCGTCTTTTGACATAGAAAATGGAAGATAATGAAGCCTTATAAATTTTCCCGATTAAATTGGAATATAATTCCAGTGTTTGCATTTTCATTCTGTATAAAACTATTTTTGAATACTAAATAATACTGATACTGCGGCCTCTGCATTAATCTGCTCTTTTTCACTCTTTCCTTAAAGCGGCCGCAACTTTCAAACCTAGCTGGAAGGACTACACACAGCCCTTGCTGTAGAAGACGAGGCCTGTCCTGGCAGTTTTACATAAAATTTCTCTTTCTGCTCGTAAGAAACGGTAGAGAAATCTTCGAGTCACCTACCGAAGAGAAAACTACACACAACCCTTGCTGCAGAAGACAAGGCCTAACAGTTTAACACTAAGATTTCTGGCTTTTTGACAATAATAATATCTCTCTCTACAAAACCAGTATCCAAGAAATTTTTAATTGGAAACCCCACTTTTCTCCATTAAAATACTACTATTTTGCACTCTCTTTCAACCAGAAATAAAAGCTGTTGAACAGTTATTTCAAACCTTGGTTTTTGTGCATTCCCCTCCGATTGCCTAAACACACACACACACACACCTGGGAAAAATTCCCAACAAAACACATTGAAATTACTAGAGTTTTAAATCTTGAAGTTACTTCTGGTACACCCTGTTTAATAAGAGTTTACAAAATTCTAATCTCCATGTACACACAAGCATACTCCTCGCAAGATTTATCTCCACTCACTCGCAGTCCTAAAAGAAAGGTTTCCAGGAATGCGTACATCAATAAAAACGTCTCTGGATTATGTGTGTGGCTTCAGAAGTGAACTACTTCGAAGGAAATTAAATGCCAAATTGATATGTATTGTAGTTTGTTTTTTATAGCACTAGTCCCGATACTTCTTGATCAAACCTCGTATCAGGTCCGTATTAGTTATACATTTGAGAAGAGTAATTAGCATTCCATTTTCTCGAATAATTAAATTTCATCTTCATGTTGGCTTTGCCAACAACATCTGTGCCTTTAACCATTTTTGAAAGCCAGTAATTATGTCCGTTATCCATTTTTTTAAATATATCAGCCGTATCTGTATAGTATAGTCTTTCAATGACTTCATTTTTGTCAATGCTATCCATTATCTCAAACCTTTCAACTGTGTCTACATCACCAATTCGTTGAAACATATCAGCTCTCTAGTGTCTATAAATTTGAAAAGAGTTGTATACATTTGGGGGGGAGGGGGGATGACGTTAAAATTGACCCCAATTTGACAATAATAAAAGAAAACACTAAATGGTACTCTTCTCGAAAAATAAAATATAGTGAAAGACTTTCAAAAGAAATATTTTATTCGTCAGTGAATACAAAATCATGAACTCGCTTGCCGCTTTAATGGAGGCACGAAGTCTGATCAAAAAGTATTGGGACTGAAGCTATAGAAGAAATTTACAATACACATCAATTCGATATTTAATCTCTTTTAAAGTTGTCCCTTTCTCAAGCAACTTACTTTATCCAGCGTCGTTTCCATTGATGAAAGCATTCCTAGAAATATTTTTTTTTTAAGATAGCGAGCAGCGGTCTCGTTGCATTCTCTTGGATTCCCTCGACCTCTCGAAATTTTGTTCCTTTTCAAAGGTATTCAATTTTTGAAGTGGAAAAAACACAAAGGATGAGATCAGAGGAATATGATGTCTGTCGAACCTGGGAAATGTTGTACTTGGCCAAGAACTGTTGCACAAGCCATGGACACTGATGGAATCTTTGTAGTGTGGTGAAACGACTACATTCTACACCCCTTTCAAGTACTGCTACAAACAACGGAAGCGAGCGAGGAGGTTATATCTTAGTGTGTATGCGTAACAGAGTTCAAAGGTCAATCTGTGCCAAGCGGCTTCACTCTGTGCCAAGCGGCTTCACTCTGCGTACTTTAGCTCCGTTACCATAGTATCAGTTTCGATACTTTTTGATCAAACCTCGTTTATCATGAATACAAAATAACTACTGTTGATACTAGGTAATCGACTAAGTTAACAAAAAATTATCCCTAAAAAGAAAAATCAGAACAAACTGAAGGAAAAAGGAGTAATCAGATTCATAATGTATATTTAGCATTTACTTTCTTTGTCATTAAATACATAGCTGCTCAGATTTAACAACTGCCGTAAAGACTTCAAAATACGGCCTCTTCATTAATCTGAAATTGGTTCCATATTATCTCTGTGGGATAGTATGGACTTAATTTCATATTTTTCCTGCATTCTTTTTTTAAATAAACGTATCGTTAGAAATAAATAAAAACTACTAAACTGTCCTCTAATATCAGTGAAATCTGCACAGTTTCCGCACAGATGAAGGAGAGGCTTGAAGCAACAGAAATGTGGTTCTACAGAAGGATACTGAGAATACCATGGACTGAACATGTGAGCAACGGCGATGTCCTGGAGACAGTGGCGAGAAAAGGGGCATTTATACTTAACATCAGGAGGAGACAGTTGAAATTTCTGGGACAGCTAATGAGGAAAGAGTGCTTGAAAATTTTGATACTCACAGAACAAATTGAAGGCAAGAGAGACAGAGGAAAGCAATACACAACCTACTTGACGAGCTTGGGTGAATGGTTAGCAGAGCGGGGTTTGGAAAAGATGGAAATAAATCAAAAGTTATTAAGAGCTACAAAGTACAGGGAATTGTGGAGAGCCATGATTGCTGACGTCCTGAATAGATACGACACATTGAAGAAGAAAATGTTCCTGTCTATAAGATAATAATTTTGTTCCTTGAATATTTTCTTGATAATAATTGATTTATTTGCTTGTATACGTAATATCAGGAAGAGACCGTTGAAATTCCTATGGCAGATAATGAGGCAAGAGGGCTTGGAAACTTTGATACTTACAGGACAGATTGAGTCCAGGAGGAAGAGAGGAAAACAAAACATAACGATCTCCAGTGTATAGTGCGACTCCCTATTTTTTAACCTCTTCAAACATTACCAGTGTTTATTGCGGCCTTCTGATCATAAAACTCGCACTATACTCGATTATATACGGTAATAACGAACAGTGTCTTTAGGCAGATTATTAGAATAAAAAAAGAACAATAATAGCAGGGACATCGAGAGGTGTGAAGATGTCGTTAACGATCGCTCACGCTGGAGACGCGATTTACAGCGAGGGCTGGAGCAAGGAAAGGAGAAACATGGGCTTGTCGCTGGGGAGAAGCGTGCTCGACAGTAAGAAAATACGATGACATAGCGGGGGCAGCGTATTCACATGCTTTCATTGCTGTGGAGACTATCACTCCCGTGTGGGCCTGTACAGCCATAATAGATACTGCGCCGACATCAACAGTTGAAGCTTAACTATTTGAGTGCAGATCCATGGTCTTGGGAGACCGACGGATGCCAAATATGGATTTTTGACAACGCAATCAAAAACAGACGTTTACATTCTTCAAGTTCGATTTTATATATTCCAAGTTTAATCCTATCCGCCAGTTGTCCGTTTTATATTGACACGTCAGTCCATTCATAACCAAAGTTCAGTCATATCTTTTTTTCAGTCATTCATATTTACTCAGTACTTTCTTTTACTTTATGAACATTCAAAATTTTTCACACGAGAGAGGAACAGCAAAATAGACAGACAGAAAGACAAACAGACGATAGATAGATAGATAGATAGATAGATAGATAGATAGATAGATAGATACTAAGACATAACAACCACTGTGAATAGATAATGAACAGAATGAGATAGATAGGTAGCAATATGAGCTAAATTTAAAACTCGCTACGGAACATTTAATTTCGACCGATGGCTATCAGTAGAGTCAACTTCAAAGTAGCAGAGCAAGACTAAGAGAAAGTAACGAAAGGAAGATTTTATTTCTATTTGGACGAAGATGACAGGACAAAGAAAACTGTTGTCTATAAAGCTGACCATCCCGTGCAAAGGAAAACAGAAGGAACGAAGCGGACCACGCATAAAGACAGACCACGGCCGCTGAATTCCACACATTTACGCCTCAACCCTCCTTCGCTCGCTCATAGTAGTAAAGTACTACCTAAGAATAAAATCTGGTTTACTACTAGAAGTTGTTTTGTTCTTCACTCGTTGCTAACAATCTGAGTGAAAGGTAATTTTTACGTCACAAGCGTTTGACTGAAAGATACTGCCCCCTGTAAACGATCCTGACCACGTCACCTGTCCCAGATAATCTCTGTATGAAATTTATACGACAATATCATTAAGAAAATGAGAATGTAGGAATAGAAAAGTGTGCGTGAACTATGAGGTGCAAATACTTTTCGCCTGGCATGTATAAGGAGATCGCAGATCATATTAGGATCAACTTACGGGTGCAACTACAAAATCACAAGCTGTCGATCTTCCTAGTGTGAAGGTCGATGAATGGAACATTCCAGAAGTGACTCAGAGGAGAGTATGATAGTAAATCCGCCGCCCGATATATTCAATTGGTTTTGGAGGATTCGTGAAAACCCTCAAGAACAATGCGCTGTAGCTCTGTTGGAAAGAACAATGATACAGGGTGGATAGATTAAAAACATAATAATATCGAAGTAATTAGTTAGGGCTCAAAAAATATAGAAATATAGGTTTTTGTAAAAATGTTAATGTAGCTAAGTGTGTTTCTGTAAATTTCTCGACCATGCGTCCCTAAAACCGACAAGTTATAAGGAAGAGAGAGAATTGGTAGTCGAGGAGATCCGGGAGGAAAGTTTGTTTTTACGTTTAAAAAAGGAAGAAAAGTGTCAAAAATATCAGACAAAGTCTGTCTGATGAGAATATTGATTTCCCGAAATAATGGGGTTACTTTTTTTTTTTTTTTTTTTTTGCAATGTGATGGGTCCATGAAGGAAATCGAGAGTGACTTCATTGAAATTGAACGGACAGTGGGAAAATGATCCGAAGTACTGGTGTCGGCTAGAAAAAAAAACAGAAGTTGTGGATAACAAATCAGAGTGGAATTGCTCTGCACCATGTGAGACAAGAACTTTCCTCGATTTTCTACTAACAAAAAAAATTCCTAATCATATCACGAAATGGACGTATGGTTATCTTAACTTTTGTTTCCTTCTCAAGGGACACATATTTGAACTGATTTTCCTTTTTGTTATTATTGTTGAAATTTTATTTGTTGATATCTTTGTTGATTATTTCATGTATTTTGTAAACCCTAAATATTGCTGTAGCGAGCGATGGCCCAGAGGAGAACGACAAAAATATTTAACAATATTGTTTCTTTAAGGAGGGCGGCGGATGTAACAATATGAATTAAATTTAAGACAACTCGATAAGTGACGGAAGGAAGATTAATTGTTTTTTAGACGAGAGATGACAGGACAAAGAAAACTGTTGTCTATAAAGCTGACCATACAGCGCAAAGGAAAACAGAAGGTTCGAAGCGGTCTATTGACCACGGTCGCTAAATTGCGCACCTCTCCCCTTTCTTACGCCTCAACCAGCCTTCGCTAATTTATAGTCGTAACGTACTAGCTAGGAATAAAATCTGGTTTATTACTAGAAATTGTTTAGTTCCTCACTCGTGAGTAACGATTTGTCTGAAAGCTAATTTTTAAGCGACAAGCGTTTGACTGAAAGAAACTACACCCTGTCAACGAACCTGATGTCTGGTCTGAGCTGCAACGCATCAGATAGATAGATAGATAGATAGATAGATAGATAGATAGATAGATAGATTTGGCGAGTAAATCGCATTATGAAAGAAATGCTAGAAAAGCGTTTAGATAGATAGAAATAGAGAGTAAGATAGTATGAAGTTGATAGGAAACAATTATTAGGATAGACGATTATTGTTTTAAATTCAAATGATCGTCAGTGAACATTTTAAAAATTCTTAAAATAAAGGAATATTAGTCATTATGTAACATCATGATAAGTAATTAATTTGAAACATCAATAATCCGCTGATTTCCTGGAATTAAAACCAAATCAAATTTTTAAGGAAGGAGAAACAGTCAAGAAAGATTAATAAAATAATAATGATAATGAAGTTCAGATACCAGCTCATGGATAAAGAGGAAAAAAGAACATCACTCGAAAAGATACAGTTACAAAACATTACACCAAAACTTTGATATGTACTTTTCTTTCAAAAGAAACCATTTTTTTTTATTCCAGAATAAAAGTTCTATCTTGCTACACAAAGAATTGCTTCATTCTGGACACTGAAACAAAAATTCTGGATTATACTTTTAAGGAGGCCAGCTTAGCCACACCCGCACGGCCGGGATGCCATTGGTCGAGTGATAACAATGGTGATAGGCGGAGGTGAATGGATGAAAAGGACGGAGAAGTTATTAACGCCCACTGAAGAGATAGATAGGTATGAGATATCAATGTGAGAGAGGAAAAGTCTAGGATAGGACAGAATAGCTCTCCTCCGGCCTTCCCTCACGGACGAGGGGACCCAAACCTCGTGAAAGTGAAAAGTGATTAATTTTCCAAAAATGGGAAGTAATCAATTTTCCTGGCCTGATAACAAAGAGATTTCTTGTTGGGAATCGAGATTTACCGAGAACCCCAGACCGCGTCTGGCCCCGCACCGGGTTGTGGTCGGTACCCATATAAACGAAAGTCCTCGGGCAGTTAGTCAGTTGAAGTTCTGAGTTGGAGACAGTCAGTTGAAGTTCTGAGTTGGAGACAGTCAGTTGAGTTGGAGTGAATTGGTGTAACAGGAACCAGAGCGTTGCCTCGCAGAAACTGACCGAGATATTCCACGACCTCCGACTTCGCCTATCCTACCAAAAGCAAGTTATACTGACGAATGAAGCCAAGCCAGCACCTCAGAACTAAATCAGCTGACTTAAGATACCATCTTGCTTGAAACATAGAAGTGTCACATTTAGTAGAAAACGGGCTGGGAGAAAAACACACCCCTGTATATAATAGAATATAATTAAAGTTAATTTGTTATTCTTAACATACTTGAACCTCTTGGGTTTTTCTTTTATTTATTGTTTTTTCCTTTGCGCTTGTGCGATAGCAACTCCAGTCCGGACTCAACCTACACTACGGTCCGACGCCTGATTGATCTCGTCTACCTAAGATCAAAGTCACAACGTGGATAGGTTAGACTTAAGATCGAAGCAGTTACGCCAGTAACCAGACGTTGCAAGTGAGCTGCGAAAGATAGAGCTGGTATTGAACCGGTACAGCTGGCGAAGCCGTTAACATCGACGACCAGAATTCGACCCTGGACGGGCCAGTATTTCATATTGGTATCCTGACCAGGGGATTTCACCGAGTAGCGACGACCAGCGATCGACCGGGACTGAGAGTTGTCCACGCGCCGACGGCTGGAAGTTGACCATGCGCCGACGGGCGTCACAAATGAAAGGAAAAGGTATTCTCGGTGGAATTTATGCCTAGGTTACGGATAAAAAATGTAAAATGTAAATGAAGATATACACGTACATGCTCAGGCTTTATCAGTCTGATACACACGCATGTATGCACTCGGTCACCAATACTGAGAGCGAGAGAGAGAAAGGGGGGAGACTGTTTTGCTTACTCTGTAATCTGGCATGATCCCTTCATTTTCATTTTCGTATTTCAAGTACAAAGGTTCGACTCTGAACGATTGGATTAAGTCGTTGCTGTTCTTCACCCTTGAAAGACAAACAAACAAAACACATTTGGTACATTGCATGTCTGTCTGGAAGCACCTCATCAAAATACCTGTTACGATATAGACTAAGCAATTGCTCTATTATGCGTTACTAGTCAAGTCTAGTCACTCATCAAAATTAAGCAACATGGGCAAACTTTAACTTTCATGTCGGCGAAAAGATGGTTTATCAAAAAGACGGTTTTTCCCTTTACACCGCTATTATTTTGTGCTACTTTTACACTCTCGGCAATGTTTATTTACTAGGTTATAAAAATATATTAACCAAGTACAATGCAATATTTATTATTTACCGCAATTTGACAGCATATAAGACGCACAGGTTTATAAGGCGTATCCCAATTTCAGCAGGGCAAATCAAGAAAAAATTAGTAATTAGTAAAATTAGAGACCCTGCATATGGCATATGAGACGCAGGGGAATTTAAAAAGATATTTTTAGTAAAAAAAAATGGGACTTATATGTCGTCAAATACGGTACTTTTATAAAGATTTAGTATTTATCATTTTATAAAGAAATAAATGTGAAAAGAAATCTTTTTATTCAAAAATTTAATAAATATTACAGAATTATCAAAATATGTAAACCATCAACAATGCAACATTTATTATTTACCATTTTATAAATAATTATGGAAACACGTTTTTTATTCATAATTTTATAAAAATATCAATGAATAGCTTCATTACTGGAAAAATGCATCTTTTTTCAAAATTTATATTAGGTTGGTGCAAAAATAATGACGTAATAATGTCGTTTTTTGACGTATTTTTAACGTCAATAAACGACATTATTACGTCATTATTTTTGCATCAACCTAATAATTACAGTTACTCGTCTTTATCTGATTATTTAAAATTACATATTTGACAGAAATTTTTTTTTTAGAAATTTATGAATAAAAAAATTTTTATTCCTTTATAAATTGATAAACTAGAAACATTGTATTGAATCAGTTGGTTCGCATTTTAGGGCTCACATTTTTAGGATTCACATTTTTAGGGTTCGCATTTTTAGGATTCACATTTTTAGGATATTATAAATATAACATTATTCTTGTAGATAAACAATGTAATAAATATATATTGCTTAATATTATTCTTGTAAATTATCAAAGAACAAAAAAATGGATAAATTCACTGTTATATGTTGGTGGTGTATTAAAATCATCGCTTTTTAAAATAACAATCATTGCCGATGCAGTGAAGATAGTTAAAATTAACAGCGGTGTCAAGGAAAACCCGTCTTTTTGACACACAGTTTTATTGAGGGAACGAAAGTTCAGATTATCGCAACATAGAACATAGTTGGTACTTAATAATATTCGGTTTAATATCTCGTCAACCACCCCAGAACAAAAATCATATCTTGCGAGATATTTCGTCAGTCACTCCAGAACAAAGAGTTTTCTAGTGCGGTATATCGTTAATCATAGGGGGTCATGCACAATAACCTCTATGGTCAAGTGGGCGTTATTGAACTACAAATTCTTTCAGCGGAAGGAAACAAATTCTAGAAACTAAGTACAAAAACTACCCACATTGTTGAACAATCAAATGTCACCTGCAGCCATTTGTGTGGATTGAAGTTAAAGGAATCGGCGTGCTACAAAAAACAACAAAATATTTCCAGATAAAAAAAAGCTTATCGTCTGGTTTAAAATGGTGAAAATAATTTATTTTAGGAGCCATGCAAATATAAACTGAATTGACTTACTTCCACGCCGTCCAAGAGTGGCCGATATTCTGGACAAATGAAGGCACTACCTGCATAGGCAGCATCAATATGCATCCAAATTTCTTGTTCACCTGAAAGAAAAACTTCATTCTGATCATGAAGATACCATTTCTTGTTTTAGAGTTTTGAACAAAGTCTTATCATTCTTGCCCTATTTCTGGTCCGATTCTGCTTTTGCTCAGTAGAATTCTAATAAAAAGCTTAGTCCTTGAGGTGATTCTCTAAGATCACAGTGATTTGCACCTGTCATCTCTTGCATGATTATGATATATCTTCAAGTATATTACCACTGTTGTATATTTCGTTTATTAATCCAGTATTCTTGTCGATCCCGAAACCGTTTGACGCTGACAGCATCTCTATTATAATCCATCTACCCTTGCTGCTTTGTTTCTGTTTCCATTGCCAATCTTACTTCAACCATTGCAGAATCTTCCATGTTTTTGTATATTCGTTCAACCTTTGAAGAATCTTGTTCCCTAATATGACTGTTCCTTTTTGACATTTTAAGATTCCTATAGAATAGCACATCTTCTATACTGCAAATTCTTTTCTCGTTTTATGTAATCTTATTTGCATTTAAATTTATCAGCATACATTTTTTTTTGCATAGGAATAGATAAGTTCGCTTATCGTCCGGTTCACGATCCTCTTCGTCCTTTTGAAAAGGAGTAAATGTTTATCTCTTGTTTACTGTTTAGAACTGGGTTTCCGATTCCTTCTAAAGTCTTTTCATTCTCTTTCACTTCAAGTAGTCCCTTGCGTCTTAGTGGCGTTATGACATTGTTTGGGGTGAATTGAGTAAAAAATAAAAACGTTGGGCCATCTTGGATCCGGATTTCTTTCTTTTCCATAATTTTAGTCTGAGGTGTCATATGACTGGGAAGTGGTTGCTCCCACAGTCGGCACTTAGATACGTATCAGAGTGTAGAACAGCTTATCTGAATCTTTTATAGATTTTTATGTAGTCTATCAGATTTTTCTTGGTCTTGAAACAAGGGGTTGCTTATTTCTTGATAGTTCATTGTGGATCTAATTCTCCTTGATTGATGCGCGTTCCAAGACCATATTTGCCTACTACATCATTGCCTCATTCCATGATACTTTTCTAGTGTACTATAAAACTTACTTATTTCTTCCATATATTGTGATGTTGATGCCTACGCTACTACGTTGGCTATGTTAACAGGCATCCCTTTTAATTTCGCAGGAGGTACTCTGACAGATACCAGTTCCCCAAACACACATTACTTCATGTCTTTACGTAATAGTATTCCTACACGTGTTCCATTTTTCTAGACGCCTACATATATTATTCTATATTCGTCGTTTGTGAAAAACCCATTATTCATGCATCTAGTTTGGCCTGATTTCAGAATAAGTACTTTCTAGTTCGACATTTTTTCTACCTTCCCACTTTAATAGAATATCTTAACAGGTCATGCCTCGGTTAGTATTTTTTTTATTGCTTGATGAGAGTCAGGTGACACCCGCCACACATGCCCCGCTTTAACGAACCAGTAATCAGTCCAAATGTTGACCTCTTTATATTGCTTTCTGTTACCTTTCTATTGTTTGTAGTCATCATTTTTCATGGGAAGTGTAGTGGTATATTTCCCGTTGCGTTCTACAACGTGACTTTATTGAGACACTACCTTTATTTAATTAACAGTTGACTCGTCCGATTTTCTCCGCCCTTTGATAGGTTTTATTTTTCATCCATTAGAAATGGTAATATTAGTCGTTTCTTTACAAGGAAATATTCATCATTCATTGATCTTGCATCCTGTGACATTGCCGATGAAAATTTATAAAATCTTTCTCTTAAAACATTGATTGATTGATTCGTTTTCTACGGCTTATCAAACCTTTGCAGGTTATTTAATGCCAAAAAATATTTTCGATTGTAAGTATTTTTAAATAATAAAGGTTTAGTCATAAAATCTTATTAATTAACCCATAGCTGGGGGAGAAGAGGTAGAGTCATACCTTTCACAAGGGTATTTGCGCGTAAGTGAATATAACGAATTCTACGAGAAGTAGAACTTAGCTCTCCGACTAACAATTCTGAGCCATTATCCACTACACCACCCGTAGATCGAAGCTTACAACACCTGTTTTTCTCAGGCACATAACCATCTAGATACTGACTAGGCTCCACGTTGCTTAACTTCGGTATTTCAATGTAATGTGGCCGTAAGCCTTTCTTAAAAATAAATGTTCAGGAATATAGATTTCTCAAGTCCAGTTGCTGTTATTGCTCTTCTCATTATTTATGGGTTTTCCTTCCTAACCTTTTATTTGAAGTAATGTGGAACGTCCACACCTTGATAAAGTCATTATTTCCTCTTTGAGTTACATGCAATATCCATTTTAGTTGTTGTTAAAAGTTTTCAAGTGATGTCGTTTCTGGTAATTGATGCATTTCACAAAGTTCAAAGGTTTAATCAACACAGTCCTCGCTCCTTTTGAAGAAGGCGATGGGTAGCCAGTTTAAGGATTGAACACCTGACACAAGAAACAAATCTATGAAAGATTAAGCATATAAAGTTGTAACCTACTTAGTTAAATGTTTGGCTTTTTTGATCTTCACTCAGTCGAGTCTCTTATTTGACTTCACTGTTAAAAGTCAACAGTGACAAAGGCAAATTCCATGATTGCTTGCAGGTGCACAGCTGGCCAGAATGAGAAAATCTATTCTGCTGAATTTCATTTCGAATTTCGATTCCTGTTACATTATCCCGACGATCTAATTGAAAACCCATATAATCAACGAATACTAATTGAAGCCCATATAATCAAAGAATACTCACAAACAAGTCCAATTTCTTTACAGTTATCAAACGCACAGGAAGAAGTTGTTCCCAAAGTAGCACACACCTGAGAATGGAAAATAAACATTAATACCTTGCTTAGAGAGATCCACAAGAGAGTACTGTACCGACCACTACAGATAGAGGGAAATACCATAAAACTATAAGTATAAAGTGGGGGATTGATTTTTCAGGTCGGTTGTATGTTCACAATTGTATCTAATCTACAAATTAAAATTACATCTCTATCTCTCTCTCTTCACACACATACACACACACACACATATATATATATATATATATATATATATATATATATATATATATATATATATATATAATTTATTTGTTTAAACATTGTTTTTTTAAATGGATAATCATATTTGAATTTCAGCTGGATGTATTTTCTCATTGTGCGATCTGGAGGTCCTACGTGGCCGAGCGGTGTAAGAATCCTTCCGGTGGGTGCATATTTTTTTAACAAGATTTCTCGAATATTCAGTCTGGTAGATGTAAAGAAATAAATATACTGTTTAATAAATAAATAAAAAGAGACCATCTACTAAAATATGAGTATCTATTTTTAAAAAAAAATAATGTTTAGACAAATAAATTAGAAATATGTTGGATTTTGATCCATTTACTAATATATATATGTATGGTTTGGTCTGATGGATTTTTTTTAGTGAGCATATCACGCTATATGGTTATTTAATGACGAAATGTAAATATTTTGAACACAATTGTATGACTTTAACGCCAGATATTTTGTACATAATTTTATACTTTCAGGGTAAAGGTATGTTTCAGAGATATATCATTTGTAGGTAATCTATTGTCGGTGTTATATGCTTTGTTATAAACTTATTTCTTTAAGGTACGACATTATGCTGACGGTTCCAGCATTTTTAAATAGTTTTATCATGTTAGTTTCCTTGTAGTATTCATGTCTTATGGTGGGCAAGTAAGTACATTCAGTTAAAATGTGTTCCACAGTGAATACAGTTTGGCATGGTGTACATGTTGGTTGATCTCCATTCTTCAGCAAGTTTGAATAGCAGCCGAGTCGGCGTTACCTCACCCTTTTCTCCTTTTCTAGACATCTGCCACCATTCACCCAGGACCGGTTTGATTGTGCGAAACGGATTATTTATGTCGTTAATCCAGAGGTCCTGTCATTATATATATATATAAGCATTACGCCGCGAGCAAGGCGTGAAGCCACTAGGACGCAGGGGGTTGCAGAAGATTTGGAGCGAGAGCAGATAGGAGTGATAGAGGAAAGGATGAGGAGAGGGAGAGTGTATAGATCAAGGTAACTGGAGATGTTGATTGACATTACATTTGAATAGTTGGAGATTATAGCTCTCAGGTAAACACTAATAGGGAAGGGTGTTCCACAGGCGAGAGGTGCGAGGTATGAAGCTAATGGAGTAGAAGAGACGGGTACATTTAAAAGTTTCTACAGTGAAAGGGATGCCAGCCTCGTAGGGCGCTTGAATTCTGGGAACCAGTGAAAGCAGCTCATTGGAGCAATTACCATGAATATATTTGTAAAAAAGACAGAGAGAGGCGATGGCGCGTCTGTGAGAGAGCAACTGTGTATATATATATATATATATATATATATATATATATATATATATCATATAACTAATGGATAGCGGCTCGATTGAGGAATCGGAGAGCCGAGTTCGAATTCCAGTCGAATCCTTATATATATATATATATATATATATATATATATATATATATATATATATATATATATATATATATTAATTAAACTTCCCAGAAATAATTCTGAAAATAAAGACTAATTGGGTGAAAACACTCTTAATTCTTGCCGATGCGTTTCGTCTTCCGACTTTACAAGCTAAGCAATGAAAGCGAAATGTTTTGCCGCCACATTTACATCAGATTCAAAATTTTATATATACATATATATATATATATATATATATATATATATATATATATATATGTATATGTGTGTGTGTGTGTGTGTGTTGGAAAGTGTGTGTGGGGATATATATATATATATATATATATATGTGGGGGGGGTCGATATCTCGTCAATTTCATCCGGAACAAAGAGGTGTTTTTACGCGATATCACTTCTACCAAGCCATGGTTAAAAACATTTCTGAGATTTAGTGGAAAGTTGAATGATTTTTTTTTTACGAAAATGATTTTTACAAGCGTAATTCCTGCATATAATGACAGAAGAGCAAATACTTACAAAAAATGGCGTCAATCCTTTCGCTCTGTCTTCGTCGATGGCCTTCTTTAAAGTATCGCCACGTAACGCTTGCTTTTCATCAGTGTCTAGGATTCGATACTTGACCAACGCAATCATATATGCCCGTTCCACTGAACAATGTGACTGAAAAGCAGACAACCATTTTATTTTCACAGTTATTCCCCTTTTTATAATACTTTCATAGTATTCAAAGCAACGTAATATAATTATTATAAATATTTGACATGTATTTCTTTCCTATTAAGCTCAATTTTATTTCTTTTGTAACTTATAGATCGCTATCATACGACCGTTAATAAACAGCGTGGATGGATGAAATTCAACTAAGACTCGAACACTTCTATCTTTTCCCTTGGAAAACAATTTTTCGTCTTATTAATTCGGTGTATCTTGTCGGTGCTAAAATCTAGTCGTTCTATATTATCTGTAATTACTGAAGCAACAGGGATTTTATAAGCATATTAAATATAATTTTACACATTTTTAGTAAATAAAAATAAAGGCGAAACAAAAGAGTTAGGAGATATTAAAACATTAAAATTGTTTAGATCCACTTCATTACTTGTTTTACCTGTAATTGTTATCTGCCGACGAGAAGTCTGGTTGAGTTACCTTTGTCTTATCGCTTGTTGGTCTTTTCTTACCTGCCTTGAAGTGTATGCAATCAGTTTAGTGAGTGCCACACCATCTTCCATGCCAGGGTTTTTCTCTTTGATTTGAGTTAAGAACTTGGTCCTTGCCGAAAGAACAGCAACGAGAATTGCTTCGCTGGCAGATCCCTGGAAGAATAGAAAAGAATTATACATTCTTGGTGAATGGAACAATGCCGTATGCTTGTGCGGGAAAAGAAGAGAGCTGATATTTTTATCGTCTATACTAAAGACTCAATGCATATTTGAATGGTCGCCCCAAATTTCCACATCTTATATTTTGCATATAAAATACGTTTTATAAATAAATATATAATATTAAAGTGGATCAGTTTTGTAATTAAGGTGATACGATTCAAATCAAATGGGTAATGAGACAGAAAAAAAAGAAAATCTTATGGCGGACAGGACAGGACCTAACCCACATGTTGTTTTAGAAAGTCATGCAATATATATATATATATATATATATATATATATATATATATATATATATATGTGTGTGTGTGTGTGTGTGTGTGTGTGTGTGTGTGTTAAAGTTCTCAGAATAATTATGTAGAAAAGAAAAACTGAATAAAATAGACAATCGAAAAAGTACTTAGTCCGTAGCCTTTTATAATGTATTCCTCAATACATATATATATATATATATATATATATATATATATATATATATATATATATATATATATATATATATATATATATATATGTTCAGGTAAGATGACAACGAATACAGTACAGTTGCAACATTCGTAACATTTAATTTAAAAGAGGGCTCAATACAATGTAGGGCAATATTCTTTATTTTAGGAAATTACATCGAAATATATATATATATATAGAGAGAGAGAGATGTACTATACTTGCTATGCTTATATACTATACTATATAAATATCGTACAGACAATGTTAGATAAGATTCACCTGAATCACTCCTCCACCATTGCTTGGAGACGTCGAAAGGAAAGTCTCTGGAAGATCCATCCCTTTAACCAACCAATCCATTACAATAACTTCTAATTCTGTACAAGATGGACAGGAACCCTGAAATAATTATTTTGAAATTGTGCAAGAACATAATTACTTACTTAATTTGAATTCTTTTCTATGTGCCAAAGTTTACTCTCTTCATTTTATTATACCTAAAAAAAAAAACGTTGTATATTTACTCATTAGGCTTTTATCTATCTCATTATCTTGCTTTTATGAAAATAATACCTTAACATATTCTTAATTCATCTTTTAAAATTACTATCATTGTAACTTAACTGTAAGGTGGATTTAAAGGAACTAAAATTTGAACTGATTTGAAACATTGGTGACTCCTCGAACATTTTGGAAGAGAAACGTAGATATTAGAAATACATAATCTAACAAGGGAATTTATTGGTTGAAGAAAATATCAATGTGTCAATAACAAAATGGCAATTTCCAAAATTTCGCTCAATACGGATTCCAAGAAATCCAGGCGGATCACGCATTTCCTATTCCAAGATTTCGAAGCCGCATCTCTTTGTCCACCGATGGTTATACCTTGAACTTATATTTCATGGGGAATTCACTGACCGTCACCGTATAGTAAGTTAACTTCACAGATTCGCTGAAACATGAGCATCCCACGATTAAAAATGCTCTAAAATTCATAAAACTAAGTTTAATCGTAAAAAGTCTGTATGTTATTAAAAACCAAAGGATTTTTCTATTATTAAATTATATTTTTTGATCCTTTTCAGAACATTCGAAATTTTGGTTAAAAATCTTGTTTCATTTTTTGTTTTGTTTTTTGTTAGTTTTTTTTTTTTTTGTTTTTTGCTTCAGCCGTGCGGCCAAAGATTAGTATAAGGAATTTTAGCGACTTTTTCCGGTGAAAAACACATTAGTTTGAAAATGCTTGCAAAAATTAAATAATTGTCAGAATTTAATGAAACTTTCAGGAATTGTTCACAAATGAATGGAATTATTTTAGAATGTTTCTTTTTCAGAAAATTGACGTAAAGCATTTTTTACATTTTTTATTTACCACATTTAATTTCATGAAATTTCGAGAAATTCATTTTTGTACTTTTTAATGTTTATATTAGTTATACGCAGAACTCCTTGGGGAAATTCAAATCATCCATTTTTTTACCGAAAATCTGCTCTGAATCGTAAAATAAAAGGCAATAAAACTAAAGCATCATTTAATTAGAAAAGTTTTTAATTGCGTATATGAATAAGATATATTATTGACACTACTGTCTTAAGAAAACAAATGTTTCGATTAATAATGAATTTTTACAAGAATTGTTTTCATTTCTTTTATTAGAATAATTTCTTCAGTTTTAAATTTTTTTAAATTTTGTATTAATTAATACTGGTGAGGTGATATTGTTATTAAGTAAAAACTATATTTACTAATCATAATAGAAAATTCAACGACCCCCAATATTTTAAAAAGAATTTTGAATTTTTAACTGACCAATCATTGCATGACATTCTCTTGCTCAGGTGTAACAGATGGAATGTGAAATGGCGGTTTGACATATCTATCTCTCTGCTTTCTTCGTTGGTTTCACCTTTTCCCGGTCTTCGTGACTTCTCCGTGAACAGCATGGTACCAGCCGTAGTGATCGTGTGCTAGCTGTTCTCAGCTACCAGAGTCGATGCCTGTGCGTTTCACGTGCCTCTCGAAACGTAGCGGCCTACCGGACGATGTTCCAGATCACTAGACATGATTTCTTTTGATATATAGAAGCTGTACACCTTCAGCTAATGTCAGTGGATGTATACGGATAGAGAAAGAAAGAAACAGAGAAGGAAAGAAAAGAAAAAAGAAAAAGAAAATTAATCTTACCCAACTGAATCCAACGCAGGCAATTGCATCCGAGAGAATGTCAGCTAAGATGGCGGGATAAGAATTTGCCGTTGGGAAATAGGCATAGAAATGTGGGTGATGCCAGTGGGTCACCTAAAAGACACACAAAATCATCAACTGTTATCTAAAAAGGAGTTAAGCAAATATTTTTCTCTTTAAATGACATCAGATGATTGCTTGCTACAAACTCATTATATATATTTTTAATAATTTCACCCCAAGCAAAGTGATAATGACACTAAGACGAAAAGGGTTTACAGAGAGTGAAAGTGAATGGGGAAAACTTTAGTGAGAAGAAGTGAGGAGAAAAAACAATAAAGGAACAGGATTCCGGAAGAGAGGAGATAGCGATTAGCGTTGCATTTTGAAGTCGAGATGCTAGATTAGGATCGATTACATAACAGATCCTTCCTTGAATTTTGTCAAGAATCTCGAGAAACCCAGACCTGATATGGCAGCAATAGTCAATGCAAGGAGAAATGGTAGATTTATAAATGTACAAGATGAATTCTGATGAGATTAAATTAACTTTGCTGAAATCAACAGAATGCCCTCAATGTATTTAGAATTAACTGGTCGTCAATATTACCAAATGGGGATCCCAAATTTTCTTACAAAAAAAGGAAAGAACGCTCATCTGATATGTAATATCAGTCTTTATATATGACAGTGAATGTTGCAAATTTTCTTCAGAGATTATGAGAATTTATGAGGAAATCGAGATGGGATTCTACAGAAATTTACTTAGTACATCGTGGCTCCCCCGTCTTTCCTACAAATAATTCCAAAGCTGGAAAGTTAGGATTGGGCAGTTCCAGTATAGATATGACAGCAATATTCCATTTTTGGTCTAATCTCACTCTTTTAAAGATAAAGCATGTCAATAAAAAAAAAGACAGATACTTTCTAGAGCACTAGATTGAGCCGACCATTTTTCCAGCATCTTTAGCAATTGATCGTATATATGAAGGTCTGAAATGAAATTAAACCTCAGTAGATATTCAAAGCAAGAAATCTCATTGAGAGTCCAAATGTCCATCGTGACGGGAGAAAACTCGGTGTCAGATCGGGCATGATGAAATGATAATAACTTGGTTTTTAAAGTATTGAAAGTTATGAGTCAATTCCCTACCCTTGAACTGTTAGAACTTGATCAGAAGAGAGAACAGCTGCCAGGCTCGGATCATCTGTTGGGAGATAAACTGTGGTATCCTCTGCAATAATAACGAAAAAATAGCATACCGATGATGAAGGTGCCTCAGTGCCGTTGAAACTAACCCACACACAATTATCCAGGTTCCATTTCATTTTTCAAATCAGTATGCAAAATCATCCTTAAAATGTGCTCCACAGTGATAGCGTTGTGTCAGACTAGACTAATCTAATATTTATACAATTCGCTTGCAATCAAGTGCTGATTAATAAGCTAGACTTACAAACAACTGTTAATGACCTTGATCCTCTCTAGTGGCTCCATTACTGCCTTTTGTCTGACTAGGTTAAACCAAGTAAATACCTACTTACCCCTGGCATAATCACGTGTTCGATATCTTTGAATAACTGGTCCCATTTTTCTGGTGTATGAGGAGCATGATCGGGAAGCATTCTGCGCATGAAACCGGGTCGTACATCAGGCAGGACACGACGTTCCCTGATATTCTTGTGGTAATCAATCACGTATTTGAGCATTTGCTGACCGGCATTTTCGAATTCTTCGTCGTTCATTATCACTTTTGGCAGCAATCGAGAAAAGGCAGGTAAGTAATTAATCTGAGGGTTTTTACACCTATCCCAGTCCGGAAATGGAGATTAGACTGAATCTGGAAAGAGATAAAGAAAACGAAGGAAAAATTAAACGTTGGTCCTCTAATATTTTTAATCATTTCACCCCAAGCAAGGCAACAGAGTCACTGGTTGAGTAAGTTGAAGTTGAAAAGAGATAAAGAAAACCAAAAATATTTCGCCGTCGGGAAAACACTTCAAATATATATTCTTTCCAATGAGTTTCTTTTTCTTTGATATTTTTTATTGCAAGATCTCGGTCGCTGAACTCCTCGGCCTTCTTTTCTATTTAGAGGTAGTTTTGCCCCACACCACAAATGGCTACAAAACGAAAACATTAACCTAAGTTATGTTCTTAAATCGCCTCAAGTCGAGACTCTCATATAGATGTCATGTCTGACTCCAAACTTGTTCAGAAATATCATGTTCACAATTGCTTTATCAGATCAATTATTAAAAAAATGACTTAGTGAGGACCATCTTTCTTTGAACCTCGTGCTGCTACAGAGTCAGAACCACAAACAATGAACTGTACCAAATAACAGGAACCAAATTACTTTAGTACTTTCAACAAGAGCTACAATGGATATTACATATAACTTGAAGAGAAAAATATTGACATAATCAAAATGTTGATATTACTCACTACGTCGAGCGAAATGGTTAGGAAAGAAACTCCCGTCAGTATTGGAAAAAGCGATAACAGTGTACATGAGAAACATATTTTCATGAAAAATTGTGTTTTATATATTTCAACTGAATGTAGCATTGGATGTTAGGCCAGTGAATACCAAATGTTTCCACAATAGGAGTAGATAGATTTGCCTAAACCCGGTTCATACTCTGCCGCAATCTTTGAACAAGAGTAGAGCTTTATCCCTTGTTTCCTGTTTAGGATTGTGTTTCTGATCCCTCTAAAGTTTTTCCTTCTTTTTCACTTCCGATGGTCCCTCGCGTCTTAATGGCATTGTCACCTTGCTTGGAGTGGTGTTTCTTACTCTGTAACCTCTACCTTGATTAGTTCTTGAGCCTTGTACAGAGTGAATATTGTTGTAAAACAATCTTATACAAAATTCATTTATTCGTACTTTTTTGTCCTTATCACCGTGTTTCGGCGGCCTTTTGCTTTTGCCTTACTTAGTTGTTTGTTGCTTTTGGAAACTTACCATTAACTTCAAATAAAGTTCTCCATTAGATCTACATTCCGAAGTGTTGACTTATCCCGATTGGTGTCATTTTGGGGAAATTGTAGAACACGTAACCTGATTCCACTGATAACGCTCACTGTAAAGTTTTATGATACTAATGTTTACCCAATACGAGACACTCAGGGCAGAGGATCACAGTGTGGTATTGTATGAGCATAAGAAAAGGCAAGAAGTTAACTTCATGGGGTTATGCAGCAACCCCATAGTTTATGAAAACTTTAAGATTGTAGCGATTGAGAAAACCAGAAGTCTGTTTCGCAAAGCAACAGTTTTTAGGAAAAGTTATCCGAGTGGAACTTTCTCCTTACTAATGGAATACGAAGGGAATGACGATAAGTCGACCGCATGTACGTGACATGGTGGATCCCAGTTGCAAAGATCAGGGCTGGTAGAAATGTAGCTCGTGATAAAAAATGCCATGGAAATTGCGATGGAGTAGGAAGAGGATCGCGCGAAGTTTCCTCTGTGCGAAACGGGTTGTAGAGAGAGAAATAATTCATTACCCACAAGGCGGCGTAGACGCTTTTGAACACTATCAAGACAGGCATGCATATATATATGTGTGTGTGTGTGTGTGTGTGTAGGATGCGCGTTATCCCAAACAAATCAGGTTCCGACTGACGACAGGGGAGTAATTCGTGACGAGAATAATGCACTTCTTTCATAACTTCTCTTGCATGCCGGGACGCATTTTTCTATTATATTTAATGGTTTTTCTTTCTTTCTTTCTTTCTTTTTTTTCTCTCTCTCTCTCTCTCTCTTTCTCTCTCTCTTTTCATTTCTTTTTTTTCTCTTTTTTTTCTTTCTATTCTCTTTATTTCCCCGTTTCGTTTTGTTCATTTCTGTTCATATCTGTATGAAGCTGTTGCCTCTCCTGTCACTGTCTGACTGTCCCAATCTCTTTCTATGCGTGTTCAGCATGCCTCAGCGTGATGTTATGTCTAACAAGTTTGTCTTGATAGCACAATTACGACTGAGTAGTGAGTTCGATTCTCACCGGGTGCCCCATACTTTCGGCCTTGTGCCACATCTAAGCTACGCTTAGAAAATTATTTACCACAATTTTGTAATTTTACAAAATAAATATCTCCGTCTCTTTCTATGTGTATTTCTCTCTCTCTCTCTCCATCTCTCTCTCTCTCTCCATCTCTCTCTTTCTCTTTCTAGATATATAGTAAAGTATGTAAAATGAAATAAGTTTAAATTTTTATTTCCTTGTTTACGTTTCGCTCCTTTTTACATTATTTTGCATTATCCTTTTAACATCCAACTGGTTTTCACACACACAAACACAGAGAAAGAGAGAGTGGTCAAGGAGAAAGAGAGAGTTATACGCACATTAAAAATTATTTCTTTCAAACACTTTGTACACTAAACTCTGTTTCCTCTTGTTAAAAATGCGTGACTTTTGATTCAATCAGACGTCTGAAATGAGTCAACTTTTGTTTCGGCTTTAATTGTAAATACTTCATTTAACAATCATCTTCCCTTTAAAAACTATACTGTTTTTTAATTGGAATTTATTACATTTATTGACTACAGACACCATTTTGTCACACAGTATCATCACAAATTTTATTACAGCCATATTTAACAACATTAAAAGTCAACGCCCAAATGCTAACATGGATATCGTGAAAAGGTCAATCAGTTCAAGTAGAATTCGTGAAAAGGTCAATCAGTTCAAGTAGAATTCTCAAGAATGTAATGTAGGTTTTACTTATGTTCAACTGTTCTTTTATTAATAAATATTTAATATGTGACGCCTACCCTAGAGTAGTGGCTAACAGAAGACAAGTTTGCTAGTTGTACTGAGTTCGATTCTCATCAGGTTCTATTTTGTCAAGGCCTTCTGTCAGGATAAATTAAGCTTTATAAATAACTTGAAATTTTCACGAACGCAAATTTACCAATGTAATTCTAACATGAAGTATCGTTAATTTTTATTTGTCTTTCATCTTAATTTCTGTCACTTTTTATCGCAACTCCCACTTCATTTTAAAGCATCTTTGTTTTGTAGTCCAGTCATATTAATTATAATACTGTTTGAATTTCTTTCATAAAACATTGTCAATTATTTTGAACTTGACTTTTAACTCAATGCGTGTTGCGTTTTATCGGAATGTTTTAAGCATTTTTAACATAATCTCATAATTTGGGGGTGAAGTGTAAAGTTCATAGGCTGACTATAAAGAAGTGATGCTGGACGTGTGAAATCTTTCATGCATTAATTAAAACTCTTCTTATTAATAAATGCATTGTTTCTTTTCAGGTAAACTGACATCTAACTTCCCAAAGAAGACTGTTCATCCTGTTGATCAAAAAAGTCATTCAGCAGATATAACGTCATCATCACTGCGTAACTGGTTCTCAACCAAATTTTATTTTTTTCATTTTGGGAAACAGATGATAGTCAAATGGGGAGAATAGGAATCAGCTCAAAGCTACAGTCACGCACAGTAGCTACTGAAACCAAGGACTTGTGTGCTGGAGTATTGTCCTAACGAACCAAACCCCCTTTCGTCAGTTTTCTCGGGTGTTTGGTCTTGATAGCCTTTATCGTAACTGCCTAAGCAAGTTTGCATAATAATCACCATTGATGGTGTGACCCTTTTGAAGATAGTCAGTTATTGATAATAAGAGTTGAAATTAATGCATGCAATATTTCACATCTCTGGTAAAATTTCTTCATAGACCGCCTATGAGTTTTCAGTCCATTCTCGTATATTCATCTTAATTTCTGTTGCTTTTTTAACGCGATAGCCATATGTTATCCTAACGACTGTTAAATGTAATAACAGAAATAAGAAATAAAAGGGAAAAAAGCTTTTGGCGAGATTCGTATTCGTTGGTATTGTGGGTCTCCCTTTTCGTGACAAGAAACTTAAAACATCCGAAATAAAATAAAATGAATGTCACATTATAAAAAAAAAAAAAAAAAAAAAAATTGAAAATGTATTTTTATGTAGGGGAGATAACCATTTTAATTTTTTAAGTTATTACGTCCCTTGTGCATTACGCCAAACCGCCGACGTAGAAAATCTGTTCGGTGGGCTCGACTTACATGCCGACGTCACTACTTATATGTACTATAAACTTGGAGAAATACTTTCACTAGTCTTTACTGTTTGAATTTTCTTGACTCGGCTTGATTTTTTATTTGTCTTGTAAATATTTTTTAAATATTTTCACTGAAATAATTTACAGTAAAAATGCCGTATGGTTGTGCTGTCCCAAAATGCAAAGAAAATTATCAAAATGGACCAAAAAAATTGAATGTATATTCATTTCCAAAAGGTAAGTAGTTATAAACTTGGATAAGTGCTGTCAAAAGGGAAATTTTTCTACCAACCAAAAATAGTAAAGTGAGTAATTTCTTTCATACTATTTGTAAAATGCATTAAAACATAATGATTAAATTAATTTTATGACTTTATAATTCACCATACATTTAAAAGAAAATGAGGCGATCTCCACCATTAAAATATTTATTGAATTCTCTGGATGAAATTATTAAACACATAATTTTTTAATAACATTTTTGATACGAACACTTAAAGGAAATTTTTATAATAATTTCTAATAAAGATTTAAAAACAAAAGACATCAGGAAGATCATTGATGAAGATCAGAAACAGCGTAGGAACCAGGATAGACACCCGCGTTCGTGTGAAAAGATCTGGATGCGACCCCGTTCAAAACGAGCTTCATTTCACAATTTCGTAGGAATGATTGGATTAAATCATAGAATCGCCCAGTAATACCATAGTCTTGGAGCTTACGTAGAAGACCAGCGTGTCAAACGCCTTAGTGATATCAAGAGCAATAGCTCGGATTTCACTGCTATTATCAAGAGCTTGTTATATATATTCAGTGGTGGCTGTTAGCACATCAGCGGTAAATCTGGCAAAACGGAAGCCATAGTTTCTCATAGAGTAGGTTGTGAGAGATAAGATGATTAACCACTTCAGCATTGATTAAAGCCTCGAATACTTTGCCGAAAAGCGGTAAGAGATTATAGGGTGATAGTTAGAGGAGTGAGAAGGTTCTCCAGAGTTCTTATAAACTGAAACTACAGACGAGGACTTTCAACAAGCTGGAACGCAGGAAGCAGTGTGGCAATAGTTGTTGGAGGCTGATCGAGGGCGCATTTCTTTGGGGCGATTGCTAAGACCGCGTCACCTCCGCTTGCCTTATGGGAGTCTAATTTAGAAATGATGTCCGAGATCAGTGATGGGGTTATGCGCATATCACTCAGCGGGATCTCTGTCCTACTTGGGAAATTAGATGTGGGTACTCCAAAGGAGTCGAGTGTTGAATTGAAAGATAATTTCCGAACAAAACATTGAATCTTGTCTACTGTAGATGTCGGGACTTTGAATTGATTGAATAAAGGAGGAATTGATGACTTGCTGTTGTTCAGCATACAACTGCAGAGCCGCCAGTAATCTTTAGAACCGAATTTGTGAAATGCTATATGTTTTTTCATTTTATCAGCAAACAGTAACTTCGCTTCTTTGAGGACACACTTGCACTCGTTGCGAGCAGAGGCAAAGAAACGTGTCTGTCTGATACAGCCGGAAGAAATTTTTCCTGGGGGCTATACCGACCAAGGATGCAGTTTAGAACCAGAGAGATTAACACGGATTAACTTGGTATTTCCTTGGAGATATTTAGAGAGACAACCACATAATCGGAGTTGCCAAGAGGGCAAAGCTGCGTAGAACGATAATATTCAAGGATAGATATAAGAAGAGATCGAGAAGAGAAATGTGTCCGTCAGGGTTACTGTGGAAATGTGTGGGGATGTCAACCACTTGCGTGAGAGATTTGGATGCCAGCGAGGTTAGTGGCAGAGTGTTTAAGCCACCCGGTATGGTGGGCATCAAATCACCGAACACAAATATATTTGCAAACGGGTGTAGGGAGATGGCCTTGTCTATATTGTCAGAAATAATATCTATCAGGAAGCATTTGTGGGAGGAAAAGAAACGGCAGAGAAAGAAGAGATAGCTGAGTTAAGTAGAGACGGAGACAAATAAGAATGGTCTGGAGTTCCCTAGCCAACGGGAGATGTTCCTGGATATAAACTCCCAGGCTATGTACGTAAACATTAGAGCCCTTTCAAAGGAGAGGAAGGTAGTCAGGAATCAAGAAATCAGAGGATGGCATTAAAGAATTAAGATTAGTTTCACATAGAGCTAGGATGCCCGGAAACTTTTCGATGAGGTATGATTCTACACTGCAGAAGTTGGTACAAATACCAAGAATGTTGGAGAAAGAAAGTCTAAGGGGTTTAGGTGTCTTTTTGTTGAGCTGATTTAGGTTTATATCTTTAGTTGTTTATAGACATGGTGTGTTATTTTAGTAAGAAAAAGGCCTAGGTTATTAATAACAATCGGTCGCCTAATGTAACATGTGCAGGAAAGAAATTGGTGCAGACTGCCACATAGTGTGGTCTCGGGGTTACCCACCGAAGGTGCTTGCAGGAACATCCTCCCATGCGCGACGTGGCACTGTAAGAACCCGGATTTATGTAACTGTTGATCAGAGCAGGCTCTTAAGACGCGACGCAAGAGTTCGGGTTCCTAACTACCAGTCGGGGGCAGCAACCAGAAAACTGTCAACCCGGTACCCTCAGAATAAAGAGACGTTGCCACAATCTACACATGTCATAAAAAATCATGAAAACACCACTATTAAGGCCTGAGAAAAAGAAAGGAACCGTGAACCCCTTCCTAAACAGGAAAGGGACGAGCCTATACTCCGGTTAAAGTGAAGTGGGAGGACTATGAACCGGGCGATAGGAAAGCCTATCTACTCCTATTAAAAAAAGAGGTACTAAATTTGAACTTAGTTAAAGTCGAGATGACCATTAGAAATTCAGCAAAGAATTAAAAATAGCAGATACATACCTATGTAAGAACTTTACAAGACAAATTGTTCTGGGTGGATCTTCAGTTAAGTTATAACAGAATGAACACTGATAACTTATATTTGGAATTGCTAGGCGGCCCACAGAACTTATTAGTCCATGTCATGTTTAATTGACATTAGGAGGGATTGTCAGTAACAGGTACTTGTTGAAGTGGCGGGGGAAGCAGTCCCAGAATCATAGCAGCAAAAGAAAAATAATAGACAAAAACACGATGGCCGTTAAATATTAAGATTCATTTTAGTCAAGGTGGAGAACGATGAAACGTGAAATTTAGCTCGAATTTAAACGATCAAATACCACGAACAACGTCAGAGAAAAGGGAAAAAAAGTAATAAAATTTTAAAAAAGTAAAAATATTTAAAAGGGAAGAGACAAAGTAAGAGAGACAAAAAAACAGACGCGGAATGAAAAAAAGAAATAATAAATTAAGTGACCAGTTCAAACAAGAATTTAAAATGGCAGAACTTAATAACCGTTTGTTGGTTAATGATTTTTCATTGATTGAATGAATCATTTTTGCGGGTTATCAACCCCAGGCAGGTTATTTGAAGCCAGAAAACATTTTTAGATTTTTTTTTTTTTTTTTTTTTTTTTTTTGAGTGGGTGAGATAATAAGGGTTTTTACTGATACAAGTCTTACTAATTAACCCATAGTTAGAGAAGAAGAGGAATTTTCATTTTTTGTGAATGAATATTACAGTAACATTTTTTGAGAATAACAATGATTTTTTTTTCAGATACAAGTTCTTCTATTTAATCCATAGCTGGAGGGAGAAGTGATGCAGTCATACCCCTCAAGGATATTTGTTTGTAACTGAATATAACGAATTCGACTGGAATTCCACCACGAAATTATTCAGATAATTTTAAATATATCTCCTCCTCCTCCTCCCTTATTGTATTTAAATGAATGAGTTGTGGGGATCCCAGATAAAAAAGTAAAATATGAAAATAAAATATATATACAAAAAAGACTAGAATTAAAATAACGAATTTGCTTTCCTTTGAAACCCTTATCTCTCTTTCTCTCTTTATCTCTGCACTTCTCTCTCTATACTTCTGTCTCAGTTAATGAGAAGACAACTCACAAATAAAAACGAAAGAAGAAAAGTCTGAACATGGCTGCGAAACGACCGAAGTTTCTGGCCCCGATATTTAGTCATTGTGAAATCTTCCAAAATAATAGAGGCTCCACGCATAACTTTCGATTTAAAAAAATGAAAAAGAAAGGAAGACCAAAATATAAAGCATGAAACATCAGAGAGACTTCTTAGGAAAGATAATGAAGTATTAGGTTGGTGCAAAAATAATGTCGTTCTTTGACGTATTTTTTTTTTATTTATTTATTTTTTTTTTTTTTGCTTTCTCCAACTTGTTTGGAATTCAGACTTGCTTGGAATACAGAATTATTCTTCTCTCAGAATTTTACGTAAACTGACAATGTTTGTAAAATCAACAAGAATATTGAAGGGAGTGCTCCAAGTATGGAGGAAACTTGCTGTCACTTTATCGTTACTGAAAACAACTAAATATCAATTTCGGGAAAACTGAACACGTACAAAATCAAAAAATATGAAAAAGTATTTTGATAAAGGCTTTTTTTCCAATAAAAATTTAGCCATAATATCTTACTTGGATTAGCTGACGTGAAGGAAGATTGGATCAACGCAGGGCCCAAACAATAAGGAAATGGATCCTTTGCGCCGTTTCTATGTCCCCTTTTCGGATATTTGATTTTTGTCCGTCAACTTTCCTTATTCTGTTTTGGTTTTCCAAATTCGCCGCTTGCGTTCTGTTACAAACCAGTGACGTTTACGAATGACGACAGATGAGATATTCGTGACTGAAATAGACCGCAATTAACTTTATACTTTCTCTTGCAGTCCGTCACGCCCCAACAGCTTCTTTCTGTTTGTCTGATGTATATCTATCTATCTATCTATCTATCTATCTATCTATCTATCTATCTCTCTATCTATCTATCTATCTATCTATCTATCTGTGCTTGTCTCAGCCCGTTCCTATCTATCTATCTATTTGGTTGGTGCAAAAATAATGTCGACATTATTTTTGCACCAACCCAATATCTATCTATCTATCTATCTATCTATCTATCTATCTATCTATCTATCCGCCCTTTCTTTCTCATGCGGGTATTATTGGATGTAAGATCTAAACGGAATAAAGATGAATGATTAGACGTAAATATAAACGGAATAAGACTAAAGATTGGCGGGAATTAATTGGAATGTGAATATGCACACACACACACACATACGAAGATGAACATAGTCTGGTGCAAGGCCTTTGTTGTGGTGTTGTCAGTGATAATCAGACTCGCTACGGTAGTAAAGGTCTTCCTAAAGAACAATGCTGCCGAATTCTTTTCTAAATTGCAAGTCGTGCTCAAATAGATTAACTCGGAAAAGTGGCAGGATTTACGGTTAACATTCGATATTCTGTGTTAAGTTTGTCGTCTTCTGTTGGTCGGCCAAAAACATTTTGCCCCTCAAAATTTCGCAACCAGGAAATAAATATAATTAGGCTGATTTTTTTTTCAGAATTGTCCACTAATATAATTAAGAACAACATTAGATATCGCTGTTTCTACTTCGTACGTTTTTTTTTAATATGGCTTCCATTATTGCCGCCAAGTTCTTAATCCGTCTATTATTTATCTTAAATGAAGTTTCACAACGATGTTAAATAGTATTATTGATAATTTAGCTTATCATACTACGAGAAAGCTATAATGATCATAATGGTCATCCACCAAATGCTAATCATTCCTTAATTATTAATCCTATATGACATGTTTCTACCGCATTTTGTCATTTTAGCTGTGCTACATAACATGATAAATGTCCCCCGCAGTCTGAGCTTGTAAAGTTTTAATTCCCAAAATGGCGTCCATTTTTATCGGCTATTTTAATGCTTTAATGAAATGCAGGTAAGAAATGAAATGTCGTTTTTCAATACTTAAACCAATTATTACTGACAGGAAAATAGTAATTAACATTTCATTCTAACGTTAAAATGCGACAAACAAACACAAAATGGCGACCTTTTTCATTTGAAGAAATATAATTAACCACTTTAAAGAAATATTTTATTATTCAGTGAATATAAAACCATGAACTCCTACGTCGAATATCGGTTCACTGTGTCGTGTAAGAAACTTTTTCTCTCTAGAATCTGTCATATATATGTATGCCTACCATTCGTGCATGCTTAGAATATTGCTGTCACATCTGACCCGGGAATGGGTTTGTTCCGATGATTAATAGAGAGAAGTTTCGTTTTGGAGGCGTTAAAATTAACAAGCCACTCCTTACTCTAGTTAACAACAAACTGTATGTCATTTTTTAGATCATCTGACAGATTCACCTTATCGAACTAATCAGACTTATTATAAAGACGGGAGTAAATAATTGTGTCATCAGCATAGATACCGAATGGCGAACCCTGGTGCGCACCTGCAATAGTACAAAAGATTTTAAAAAGTGGCCAATCAGGACAACTTTTCGTCTGGAAATACCATAGCCTTTCAACTCGTGGAGAAGATCGGTATGCGAAATCCTGCCAAATGCTGTAGAGATGTCCAAAGCAAGAGCTCGAACTTCACCAGTCTTATCTAAAGCTTGATAGACTCTTATATAGCAATAAGCGTTAGTACATCAGAACTTGACCTAGAGACAACCTAAAGCTATATTGCATGTCTGAAATAAGACCGTGCGATGTGAGGCTCTTAACCAATGTGGAGTTGATTCGGGCCTCGAGTGATTTACCAAAAGTAGGTAGAAGGCAAATAGACCGCTAATTCGAAATGTCAGACCGTTCACCTGTTATTAAAGACTGGCATAACAGAGAAGGAATTCCAACAAGTAGGAAAGAAAGAGACAGCGAGGCATTTTTTTTTTTTTTTTTTTTTTTTACAGTTTAGAGGGAACCGAAGCCACTTCGTGAACACATTTCTTGAGGATTATTACAGGGATACAATCAGATCCACATGCTTTGAGGGAATCCAGATTAGAGATGATAGCAGAAAACATGGAAGGAGTTATATGCATATCACTCAATAGAGATTCAGTTCTAAGTGTAAAGTCAGACATGGATGCTCCAAATGAGTCAAGAGTAGAGACTGCGGAGAACTTATGAGCAGAACGATCTGCTTTATCAATAGAAGATGCTAACACCACAAATTGAATAAAGAGATAAGGAATAGAAAACTTTTATTTAATACAGTATTAGTAGTAGCGAGAGCCAAAGTTGTTAGAGTCTATAAAGTGTCTCAATATATCAGCAAACATAGACTTGGATTTCACCTGGTATTCCGGAGATGGTACAAAATCATCGATGCCGGCTTTGACCCAAGAAGAAACCTCACTATCAAAATTCTCAATAGGAAGTTTAAGAATATCAGAGAGGCAAGGGGCAAAGAAGGTGGTTAAGTGAATCCCGGTGAACATGTTAATACAGGAAGGACATCTTGTGTATGGGAGGATCCTGTTTAATAAATAACTGGAACGAAATATCAATAGATACTACAGATCCGAATTGACAATAGGACAGATTTGCGAAGCTCAGCAAGCAGTGAGAAAGGAGGTACAAATCAAGTGAGGAAACATGTTGATCAGATCTGTTGGAGAAACAAATCCACTAATTGTACAAAAGATCGTCAACAGAAAAGTTGTAATTTTAAATATTGGGATAAAAAGCAACTGTAATAGGATGGATTAAAACAAGTAATAAAATATTAATAATGAATAGGGTATCGACCTAGAAGGTTGTGATAAAAAGCAACTCTAATAAGATGGAATAAAATTAGTAATGACATATTAAAATGAAGAGCGTATCGACCCAGAGTGATGTGATAAAAAGCAACTCTAATAAGATGGAATAAAATTAGTAATGACATATTAAAATGAAGAGCGTATCGACCCAGAGTGATGTCATAAAAAGCAACTCTAATAAGACTGAATAAAACTACAAATAAAATGTTAATAATGAAGAGTGTATCGATCCAGAGTTCTGCGAAAAAAAAGATTGATTAAAACTAGAAATAATTTTTTTTTTTAAAAAAAGTGTGTATCGACCCAGAATTTTGCGATAAAAACAACAATAACGAGACGGAGTAAAACTAATAATAAAATTTTATTAATGAAAAGTGTACTATGCTAGAATGTTGTGATAAAAAGCAAAAATAATAAGATGGCATAAAACTAGTAATGAAATATTAATAACAAATAGTGTATTTACACAGATTTCTGCGATAAAAAGCAACACTAATGAGATGGTATAAGACAAATAATAAAATATCGACTCAGATTGTTGCGATAATAAGATGGAAAACCTAGTAACAAAATAAGATGGAAAACCTAGTAACAAAATAAGATGGAAAACCTAGTAACAAAATATTAAAAATGAAGAGTGTATTGACCCAGACCGTTGTGATAAAAAGCGACAATAATCAGATTGAATAAAAATAGTAATAAAATATTAATAATGAAGATTGCATTGGGATCGAGTGTTGCGATTAAAAGTAAGAATAATAATATTGAATAAAACTAAGAATCCCATATTAATAATATAGTGTATCTCAACCCAGAGTGTTGCGATAAAAAGCAACTGTAATAAGATAGAATAGTATGCACATTGTTCTGCTGTGTCATGCATGTAACTCTGAGATCTTCCAACTTAAATCGCTAGGATTTTATGTAGGTGAACACATTTGTGCAAGACAGAATTTGTATTTTTTGAATTATATAAATTTTTTAACAACACAATCTTCAACGGGCGCAAACAAGCCATTTGGCTGATTATGAAGGAGTGATGCTGGAGTTGTGAAATCTAGCATTCATTAATTTCAATTCTTATCAACAAATTTCAGATAAACTGACATCTGGATGTTCAAAGAAGACCTCAAAAACAACTACTTCTCTTGAAAATGGACAAGTACCCTAAGGAAAAATATTTACCTCCCAAGGATGCTCCAGCTTTATCAACAGTGCACAAATGAGTAGATAAATTTAAGAGGGGAAGGGATAATCTTGAATATGACCCAAGGTCTGGGTGCCATCACAGAGGCAAACATCAATCATGAGGGATAACATGCGATTAACTGTAAATCAAATAGCCATTGCCATTAGCATATCCCGTAAGAAAGTTTGAGAATATTCTGCACAATGAACTTGGCATGACGAAGGTTTCTACATCTTTTGACACCAAATCAAAAGTACACTGGAAGATCTCATCACGGGAAAATCTGACATTGTTTGAGGCAGATCCAGCTGGCTTTCTTAAACGTTTCCTAATCCAGAATGAATGGTGAGCCAAAATCAAAGAGACAATCCATGTAGTGAAAATGCCTCTTTGCCATGGTCGTTTCATCTGCAGGGAAGGAGATGGCCTCAGTTTTTTCCCCTTTTGAAGTTAAAAAGATTTAATGTAGCTAATAATACGAAGAAAAGAAATTAATACATGCAAAATTTCACATCTCTATTATCACTTCTTCATAGTCAGCCTATGAAGTTTTCAGCCCAACCTCGTAGATAGATAGATAGATAGATAGATAGATAGATAGAGAGAGAGAGAGAGAGAGAATAAACGCGAATATGAAATTATCACAAACAAAATTCTTATTGAAAGCCGAGTAAATATCCGCACATATTTTATTCTCCATTCACTCATTCGTTATTTTCCAGTTCATAACTTACTCACAGCCGATAATAAAGATTAGAAAGAAAGAAAGAAAGAAAGAAAGAAGAGAGAGAGAGTGAAATAAAATTATCTTGATACAAACAAAATTCTTGGAAGAAAAATGCTTTTCAACCGAATAAACTGTATTTTCTGCTCACAATTCATCGCCTGGAAATATTTTAATGAATTGATATCAAAGAATTGATATATTTAAATACAGGTGATTATTTTTTAACTTGCATTGACAATGTATCAAATTCTCACAACAAACAAATATTATTAGTTAAGATCATAATGAATGAATTAGAACATCCGATAGTCCACTATTTTCAAGTAATTAAAACCAAACCGACGTAACTTTAATTCATGTAGACATTTTTATTTTATTTCATAGACCATAATTAGCCAATAAGGAAAGAGTGATTAAAATTATCAGTAACAGCAGCAACAAAAACAACAATGCCACTACTACTGCTACTACTACTAATAATAATAATAATAATAATAATAAAGTTATGATCCCTGGTGGGCAAAAAACAAATAGACAAAGCAACAGAATGTTCTAACGGCTTAGAATATGATTTGCTTCACTTGGTCGTCTTCAGGACATTGTCAGCCACTTCGGAGATGACCTTCCAGGCGAAATTGATGTCGCACTTCTGCGTACGGGTTGTGCTAAATGTAAAACGCAGAAAGAAAGTGTCGCCCACTTTGGAGGGCATCATGTGTATTCGTCCATCTTCATTTATGCTCTGGATTAGTTTTTCGTTAATTTCGTTGCTGCCCTGAAAAATAAAAATTAATGAAACACTCACACATAAATTAATTTTATTGGAGAGAATTTTGTAAGGAAATGCGCCAAATAAAAAGGTTTTCTTTGACTGAATTTAAAAAAAGCTTTCAAAATCTTACGGTTAGCTTTGGATACAATTTTGATTTATGGCGTATTGAGGGAAAATTTAAACCATTTGAAAACAGACAAATACCTCATAATTCTTGATAATGACAATAGAATGCAAAAAGAAAAACCTTTCTAGTCTGTACCCTGCTCCGCCCCAAGTTATGTTTTTTGATCACGGAGATGGCAGAAACTGAGTTGTCGTCAGCAATTGTAGCGTTAAATTGTGAAAGTTGTCACAAAGGAAAATAAAAATAATAAAGAAAAGACAGGAATTACTTCAGGGTTTATTTTCTAAGTGGTTTGTATCGTTCTTTGTACAGAAATAGCAACCTTTCCCACTTTGAATTCTATCGTGATATTTTGCTCAATTTAGCTAAGTCTGGAACAAGATCAACCGGGAATTCTTTTTCACGGCAAGTCACGTGGGATTCGGCAGCTCCTCTTGCTGCCTGGTTTCGTTTGCGTCTCTGGTCGGCAACCCTAGACCTACTTCAGTGTTCTGCTTATATTGACATTTACCCTAAATTTGGGGGTTGCTACTTCCTACGGAGTGTGGTTGCAGGTATTAGTTCGCCCGTATAATATATACGTTCCCTTATTTATGCCTCGAACTATTACTTCCCTATGGGCGTAGGCAATTCGTCCGTCCTTCTTGGTATCTAACTTACGCCTTTCACCTGGGTTGTAATTTTGACAAATCAGATTTTTAAACTCTGTGGGTGAAATGGCGTGTCTTCACTTTTAGTTATTAATTAGAAATAACATTTTAATTTTGCATCAGCAAATCTTTCATAGCTTTTTCTTGGTTCGACTTCGAGTTTTACAATGATTAAATCCACTTATCAAGGGACGCCATTATAATATATATATTTTTATGAAATCAGGTGAACCATTTCACACCTCGAACTATTGATCTATTTGCCTTCTACCATTTTTTTAAGTTGTTAATTAATTTACTTTAAATTCTTATTGTCTTTCGATTCATCAACCTTTTGTTGATTATTTTGTAAATTATTCGTTGATTCTAAGAATAATTCTTTTTTTTTTTTGTGAGTGGATAATATATTAACAATTATTTCGAATTATAATGATTTTCAGATATATTCCTACTATTTAACATATAGCTGGGGGAGAAGATGAGGATTCATAACTTTCCCAGGGGTATTTGTGCAGAAGTGATTGTAATGAACTCGACTGGAATTACGAACTGTTGTCCGTTACACCACCTACACATGCAATTTTACAGCACCTGATATTCCAGAGCTTGATGTTGCTTAACTTTTGTTATCGAACGAGAATCGATAGTTCAAATTAAGATGAGCAACAAGTCCCAAATTTCTTTTAAAATCCAATAATTTAATGGCTAAACTAACATGAAATTGTTTGACTCTAAGTAGATATAAGTAGATCACTTTTTATGTAATCTGAAGGTAGATATTAATGTGACTTTTGATTTGATATGTAACCAAGTATTTACGTTTTGAATAGGAAAATGTGAAAGATTTTTCTCTAAGTAAATTTTTAAACCTGTTAAAGGATGCAATTATTTATAATTTATTAAATATCAGATAAATTTGACCACACTAAATATTTATTCAGACTTTCTTTTACACTGTTGACTCAATATAAGAACAATTACTGTCTGTATTATTGGAGTTATAGTTAAGTAAAATAAAAATAAATGGGTGAATTATAATTTTCTTAAGAATACAATATTGTACCAGAATACAGTAGGTGGCTGACCAGCTGTTGTATTCTGGTACATTTGCATGTCTTTAAGTCTACTAATTGGTGTGTCCAATAAGATTTGTATTTTAGTCAGCCTATGAACTTTCCAGCCAACCATCGCATATGTGACACATGAGTATAAATGCAATGCCGAATTCAAAAACAAATAACGAGACAATTTATCGTCCAAAATCGGGATAATCTTGAAAGCAACTGACCTTCAACCGGAAGCAGACCAGCGGCATAATGACTTCACCGAAGATTTCAAATCTTGGGTCGTTTTTTAAGTACTCCCCGAATTTATGAGCCAGTTTTATATCCTGCAAGAATTGAAATAAATCAGTCATATCTACAAGATAAAAACACTTTTCCAGCAAAAGTATGAATATATTAAAATAGGTTTCACACACACGTATTATATTTATATTTATATATATATATATATATATATATATATATATATATATATATATATATATATATATATATATATATATATATATATATATATGTATATATATGCGTCTATATATATATACATGTATACATCTCTATATATGCATGCATTTCTTTAACTATGCATCTATATATATATACACCTATACACCTACTTATATATATATATATATAAATATATGCAAATCTATATATGTATACACATCTATATATATATATATATATATATATATATATATATATATATATATATATATATATACATTTATCTCTATATATATATATATATATATATATATATATATATATATATATATACGCGTCTCTCTCCTTCTGTCTCTCTCTCTGTCTCTCTTTCTCTCTCTTATATATATATATATATATATAATACATAAAGGTTTAATGGTCAGAGTTGAATCGGACCCGGAAACAGTGGCATTAAAAAGTGTGAAAAAAATAAATATAAAAATATCCTGTAGCGCTTTAAACTTTAAAAATCAGAAGGTCAACTGAATCCGCTTCCTTGGTTTCAAATTTTAGGGTATCGTCAGGTGATTATTATCCTATAAAATAATCTCCTGAGGATACTAAGGTAGCGGATTCAACTGATCCCTGATTTTTAAAGTAATATACGCATCTATCTATCTATCTCTCTCTCTCTCTCTCTCTCTCTCTATATATATATATATATATATATATATATATATATATATATATTTATATTTATATATATATATATTTATATTTATATTTATATATATATATATATATATATATATATATATATATATATATATATATATATATATATATATATATATATCAACTGACGTCCTGATAGTATCAATAATGGTATCTTGTTATTTTGTTAACAGTCGCCGAATAACATAAGACCAACTTCATAAAAAATATCCAGATGTCTAGGGATATTGTCTAGTTCTTATTTTTATTGTTATTTACCTGTCGTATGATATCCTGAAGGCCTTCGATACCAAATAATCTCAACACAAACCAAAGTTTCAAAGAGCGGAATCTTCGTCCCATGGGAATGTGCCAATGCTGTTGAAAATAAGTGCATTATTAATGTTCATTTTTTTAATAGAATGGCATTGAACATGCAAAAGAAAGATATTGTCATTGATCAGGAATTAAAGTTAAGATTACTAACAATATAACACCCTACGTGTGCACGTGTGTGTGTGTGTGTGTGTGTGTGTACGTGTGTACGTGTGTAAAGAATTAATGGATTTTATTTTTTATTTCAACATATTTTTATTAATTCAAACGTTAAGTTTAGTAAATAAGTGGTAAAGATGTCGTCAATATGTTACTGACAGGACAGGACTATTACATATATAATATAAATTCAGATATGCACACAAAGGCTTACTGTGTGTGACCCACGAAGTCATGCATATGTATTCATCTAAAGTTACACCAAAGAAAGAAAGTGAAAGAGAATCTTTCTTACTTACTCTGTAATCTGGCATGGTTCCTTCATTGTCGTGTTTCAAATAAACAGATTCGACTTTGAACGACTGCATTATGTCCTTGCTGTTCTTCACCCTAAGAAAATGAAGACATAAAAGATTCCATGTCTGTTTGGCAAAATCTCATCAAAAAACCTGAAACCAAGTTTTGGAAATGTTGGCTGTTGCGATGTCAAATGTTATTTAATAATTATGTCTATTCTGTATCTGTTGTGGCCTTGCTATGGCCAAAAATAAAGACACAAGAGAGGAATTGAGTTAAACAAATATATTAACAGAAAAAGTAACATAAACGTATACAAACGGGAGTATTACAGCAAGAATTTTCGGTCCGACTCTCAGAGCTGATTGCTGGAAACTTTACCCTCCAAAAAGCAGTACTTGATCCTATTTATAGCTGGGGGAGTCTATGCGTGCGTGGGTATATTACCATAACCGTATCCGAAGACTGAATCGGAAATCATTAAGGGTCTTTCGATCACGTTTCGTTGAAAACGTCAGTCCTTATTTGATCTCCAAAATTAAGCAGGATTGGCCCTTGTGCCAAAATAAGCAATATTTAATCAATAAAGAAAGACGTTCGTGATTGGCGTGTAGACAAACTACACTGAAAACGCTATTTCTTGCCTGATGATTTAAGGAACATCGAAACTTAGATAAATGACTGCTTAGGAAAACAGGAAAAATAGTCCCCATTATTCTCAATATAAGTTAACGGTGGTCAACACAAGGAAATAAATAATTCATGGGTTTTATTTAATAATGTCCTCCAAACTCCAGAGCGATGCTTGGAATTCAATATGTCAAAGAGAAACAAGAGCCTGTTTCCTACCTTTTAGTGAACAGTTCTTTCTTGTCAGCCTGTGAAGGTCCTTTCTTAGACATAACCCATGCGCTGGCCCATTGCTCTTGGGCGATCATTTTGTTTTCGATACAAGGCCGCCCAAGATTATGTGAGCGTAAGTGAATGTAACGGATCCGACTGGAATTCGAACTTGTCTCTCCGATTTCTCATCCCGAGCCGTTATTCATTACACCACTTGCATCATCCATGCTTACAACAACTGGTTACCCATCTAGGTACTGACCTGGATCGATGTCGTTTAACTTTGATGATAGGACGAGAACTGGTGTTTCAACGTGATGTGGCTGTAAGCCTCAAGTGAAAAATTTAAAATTCTCAACTGCCGAAAGAAATGGCTTGTAAATTTTAACGCTTCAAAAACGAAACTGCTATACTTTAATCATCAAAGGGAACTATTTTTGTCTTGCATCTGCATGGCTGATGCTAACTTCAGAAGAGCAACTTTTTGCGCCTTCTTGCCGCCACGTTTTCTGATGACATGAAATGGAGCTATTGTATTGAATTTACTGCTAAGACAGTTGGTTCATTGATGCCCTGCCAGACAATTTTTCTCATTGGAATCCATCTTGCACTTTTATAAATCTACCAGTCTATGATAACAATATGTATTCTATGATATCTATAAATCTATATGTATTGAATATGGTGCTCCATCTATATATCTCAAAATTCCAACAAGATCCTAAGAAGAGTCTCTAATGTGGTTAACCTGGCATCTTGACTTTCTCACCGCTGTAATGCGGCTTCTCTGTCATTTCTATAAATATTTTCATGGCAACTGTTCTAATCCTTCTTTGTACATTGACCACGTGAAGTATAATACTAGATGGGCTATTAGGTCTCATCGTTTCATTGTTGAAATAGATGTAACCGTAAGTTCTATTCTAATAGTTTCTTTTCTAGCACTTCTCACCTATAGAAATCTCTTCTGAAGCCTGTTCTTTTATTGGCCTTTCTCCTCACTAAAGATTTCTCATTCTCTTCCACTCCCTGTAAGCCTTTGCATCTTATGGGCATTTACCCCTTACTTGGGGGTGAAATGAAATAAAAAATAAAGAAAGTAAAACCCATAGGCTGAAGCTGTTGAAATCTACAGTAAGAACAAATGTATATGTTACATTCAGGAAATTCTTATAATTGTTCTATTTTATTCTTATCTGGAGTTGTTACTCGCTTATCGTTACTATTTTATAGAATAAATTTTATCATAGGTATATGTAAGAAAAAGATAGTATATATAATTTTCGCACTATACCTGGTTTCGGACATCCTCAGAGGGTCTTGGAAGATATCCCTGCAGATAAGTGAGACGACATATATATATATATATATATATATATATATATATATATATATATATATATATATATTGTGTGTGTGTGTGTGTGTGTGTGTGTGTGTGTGTGTGTGTGTCATCAGCTGCTCAGAGACAAAAAGTTTTTTGTGAGATTTTTCAGCAGTCGGTCATCCACTGGGTCTCTTGGAAAATAACTTCTGTGGTTAAGTGGGACATACTGAATTCTAAAGGCGTTGTACCAGACGAAATAAAGTTTAGAAAATAATGGCAAAAACTTACCACATGACTGAACAGTCAAGTGTCACCTGCAGCCATTTTTGTGGATTGAAGCTAAAGGAATCAGTATACTACAAAAAACGAAATTATTTCCAAATAAAAAAAAGCTTATCGTCTGGTTAGTTTTACTTCGTTTAAAATGATTAAGTGAAGAAATTTACAAAAAGAGAAAAGAAATTAATATTTTTAGGTGCCGAGCAAATATAAACTGAATTGACTTACTTCCACGCCGTCCAAGAGTGGCCGATATTCTGGACAAATGAAGGCACTACCTGCATAGGCAGCATCAATATGCATCCAAATATCTTCTTGTTCACCTGAAATTAAGCAATGATTTCATAATAGCACGGATGGCCAGAAAACAATAATTAAACCAACTCTTTAGTCAGAAGTACCTTATGATGCCAGTAACGAAAACTGGTGACATTGGATAGTTTGTACTACTATCCACAACTGAAACTGTGTGGAGCTCCACAGCATACATCTATGAGTCACATTTGCTGATATGGAGAGGTAACTAACTCCTCTACAACAACTTTTTATTTCTATAAATAAATGCTTAACAAATAATTTGGAAACTGACATGGCGCGAATCAATCTTGAAAACAACAGAAAAAACTCTGAGCAGTTTGGTCTCTTCCAAAAAATGGAATTGGTGAACCAGGTTGAAACTCTTTAAATTCGCACTAGTGTCTTTGGAAAAGGTATTAATCCACTTTATCCAACTTATGGGTAAATATCCTTGTCAAAGTTAATCCATGTTGGGAATTAGATCAGCAGATTAACTTTGGTCAGTTCCTTGCAGCTGGTGGCATGTAACCTAGTACAACCTGTCCAATGTTGCATGTAGAGGACATTAACAAGAACTAACCGCTTTCCAATTGACCTAAAAGATGGCATGAAAGGGTAATTACCGAGCATAGCACTTCGTTGATTTAATGGGTCTTTGGAAAAATTCATGTCGAAGTATAATCCGAAAATTGAAAGAATACTCACAGACCATTCCAATTTCTTTACAGTTGTCAAATGCGCAGGATGAAGTGGTTCCTAAAGTGGCACATACCTGAGAAAAGAAAAGAAGAGAAACATTGACATCTTAATTACAGACATACAGAACTGTGTAGGGTACCTAATTCTACTGATAGAGAGAATTACCAAAGCCCTTTATTTCGTTAATTACAGTGACAACACAGCCAGAGAAAAATAACAACCGTTTATTTCACTGAGTTTTGCATTGAAGAAATACCCACTTCCCTTTTTGAAACGTTGTTAACTTTATAAGGAAATAGTTTTTTTTAATCATATTACCCCATGCAAGAGAGTAAAGCCACTAAGACACAAGTGGCTACTGAGTGTGAAAGAAAAAAAGAAACATTATTAAGAAGTGAGAACATGAGAAGAGTGATCAAGAAAACAGTAGATAACAATTGACATTGAATTTAAATTTTTGAAGATCAAAATTGGCTGGAAAGCATAGAGCTGGAAGGAAAAAACTGTTAGCACAGAATTTACAAACGCATTCAACTGTGAATTAATGAGACCTTGCCGCCAATCAAGTACTGCTCATGTCTAAGTACAATAGCAAAGATTTCATCTGAACAATTGTAACGAAATTGTTTATAGAAAAGGCATTGAGAGCCAACCTTATGACAGTGCGAAAATGACAGAAGCCACGACATACCCGAGAAAAGAAAAGAAGAGAAACATTGACATCTTAATTACAGACATACAGAACGGCGTAGAGTACCTACTTCTACTGATAGAGAGAATTACCAAAGCCCTTTATTTCGTTAATTACAGTGACAACACAGCCAGAGAAAAATAACATCCGTTTCACTTCTACGTCACAAACATTTCACTGAGTTTTGCATTGAAGAAATACCCACTTCACTTCTTTGAAACGTTGATAAATCAATAAGGAAATAATTTTTTTAATCATATTACTCCATGCAAGGCAGTAAACCCACTAATACATCTAACCAATTCAACTGTGAATTGATGAGACTTTATATTATAATGAAAGTATTTATAGAAAAGGCGTAGAGAGCAAACCTTACGACAGTGCGAAAGTGACAGAAGCCAAGACGACAGGTTCTTCTTTGAATGTTATCAAATATCTCTAAATATACAAAAGAAGCCCCGGATCATATGCAGCAGCAATATTCAAACATGGACAAAGAATAGACATATAAATATGAAAGATAGATTCAGAGGAGAACATTATCAAGCATGACACAATGAGCCAACTTTCTTAGAAGCAAACCTAGCAATAGATTTAATATAATCTTTTGTATTTCATGTTAACCGAGAATGTGAGCCAGGGAAGTGTAACAAGTCACTCTCATGTGGGTTAGTATCAGCCATGCCGACTGGAGGCAAGAAGGCGTCTTTCAAGTGACTGATAGAGATACAATTTGCTTTGGAGACGTTAAAACTAACAAGTCATTCTTTGCCCCAGTTAACAACAGACTATAGATCATTTGTGAGATCAACTGCCAATTTGACCTTATCGATTTACAGTCGTGACGGGAGTAAATGGTTGTTTAATCAGCATAGATATCAAGTTGAGAGATGATGTCATTGAGAAGGTTATTGATGAAAATTAAGAATAGAGTAGGACAGTCCAGGATGACTTTCATTTTACGATTTGATATAAGAGAATGAATCAGTGGCAAAAGTGTTTGCCTGACGCGTTTTGTCCTTTAGAAGGTCATCGGTGTAAAATCATGCTTACGTTCATGCAAATACACGTGCTAGACAATATAACATGTTTTACTTTTCTTCTTTTTAAATCGGCATCACCCCAAGAAAGGCAGTATAGCCACTAAGACACAAGGGTTTACAGGGTGTGAAAGAATGAGGAACAAAAACATTAATAATGAGCGGGAAGAGAAAAGAGTCATCAGGACAGGAGGTAGCGATTGACATTGCATTTAAATTTTTACAGATTAAAGTTGGTTGGAATGCATGTAGCCGAGAGTGATATCCACAAGCGAGAAGTACGAGAAAAGGAACTGTTAGCATAGAATTTACGGCTAAATCTAGTTAGTTAAACTGTAAACTGATGAGATCTATACGCCAATCTAGTACTACGCTTAAATTCAAAAGGTTTAGATTCCATAGCGAAGAGCTCATCTGAACAATTACCATGAAAATATTTATAGAAAAGGCACAGAGAAGCAACCTTACGGCGATGGGAAAGTGACTGAATTCGATCCGTCAAATCAGGACCAACAATGTTGCTGATTCTTCTTCGGATTTTATCAAGGTGTTCAATGTAAATAGCAGGGACACCTGTCCATATGTGATAGCAATATTCTGAACATGGACGAATGGTAGACTTATAGATATGTAAGATCGAGTTTGGAGAGAAAAAATCATCTCGCACGACACAGTGAACCACCTTTCTTAACAGCTGACCTGGGTATGGATTCAATATAGTATTTCCACTTTTCGAATTTTCCCATTCCGAAAAAGCGCAACGAGTCACTTTCATGGAGGTCAGCACCAGACATAATGATCGAAGGCAGAGAGGGTTCTCTCGGATGATTAATGGTTCGATGAAGTCCTAAATAAAGAACCGCATCACACACACACAAACACATATTTCTATATATATTAATCATTTCACCCTAAGCAGGGCGATAAGCCCAATATATATATATATATATATATATATATATATATATATATATATATATATATATATATATAGCGTGCGATCGGTAAATTTTCGCCATCTTATATTTTTAATTTCGCGCATGCCCTTTGTTCATTTTTAACTTTGTTGATTGCACAGTATAATAGAATCAGTCGAGCACCATGACGCAATTCACTCCAACACAAATAGGGAAACGGCATGCTGTACTGTTTGGCATTCACACCAGAAGCTCCTATACGAACATTTCAGAATGTTTGGGTGTCAATTTGGGGACAGGTCAGAGGATTCTGAAAGAGTTGGATGAGTCTAATGGTGAGTAAGAAAGTATGGCAGCTCGGAAATCTCATTCTGATTGTTTTGATAAGAAAAGTACATCCGCATTTGTTGGTGAGGGTCTCAGACTCAATATGTGGGACTACATCAAGTGCATTGAGCAAGTAGTGCTTCACCATGCTACACAAGCCGGAGAACCCAGTCAGGGCTGTCAGACAATTTCTGCGATCACATCACACCTTATATCTGGCCGCCTAACTCCCTAGATTGCAACTCACTTGATTATTATGTGCGGGATGCATTTGAGCGAGAAACCAACAAACCTCCTTTTAACACCAAAAATGAACTGTAGGCAAGGACTATGGCAGTATTCCCCATCTTAAACAAGGAGCCCGTCCAGAAGAGTTACAGGATATTCTGACGTCGTCTGGAGGGCGTGGTGGAAGCCAATGGCAATTTTATTGAATAAATTTAATCTTTAGTATTTCAAGATATTTTTGTGTCATTTTGGTAAATGGATCTGTTAAAATTAGATGTCAGTGTTATAGTGTTATTTTCATATTTGTGTAATTTAGATGACAATTTATTCATCGCACTCTGTATATATATATATATATATATATATATATATATATATATATGGTGTTGTGTAAATTACACAAAATTAGCAACTATTACTTAGAGAACTTAAATGCCTAAACTTGAAAATTACTGTAAATACTAAAATGAAAAAAGTTAACTTCCTTGATATAAGACTAGATTTAATGAATAATATATACCTACCTTACAAAAAGCCCAATACTAATCCTTTGTATAAACACCCTAAGTCTAATCAACATCCATCTATAATTAAGCATATACCTTCATCTATTGAAAAAGAATAAGTACAAATTCAGCAAATGTGAACATATTTTATGAACGTAGTAATTTCTATAATAAAGCTCTAAAGAATAGTGGCTATAAATGGCCAAAATGTAATTAAAGTGTAACCCGGATATAAGAGAGTTGTCGAGGCCGGAGAAGAAGTCTCTTATATCAGGTTTTCTCTTATATCCGGGTTTGGTCTATTTTGTTTAGGTAAGTATGGCTCTAATCTGGGACCAGATAAAATCTCTCTTATATCCGGGTTTCTCTTATATCCGGGCCTCTTATATCCGGGTTGCACTGTATATAAAAAATGAAAATAGACACCATAGAAAAAATAGAAATAGAAAAATCATTTGGTATACACCCCAATACAACCAAATGCTAAGAAATAAGTTAGGACAAAAATTCCTTGCATTAACCAATAAACATTTTCATAGAGAAAATAAACTCAGTACAATTTTTAATAAAAATACGCTAAAATTAAGTTACAGTTGTACTGAAAACTTAAAAATGATTATTAAGAAACACAATACTAATATCTTAGACACTTATACCAAATTCGAAAAATATAGATCCTAAAGTAAAAAGAAATGAGATAAAGAAAAATTATATAACTAGAAATCCTCGAAACTGACCTCTTAATAATAAATGCCGTGTTGAATCAATAATTTATCAATCCAATATCTTATCTATTGAAGATATAGTTAAATTCTACAGTGGATGCACGCGAAATTAATTCAAAAGAAGGTGGAGCCAACAACAAACGTCCTTTAATAATAATAAATACCGAAATCAAATGTCCCTATCTAAATATTTCTGGCACCCAAAAGAAATCAATGAAACAACAACAATAAAATGGAAATTAATAAGAAAAGCTAGAGCTTGTAGGTCATTAAATAATCCATGTTCTTTGTGCATACATTAAAAATTATATATTATTAAGTTTCTGAAAAATAAAAATTTACTAAATCAAAGAAATGAAATAGCTATTTTTTGTAGGCACTGTCAAATATTTTCCTTAAGTAATAATTAATTCTGGAAAAAATTAAATAATAAAGAACAGAGATGAAACATATATTTTTATATTTGATCTTTAATTACTAATTAAATTCTAATATATTTATTTGTAAAAATACTGTATAGTCTATTAGTTATTATAAATTCGAATGGTACTTTAAATCTATATGAATAAAATTTAATTAATAAAATGTAAGCATTGGTTTGGTTTAGTTTCTTTTGTATTACGGCATATCAACCTCAATGGGTTATTTAATGCCGAGAAGATTTTTATTGCTAGTAATATTTTTTCCAAAAATGTATTGCTGGTAATACTTTTTCTTCAAAAATGCATTGCTGGTAATATTTTTTCCTTAAAAAATGTAATGCTGGTAATATTCATTTTCTTTAAAAATGTATTGCTGGTAATAATTTTTCCTCGAAAATTTATTGCTGGCATTAAAACCTATATTTACACTTTCATAGTGCTTTGACCGCAGTTTGGGGGTTAACTATATACCCATAGATGGGACTCCAACAGGTGCTACCACCCCAAGTCAGGGAGAACCTGGGAGAAACAGCAATTAAGAGGTAGTTTCACACTCCTCAAAACCTCCTGATCAGAGGCCTTGCTGTTGCTCGTAGTTTATCGTCTTACCAAGGACGCGGATGTAGTTTATCGTCATACCCAGGACGGATTTTAAGTATTAAATAAGTAATAATATGTCTTGCGCATATTTAAATGACACTTTTCGAAAATCTTTTTTATCACTGAAAACCCAGACGACTCACTGAAGAACGGAAGTATACGTTTGTTAGCAGACACCCCACCCCACCTAAACTTAATTTGACTTTGTTAGTAACATATACTGGACATAAGCTGTTTTGGGAAATTAAAACCCAGCCACCCCTAATTTAAAATAGATTTTCCTTAATCAAAACAACTCATAATATCAATATGTCTGCACTAATAAATGAAGTAAATTTCTTTGAAAGTTTCCTCCTATCATCGCTTGACAATGGAAGAAGACAATAGATTTCAAGTTTAATTTTTATAATTAAATTTATAAATTTAGTTTCAGTTTTGAAACATGGACATTTTCTAGGTCGCGATGGAATCATATTTTGAAAAAGAAAATAATATTATAGATAGATAGATAGATAGATAGATAGATAGATAGATAGATAGATAGATAGATAGATAGAACAATTTAATACCACAGAATGCATAAACTGTTTTAAACAAACCCTGTTTAGTGTCCTTTTTTTTACCAAAGCGTCTCTCGGCTAATACTTCTTTCAGGGACCAACGTTAGCAAAATGATTGCAACTAAGTTGGTATGAATATCATAATATGGAGGAAGATTTGGTGTGCGTCTAAAACATGTAAATTAACGATTAAAATATACATAAATTCAAAAGTTGTAAATGCTTCAGCGCAAGTATAAAATATGAAAGGAATTAATAATGACAATCCTCCAAAAAATGAAGTGACCGCAAAAAATTCTCCCACTGTTTATATAAAGAAGATTATTGTAATTTAATAAATACAACTTCCAACACTTTTAAATGGGGTTTGGAATGAGCCTTATACAAAATAGAGAATGGGTTAATATAAAATTTGGAAGAGTATAATTCACTCTTCTAAAGGTATATATATTAAGCTTAAAATATAAAATAAACTGAGGACTCAATGCTAAAGTAGGTAGAGCTTAAATATAATAAATAATAATAACTACTAGAAGAAGATGAAGAAGAAGAAGATGAAGAAGAAGAAGAAGAAGATGAAGAAGAAGAAGATGAAGAAGAAGAAGAAGATGAAGAAGAAGAAGATGAAGATGAAGATGAAGATGAAGATGATTATTTTTATTTTATTTCTTTTGATTTCTGTTGTATACACATTTCTTTCCGGGTCCCGCCCCGAGACCTAAGATTAGAAATAGCATCATGACATTTTCTATTGACCAATTAAAAAAAACAACATACACACACAATGTGTCTACTGGAATCTTTTCCAAACGCAACAGGGATTGTCGATGTTCACATGTGCCAAATTTTTGAGATTTCGATTTCAAGGTCTTTGTATTTTGATAGCTTTTTGAAGATCTTCAAAGATACATTGCTGTTTGCAGGGAGTGTCATATCAATAAGGAGGCTTTTTTTGTTTGCGGTCTCTAATAACGGTGTCTTGGCGGTTAGCTTTAATTGTTCTGTATTATTATTATTATTATTATTATTATTAAGATTAACATAGTCATCAGGTCGATAAAATCTAAAGTTATTTATCCAGAGTTATTTTTGCCTCGTACGCTATAACCTTATTTTTGTCAATGTATTTTCTTTCATGAAAATACACCTGGCAATATATATTTTTTATTCAAGTCTTCGTTTTATTTGTTGTTGTCTTCTATCATTCAATATCTGTTTCCAGACCGATATATCACCTGCAACAAATGGACATTTTTATAATAACCAGAGGTAACATCGCGTTAGTCATCCAGGCAAAAATGTACTTCACTAGATGTATCGTTAGCCTCTCTATAACAGAAAATATCCCGGAATTTGTGGAGGTGATTTTTTTTTCACATTGGCGATTTGTAGAAGTATATGTCTTGCGCATAAGGATACGGGATCAAATACTTACAAAAAATGGCGTCAATCCTTTCGCTCTGTCTTCGTCGATGGCCTTCTTTAAAGTATCGCCACGTAACGCTTGCTTTTCATCAGTGTCTAGGATTCGATAATTGACCAATGCAATCATATATGCCCGTTCCACTGAACAATGTGACTGAAAAATAGAGAAACAGCTTATTTTCACAGTTATTCTACTTTTTATAGTTTTCAAGGCGATTTAAGCGAATTATTATTAATAAATTATTATAAATTTTTACTTTTATTTATTTCATATTATATTCAGTGATATTCTACACATATCAATGAGAGTTAAATTTGTATTCTCCTTTCCTCGAAAAAGCATGTTTTAACACGTCAGCTGCCTGACAGGTTTGGCTACGAAAACCTACCGACTGCAAAAGCTCAAATCTAATCTTTATTTTTTCCGGAAGAGCTGATGTTATCATTTTTAATGTTTGCTTGCATTGTGCTACTAGTATTGTTATGTTGACTTTATTAGTAGACAGTGCATTGTCAATTACTAATTAGCTGTGCTTATGGAAATTGCACATGTGTTTAGATTTAAGATAGCAGGGGTACGTACAAGGATTATATATTAACATTAAATATGAATTTGCATGTATAAAATTAATAAACAAAATGAATAAAAAGAAATAAGTTATGTTAGAAAAATTTAGATATTAAAAAAGAAGTTCCCGAAAACACTACAACGACAAGTACTTCCGTTGTGTTATATAGTGTCTAGCCATATTTGCAAAACTTAAACGTGATACACACAAACGGATAAAATATTAAAAATCAAGTTTCAATTAGTACTTCATTCATCTTAATTTCAGTCGCTTTTTATTGCAACTACGCAAACTTGTATTTTACTAATAAACAACTCGTAAAAAAAACAAAGCCAAATTGATGATATTTAAGAGCAGTAGAAGAAGGCTGTAGCTTGGATCAGCCGAAAACTAATAATAGCAAAAACAACAGAAAAGATTCCAATAATTCAAAGAAACTATGCAATGGTAAGTCTTTCTCAAAATAAGATAAGGTAATAATAAGAAGGCTGTAGATTGGATAGACCGGAAAGCAGTAATAACAAAAGCAGCAGAAGGATTCCAATATTCTAAGAAAATACCACAATGTATTTTCCATGAGGAAAAATACAGTAGAATGGTTGGACTGAAACGGTGTGATGACCAAAGGAACAAAAAGATGATTTCACTTGTTTGAATAAGACTTAGAATGATAATGTCGAATTTAAAGAAGGTATTTTTCATATGGTTTATATACCAGGAGGAGGTTGGTAACAAAACAATCAACAAAAGGAATGAGCTCGTTGATCCGACTGCTTTTGTCATGTTCTTTGTTTTATCATTCATCATTCTTACCTCTCTTGAAGTGTATGCAATCAGTTTAGTGAGTGCCACACCATTTTCCATGTTAGCGTTTTTCTCTTTGATTCTGTTTATAAACTTGGTCCTTGCCGACAGAACAGCAATAAGAGTTGCTTCGCTGGAAGACCCCTGCAAGCATAATCAAAGATTCGATATTCTTTGCTGAAGTAAACAGTCATATGTATTGCTATTATTATTACACTTATTGGCAGTCTCCAAGCATTTCAGTTCATAGGCCACACAATATAATTTATTTATTTTATAAACAGTTTTATAAATGAATGAATAAATAAAAGTTTACGTGACTCAATAATTTTTATTAGAATTTATTTTTGCAATCAGTTTGATATGATTAAGAACCAGAGTGTAATGTGATATGAATAAACGAAAATCTTGTAGTGGACTCAAAATGTATGTGTGTGTGTGTGTGTGTGTGTGTGTGTGTGTGTGTGTGTGTGTGTGTGTGTGTGGACACTACGGTCAAAACCCAGCAGCGACAGTCTGTTGTATGCTTAAACGCAATCTTACGATGGCCTGAAGATTGTGGTTAAGCATGAAACAAACTGTTGCCACAGGGTGTCCACTTTTATATTTACATACGTTCTACCCACAATATCTCAAAACTACATTGTATCAGATAGATAGATAGATAGATATGACTCACCTGAATCACTCCCCCACCATATCCCGGAGACGTCGAAAGGAAAGCTTTAGGAAGATCCATCATTTTGACCAGCCAATCCAATACAATAACTTCTAATTCTGTACATGATGGACAGGAAGCCTGAAATTAATAAGTTCATTAAAATTGGATAATTTGGGGGGCTGTGTATGGGTAGTGATTTTGCTATATATCATTAGCAGTTTTCAATTCAGAAATTTATTGCTAATTATTGGTGAGAATTTAAAAAATATCGCGCATCCTTTTCTTTCTCAAATATGGTGGTATGCAACAGAGGAGACATAGGAGCAAAATAGAAGTATATTGACAACCACTTGAATATAAGCAATTCGGGTTATGCGATATATATATATATATATATATATATATATAGAGAGAGAGAGAGAGAGAGATTGTTGGGTGAAAATATGATGACTTGTCTAATTAAATTTTGGTCCTCCACATATGCGTAAAATGAGATCTTATTCGGTTTTCCCATAGTTTTCGGCCATTGGCACTGGTTAAGACGAATACTATGACTGAACTGTAAAACTCAACCCAGTACGTAACAGAGATTGATGTGTCCGTTCCTTCTTCTGCAGTATGGGCCACCATAGCACATCTGTGGTTTGTACTTGGCTAGAAAAAAAACGATGTTAAGAACGATATGTCGTGGGTGCACAATGCTATTGTTTTCCTTCCCCAGATCACTGCTGATAAGTACCCGAAAGAACTGTACGTGTGCATCTCATATTATATATCATGACATGCACACACACACGTTATATATATATATATATATATATATATATATATATATATATATATATATATATATATATATATATATATATATATATATATTATTGTTATACTGCAACTATGGACGGATAATCAGATATGATCAGCAGATTAAACAAGGCCAGTTTGCTCAAATCCTCAGTCATAATTTGTTACTTTGTGTTCACATAACTTTCGACAGAGCTGTTGCGTTCGCCAATTTTATTCATTAGACTTTGGTCAACTCCTTATATAATTTTCAACGCTTTCAAAAGGTCCCACACTCTAGAATCCCAAAACCAATCTGGTATTATCAAAAACTTTCTTGACAAATCGAGAATTGTGAGAATCGTTCGGCTCTCATGGTCAGAAATCGAACATTCTAACCACTCGTGTGTGTGTGTGTGAAATTTCAGTTCGAACTAAAAAATATATCTAGAAAAAGACGTTATGAATAAAGAGACTTTATCAAGGCAAATGTAAGGATTTCATTTTGCAACAATATTTATAAATATATTTATAAACAAAAGTGTAAATATTGTTTGTTTTTCAAAATTACTCCTTTACCAAAACAACATAAGAGGGTGTGCTGAAAAGTTCATAGGCTGACTATGAATGATTGATGCTGGAGCTGTGAAATCTTGCATGCATTAATATCATTTCTTCTTATTAATAACTGCATTGTTTTGGGTTTTTTTGTTTGTTTGTTTGAATGTTTTTTTTTGGGGGGGGGGGGTTCACGTACGAGCGTGGGCTGAAAAGTTTATAGGATGACTATGAAGGAATGGTGTTAGAGCTGTGAAATCTTGCATGCATTATTTTCAATTCTTCTTATTAATAACTTCAACAGCTATTAATAACATGTCAAAGAAAACTATACATCCTGTTGACTGAAAAAAATCATCGACAGCAGATATGACATCATCATCACAGCGACACTGGTTCCCAGCCAAATGTTTTTTTCATGTTGGAGAACAGATGATAGTAAAATCCATTGAAACCAAGGACTTGTGTGATAGAGCATTGAAACAAAACCTTTTTGTCAGTTTTTCTAGTTGCTTCATCTTGATAGCTTTTCATAACTGCCTCAGCAAATTGGCATGTTATTCTCATGTAGTCTACAGCGCCATCTTTCTTAAACTTTCTTTAAACTTAATAACTCAAAATCGAAAGATTTTCGGACATAGGTTTATATGGAGTTTTGTCCGTGTTTTGGTGCGAGAAATCCTCCCCAACGTTTGTAAAGGTATTTTTCGTACAACCTATATGTATGTATTTATTTTTGAATGTATATGTGTGCTTGTGTGTGCGAGTGTGTGTGTACGTGTACATTATTTATATTTAACTTATATCTCTACGTTTGTAGTTTGAAGTGTATAAGTTGTGTGGAAGTGTGTTTTTACTTTTTTATTTATTTTTTATACATATTTAAATATATATTTTAAAAAAAAAAACACAATCCCCATAAATAATATGGACTGCTTCACTATTGAATGTATAGCTGGCCACTCGTGTTTTATACTGCAACTCTGCTAAGCAGACCTTAGTTACAGTTTCTGGGAAAGAGCGTGTTATCTAATGTGATCAACAATTTGAACAAGCCTCGGCCACGATGAACTGTGACTTCGTGCTAGCACAGATATCGATGGCACCCAAGTGTTCCGTCTACCCAATTTCACCCACAAGGCTTGGGTCAATCCGTAGTATGGTTTTCAGGCACTTTCCAAAGGGGATCGACCCCGTCGATATCTGTACTAGCACGAAGTCACAAGTCATCGTGGCCGAGGACTTGTTCAAACTGTTGATCACACTAGATAACACACTCTTTTCTAGAAACTGTAACTAAGGTCTGCTTGGCAGAGTTGCAGTATGAACCACAGGTTGCCTCTGTGGGTGTTGAATATACAAAAATGCCTATGGGTATCCTTGAATACGACTAGCCAGCTATGCATACAATAGTGGAGAAGTCCATATTATTGGCGGAACATTAGTAAAAAAAAATAAAATAAAATAAAACACAGCATCCGACTCTGACGTCGTAGATAATAAAATAGGAGGCGTTACTTTCAGAACGTCATTCCTGTCGACTAAATGGTTTTTGGAAGTGAGTTCGAACCCCAGTGGGTGTAATAGACAAAGAGATAGAAACGGAATTGAAGAATATTATCTTACCCAGCTGAATCCGACGCAGGCCATTGACTCAGAGAGAATCTCGGCTAATAAAGCAGGGTAAGAAGTTGTTGAAGGATAATAGGCATAGAAATGTGGGTGGCGCCAGTGGGTCACCTAAAAGATAATAAAACAATTGGTTAACATTTTTGTCCAAAAGTTAAAATTAAAGAATTTTTTTTCTTCTCTGAGTTAATTTGATCAAAACGTCAAACAGAGCGATTCTTCTTTTTCTTCTTCTTCTATGTGACGTTGGTGATAATGGCTCTTCAAAATTTCCCGCATTTTATAGCTTTTAATATATTTTGTCTTTTTTCTACTTTTCCCAAAACCTGCATAGGTTCGTTAAAAAAATGACATACCACGATGAAAAAAATGGGTCAAACTTAATAAAAGTAGTGTTTTATCGTCAAAAGCTTTATGTTGTTATTAGAAGGAAAGACCAAAAGATTTTTTGATTATTAAATTATATATATATATATATATTTTTTATCCTTTGATAAGCTTTCAATATTTTGGTTAATTTTTTGTGTGGCTATAAATTAACTATAAATTGTTTCGTCATTGTTTATAAAACCGTTTATTTTCTCTTAAATTTACACTTTAATTCTTGGTTGAAATTTTCACTTTTTTTTAATGACCAAAAATTATCGTTTAAAATAATATCGAGCAGAACGAGCAGAAACTTTTTGCCATTTACCAAAAATATATATGCCGTCTGTAATGTAGTAACAACCTTAAGTAGAAGCTTTATTCAGTAGAAGCTTCATTCAGCTTTAGTACTGAAAAACGTTCATTTTATTGTAATGCATGGTTACGAGCGGGATAAGCTTATTTTAATACCATACCGTAAATAAAACCTTTTGGTATCGAATAATAATATGAAATCCTGTAAATGTTGCAAGACAAAAATAATTTCAAGACTCCCTTAAAAAGTGAATCTTCAAAAATTCAGAAAAAAATAAGACAAAAAATAGTGTCAGAAAATGAAAAACTAGAAGTGAATAAAAACAACGAAGGGCGTAAAGACAAAAATAGCGGATATTTTTCTATTAGGTTGGTGCAAAAATAATGACGTAAAAATGTCGTTTTTTGACGTTAAAAAATATGTCAAAAAACGACATTATTACGTCATTATTTTTGCACCAACCTAATATGTTGCAGCATACTACTTTACGCAGTCCGGTCAGCTTGCGTGGGTGTTCTCAAAATATGTCCCCGGCATACGAGAAGGCTTAGTTTCTGTTACCAAATGTTTTGACATGCATGGGGTGGAAAGTTGTCATTGTAAACAACGTTGCTGCCCATAGGAGAAGGCCTCTGGAGTTTCGCCCAAAGAAAACCAACATACAAATCGTGTCGCTATTTCTATTTCTCTTTTATCCTGTAATAAGCCCGCCCACAACTGAAACAAGTGGAAAGGACAATCGGAAGGTCGCTTTTGATGCCCTCATTTCCCGATGCCTCTTTGCCTGTGACAAGTGTGTATGAGGAGAAGGAGCAATGGTGTAGTTGGACGTGGAGAGGACCAGAAGGAATGTGCAACACGTGGGATCTCATTCCATTGAAGCCCTCATGGGCAAAGGCATGAACATTACAAAGGCTCCGGCTATTTACGTCACAAAATTGAAATAGTTCAGTCAAAAACTAGGATAGGAAAGGACACAGAAATTACATGAATTAAAAAAGAAACAAAAACCAAAGAGAAAAAATAACCTTTCTTGACGGGGATGGCTGGCTTCTAAACCTCTGTGCCGTCGTCCCCAACATTCAAAGAATCATGACGTTGCTGTAATGTATGTTTTGCCAAGTCCAGAAGAACATGCTAACTCGACCATTTGGAATGTGATGCTTGAATGGACAAGCTCACTCAGTCGTGTCTCATTGCCGAATGAGCAACTACCCGAGAGAGTGTCTGTATTAAGATAATTTCTCATTGGTTAACAAGACTTTGTAATAATTCAAGATGGCTGTATATTTTACAGACAGAACTCGTATATTGGGCGATCAACGATGGGTGAAGCTTAGTTCGTTGATTTTATAGACTATTACTAATCTTATGAGTCTGGATCTTACATGGTGCTCTATCAACGGTATCCTTGTGCCACACGAGACTAAGCTTAATAAATACCTATACGAGACGTTTTCTTATAGTTATATTTCGAAAGTTAATTTAACAGGTTACTGCTAGAATAGTGAATCTGATCGTCAAAGAGTGAGCCTTAATTGTAACCTTGTGTCAAACTCGGCTAATCTTATTCAATATTTATAGCAACAGGTATTGCTTAATGTAATCTCGCAGATAATTGTTACTGTATTTGATTCTCACTTCCTGCTCCATTACACTAGCCTTGTGCCCGACTAAGTTAAGGCAAATAAATATCTACTTACCCCTGGCATAATGACACGTTCGATATCTTTGAATAACTGGTCCCATTTTTCTGGTGCATGCGGGGGATGATCGGGAAGGAGATTGCGCATAAAACCGGGTCGCACATCAGGCATGACACGACGTTCCCTGATATTCTTGTGGTAATCAATCACATATTTAAGCATTTGCAGGCCAGCAACTTCAAATTCTTCGTCATTCATTGTCACCTTTGTCAGAAATAGAAAAACGGCAGGTAATTATTTAGTCTAAAGATTGTTACACCTTTCCAAGTTCGGAAATGCAGCTTAGACTGTCTGGAAAGAAAACGAAAAATAATTAACCTTAGGTCCTCAGATTCAAAAACGGTAAACTTTTTTTTTTTTTTTTAAATTCGCGCTATTTTCCTTTTCTTTGATGTTTTCATCATAATATTTATTTTTTTAATTTTTCCTTTTTTATGATTTATCAACCCTTTGCAGGATATTTAAAGGCAGAAAATATTTAGATTGTCAGAATTGTGGGGGGATATAATAATAGTTTAGTGATACACCTCTAGACTAATTAACCCATAGTTGGTGAGGGAAAAGGCCGAATCACGTGTATTTGCGCGTAAATAAATATAACGAACACAACTAGAATTGGAAGTTACTTTTCTGATTAACGATTCTAAGTCATTATTCATTACACTAACTCCACATTCAACCTTACAGCACCTGGTATTCATCTTGATTACTGACCAGGCTCGACGTTGCTTAACTTCGGTGATCGTACGGGAACCAATGTTTCAACGCATAACATTTCAACCGTTGCACTCTCCGGCCTTCTTTTCATCTAAATTTCTGAGACAAAGTGTTTTCGGATGATTTTCTATGCTTTTTTGTTTTTATCGCCACGCTTCTAACTCAATTGTATATCGCTACTGGAAAAGCTTCCATTCACTTAGAACAAAATGCTCTGGTGGATCCGCAAAAGTATGGTATTCCCATACGTCTGAGGGTAGTTATCTGACCTGATAAGCTGGAAAAGCAACAAACAAGCCGTCCTTCGTATTTAAAATCAAAACCAACTGAATCATAATAATAAACACATAAACATGAAACTTCACACTTAATTACGCAAGCATTGAACATGTAAGGTGCCAAAATAATTGTCATGTACATTCATCCATATTTTTCTAAAAACGATGTTACCTAATATGTCATGCAATTGGTTCATTATGTATTAATCACCAAGCATTTTCTTTTTTTACCTTTGATCTTTTCAGTATAAACAATAAACGACTACTACTACTACATCTACAACAACTACTACTACCTATTATTATTATTATTATTATTATTATTATTATTATTATTATTATTATTATTATAACTAAAAAAAAATAAACACGTCCCATTTGCCCTCTAGATTGCAAGCATTCACCACAATGAAATAAATGTTTTTCAGTGCTAAATCTGAACTAGTCAAATAAAGCTTCATAAGTTTCTACTAGAGTTATTATATTACTATGCCGCGGTCTAAGAACACTTGATATTAATTGATCTTCGAGGAGAGATAATAGATAAATGTGAAAACCCAACAATTGTCAATATGAATATTAAAAAAGCCGTGGCTGGAATATCGAGGAGACTTGGTGTCACTTTGTTTTTAGTGAGGGCAAATAAATATGAATGCAAGAAAACTAAACTCCTTCAAAATAAATAAATATAAAAAATTGTTTTAGACTCTGCTCTTTTCTAATAAAAACTTGAAAATAAAACCAAAAATAATTTACTTGGATTAGAGATGATGCGAGCAATGAATGGATCTCTTCTAGGGTCAAAACGAAGGGAAAGTGGATTCTACGCGCCTTTTGTCTGTTCCGTTTTCCGATATTATCCTTTGATATTTGCCCGTCAGTTTTCTTTTTTTGATTTCCCAAAGTGTCACGTCCCAAATCAATTACATTGCGAGTTACGATATTCGTCACTGGAACAGCCCACGACGTCTTTTATACCTCCTCTTGTTAGATGCCCCGCCTCTCACTCTCTCTCTCTCTCTCTCTCTCTATATATATATATATATATATATATATATATATATATATATATATGTGTGTGTGTGTGTGTGTGTGTTTGTGTGTGTGTCAATTTCTTATCTATATGTTCTTTTTCGGTATTTCGTTTTGCTCATTTCTATTGTTAAGATTTATCGCCGCTTAAAAACTCTGTCTGTCTGTCTCTCTCTCTCTCTCTCTTTTTTTTTTGGCTTTTGCCGGAAAATTTGTAATTAATATTAGCTCAAACCTCAGGAAGCCATCACCCACTCCAGGCAATACCTCTCCTTCAGGAGGAGACTGGGGCTATTACTCCCCAAAAGAGGAAGTGCCGAGGGGGCTTCAGCAAAACACTCATCATATCTGCTAATATTTTCCAGGTCTCCCTCCAGTACACATAAAAATGGGCGCCCTCATTAAGGTTAAATGAATGATTCACATTTTTTCAGATTTATCGAACGGGTTCCCATTTGTACAACATTATGGAAATCCTATTTTCGATAGTCAAACATTTTACAGTTATCAAGTACATCTAATATTACTAAAACATCGTCGAGAAACTTTGCCATATTGAAAAGAGTATGAGGTAATAAAAAAAATGAAATTTCTAAAATGTTATTCTTCACTATAAAAAAAGGGAACAGTTTTGAAAAAAAACATCTGCTTAAAATTATATAGTGAAGAATAACATTTTAGAAATCCCCATCTTTCCCAGCCACCTGGCTATCTCACGTTGAGCGCAAACTTCATCTTTTAAGCATGCTTTTAGTATCAGAAGTAAGCTAATTTTAAATTACAATGAATTGCCAAATGAAAATTGAAACTAAATCCATAGAAAATTGTTTCGCTATTGTTTATAAAACAAGTTATTTTGTTCAGTTAATGTTACTCTTAAATTCTTGGTTTAATTTTTCACATTTTTCCATTCTTTTTTTTAATGAAGAAGAATTTTCGTTTAGTTTGACATAAAAGGAAAAAAAATAATATCTAGCAGAACGAGCAGAAACTTTTTGCCATTGTACCCATTGTCATCGAGCAATTGTTTTTAAAATTTTATCAGTGATTATAGACTGGGCAGAAAAATAGTTATCTGTGAAGTCTGGTTCAACCATTCTTCGAAACACGTCATGTGTCTGGTCGAAATATGTTTGGAAACACCTCAGTTGTGCCTGGATTATCTATCTCAAATTTAGCCATTGTTTCAAAAACTATCAGTTTTGTATTATCTCTAAATTTGAGAAGTGTAATTAACAATCCATTTTTTCGGAAATTTAATCTCGTCTTCATTTTGGTATTACCAACATCTTTTCCTCTGTTATCCATTCTTTGAAAAACAATAGTTGTGCCTGTTTACTAATTTTCAAACGTATCAGCCGTATCTGGATAATGCATTATCTCAAAGACATCTGTGTCTATGTTATCCATTCTCCCAAACTTTTCAACTGTTTCTACATTTATCTATTCATTGCCACGAATCAGCTCTTTAATGTCGATAATGTGACAAAACCAAACTAACGCAAAATGTCGCTCTTTTCCTTTTGAACAATGAAATATAATGAATTACTTTCAAAAGAAATATTTTATTAGTCAGTGAATATATATTGAACTTGCATTGTTGTATATGTCAATTCTTATTTGTTTGCATAATGATCATGACTAAATAACCGAAAAAGACAAATCGATCAACTCTAATTAAAAATTAAGAGCAGGAACAAAATTACATTTATATTTCATTTTGTATTTATTGTCTTCTTCATTAAATACTAATTAACCGAAATTTAACATCTGGTGTAAATAATTGAAAATACGGCCTCTTCACATTCAAGAATTTGACTTCACATTTTCTTCCTGAACATGATTTCATATTAGATCTGTATTTTTTAGTTATTTAATAAACGTAGCTCGTAAAGGAAAACGAGGAGAAAAAACTAAACATCATTTGCAAGAAGAGAGAATATATGGTTGTCACAAAAAGGAAAGGTCCAGCATGAAAATTGCAAATTGAAGATACCAAAATCAAGTACAAACATTAAATATCTAGGAAGTGTTTTAACAGAGGTTTCTTGGTATAGCGAAACATGCTTTTCAAAAGTTAAGAAAAGTATTAAGAAAAAGAAAAATGTCATTAGAAATTAATAAAAACCGTACTGAACTGTGACATAATAGTAGTCCTTCAATATAGCAGTGAATGCTGAACAGATGAAGAAGTGTAAAGTTAGTAATTTGTATACTTGAATCGTACTGTGATCATGTAAGTTAATCCTTTGCTGTTATACGAAGACTTCATAACATGTATTTTCATTATTTACACATTTTAAAATAGAAAATCCTTTTTTGGAGGGGGTCGTTTCACCCCAAACTCGGTAATAATGCCACTAGGACACAGAGGGTCACAGGGAGTGGACATGAAAGAGAATGAGAAGAGTGAAAGTGGTGAAGATTGAAAAAAAGGACAAAAACGGAACAGGGTTCAAGAAGACAGCAGATGGCGATTGACGTTGTGTTTAAAGTTTTGAAAATTGTAGTTGTCAGGAAAGCAAGAAATCAGAAGGGAATTCCACAGGTAGGAAGTGCACGAAAAGAAATTGTTAGAGTAGAAATGGCTGTTGCATCAAGATGTATAACGAAGATGGCAAAAGAGCTGGATATTTCGGATAGATCGCTAAGGTTGATTGTGAAAGAGAATTTCAAGCTCACACTATAAATGATTCAACGGTGACAGAAAGCTCTCAAGTGCCTCTAAACAAAACCAGTTTGATAGAGGAAAAGAAACATTTGGAAGGCATATAGCATACCGCTGACAATAATTTCGTTTTATTCTACGAGTAGTCTTTCCCTGTAGAGTCTGTGGTTAACTACCAAAACGATAGGGTTTGCACCACCTCATCAGGAAGATGTCGGGACACATTTCTACCGATAGAAACGAACTGGTATCAAAGTTTTAGACTGCTGTTGCTTCTGATGATACGAAATCGTCCTTGGTGTTCATTGAAGGAGTGAAATTTAATAGCAAAGTTTACCAGCAAATATTGACGAGAGATGTTTTCCTCTGGTTGTCAATCTTATTTGGAAGTTACTAAGTTTTAAAACAAGACGGTGCTCAATTTCACACAGAACTGGTGCAAGAGACATTTGACCCATTTACACAGCTTATTCTGATCATCTATTGAGAGTTGAAGACTTTAATACTTGAACTTAGCATCTTTGCTAAATAAGTTAATAAAACCGAGTTATTAGCTGTTCTTGACTTCAGGATTCGTTTTTCAGTCTCTAAACAAATTAAAAATCTAAACAAAATGTAGCATTGCTTCGATAAGATCAGAATTCAAAATGGTGACATCGACGAACCAGATCATTCGAAGGGGAGATAAATTAAAAGAAGTGGAGGACATTAATTCTGAAGATGAGGAAAAAGAAACCGCAGACAATAGCAAGGAACGGTACTAAATATAGAATATTAGACACAAACATTAAGAAAAATGTAGGCAAGCAAATATGTAAAAAAAATATTCAAGTTCATCGAAAAACGTGCAGAGATCGAACGACTTGGAATCATATATACGAAAAGCCTTAGGAATTAGCTAAGGAGATGAAATACAGCATACCCAAATGAAGGAGAAAGTAAGTAAAGAATACTACAGGAGTGTGTGTCTGGTCTTAAATGCCAAGTTGAATTCATAAAACAGAATATCAGCCATAAACACGCTGGTTGATCCTGTGGTGCAATACAGTTTCAACATCGTTAACTGGACTATAACTGACATTAAGCGAATGGATGCCAAAACGAGAAAGCTTCTCATATCCATAAACAATTGACCATCTTATAAAATATTATCTAATATGCTATAATAATGATACATATATCATATTATTCTTTCTTTCTATCTATCTATGTATCTATCTCAGTCTGTTCATATTTATCTAGCTAGCTATCAAATAGATAGATTCTTTATGCGCCATTACTTCCTACTACTCTAAATGATATTTTATGGATACATATGTTTAAGTAGACGCCGATTTTTTTAATAGTATGAATTATGTCTACCGGTCTGTGCATTTGAGATACTTAATACAGAAAATATGCTTTTCAATAGGATTCAAACCTGCATCCCCCTTTGAAGGATAAGCCACTGTCTTTAGACCGCTCAATCATAGAGAGTACCAATGTCCAGCCAAGTGCAATTACCGTTTTCAAGAATGTATATAAAGTTTGATAAATAGCTGAAATGGCTTTTGAGATGATCTGAATGAGAGGATATGCCTTCTTCAGAAGGGTAATTGAACGTTGTTGAGCTGTGAGTCTCTCTGTGTCCGACTGGTCAAGCCAGGTAATTCGCCTATCTTCGCTGAAAATTTAAAATCTTGAATATTTTCTGGTGTTTTATCTCCTTTTTTTTTAAATCATTTCACATCAAGCAAGACGGCAAAGCCAATAAGGGGGTTACTGTGTGTGAAAGAATATGAGAAAGCATTATGAAAGAGAGAGAGAACAAAAAAAGAACAAGAATTAAGAAAATAACGATTGACATCGCATTTACCTTTTTGAAGATCAAAATTGACTGGAAAGTAAGAAGCTAGCAGAGAGTTCCATGGGCGATAAATGCGAAAGAAGAAAATGTTAGCATAGAAATTACGGTTACATCTTACCATTTCAACGGTAACATGATGAGACCATCTCGTCAATCAAGTACTGCCCTTAAATCCATAAAATCTACGTACCAGTTCATCAGAATAATTACGATGAAAATATTCATAGAAAAATCCCAGAGCTTCTACAATACGGCGGTGGGAAAATGACTGAAGCCCAGATGCCAGGTCAAGATCAATGACATTGCAGATTCATTTTTGTATTTTGCCAAAAATCAAGAATTTTATATCTTATAAAATTTAAAAAAAACATCAGCCAGATGAAAATATTTTTAAGTTAGGGGATAAATGCATTAAAATAAGATTCATACATACAATCTATCTATCTGTCTATCTATCTATATATCTATCTATCTATCTATCCTATTGATGGTAAATATATCAATACCAAAAAAAGGAAAGGGTGCCAGACAAGGATGTTTTTTATTTAACTTATTTACAAGGCAATCCTGTGAAAACTGGAAGTCTCACTTGGCTTTATTTTTTATGAATGTGATCTTCACAACATAATAGATGCAGATGACACCGTTTTGATAGCAGGCACAGAAAGAAAACTGCAGGAACTTCCACGGAATATAGTAAAAGAAAGAGAGAAGAAATGATTTACATCAATTGTCAGAAGACAGAATATATGTCAAGGGAAATATCCCAAGCTGCGAACTAAGAATTGGTGATGTCGAAATCAAGCAACTGCAAATGTTTTGAATATCGAAGAAGTGTTCTTACGGAGGACGGGAAATGTAACACTGAAATCCGAAAGCTCACTGGAAATCGAAATATGCCTTCCAAAACTAAGCAAAGTATTAAGAAACAGGAAAATTTCGAAAGAAACAAAGAAAAGATTACTGAACCGTGATGTGATATCATTCCTCTTTTATGGCAGTAAATGCTGCACAAGCTCATCGTAGATGCGAAAGAGCTGCTGGTAATCTTGGAAGAAAAGGTTAATTCCAGAGACCAGGACAGCTATTCTAGATAAGGTAGTCTTGAACTAATATTATCTATCTCAAATGTATCCATTGTTTCAAAAACTATCAGTTTTGTATTATCTCTAAATTTGAGAAGTGTAATTAACAATCCATTTTACAGTCTTTCAATCTTTTGAGAATGTGGGTGCTTTTCGTACACATTTAGTAAATATAAGTAGAATTTATCAGTGAAAGCTAATGTCTCTCTGAGTAAATGAAAGGAATAAGCGATTGTGTGATTTTGGGAACCGACTACCAAATCCAAGCAAGGAAGATTGATCTGATAATCGTTAAGAAAAGAGAGAGAACAATGAGTTTGTATTAGGTTGGTGCAAAAATAATGACGTAATAATGTCGTTTTTTGACGTTAGAAAATACGTCAAAAAACGACATTATTACGTCATTATTTTTGCACCAA
>OZ010588.1:85911294-85958794 GCA_963932145.1 Acanthosepion lycidas | reverse complement strand
TTACAGAAGCTTCTTTGGATATATAGCAGGTGCACCAGATCAGATATGGCAGTAAGATTCAATGAACGGACAAATGGCATATTTATAAAAGTGTAAGATGGATTCTGACGGGGGATATTGTCTGTCACGACACAGTAAACAACATTCCGAGCAGCACACCTAGTAATTGATTCGATATAGTTTTAGCCTGAATTTACACCTGGCTAGATAGGGTAGCTACTACTTGGATACATTTTAGAATTTCAAACTCTATCCTTGAATGTTTTATTGATTGTTATAGAATTCATTTGGTTCTTTGTGTCTCCTATTGGTCTTCTCGATGTCCACGAGCGTCTTGAGTGCTCTTGAAACCAGGTATTGTTCATTTTTTGTTCGTTTGCTGTCTACCATTGGATCCATTTTTCACCACACCGATTACTCGATCCCAGTCCGTACTTTCCACCTATTTTAACGGCTCGTACCTTTCCTACTTTAACATTTACGTATCACATGCTGATATTTATTTCTCGTGATTTGAATTAAGACTTGGTGTTATACAGTGTACTATAGATTTTATAAATTTATTTCCTATGCTTTATGGTGTCCAAGCGCATACTAATACATATTAAATAGATTCCCTTTCAGTTTAGCTAGAAAAATTCTGTCAGATAGTTGACAGTGTCCGAAAAGTCATTTCTTCATGCATTGATCTAATACAAGTCCTACTCCTCTTTAATCTTTTCTCTCCGCCTGGATTGGCGGTGAGGTCTCATGATTTAAAAGCTGAATTAGCTAGATGTAACCATAAGTTCTGTTCTAATAGTTTATTTTTATTGCATTTTTCGCTTGTGGATCTCTTGCAGTTTCTTATTTTCCAGTCAAGTTTGATATTGAAAATTTTAATACCATGTCAATCGTTATCTTCTGTCTTCTTAATTTGTTCTTTTATTCTTCTTTCAACTTAATATTTTTCTCATATTTTGTAACACTCAGTAAACAATTGCATCTTAATGGCTTCATTGCTTTGCTTGAGGTGAAATAATTAAAAACGTCTTGTAGAATTTAAAGCTGATTCTCTTTTATCTTGTCAAGTCAATAGTCAAGAGTAAAATATATAAAGAGAACTGACTTAATATTTGCTTGGATTTTATTTAAAACAGGGTCTAAATAAGGTTAACCTTTTGCATTCAATGAATATTTTTATATTTTCAGTGCGTTGCAACGAGCAAATCTCTTTTATCGAATAATGACATTTGTTTCAATCGAATATTTAAAATCTATCATCGTCAGAATATTTGAGATTAAGGATTATCGTTATTATATACCTCGCTATTTGAATATGTATGCTCATCTTGTTTTGAACAATTGCCGGCTACTCGTTTTCCAAACTCACTCGTCATCTAGGGCGACTAACCAATCCCTGTTGCAGACGCCTACTCAAGCACATTTTTTGGTGTCCATAGAGTCCATATGTAGTTTATACTTCAACTATTCTGAGTGGACCTTAGCTACAGTGTCTGGGAGAGAACGCAGAGTAAGGACTAAAAGTTCATACCAAAGACCAGTTTGCTAGTATTAGTGAGTTCGATGACCTTTTCTCATGACCTTGTGTCATGATAAACTTAGCTTAGTAAACAACTTGAACTTTCTTTTTCTTTTCTTGCTGGTGGCACTGGGGTAGATTGTCTTATCTTTATAAAGTGAAAAGGAAAAAATATATAAACTGAAATCTTTGATTGGATATTATTTAAAACAGGGTCTTAATAAGGTTAACCTTTTGCATTCAATGAATACTTTTATATTTTCAGTGCGTTGCAACGAGCAAATCTCTTTTATCGAATAATGACATTTGTTTCATTCGAATATTTAAAATCTATCATCGTCAGAATATTTGAGATTAAGGATTATCGTTATTATATACCTGGCTATTCGAAAATGCATGCTCATCTTGTTTTGAATAATTGCCGGCTACTTGTTTTCTCATATGATAGACACGTGTGTGTATATGCCTGTCTGAGAGTTCAAAAGTCAATGGAGGACCAAAGAAGCGAACGCGCCTTGTCGGCAGCGTCTCAATCTACATGTGACTACATCTGAAAGCCAGAGCTAAAAAGACCAAAAGAAGAGTGTGAATGAGAATATCATTGCCTATTTATAGGCTTAAAGAGCGCCAACTTGTACGCACATTTGGCAAACCCAAGTGGGATAACCCGCAAGTACATGGATTTCTGAAACATTGTTTATTATTAATTTTTGACTTGTCATTCATCTTTATTTATATTGCGTTTTATTCCAATTCCCAGAATGATTTAAGTATCTTTTTGACATAATCTAACGGCATTAATTGTTATTATATTTGAATTTCTTACATGAAGCACTATCAATTATTATTATTTTTGCACTTGTATATATTCCAGTTCATTTGTGTTACATTTTAAACATACAGTCATATGTTATTCTAGGACTATTAAATGTAGTAGCGGGTATAAAAATAGAGACAAAAAAGGTAATGCCGAGATTTAAACCCGTTCCTCTTACGTGTCTGGTTTTTCGCAAGACTGTCATTAAAACATCAGAAATAAAAAGAATGACTGATTGAAAAAAAAAAGGATTCAAATATTGTAGGCATAACAGTACAAGGAAGGTAAATAATTTTCTTCTTAGGTACTTATTTCCCTTGTTTATTATGTCATGAAATTTTAAAGTTAATTTTAGAACAACCCACCATTTTGTTTTAGTCGTTCGATGTCATTAAGAAGGTTTAATATAACTAACTTCATAAAACATAACTGTGAACGAATTCTTCAAACTTATGCCTCCACACACACACACATATATATATATATATATATATATATATATATATATGTTTGAAGAATTCGTTCACAGTTAAGTTTTATGAAGTTAGTTACATTAAACGTTCTTAACGCGATACACGTTACGTTGTTAACGTGTATACACGCATATATATATATATATATATATATATATATATATATATATATATATATATATATATATATATATATATATATATATATTTAGTTTATGCACAACTAAGTAATCCGTATGGGTAGACCCAAGGAGGATGATATCCGGAGAGCTCAATGTAAATTCAGAGCAAATATGTTTGAATAAAAACAGACCACTTTAAGGTTCCATGTAATAAATTATTTCACCACAGCCCTTTTAAAGGGCTCTGGATCATCAGACTCTATCGGCCCATCAAAAATGTGTAAATTTCTGTTCATTTTTCATTTCAACCTTTGGAAGTAAAGTCTGATGATCCAGAGCCCTTTAAAAGGACTGTGGTGAAATAATTTATTACATGGAATCTTAAAGTGGTCTCTCTCTCTCTCTCTCTCTCTCTCTCTATATATATATATATATATATATATATATATATATATATATATATATATATATATATATATATATGCGTCTATATATATATATATATATATAGTACAGGTAATAAATCCGTTGTTATATAATCCAAGTGAATCCTAGTAATATCAAATATTGAAACTAATCCACAAAAAGATCTCAATGTATTTTTTATAACCAAGCATATAAATTACACAATAAAATCTAAAATTACCTCAGATTGTATCGATCTATTTCAACCAACGCGAAGTACGTTAGTCTTATTCAACCCCGGCGTATGGACTGTCCACCGGAGTTGAATAAGACTAACGTACTTCACGTTGGCTGAAATAGATCGATACCATCTGAGGTAATTTTGGATTTGTGTTGTGTAATAGATAGATAGATAGATAGATAGATAGATAGATAGATAGATAGATAGATAGATAGATAGATTCTTGTTCTGTATTGTACATTGAGCTTGTAGTGGACCGTGTGTTTAAGTGTTGTTAAATTAAAAACACGTGTGTGACTTCTGACAGAATATTATAAAGTTCACTACATGAATATAACGGACTCAAGTTGAGTCCAACCAAATATATGTAAAGAAAACAAACAAGACATATATATATTTACAAACAAGTATATGTATTAAACAAGAAAATTTACGATGGACAAAGACATTAATATGTGAGTTTGTATGTGAACGTAAAGAGTTAGAATTTTGATGAATGTTCGTACGTACGTGTATGTGTGTGTGTGTGTGTGTCTAACGGCGTTTTCCCACAAGTGGGCAAAACGCAAATCTCTGCGAGGGATTACATGTTTTAAATGTTTCCGCTAAAATGCAAAGTAAAAAGAGGACGAGACAGGTATAGAGTCGGGAAAGCGCGCCCTAGTGAACAATTTGGTCAATTAGAAATGAAGGGAGTTGACTCTGACAAGCTCTACCTGAATGAATGTTATCCTCTTGGAAATATAGAGAGAGACCACCAATATTATATATATATATATATATATATATATATATATATATATATATATATATATATATAGGTAGCAACCTTCCTTCCATGTTTCGTTGAATATGACAGACAAGGAAAATTTGAGTTTCTTTAGTATTCTTAAATGTTTCCGTTTGTTGTGTGCAAGGGAGTGTAAAAATTGTTCCTAGTGTCGATGACGGGAGAGAGTGATGGAAGAAAAGTTTATTTTCACAATCGTATTTCGCCTGTTCTCGGCATTATTACATCCGTGATATAATAATACCGTATTTCACAGAAAGAGTTTTATATCACTAAGACATACACAAAACTATATATACATATATACACATCTCCCACATAAAAATGAATGGTCTTACATATAATATAGAGATATTCCTGTGTCTGGAGAAGCCATGTTTAGAACTCACGACCGGACTTATCTACTGTATCTCGGACGAGAACATGTTCAACAAACGGGAAACAGCGAGTATTGGGTTTTCCCAAATTGAGTACTGCGAGCTGGTAAAGATATATATATATATATATATATATATATATATATATATATATATATATATGGGAAAGATATATTCCAAAATGGAAGCAGTGTCATGATGTGATTGCATGCTGCTGGGGGAGACAGATTTAGCCTAGGCCCGGGATATTTGACCCCATCTAAAAAAAGCAACTGCTTGGTTTGGCTGCTGTAAACAAATTGAATGACTGGCTGGGTATCGAGATTAACAGAATGTGGGAAATGAAGACTGAGACTGTCGTACCAATAGTCATTGGAGCTCTGGGCCTCGTGAGAAAAGGAATGGACAAATTTACTAACAGAATCGCAGGTAACGTCAACATACAAGTTGCCCAGAAAATCGCCCTACTAAGAACATCCCATATACTAAGAAAAGTGCTATTAGTTAAATGACAATTCTCTTATAGAGCCTAAGGTCCATAGTTTGGACCCGGCTCTACAGGATACAAAGCCGGAAACATAACACACAAACAAGAATAATAACAGATTTATAATAATAATTTTTTTAAGAAAAAGAACTAATCATATTTTATGTACCTTCACGTACTTAATTAAAGGAAAAAGCTAAAGTGTGCATTTTAAATATTTTAAGTAAATTAATTAATAGTAAAGGGTCATAATTCAGAATTTTATGTTGTATTTGCAGAATAAAAATACCAGCTGTAAAATTAAAATAAAAATTATCTTTTTATATTCACAATCGAAAATGGCATTAAACTTTATATTTTCCAATTCTTCAAGCACGTCTTTATTTTATATCAACTTTATCAGCAACGACTAAGATCTGAAAGAATTTCAAAATCATACAGTGTAAATACATGTCCATTTTTCACGAACAAATATATAACAGTGATTTATTTTTCTTTAAAAGCAAAATTATACAGTATATTTTATCAAAATTGGATACCAGCAAAAAAATCATTTTTGAGTTTTCTTGGATTCCTATGATTTCGTACCATTCGGTTTATATTAATTTTTTTAATGATATTACACTTTTGTGAAATTAGTTTTTATAAAAATGTAAAAATCTGAAATATTCAAAAATTCGCTTGTAAGGATGAGCCACAATTTAAGTAAAGTAAGGGTGTATAATTGACGTGAAAAAATACTTCAACAAACTAAAAAAAAAAAAAACTCAAAAAACAATGATTCAATTTCAAGTTCATTGAATAAATGCTGAAAGTTTTAATGAAATTGGATAATTCCTTTGATTTTTGGTAAAATTTTTAATCAGCAAATGACGTTTTATTCCATTTTTTTTTTCGTGTAGAATATGCGCATGATTTTAGAGGTACCTATAATATACCAAAGAAATTGTGGAGAGCAATGATCGCCAATGTCCTGAAGGGACACGGCACATAGACGAAGGTCATGTACGAAAATAGAGAAAAGGAAAAAATTCATCACTTCAAAAGTTAACGGTTAAAATGCTTACTCTTCCTCTCACAGCAGATTGCGAAAGATTTCGCTAAAAAATTTTATCTACAATTTAGTTTCTTCTGCAATTATATTTCTATCACCCGACCAAAAGTGTTAATTGGTTACACAAGGAATTGCGTCAGTTTTCAGCCCTCAGGACATTGTCAGCCACTTTGGAGACGACCTTCCAGGCGAAGTCGATGTCGTGCTTCTGAGTTCGGGTGGTACAAATGGCGAGACGTAGGAAGAAAGTGTCCCCAACTTTGGAAGGGATCATATAGATTCGCCCATCTTCATTTATACTCTTGATTAGTTTTTCGTTAATTTCGTTGCTGCCCTGAAAATAAAAATAAAACAAAAACTCACAGATATGAACACGGAGTACGTTTTACAATAAGAATGAACTAAAATGAAGAAAAAAAATATAAATATTTATTAAGCTTTGAGCAATCTGGCACAAGGTGATAATTATAGGACACCCAGTGTGAATTAAAATCATTACAGTAATAAAAGATTGAAAAACTAGTTTCCTCACCATTGAATAAAATATTTACGAAACTGACAGTGCATGGCGTCGGGGTGGTAGAATATGGGTTTTGATTGAGTGATTTATTTTTTTTACGGTTTATCAACCTTTTGCAGGTAATTTAAAGCCAAAAAATATTTTGGATTGTAAATATTTTTTGGTGCTAATAATGATTTACAAGTCCTACTAATTAACCCATACCTGGGCGAGAAGAGGTGAATTTATACTTTTCCCAAGGGTAACGTTCCACCAAGGATATTTGCGCGTAAGTGACTATAACGGAAATTCGAACCGTTATTTATTACACCACCAAAACAGCACCTGGTATTGCCAACTTGTTACCCATCTACATATTGACCAGGCCTGAGGTTTCTTAACTTCGATGATCGTACAACAATCGGTGTTTCAACTTAATATGGCCGCAAGCCAGGGAGAGAATGGGGGTAGGACTAACATCACAATTTCACGTGTAAAACGCCTCTTCGACTGAGTTGTGCCACAATTGTTGATATAAAATACAAAATTCTTTGTTACTCGATTACTTAAGATAAAGAACAAATGTAAATCAAATATGAATCGGAATCCAAAAGCAGGATAAGGTAAAGAACAAATAAGAAACATGTTAGATTGATAAACGTCTCTTATTTGTTCTTCACCTTAATTTACATTTTATTATTTTTAGGTGGGAGCATTCGTATAAGGGATTTCTTTTATCGATAGATAGATAGATAGATAGATAGATAGATAGATAGACAACCAAATGTAAAGAGAACGAATCGAACATGAATTCAAACGTTCCCGACATTAATTTAAAATAGGGCTCAATGCAATAGTAGAGCTATAATTCTTTATTATCAAATATTGCATTCGAACATTATTTATTATGCATCTATTATGCATCTATGTTTCGATGCCCACCACGGCATCTCATCCGGCGGTGGTAAGTGAAGGTTATTGCAACTTTTAAAAACTTACTTGCTTTTTAAAAATTGTAATAGCCTTCACATACTACCGCCTGATGAGATGCTATGATGGACATCGGAACATGAATGCATTGATGTAGCGGTTTACATATGCTCGAATGTAATACTTTATATTAAATAACTCATATATATATATATATATATATATATATATATATATATATATATATATATATATATATATATATATTCAAGGAGGTGGCCTGATACTGTCAACCTGGGTAGATTACCCTAGTGTGCGGTTTTGCTGAGAAGTGTCTGAAAACAGAAGCACCTGTTGACCCAAAACTATAGAGTGAATGAAATTGGGTTGACGAAATAGTTCGAAAGCCGTCGTTTGTTGTGCTAGTACAAAGTTACAAATCATAGTGGACTTGTTCGACTACTGATCTTGCATAATCTGGCATGGTCAGTAATTGAATTAGAAACTCCAGTCAGTATAGCTGCAGGAAAAACCAAAAGTTGGCTCTGTGGTTATTGAGATGTGCCCGAGCAGGTGACTGCAACAGTTATTAGCTAACCACCCCAGCTGACAGGCGTACACGGAAGCGAGCAGCCACCCATTCTTATTATGTCCCGAAACGATCATATTGACTCCATTGTCCGCCTGAATTGTTATCAAAGTGTTTCGGAGCCAAATTCTGGCAGAAGTTTGCACTACATCTACCTACATTACATAAAGCGAGGAAGTTGTGTTAAATTGCCATGTGAAAACTGAACAATCAACATTTATAATAAACATGACGTCCTACAGTTTCGCAATTGTTGTAACGCAGTCATAAAGCAAAAAACAACAATAATCATAAACATGGCGCTTATGACAAGAAAACTTGAATGGCCGAAATCTTAGATACAGTACTTTCGTTATTATTTTGGGAGCAATTTTTCTTTCATTTTATTTTGGTTGCTTCTTTACTACAAGTAATACTGGATTGCTATGGGATATCCATTATCTTATATGGCAGTGACATTTGGACAGTCTCCCCACGGATGAAGAGAAAATTGGAGGCAGCACAAATGTAGATACTGAAAACTCCATGGATGCATGCGAGCAAGCAACAAATAAGTCTTAAAGAAAATGATAACAGAAAGAGCACTTACACTTAAAATCTGGAAGAGATAACAGAAATTCCCTGGAAGCAATGAGGAAAGAAGGCTTGTAAAACTTAACACTCACGGGGCTTACTGAGGGCAAGAGAGCTAGGAGAAGACAGCGAGCAACTTCCTTAACGAGGTTGCGTGGATAGATGTTGGAATGGTGTAGCAGGGACCTTAACAAAACGAAAAAATACTGTTGAGCTACACGAGATAAGAAGTGATGGAGAACAATGATCGCCTATGTCCTGAATGGACGCGGCACAAAGGAGAAGAAAAAGATGTTGCAGACATAATGCACCTAAGACAATTCTTTGAAGCATTTCAATTTTAATTTGTTTTTCTACATCTTTGTTACCGCTTTATATTCTACGAACATTAAACAATCAGTGTTTATCCGAAACAAAGAAGTAACCTCCGGCGAGATTTGATTTCACTAACAATATCTTTGATAGCCTATCTGACAAGGATGAATCTATAATATTTAAGCTACGCATAACCTGAGCGGGAACATAATTTAATATGATAGATATATTATTCTTTATTTGATTTTCACCGGATCGTAATGTGTTTTTTTATTATATAGCATTTTCATTATTAATTTTCATTAGATTTTTCATTTTTTAAATTTTTGCAAAGGTAAGCATAATGGTTACGCATGCAGTATGGATTGAATATATATATATTACGAAATGGACAAAGTCCGACAATTTATTTATTAAAGATATTTTTATATTTAACGTTCTTTTTATAGATACAAGTATTTAAGTAAATGCTCTGTTTATAATAAACAGTATTAAATAACATTTACCGACCTGAATGTCCGAGAAATTTTCATAGAAAATATACGTACTTGGACAGGATTCGAACCTGCGTCCTATACGGAACCGTCATTTACGCTGACGTGCCTAACCGATTCGGCCACCAAGGTCGAATTTACTGCTTATAAACTTCAATCTTCCATGAATCTCGTACATTCATAACTGCTCATTGGCGTATCAAATGTAAACAAATGACGTCATATATTACGAAATGGACAAAGTCCGACAATTTATTTATTAAAGACATTTTTATATTTAACGTTCTTTTTATAGATACAAGTATTTAAGTAAATGCTCTGTTTATAATAAACAGTATTAAATAACATTTACCGACCTGAATGTCCGAGAAATTTTCATAGAAAATATACGTACTTGGACAGGATTCGAACCTGCGTCCTATACGGAACCGTCATTTACGCTGACGTGCCTAACCGATTCGGCCACCAAGGATCGTTCGGTAGACAAGGTCGAATTTACTGATTATAAACTTCAATCTTCCATGAATCTCGTACATTCATAACTGCTCATTGGCGTATCAAATGTAAACAAATGACGTCATATATTACGAAATGGACAAAGTCCGACAATTTATTTATTAAAGATATTTTTATATTTAACGTTCTTTTTATAGATACAAGTATTTAAGTAAATGCTCTGTTTATAATAAATGTTAAATGTTATTTAATACTGTTTATTATAAACAGAGCATTTACTTAAATACTTGTATCTATAAAAAGAACGTTAAACATAAAAATGTCTTTAATATATATATATATATATATATATATATATATATATATATATATATATTGGGGGTAAAAAATATTCGTACACATACAAATTTTTATTTTATTGTATTTCCAGCTAATGAATAAACATACTTTTCATATAATTAACTGTACACAGATGCATAATAACTAAATGTGCATAGAAAATAGAAAAAATTAATTTAATAGAAATAAATCCCATTTAGCCATTTTAATAAGTGTAAAAAAGTATTCGTACAATGCAAATTTCAAATTTTTAAATTGCTTTAATTATCTAGATTATTCTAGTGGAATATTCTAGAATGCTCCAATAATGTTATCAGCGGTTACTTTTAGCCTAAAGAATACAAATAGAACATTCTGTAATTGATATTCGTGCAAGAAGTTTATCATGGTAAGAGGTAAAGAATTGACAAATTCACAAAAAGAACTGATTGTTAAGCTCTGGAAACAAGGTAAACATTACAGGAAAATCTCAGACGACCTGAATATTTTATTTAATACCATAGGTATAAAAAAACTTAAAATTGGTGAAAATCAAAGAAGAACCGGTGCTCCACGGAAGATTTCTTCCAGGTCTTCAAGGAAATTAATGCGTCAAATTAGACAAAATCCAATGGTTACTCGTCATGAGTTGCAGTATCATCAGTAATCTGTGTCACTAAATAGAAAATAAGCAATAAAATTTATAGGAACAATCTAAAGTCACGCTTCAAATTCCACTGATATTGAAAAGACAGACATGCCAGGTTGAAATTCTTTCGTGAGCATATTCGTATTGGGAAAGAGTATTATGGACAGACGAAACCAAAACTGAGTTGTTTGGGCATAATCCTAAAAATCATATGTAAGGGAAAGATGGCGATGCCTTTAAACAAAAGAACACAGTTCTAACAGTGAAATTTGGTGGTGGTAGCATCATGATTTGTGGATGTTTTTCTGCAAAAGGTACTGGCAAAATATTAGTAACAGATGGTAGAATGACTTCCACGGCATATCAAAATATTTTGGAAGCAAATTTAATGATTTCAGTTGAAAATCGTGAACTTCCTCCTGATTGAATCTTCCAACAAGATAATGCACACTGCAAAATCTATTAGGTTGGTACAAAAGTAATGTCGTTTTTTGACGTTCAATTTTATGTGAGAAAACGACATTATTTTTGCACCAACCTAATACGAAGAAATGCCTTGCTGAAAATAATGTAAATGTCCTGAAATGGCCAAGTCAGTCCCTAGAATTAAACCCAATTGGGAATCTGTAGCGTTACTTGAAAATTCAAATCCAATCAAGAGCACCAACAAACATTCCGAATCAGAAGACCATATACGAAAAAGAATGGAATAAAATAACAACTAAAACTTGGAAATCGTTAATTGAGAAGTACAAAAAGAGTTTGGTCGCTGTAAAAGTGAATAATGGCTATCCTTCAAAGTATTAAATGAAGATTATGTGTCCTTTCTTTGTATTGTACGAATACTTTTCCCCTGTTAAAATGAATCAATTTTATTTGTATGAAATCAATTTTTTTCTATTTTCAATGCATATTTAGTTATCATACATCTGTGTACAATTAATCATATGAAAAGTATGTTTATTCATATGCGAAAACTTCCTCCGTCGTAAATTTAGCCACCCCCACCTTACCCTGACCCGGCATCTATGATAGTAACTCTATACTGATACATATTATTAACACCCCACCCCTGCCGATTCTAAACAATCCGCCCTTGATGTTACCATGGAAATTTTTGATTTCAATTCTGACCATACTATTAAAACTCGTAAATTTCAGAAATAAGTCATTCAAAAAAAAATTTTCGCTTGAAGATGGAACAGAGCCTACTCTAACTCAAGTTAATTGAAATATTATTTTGAAGTTTTCGGCTCTTGTTTTGAAACATGAGACCTCTTATGTAGCGAGTTGGAATCATATTTTTAAATAAATAATTATATTTATGCTCTACTTTCGCATCGAGCACTATTTTTTTTTAAATAATTACAAAAATACTAAGGAACTTTGGATTATTTACCAAACCAGTTTCCTTCCTATTTTCTACAATATTTTCACACATATATATATATATATATATATATATATATATATATATATATATATATATATATATATATATATATATATATATATATATTGTACTCTGCTCTACTAAGTGTATTGGGCACCTTTTTTTTTTCTTATTTTACTAGATTGGGTTTTTTTCTTAAGGATTACGGCGTTGGCGATTTTTTCGACCTACTCGGATGTTTCTAGTTTGTTTCTTTCTCCAATTTTTCCCCTTGATTGCAGTTTGTTTAAATATATTTTTATTTGCCAATTTTACTATACGGGTTTTTTATACCAATCGAGTATAAATATCAAAATAAACATTACATTATATATATATATATATATATATATATATATATATATATATATATATATATATGTGTGTGTGTGTGTGTGTGTGTGTGTTTTACATTGAGCCAAAAGATTTTTTTCATATTTCACGCTTTAATCAATATTTCAAAAAAATATATATGCATAAAGGGTTTATTCATCAAATGCGCAAGAAATGAGCCATGCCTTGGAAAATGTAGTAATCTGATGGTGCAAGGTTCGATCTATAGGCAGGTTCAAGCCCATCAAGTTGCTCAAGCCCATCAAGTTGCTCAAGCCCATCAAGTTGCTCAAGTTTGAACTTGGTCACATTGGCAAAGTGTGCTGCGGCATAGTGGCTGCAGGGGTGCGCCTTTTCGATTGATCAATACCGGGTAGCAGGCTTTCACAGCATCATATACCCTCTGCAGTTCTTGAGCATAAAGGTCAATGTTTACAGCATGACCATGTGGGTCAAGCTCAAAGTGACCCATTCCACTAAACACACAACATGGTCTGCAGTTCAAACCGCTCAAACAGGTTCTGAAGCCTGGTTGGAACGAGACCACTGATTTCTTTTATTAGGACAACGAAAATGGATGCATTTTTAATCCCCAGTTACAATTCGATGTCCAAAACAGGAATCTTGAGGTTAGGCCAGCAGTTATTTTTTTTAAAAATGCTCACATGTCGTTCATCCTGGTCAGTGGTCAGTTCATAAGGAACTTATCGACAGTGCCAATCCACAAGTTCGAGCTTGTGGAGGTGGTGATTGAGAGTGCTTTGAGAAGGAAAAATTTCTGCCGACAATCGACGAGTGCTTGTACTTGGTTGTTGTTCAACCAGTTCAAGCAAGACCTCATCTTCCAATAACTGAAGATGACCCAGACTTTAGTTTGCCTTCGAGGTTGGTGTCAACCTCATTGAAACGTCTGAACCAGTATTGTGCCACACGTTTGTTGCCAGTTACTGGGCCTTCTACATCATTAATTTATTTCACTGCAGCCCTTACACTCGGTCCTTTTTTCACGGGTAACGTAAAATGTCTCTAAATGTAATTTTTCACAACTCATTATCAAAGCTGTAAAATAAAGAATAAACAATTAATGCTTATATTTTATGTATGAAAATAAAGAATAAACAATGCAGCAATGACTGGACAAGTATAAAATTAATGATATAACATGGAGATACAAGTTGACAAAAATCACTAGTGAAAATCAAAATAAACTTTTGATTCAACCTGGTAGATATATATATATATGTGTGGGGGGGTGTATATGTGTGTGTGTGTTATTTATAGTTATATATTCTAATTATTTTTTAACTCTATATCTGCTTGCCAGATTTACTGCTTTGGTTTGGTCGTAGTGTCCAATATATATATATATATATATATATATATGTGTGTGTGTGTGTGTGTGTGTGTGTGTGTGTGTGTGTGTGTGTGTCTGTTATTTATAGTTATATATTCTAATTATATATATATATATATATATATATATATATATATATATATATATATATATATATATATATATATATCGGACACTACGACCAAACCAAAGCAGTAAATCTGGCAAGCAGATATAGAGTTACAAAATAATTAGAATATATAACTATAAATAACATTTAAAAAAAAAAAAGAATTCTTCAAAAATTAATGAACACCTTATAATGCTTTTCCAATTGAAAGGAAGATGAAAAAGTGAAGGGAAAAAAAGAATTTTGATGGCAAACTCAGACGATTTCATTCGATACTGACCTTCAACCGGAAGCAGATCAGCGCCATAATGACTTCACCGAAAATTTCAAATCTTGGGTCATTTCTGATGTATTCTTCGAATTTATGAGCAAGTTTTATATCCTGGAAGATTTTAAAAGAAACAACCACATCAGCTCCGTCAAACATATTGAATTGATATTATTTATCTTGTGAAGTGGTATTAATACCACTCGATATATTCGATATTTTTTCAGCAAAACTATAGAGAATGGAAACAAAATGCAAGATAGGTTGAAATTTTATTAAAAAATTATTCCATAGGTTTAATTGTGGAAATATACGCCTTGTGTTGACCAGAGATTCCGTGTGTCTACATTTCGAAACAAGAAAATTATTACTTACATTTCAACTGTACGCAATGCTCAAAGCGAAGAAAAATAAAAAGCGAATTTTTATTTTTGCTGTACTTCTGTTACTACCGTTTCTTTTCTACAGTCAATGTTTAAAGGGGACTAACTCACCGCAGTGGGAATATATTAAACTCGATAATTCTCTACATCACATTCCTATAAATGTCTGTGTGTAAGATAGAGAGTCAATATTTTTTTATACATCTTATATATATATATATATATATATATATATATATCGATTCCATTATTATACAGATTTTCGTAGGAGATTTTACCTATAAATATTAAATAAAGTAAGAACCACATTTATTTCTTACAATTTTGAAGAAAGAAAGAAAGAAAGAAAGAAAGAAAGAAAGAAAGAAAGAAAGAAACGCTGATCATATCCTCTTTTCCAATGTGCGCCCAAAAAAGGAAATCGAGTTTGTATTGATTTGCTCCGCCTTTTTCTGGATGATGAATGCGTATATATCCCAGGAGCGCAAAACTTCACAGGAGGATTTTTGTACGTAGTTTTTTTTTTCCTGCAAACCAGCCGAAAATATGAAGACAGAAATCTTTTTTAAAGAATCTGTATCCTTTAAACCAAAAAAGAAGATAGTTGCAAAAGAAAAATAACAATTAAACAAGAGAAGTCCAGGGCCAGAAAAAGCAGAGGAGATTCAAACAGATTTTGTTTTTTCCTCCCAACAAAAGAGAAAAAAGATTTTTCACGAGAAACAAACTGCTTATTCAAAAGAAGCATATTTTATTCATATTAGAACCTAACGAGAATATCAAGAATTTGGATTACCTTTTGGGAGATTTGGGATATTAGCTTTCTTCAGAACGAAGTTGAGCTATAAACCTCGTACGATATATGCCAAATATTTGAGAGAGAAATTAAAGGTATATAAAAACCTATCTTTAGTTCTTCAATTAAACTACGAGTTCCTATTGATAATAATTTTGTATACACAGTGGCATTTCTGCAGATATGGGGATTTTAATTTTTTTTTTCTTTTACTTCGAACAAACTGTTTTAGACAAGCATAACTAAAGAAAAGATTTTTAACGTAAAACATTGTTCAGTAATATAGTGTTAATGGTCTTAGGAAACCTTATAATTAATAGTAAATTTTACAATTAATTTGATATAATTAATTCAATTTAATTTAATTTTAATCTAAATCTTATTGTAGGAAGCCAAAATATATCATATACCTGTCGTATGATATCCTGAAGGCCCGTGATCCCAAATAATCTCAACACAAACCAAAGTTTCAGAGATCGGAATCGTTGCCCAAACGGAATTTGCCAATGCTGGGAAAGAGAAAAATAAAATCAGAAACATTACTGACAGAATAAAATCATTAAAGTACATAATTTCTATAATAATTATTTTGCATTGAAAGTCAGGAACAAGGAATCTGTTAATGATTATGAATTAAAGCAATCATTGTTAACATTATATATATATATTAAGAGATGAGAAAGAATATATATATATATATATATATATATATATATATATATATATATATATATATATATATATATATATATATATATATATATATATATATATTCTTTCTCATCTCTTAATATATATATATAATGTTAACAATGATATGTTACCATGTGAGAAAACGACATTATTTTTGCACCAACCTAATATATATACATATTCTTTCCCATTATTTTAACATATATATATAAAGACATTTTTATGTTTATACATTCTTTTTATAGATACAAATATTTAAGTAAATGCTCTGTTTTATAATAAACAGTATTAAACAACATTTATCAGCCTAAATGTTCGAGAAATTTCCATAGAAAATATTTGTCCTCCGACAGGAGTCGAACTTGCATCCTATACGGAACCGTCATTTAACTTGACGTGCCTTTACCGATTTGGCCACAAAGGAGCATCGGTTAGCAAGGTCGATTTTACTGTCTTTAAATTTTAATCATCCATGAATCTCTCACGTACATTCGTATCTGCTCATGGCATATCAAATGTAAACAAATGATGTCACACATTATGAAATGGACAAAGTCCGACAATTATTTTAAGATATTTTTATGTTTATACATTCTTTTTATAGATACAAATATTTAAGTAAATACTCTGTTTATAATAAACAGTATTAAACAACATTTACCGGCCTGTTGTTTAATACTGTCATAAAAATTAATTTTACTTAAATATTTGTATCTATAAAAAAAAATGTATAAACATAAAAATGTCTTAAAATAATTGTCGGACTGGATAATATTCAATGGCTGCATTCTCCAATATTTTCCTCCTGGGTAAATTACTTTCTTTTTTTTATCAGTGTAGCATTTTAAAAATCAAAATTATGGTTGAATTTGTTTCTATGTATGACCAGTGCATTTGTCATATTGTTATTTATGAGGTTTCTTTGTTGCTCATAGATGCGTTTTTTTTATTTCTGCATGTTTCTCCAATGTAATGTGAGGAACAGTTTTGGCAAATTTATTTTATATGTGACTATTATGGGTGCCTGTAGATCTGGTTATATCCATAATGGTTTTGGGAGGTGTTTGTGATTATTTGGATGTTGTTTAGATGGGATAAGTTATTCTGAATAGTGGACATTACGGAGTTGTTCGGTAGTATTATGTATCTGTTCTTGTATAATTTATTATTATTGATGATGTTGTTATTTTTGTTACGGTTGTATATTTTATATGCCTTTCTTCTTGCGTTGTGGATGAAATGGTATAGGTATTGTAGGTTTCTGAATGTTTTTTCTATGTGTGTTTCTTCTCTTGGTAAATATTAAGGGCTGCAAATTTTGAATGCTCTTAAATAGAAACCTATAATTATTCCAGATTTGATTTTAGAGAAGTTGTTTGAGTATACATACATACATATATATGTGAGTGTGTGTGCGTGTGTGTGTGTGTGTGTGTGTGTGTGTGTGTGTGTGTGTGTGTGTGTGTGTGTGTGTGTGTGTGTAGTAAATGCTGACCTGATTATATATGCTTCATGTTACACAAAATGAGGTGCAGTTACCCATCCGCCAAAGCTCAGAGAGAGAGGGGGACATTTTTACTTACTCTGTAATTGGGCATTATTCCTTCATGTCCATTTTTCAAGTAAATGGGTTCGACTCTAAACGATTGAATTAAGTCCTTGCTATTCTTCAGCCTGGGAAAATGAACAAAAACACATTTGACACATTGTATGTCTATCTGGAGGCGTTTCACCAGAAACTAGTTACGATGATAAAAGTTAAATAATCAATCTATTTATTTTATCAATTAATTTGTTTTAATCGAAAAGTGTCACTGAATTTTTGGTTTAAATCCCGCCGAAAACAAATCTTATTCGCTTATAGAATTCAAAGCCCAATGAACCTGGTCAGTACTTGATGATAAACTGCTTCGGAAAACCAAATTAGATAGTAATCTTATAACCTTGTGCCGAACTAAGCAATATTTAATCAATAAAGAAAGACGCTCGTGATTGGCTTACAGCCAAGCGAAATTAACATTACTAGTTTATGTGTAATTAACGAAATCAAGCAAAGTCGAAAGTGATTAGTAATTGGATGGGTAACATCTTAGGAAACTAGGTACAATAGTTCCATTACCGGTCAATATATTTCTCGCCAGAATCTATCTCACATATTTATGTCTACTGTTCGTCCATTCACTAAATATTGCTTCCATGTCGGGTCTATTGCTTCGGTTTGTATTTAGTGATTCTTGATAAAATTCAAATAAGTATCTGCAATAATATCGGTTCTGGCCTGGCATCTTGGCTTGAATCACTTTCCCATCGCCGCAAAGTAGCTTCTCTGTACCTCTTCTATAAATATTTAATTGTAATTATTCTGATGAGATTTCTTCTTTAGTATCTCGACTTTACAAATTTAAGCACAGTTCGAGCTGATGTTAACCTCCAGGCGAGTGATTCGTTGCGTCTTCTCGGACTGGCGTTCTCGCCTTGACTTGAAGTGGAAAGACTATATTGAATCCAATGCGAGGTCAGCTGCTAAAAATGTTTGTTGATTCCCTGTGTCGTGCTAGCTTGCATATCTATCTACCATTCGTCCATGCTCAGAATATTGCTGCTACATATAGTCCGGAGCCCCTGCTATATATCTAGAGATCCTTATTAAAAACCCAAAGAAGAATCAGCAAAACTATTGGTCCTGATCTGGCATTTCGGCTTCATTCACTTTCCCACCGCCGTAATGTTGCCTCCCTCTACCTTTTCTATGAATACTTTCATGGTAATTGTTCGGATGAGCCCTTCACTATGGTGGGGAGTTTTTATTACTAACAGTATTTTGTTTAGTTTCTTGTAAATAGATTTTTTTCACTTTTGTATATATTCATTAAGGTTTAGATTTTTTTAAATTGTTATTTTATTCCCCTCCAGCCACAGACAATGAATTGTACATATGAGGACTAATTAGGACTTTCATAGAGACAATGAGGTATTATGGTGGATGAAAGATAATAAGATGCGTTGTTTTGATGTTAAGAATATTGTGGTATGTTTGGGTCAGTGTTTGTGGCTAGCAAAGTTTAATTTTAAGACAGAAGAAGACCGCCCTTTTTCACATTCTCCATTTTGGCCTTGTGCCACATTTTCTGTAAATAAACGGAAATAAATATCACTCTTTGCTATGGTATCGAGACTTTATGAATTTAAGCGTAGTAATAGCCTGGCGACAGTGTCTCATCAATTTACAGTTGAGTTGGCTAGATGTAACCGTAAATTCTATGCTAACAGCTTATTTTCTCGCTTGTGGAAATATCTTCTGGCCTCTTGTTTTTAATCAATTCTGATCTTCAAAAAATTAAATCCATTGTCAATCGTCATCTTCGATCTTCTTAATTCCTGTTCTTTATTATTGTCATTCGTTAATCATGTTTTCTTTTCCCCAAATTCTTTCACACTCAGTATTCCCTTGTATCTTAGTGGCTTTATTGTTTTGTTTAGAGTGAGATGATTAAAAAATGATAATATTTCATATATATTTTAATTAATAATGCTCCCAAAACACGATAGTGATGTTACCCATTTGGATTATGTTTAACTGAAAAGGTAAACATTATCCCCTTAAAAAGGAAAGAAAAGAAATCGTATGCTGAGGTTGTCAAGATCTCCAGTAACGACAAAACTATTCATCACACAACTTGTAGAACAATACCTTATTATAAACACTCTACGTCATTATGAGTTGCAACTGTTAATATCTTAATATTATCATATGTATGTAAAGACAAAAATATACTATATATATTTATTAGGTTGGTGCAAAAATAATGACGTATATTTTAACGTCAAAAAACGACATTATTACGTCATTATTTTTGCACCAACCTAATAGTTTTCTGTACTATCCGTGGTTTCAGGCATTTCCTGGGGATGTAAAAACATATCTCCTGGAGATAAGATGGACGACTGTTATAATAACGAGAGCATATATCTCGTTTGTCACTCACGTTAAAAGAACATCTGGCGAGATATCTCGTTAACCATGATTTTGCAAAAGGTCACAGAATATTGTTTTTGTGGCTACGTAGTGGCTTCTGTATTCTAAACGTCTTCTACGAGACGAAACAAATCTTGGTAAATAAAGACAAAAGCTTACCACATGGCTGAACAGCCAAATGTCACCTGCAGCCATTTGTGTGGATTGAAGTTAAAGGAATCGGCGTACTACAAAAAACAAAAAAAATATTTCCAAATAAAAAAAGGGTTATCGTCTGCTTATTTTATTTCGTATAAAATGATGAGATGAAGAAAATTTACAAGAAAGAGAAAATAAATATTTTTGGGAGCCGAGCAAATATAAATTGAAGCGACTTACTTCCACGCCGTCCAAGAGTGGCCGATATTCTGGACAAATGAAGGCACTACCTGCATAGGCAGCATCAATATGCATCCAAATATCTTCTTGTTCACCTGAAATTAAACAGCAATCATGTTCTTTTAATGTTCTATCTCCTTAATAATGTTTGTTTTTTTTTACTTTTTCTTATATTCTTTCACACTCACTAACCCCTTGTGTCTTAATGGCTTTATTGCCTTCCTCGGGTGAAATAAGTTTTAACACTTTCATAAAACAATCAAAAGGGATGAAATTATCATTATTATTATTATTATTATTATTATTATTATTATTATTATTATTAACATCTAACAGTTTCTCGGACAACCGAAATATTCTTTTTCATGCTGATCCATTTTACGGCCTTCCACAGACGTACAAAGCTATCTTCTATAATTTTAGATGTATCATTATCCTTACCAGAGTTGTTCGAACTTTTGTTCTCATTCATTTCTTTGCTTTTGTTGTAATCCCTGTCTGAAGTTATATCCTTTTTAATGATTTTCCCTGTATTTTATTTATTATACATATCGTTAAATCGAAACCTTAAATTCGTTATTTTATTTAAGGCGGATGTTTGAACATTATTTACACACAGAATTTAATCTCAGGCAACGGACTGATTCCGCTGTGGGTTTGAACCAATAATTTGAAAATAGAAACCGTGAAGTTATCAGCCAATCGAAACGCTCGATTCACTTGACAAATCGTTTCAATCTCTTCCAGGGGCTGTAATCGGTAAAGCGAGTTCAAATTAAGGCTTGGATGATGTGCGTTCATGTTGCATTAATACCCTTGGGAAAGGTAGGAAACTATTTGTGCAATTTATGGGTAAATAGCATTGGAGTTGCAGTCATCTCAGCGATATCGGGCGTTCGATGACAGGTCAAACGAAGGACCGTTCCTCGTAGCTCATAGCATTGTAACCTAGTACAAACTGTTGTGTTTTACTTAGAGGTGATATTGACACCGACGACTAGTCCCCATTGCACAGTGAGATATCATGAAAAGGAATGGATCTTAGAAAATGTTTAGGTCGAGGTAATTCCTAAAATTCAAACATTACTCACAAACAAGTCCAATTTCCTTACAGTTGTCAAAGGCACAGGAAGAAGTAGTTCCTAAAGTGACGCATGCCTGGAAAAGAAAAGAAACATTAACATTTTAGTTACGGATACATACGGCAACGTAGGTTACCTACTTCTAATGGTAGCGGGAACCACCATAGCCTCTTATTTCTTTAAATACAGTTGCAAAGAAATATTCAGAGAGGAAATATATCTCTTTTTACTTACTAATCAGAAATATCTTACTGATTTGTGCATTGAAGCCATATTCACTTCTTCTAATAGAAGGACAGTAGTTAATTTGAAATAAAGAACCGTTGCTATTTGGAGCTAATTTGAAAAACTCTCTACTTATTAAGGAAAGTAAAAATCGTATGCTATGACTGATAAAGTTTATGGAACCTATCACATTATTTTATTACAGTATGTTCTCACAATTGTACTATTATTATTATTATTGATGATGATAATGATGATGATGATGATGATCTTTTATTGAGTGATGACTTATGAATTAAAACGTATCATAACTATGAATGTATAGGAAAATATAGTATATATAGAGATGTGTACTATTCGCTGCTTCATAACAGATAAGAAAGAACTGCTTATAACCAGAACAGATACCAGCTTTGATTTTTAAAAGTAACCATAACAAAAACATTTATCACGAGTCAGCTAAAATTTGTTTCAAAAGGTGAGCTGTGATTATTTTTACAAGAATAATTTGTACAAGCGTAATTCGTGCACATAATGACAGAAGAGCAAATACTTACAAAAAATGGCGTCAATCCTTTCGCCCTGTCTTCATCGATGGCCTTCTTTAGAGTATCGCCACGTAACGCTTGCTTTTCATCAGTGTCTAGGATTCGATACTTGACCAACGCAATCATATATGCCCGTTCCACTGAAGAATGAGACTGGAAGACAAACAAATTATTTTTCAGTAATTCAAAACGATGTAAGCGAATTATTATAATTTTTACTAGTATTTTTTCACATTAAGTCCTGTTTGATTCCATCATAACTTTTAAAAACGTCATTCTACGACCGTTAGTAAAGAGTGCACAATGGGGCAACTCAAATGAGACTCGAAATTATATTCCTTTTTCCTCAGAAAACCAAAGGAATTTACTTAACGATAATGTATATAATGTAGTTTTCATTAACGTCTTTTGCCCCGTAATGACAGTTTCATCTTCAAACTCGTAGTGGTTTAGCCGATTCTGACAGGTTTATCGTCAGTGTTCTTTTATACTCTTGTATGAGTATTCATTAGAACCACCTGTCCCAAACTTAAGACCAGACTTGGCGCGACACCTGACTTTCTACTTAGGTCACAAACGTTTGTCGTCTGCAAAAATTAAAATCTAACCATATACTGTAAATTGCGGCGTACAAGTCGTTTTCAAGTCTAAAATATCATTTCTACCAGACCATAACAAAAAATTTCTCCTGAGATTAAGTCAAAAGTTATGGTTTGGTTGTTTTTACGAGAACGATTTATACAAGCGCAATTCCAGCATATATTGTGTTTTCAGAGCAGCTTTGTTTTCACAGTTATTCCCTTTTTTATATTATTTTTCATAGTTTTCAAAGCTATGGATTAGAATTATTATAAATATTTGACTTATGTTTCTTTCATAAAGAGTTAAATTGCTTTCTGTCGTAAATTCTCAGATTAATAAGATCTGCATATCGATGAGATTCAGGCGAAACTCGAACCCAGGCCCTTTTCTCCTCACAAAACCCGTTTAGAGCGACAGTTGTTTTACTGTTAGGCTGAGAAGTCCTAACGGCAGTAGAAGGTCGAATATAACTAGATAATTTCCATTCATTTTTCTGGAAGAGCCGGTGTTGCCATCTTTAATATTTATTTACATACACTAATAATATTGATATTTTGAAAATATTAACAGTTTAATTAGGCTCGAAAAAAGAAAAGAGTCGAGAGATAAGACAGAATATCGCCGGGACACTTTGTCAATAATCATTTCCGTAGTAAGAGTTATTGAATCCAGCTCTGTTTGCAAATCGTAATGGACGTACATACTAATGGGAAAAATAATTATAGTCTATTTGATTAGTATTTTTTTCATCTTAATTTCAGTGACATTTTATCGCAACGTTTTCAGTTTACCATTGTATAGCTGTTAATAAGCAGTGAATATTGAAAATAAAGCAAAGTAAACGGATCGTTTTTTAAAGCAGCCGGTTTGATTGACTGAAAATGATAATAACAAAAGCAACTGGAAACATTGCAATATTCCAACCAAACCTTACAATCATAATTAGTCATTCACAAAATATCAGAATAGATCTTTGATAAAGAAAAAGGGTATAAAATGTATTGATCGAAACGATGTGGTTACAAACAAAGTAAAAGAAGCGGTTCATTTATCCGAATATTAACTTAAATTTATATTATCGCCTTGTTGAATTTATACATTATATACTAGAAGAAGATTGGACAATGAATCGGTCACCAAAACATTTTGATAACAAGAAGCAGTTTACTTGTTTCTGTCTTGTTCTTTGTGTTATCCACTGATCGTTTTTTTTTTCTTACCTCTCTTGAAGTGTATGCAATCAGTTTAGTGACCGCCGCACCATCATCTATGCTAGGGTTGTTCTTTTTGATTGCATTCAAGAACTTGGACCTCGCTGAAAGAACGGCAACAAGAGTTGCTTCGCTGGCAGTCCCCTGAATAAACGAAGAAATCATATTTAATCAATAGTTTTTATTTCCTCTTTTCTTGTAATAATCAATATGATAAAATTAAGGACGAAAAAGAAATGTAACTGTAGCAAAAACCTTGTAGTGAACTTGATGCAATCCACGTGCTGTATTTTAAAAATTCCTGCAATATATATATATATATATATATATATATATATATATACCGGGTGTAACAGCAAAAGTGTCCAAATCGCGTATGAGCAAAATTGTTCAATTGTTGGATTAAGCTATGAACCGTTGTATCGAGATTTTTATAAAACTATTGTACTCTACTCTCAACAATAAGAATGTATAATTACTCCCTAAGCTTAACAGAAGTATTGTGATGAAATTGATCATAAACGAAAACGCCATGTTCATAATTAATTAATCATAGCTAAGGGTCGGAGGCTTATGTAGTATTAGAATAAAGTTCAATATATATATATATATATATATATATATATATATATATATATATATATATACATATATATATATATATATATATATATATATTCCCGGATCATTTTACAATTTATACAAGATGATCTTCTCCCACTCTAATCGTCAAACTTTCTGTTCTGGAGTAACAAAGTGCCTCTAAGGTTTACTGTGCGATTTCATCTCTAAGTCTTTTTCCCCTGCTCTTTGGATCTTTATAGCTGAAACTCCTCTCTCACATGCCTAACGTCTTATGGATTGGGTTAGATCTTTTTCAATTGATCTCTTTAGCTGTAAGTTGAAATGATGGTCCCTCTTCCTGTTGTGATCTCCTGATGCAGTTTTCCTCTCTACTGTTCCTTCTTTTTTAAACTTATTCACCATTCTCTTGATGGTTCTTGAATGGACTTTGAAGATGGAAGCCAGAGTATGAATGTTGGTACCATCACTGAACGCCCGAATCATCCTTTTCTTCTCACCATTGCTCACTTGGGAAGACAGTGGGTCCGACACAAAGCAGTTTTAACTTGCTATCTTTTTATCTGAATAACTGAAAGGGTTTTTTCCGTTATTATTACGACAATATGGTTAAACGTCTTAACTGAAAACGTGAAACTCAATTAGCTTAGTGTTTTGTTTTTTTTTAGATATTAAATATTTTGTGTGATGGATAATTAGGCTGTTACACTATTTGGACAATTTTGCTGTTACACCCGTTATATATATATATATATATATATATATATATATATATATATATATATATATATTGGACATCTCGACTTTAACTAAGTTAAAGCTTAGTACCATTTTTTAATAATGATAGATGGGCTTACCTATCACTCGGTTCATACTCCTTCCCTTTCTCTTGAACAGGAGTATCCCTTGTTTCCTGCTTAAGAACGGGTTCCCGATTCTTTTCCTTTTCTCAAACCTTAATAGTAGTGAAGTCTTGAATTTTTTTTATGTTTGAATGTTGGCAGCGTCTCATTATTCTGAGGATACCGGGTTGGTAGTTGTCCGGTTGATGCTCCCGACTGGTAGTTAGAAGCCCAAATTCTTGCGTCGCGTCTTGAGCCTGCTCTGATCAACAGTTGCATAATATCCGGGTTCTTACAGTGCCACTTCGCGCATGGGAGGGTGTTCCTGCAAGCACCTCCGTGAGTAACCCCGAGACCACACTATGTTGCATTCTGCACCAATTCACTTCCTGCACATGTTGCATTAGACGACCGGTTGTTACTACCAACCAGCCTTTCCTTGCCAAAATAACACACCATGGCTATAAACAACCAAAGATATAAACCTAAATCGGCTCAACAAAAAGACACTTAAACCCTTCAATCATTCTTTCTCCAACATTTGTGGCATTCTTCCCAACTTATGCAGTGTGGAATCTTTTCTCTTCGAAAAGTCTCCGGACATCCTAGTGCTCTGAGAAACTAATCTTAACACTTTAATCCCATCCTCTGATTTCTCGATTCGTGGCTATCTTCCTATCTTTAGGAAGGACACTAATGTCCACGTGCATGGCCTGGAAGTTTATGCCACGAACATCACCCTCTGGCTAGGGAGCTCCCTCTTGAATCTTCAGGCCATTCTTACATGTGTATGCGTCTCTCTACTAAACCCAGTCAGCTATCTCTTCTTTCTCTACTGTTTTCTCATGACTGTTGCGTGCTAGATAGTATTTCTGATAATATAAAGGCCATCTCTCTACAACCGTTTACAAATATATTTGTGTTCGGTGACTTTAATGTCCAACACTCCAGGTGACTTAAGTAATCTGTTATTGACCTCACTGGCATCCAAACCCTGAACTTCTCAATCACTCAGTCTCTAACATAAGTAACTTCCCCACGCGTGTCCCCAGTAACCCTGATGGACACACTTCTCTTCTAGATCCCTTTCTACCTCTACCCCTGACTCATGTCGTACCATGCAGCTCTGCACACTTGGCAACACTGATCATGAGGTAGTGTTTGTAAGCATCTCTTTCCGTTCCCCCACCAACCAAGAACCTACTACCAACAGAATAGCTTTCTGTTATCAACGTGCGGATTGGCACTCGTTCCGTGATTTCCTTCGTAATGTCCCTTAGAATGTAGTTTTTAATCTTCCTGTTCAAAAATGCGCATCTGAGGTTTCCTCCCAGGTAAAATCCGGCATCGATGCTACCATTCCAGCAAGGAAGTACCAAGTTAAATCGCGTTCATCTCCTTGGTTTGCACTTGCATGCTCGGCCTCTATAACTCACAACAATCACTTATTCCGGATGTACCAGAACGACACGTCTGGTTACAAAAGACGTCTCTTTGTCTCTGCTTGTAATGAGCACGTGTCCTCAAAGAAGTGAAGTTGCTGTTTACTCATAGAATGAACCAACTCGCAAGTTCGGTTCTAGAGATTATTGGCGGCTCTGGAAGTAAATCCAGTAAATCAACAGTAAATCCTCAATCTCTCCACTATCAATCAATGCGAAGTCATGAAATCTACAGCAAATAAGGTTGAGTGCTTATCCTCCAACTGAAACACTCGACTTTTGGAGTACCCACACCTGACATCATTTCTAAATTAGATTCACATAAGGTAAGCAAAGGTGACGGGATGTCAGCTGTCTCCCTAAAGAAATGTGCCCCCCCCCCACCGAGCAGGCGCATTTTCTCTCCAAACTTTACAACGATTGCCTCGCTTCTTTCTGCTTTCCAGCTTGTTGGAAGTCCTCCTCTGTAGTTCTTGTCTTTAAGAACTCTGGAGAACCTTCTGACTCCTCTATTGCCCTATTAGTCTCCTACCAATTTTCAGCAAAGTATTTGAGGCTTTAATCAATGATGAAGTGGTTAAGCATCTTACATCCCACGACCTACTCTATGACAAACAATATATGGCTTCCGTTTTGCTAGGTCTACTGCTGAAATGCTAACGACCATCACTGAATATGTATAACAAGCTCTTGATAATAACGGCGAAGCTCGAGCTGTGACTGTAGATATCTCTAAGGCGTTTAACAGTGTTTGGTACACTGGTCTTCAATGTAAGCTCCGAAGCTACGTTATTATTGGACGATAGATTGATTTAATCCAATCATTCCTATCAAATCGTGAAATGAAGGTCGTTTTGAATGGGTTCGCTTCCAGATCCTTTCATGCGAACGCGGGTGTCCTCCAAGGCTGTATCCTATGTCTTACGCTGTTTCTGATCTTCATCAATGATATCCTGTCAGCATTCGCCAAGTAGTCATTTGGCAGATGACACTACCATTTAATTCTGTCTCAAAAGAAAATCCCTCAAAGCTGACAAAATTAACCTAGCTGCTGTTCTTGTAAAGGACCTCCAATCTGTAATTAACTAGGGCAGAAAATGACTCGTAAATTTTAATGCCACAAAAACGAAATTTCTCTCATTTAACCACCATAGAGAAACTTTCCTGACCGCCATCAGCATAGCTGATGCTAGACTCATGGAGAGCAACAAACTGCACCTTCTTGGCCCCACAATTTCAACTGACCTGAAGTAGAATGACTACATCGAATCAGTGGTTGCATCTACTTCAAGGAAAGTTGTGTCGTGTCAAAAGGTTTTTCTCGTCGGAGTCCATCTTGCACATTTTCAAATCTACCATTCGTCTGTGCATTGAATACTGTTGCCATATCTGGTCTGGTGCTCCTGCTACTCAACTCGAGGTTCTTCACAAAATCCAAAGAAGGATCTGCAATGTAATCGATCCTGATTTGGCATTCGATTTCAGTCACTTTCTCGCCGACGTGACGTAGCTTTTCTACAAATATTTTCATGACAATTGCTCTGAAGATCTTTTCTACCTGATGCCCGAACTACGTGAGTTTAACCGTGCTATTAGATTAGCATATAGGTCAATGACTTTTACTGCTGAATTAGTTAGATGTAACCGACACTTCTACTACATTAGTTCCTTTTCTCGTACTTCTCACCTGTAGAATTCCCTTCCGTTTCCATGCTTCCCTGCTAACTACAATCTTCAAAAATTTAAAAACATCAATCGCCATCTTTTGGGTCCCATTTATCTTTTATCCTTTCATCGGCACCCCTTATACCCAGTCTTTTCTCTCACTTACACCTTCACTCTCTGTAACCCCCTACGTACCAGTGACATTCCCGCCTTGATTGGGGTGAAATGATTAAAAAAAAAGAAAGAAAAGAAATAGTGAAAAGGATAAATAAACACATTCTACCCTTACGCACATGCGTGCACATACACACGCACGCAGACACACATACACATGCTTACAAATAAACACGCAAACGAGTACACACATACTCATACAACTGCATCCAAATAAATATGCGTGCACACACACATACACTCATACATACACTCGCACATACAAAAAAAGAAAAACATCCATCTAACATCAATAAATAACGCAAAAATTATTTAACTCATATGACTTTAACGAAAATGAGAAAATGGAGTCGGGGTGCTGAATCTATTAGGTTGGTGCAAAAATAATGACCTAATAATGTCGTTTTTTGACGTATTTTTAACGTTATTAACGTTACGTTTATTACGTCATTATTTTTACACCAACCTAATAACACCAATTTTATATATATTATTTTATATTTGTATTAGTCATATATATATATATATATATATATATATATAAAGGGTAGATGGTTCTGCACGAAACCTTCAGCACTATAATCAAATCAAATCTTATGTGCTAATGTCGGGCTGTCGGTTTCCTAGGAACTGATTTATTTGACACTCATAGGTCGAATTCGACGGGAAAGTCGAGTATATATATATATATATATATATATATATATATATATATATATATATATATATATATGCGTGTGTGTGTGTGTTGTTAAGACTCACCTGAATCACTCCCCCGCCATGTCCTGGAGACGTCGATATAAAAGTTTCAGGAAGATCTAGCACTTTGACCAGCCAATCCAAGACAATAACTTCTAATTCCGTACAAGATGGACAGGATTCCTGAAAATAGAGCGTAATTGATTAATTTTAAAGATTAGAATAATCAGGTTTCCTGAGTAAAATAGTCGATCAGTTTTATTGATGAATGACATTCCTCGGGTTAAAATATTAGTTAATAGTTATCCTTTTCGTTATCAAACATTGTGGCATGCCAATGACGAGAGATGTGAATTTAAAGGAGAATAGTTTCTGCAAGGTTATCTCTACTCCACCTTCAATGTTCGGACACTAGATATAATGAAGCAACTGCCAGAACACACAGGTCGTTTATTTCCTTTAAAACTTTGGCATCAAAGACAGATTCGGCGATCTTGTGGGGTGAAATACCCGGATGTAACTAAGGGATGGAAATTTATTTCGAGTTCTTATTTTTCTTCGATGTGCCGTGTGTCTTCAGGACGTGGACGATTATGGCTCTCCACAACTTTCACACTTTTTCTCCTTTTTCTAAGGACATCCGTTCCACGATCCATTCACACGAGCTTGTCAGGTAGATTGCCTATCCATATCTCCCTTACCCTCATTATGCACTGTGACCGTTAAGTTTTCTAAGCCTTTCTTCCTCATTATGTGTCAAACGAATGTCAGCTGTCTTTTCCTGATTCTGAGTATAAGTGTCCTTTTTCTTGACATATTCTATAAGATTTCCTCGTTGCTTAATCGCTCCGTTCATGGAATTCTCATTATCCATCTGTACAGTCACAGTTTTCTCCTCATCCGCAGGAGGTTGTCCATCATTCACTGCCATCTAAGACGATGGTTCTCAACCTTTTTTGTCCAATGCACCCTTTTCACCATATCAAGATGTCATTCTCCCCTTTCCGACTCAAAAGTTGCATTTGGAGTAGGTAGGTCTGCCTATCGTCTGGTTCATACTCTTCTCCGGTCTTTTGAACAGAAGTTTATCGCTTATTCCCTGTTTTTTTTTTTTTTGTTGTTGTTTTTTTGATTGGGTTTCCAGTTCCTTCTAAAGTCTTTTCATTTTCTTTCAATCCCAGTAACTCCTTGCGTCTTAGTGACACTATTGCCTTGCTTGGGATAGATTGATCAAAAAAATATGCATATGTTATTGAAAACATTCATTCTTTTCTATATTAATGCATATACATTTATATGGATTGTTTTTATAGAGGATTTTTATAAATTTAATAGCAATAGAAAATGTAAATGCATTTTTAAACTTGAATACATTTACAGTAATTTGGTTTACTTCATAACTAATTATTAAATAACTAAAATTAAACATACTTAAAGAAACAACAAATTCAATAAGATGCCAGGGTATTGTAATTCAATAAACAAAATCCTGTAACTAAAAACAAGAAAAAGTAAAAGATTTTTTCCTCCCATCATTGGACCCCTGAAATCCTCACTGATTGAGAACCCCTAATCTAAGAGAATCACGACGCAATCCAGCATATCTATCTTTGTTCCTAGAGAACTTTTTCTGTTTGTCACACTTTTCTTAGCTCTTGAAATGTCCTATGCGCGTTCAGATTTCGGTGTCTTAAAATAATGGATAGCGGCACGGCTTGAGGAATCGGAGAACCGAGTTCGAATTCCAGTCGAATTCATTACATTCACTTACGTTCTAATATCCTTGGGAAAGGTATGAATCCTCTTCTCTCCCCCCCCCACTATGACAGACCGGGTTCTATAGCCTTGGTCTACCGCAGAAAGAAATGACAACCTACTGCGGAAAAAATCTCCCTCGTCAATCATGTATCGAAAGATACATGATCACCTAAGTGTGTATCACGTATGGCACATAACTGACTGATAGCCTGTCTTTGAGCAATAAAAACCTTGAATAATATAGAGAATATTCTTCCTCATATATTTGGTAGCGAATTTCAGTGGAAATCCCTGAACCGCAGTGATATCCCATTTTTATCCAACCAATTCTGTTGTGTTCGTTATATTCCCTTACTCGTAAATACCGTTGGGAAAGATATGAATCTATATATTTTGCATTTTTGTTTTATTTAGTAAGACCGGTCTGAATTGGAAATCCGAACTTTCAGTTTTATTAGCCTCACGATGTAATGGTCAGATTTTATTTTTTGTCAAAGTTTAATAAAATCCAAAAGTGCCACACCTTTCCTTTTCCAATACAATATAGACATACAACGCGAAACCCGCCCAAGCTTTCAACCAACCGGCCAATGATTACCCCACGTTGCATTCTGATTCTGGATCTTGGCGTGCACTGAAAGGAAGGGCGTGCTGCATGCTCACAAGGTAACATGATGAAAGACAAACGCCATGTCGAAAACTAGGAACGCTTTTATTCGAGGCTTCACCTGCTCGTCCGATGGGCAGGTAGGTGATACTTGGGACAACTTCTGCTATGTTAGCTCTTATCCCTACTGTCTCCTCACCCATCTACTCACCCCGATATGGTGGCTGGCAGTAAAAAATGTAAGTTTCAGAATCACGCTGACAAGTACAAAGGACGAAAAAGAATTCCCTCGGATCCCAAACATGACTGTTAAAATAGACCAGCACCTGGATATACCCTATTTCCGATTTTTTAGTCACTTGATCTCCAAAAAGTATCATCCATACATTTACTTCCACGTTACCTTAAAGTCAAAGTGGATATAGCTTAGAAGACCGAACTTCAAAAGGAACTATCTGCTTATCATTCATTAGAAACACTTGAAATCGACATAAAACCATCCTTTCTTTTTCTATGTGGATATTCATTGTATCGCATGAATAGTATCACATGTATATCACATAGTATCAGGGTATCACAATAGTACACATAACTTTATCTGCTGATGATTGAGTTTTGACATTTTTCGTTGATGGTGAATTCTCGTGTCATCACTTTACAGGCTGCCATTTGATTTAAGTCTCGTCACCAGTGATGGCGCAGCCCAGGAAAGTGTCATCAGTCTCATTCGTGGCACAAGATTTACAATAGATGACACAGTGTTGATAGCAGACACGGAAAGAAAACTATTACGTTGGTGCAAAAATAATGTCGTTTTCTCACATAGTAACATATGTGAGAAAACATTATTTTTGCACCAACCTAATACAAAACCTCCGACAGAAGGTACTGAAGGAAAACGAGAAGAAACACCAATGCAAGAAGACTTAATATGTTGTTCGAAGTGAGTTCAGTTAGAGATTTGTATAAGGGCGAATAATTGAGAAAGAGAGGGATAAAGAGGGAGAGGCATACAAACAGACTGACAGACAGACAGAGGTGCAGACAAAGTAAGAATCAAGTAAGAACGAAGAGACAGCAACGAAGGAGCAAAAAGAAAATTAATCTTACCCAATTGAATCCGAGACAAGCAATTGTATCCGAAAGAATATCAGCTAAGGTAGCGGGATAAGAATTTGCCGTTGGGAAATAGGCGTAGAAATGTGGGTGAAGCCAGTGGGTCACCTAAAAAGACAACAAAATCATTAATTAGCATTTTTATACAAAAGGAAGTTCAGCTGAGAGTTTGCTCTCCTTCGAGTCATTATGATCGAAAACGGGAAACTTAAAATTACTCGGAAACTTTGTTTTCAGAAATTAACAGATTGACATCAAGGTATTTATAATTCACTGATTGTCAAGGTTAACAATAGGGATAACAGCTTTCTGTTGCTACTGCCTGCTCCAACTAATGATTGATCTGATTTCTTTTATTCCGATATACCTGGACATATATTTAAGCAAGTTTTGTTATATTCAAACAAGGTCTGTCTGTTTCATTTTTATTATATTTATCTAGTTTTATAACACGTTGTTTTATATCCTAATCACATGTGGATAAATTGTCCAAAATTCATGATTTCTTGTTCTATTTTTGTTCGGGTGCTTGCGACTTGAACTGAATGTTGTCAGCATGCTAAACAAGATTTTGTTGGTTACATCCTGGCTTTCTTTTGCAATGCTACATTTCAAATTCAAATGTATCGTATGTAATACCATGTATAAAACGGTTTCACAAATCTCCATTGTTCCAGAAAGAATGTATCAGATATTTTGCACCTATTATTGTTATTTTATATGCTTATTAAATATTTCATATACACCTTAAAATACCGTCACTAATAGTTGAAGATAGTATATTTAATGCACATTGTTGCTTTTGTACAATATTATCTCCCAGTATTTTGAGTCTTTCCTTGCAATGAGTGCTACATAGTATTTTGGAATTATTTTGGAATTATTTTCTAATGTTTTGTTTTATGTTAACAGTTGTATTTTCAGTGTTTGTTATGTGATGATCGATATGTGCACGAATTGCACTAAGATTCGATACGTTAGCCGACAAGATAGTGTGATGCATGTATGACCAATAAGTGAGTTTATGTTTGTTTTTTATCATTTTGAAAACACCTAAAGGACACGAGAATACAGGAACAGCAATGTTTTTTATTTAGTGATGAATGTTTTACGTTCCGAGTTACTGGTAATTCTTAGGTTAGATGTTTAAATTTTTTATAAGAAATAATAAATCTAAGGTATTTATTAAACTCATTATGTGTGTTGAAGTGGTGAATAGATTTTTCACCTTGTATATAGTTGGGATATATTTGGCAATGGTAGACCGAAGTTAATGATGTTTTTATTTTTATCAGAATGGTTGTTATACCATTTTTATTTCTTAATTTGATTTGCTTATCGGCGACATAGAAAACGTTGATACGTATTTGTTTTATGTTGCTCAATTCTTTATAAAATAATAGTGTGAAGAAGAAATTATTTCTCGGTTAAACAGAATTATATAATGGATATTATAGGTGTGTGAGGACATTGACATTTTGAATTGAGAATGCAAGAATTTATGTGTGTGAGTGTTTTATACAATGAACTAATAAAATTATCACTGTTGGCATATACACTTTTTTTTCTAATATTTCAAAAACTATCCAATCAATTCACACAATGTTGGCAACACTGACTTGCGCAATCACTGAAATTTTCGTACTGATCTGCGCAATGTAAACAAACTGGCGCCATATTTGTTATCAGCACTGTGATTTGAGTGTGCCAAATTATTAGAAAAGTGTAAGAATTTAGTGAAAAGATGGACCATAAAAGCAGTTTAAGTGATGCTGAAAAGAAAACTATCACCTCAGAACTCTCAAAAGTTAAATCTACACTAGAAATTTCTAAAATGATAGGGAGGTGCCATCAAACAGTGAAAAAGTTCACCACCGAGCCTACACAAGTACGCAAAAGAGCAGATAAAGATAAGCCGAGTGATTTCATGTCGTCTCATGTCATGACTTAAACCAGAGGCCACGAAGAACCCTGGACTTACCAGTCAAGAGCTTTTCAGTCGCATGGGAATTCTACTGTGTCTAAAAGTACTCGGTGTCGGTATCTGAGGGAAATAGAAACAACAGTCAAACTTGTATCGAAACCTCCGTTGACGAGAAATTACATTCAAAATCAACTGAAATGGGCCGAGGACAATATGAAGATTGACTTCTCTAAAGTTTTGTTCACAGACGAAACTCGAGCAACACTTGATGGGCCAGATAGATGGTGCAAAGGCAGGGTAATGAACGAACAGATTCGCCATCAGCGTTTAAGACGCCAACAAGGCGGTGGAGGCATAATGATCTGGGTTGATATTATTGGAAAAACATTAAAGAGCCCATGGAGAGTACCAGATGACATCAAAATGACTGCTGATGCGTACATAGCATTTATGAAGGAGCATCTTGAAGCGTGGATGAAAAGGCTAAGATTTGCCTTCAGAAGGGCCATTGTTTTTATGCAAGATAATTCTCCCTCACATGCTGCTCACAAGACTACTGAATATTTGAAACAGTTAGGCTTCGATGGACCTCGAAATATGAAGTGGCCAGCAAATTCTCCGGATTTGAACCCAATCGAAAACCTTTGGAGCATCATGAAGCGAAGACTGTACGCTAACGGACGACAATTCAGGAGCAACGCTGAGTTGTGGGAAGCAATTCTTGACATATCTCACGGCATTACTGCAGATGACATCCTACAATTAACAAATACTATAGATCGTCGACTTCTTCAAGTAATTTCAAAACAGGGAAAGCGCATTCCCTATTAATTTGTTTAAAACTGTGCCTTTGTTTGTATTTGGTATTATTTGTTTGATTATCTTATTTATTAGCTTCTTTTGATCATAAACATTCATGTGCAACATTAATAAACGTTTTGTTTGCTCAATTCTGGGAATGTTACTAAATCTTTCTAATAATTTGGCACGGTCAAATCACCGTGCTGATAACAAATATGGCGCCAGTTTGTTTTCATTGCGCAGATTAATACGATTAATTTCAGTGATTGCGCAAGTCAGTGTTGCCAATATTGTGTGAAAATTTTGTGTGAATTGATTGGTCGGTTTTTTAAATATTAGAAAAAAAGTTGTCTCAATAATAATTTGGCACGCAGTGTACTACTGGTTGACTAAAGGTTAACTAACGATCTATTTTTTACTTCTTTTATTGTTGCATAATAATGTTTCCTTGATCCTTAAAGTATGTCTCATAATTGTAGCTTTGTGTCAGACTAGACCAATTTTATTCAATAATTATATAATTCACCTTCTTTGGCTGAAGTGTTGCTTGATAATCTCGTTTCGCAGACAATGGTTCATGGACGTTTTTCCTCACTACTTGCTCCATTATTTTAGCCTTGTGTCTTACTTGGATAAACTGAGTAAATATCTACTTACCCCGGGCATAATGACACGTTCGATATCTTTGAATAACTGGTCCCATTTTTCTGGGGTATGTGGAGCATGATCGGGAAGGAGTTTGCGCATGAAACCGGGTTTCACATCAGGCATGACACGACGTTCCCTGATATTCTTGTGATAATCAATCGCATACTTAATCAATTGCTGACCAGCAGCTTCGAATTCTTCGTCATTCATTGTCACCTTTGACAGCAATGGGGAAGCGGCAGGTAATTAATCAGTCTGATGGTTGTCACCTTTCCAAGTTCGGAAATGAAACTTAGATTGAGTCTGGAAAGAGATAAAGAAAACGAAAAATAATTAACCGTAAGTTCTCCCATCAAAACATGGTAAACACTCTAAATATACCTTCTTATGGACTTCTTTGATTTTTTTATTGCAACATTTCGGCTACAGTACTCTCCGGTCTCCAAGATGTTGTCACTATACATTGATTCATTCGAACCTATTTTCTTGGTTTTTGTTGTCTTTGTTTATCTTTTCGGTCGCTATAATCTCCAGCCTTCTTTTCACTTTAATTTCTGAGACAATTTTTTATCATTGATCCATTCGAAATCCTTTCTTTGTCTTTTTTATTGTTCCCCAAAATTTGTTAGAAACCTCGACATATTCGAGAAATACATTAGAATAATCAAGAATCTATACTGGCAGCAAACCACAAGCATACGGACAGAAAATGAGTTCAGCAGATATACAAAAATAGAATGTGGAGTAAGACAAGTATGTGTCTTCTCATCGGATTAATTCAACCTCAACAAACTATAAATTATAAACAAAATATTATCTTCGATGATGAATATCTTTGTTAAAATGCCCGTATAACCACTCGTGTGAGCCGAAAGCTTAGATCAAGGATCAACTTAATAAAATAATATCCAAATGTTTGACAATTTTTGTCTTTATTTTCATTCGAAACTAAAGCAAACATACGTACATTAAAATGGCTCGTGATCACACATGACATTCATTGTCTGTTACATTTAACAATATATGTTTAAATTTATATATATGTGTGTATGTGTGTGTGTATGTGTGTGTGTGTTTGGCTGGGTGTGTGTTTGGCTGTGCGTGTGTAAAGATAACTAATTCATGACATAACATACACATATATATATATATATATATATATATATATATATATATATATATATATATATGTATATATATATATATGTATATGTGTGTATGTGTGTGTGTTTGGCTGGGTGTGTGTTTGGCCGGGTGTGTGTTTGGCTGTGCGTGTGTAAAGATAACTAATTCACGACATAACATACATATATATATATATATATATATATATATATATATATATATATATATATATATATATATATATATATATGTGTGTGTGTGTGGTGTGTGTATGTGTGTGTGTGTGTGTATGTGTGTGTGTTTGGCTGGGTGTGTGTTTGGCTGTGCGTGTGTAAAGATAACTAATTCACGACATAACATACATATATATATATATATATATATGTAAGCAAATATATGGATAGACGTTGACATTATATTAACATTAAAGCAGCATAATTGCATATTAGGATTTTTGTTTGTTTTTTCCGTATATTTTTCTTTATATATATATATATATATATATATATATATATATATATATATATATATTCATATTTAAAATCATAAATGCCCAAATCATAATAATAATAAACCCATAAATAAAAAAAAAATCCTCATTTAATTACCCAATGTACTGGACGTAAAACATGCCAAAACAGTTGCCATGTACATAAATTAGTACCGCTTAACAATAGCTACCTTCAATAAAAACGATACCTAAGTTTAAAATGAATTTAAAAAAAATAAAAATCTTTCTTGGGGCAGAAATTTTAGCATAGATCATAGATACAAATGTAATATTTCTAATAAGCAAAAATACTTCGGTATTTTTCAAACAGAATTTAAATTTATTTTTTCTCCATATCAGAATAATCTATAAATTCATCCGTCTTGACAGATCTGTCGGCACAAAATAATTCTCTTTATTAAAAAGTCTCTCAAAAATAAAATATACTTTTCTGAAACGCCATTTGAGGAAAATTAGCTTATTTAAAGGTGAGTTAATCTGAAGTGAAATAAATATTATTTACTTTGAACACAAAATATCGTAGAAAAGCATTTTTATCACGAAGGTGGAGGGTTTGGCGTGTTAAGTGATTGATTGACAGCTTGAATTTAGGGGAACATAACGGAAAGAAATTGTTTGCCGAATACAATGTGAATGTTTTTTATATATTTTTTCCTAACTACCTAGTAATCTTTTAAAAAAATTAAGAAAACATTTTAAGAAATATAATATATTATCAAATTTTAGATGCTTTAGCTTTATAGATCTTACTAACGTTAGTTTTGGGAAAATGTTTGATAATTACCAATAAATTTTAAATTTACCTCTATTATTTTCTGATAATGTTTCGTATGGACATCCTTAATTACAAAATGGGCGTTTATACACACATGCAAAAAAAATATCAAAATTCTTTTTAAAATACCGGGAGTCGTTGAATTGTAGGGAACTTCTCTTTTTATGATTAGTAAGTACAGTTTTAATTTAATAACAATATCTCTTGACAGCTACAAATTAATACAGAATTTTAAAAGAATCAAAAGTTTATATATCATTCTAATTAAAATTTTTATAAGATGAAAACGAATTATTGTAAAACTTCATTATTCACCAATTTTGTTTTAAGACAACATAATGTATTTTATTCATAAAAGCAATTAAAAGTTTCTCTATGATTTTTTTTTTTTTTTACGATTATGGGGAGATTTTCTACAACTGGTCCTGCTTCACAAAAAATAAATTGACTTGTCCTTATAAATAATATAAACATAATTTCATAAAATAAAATAAGAGGTGAGTCAGTCAGTTATTTGCCATGCGTGTTACACGCGTAGGTGATCATGTAACTTTCGATACATGACTGGCGATGTAGATTTTTTGCCGCAGTAGGTTGCCATTTCTTTCTGCGGTAGAACAGTTGCCATCCAAGGCTATAGAACCCGGTCTGTTCTGCTATATACCCATAGCTAGAGGGAGAAGAAGTGGATTCATACCTTTCCCAAGGGTATTAGCAAGTAAGTGAGCCTGTTATCCATTACTCCACCGTATGTAAAAAATAAATAAATGTTTTACCAAGATTTTCGAAACATTTAAAAAATTCACTTCTGAATAAGTCTTATAAATATCATTAAAGTTCGACAACTATCTGATTTTTGCAACAATTTCCAAATAAAGGTTTTCACCGTAAAAGAAACGCCTATATTTTAACTAAAGTTTCGAAGGCTTTAAAAAGAATTAAAAAAAATTACACAAGAAAAATCCTTTGATCTTTCCTTTTAATAATAACACAAAGTTTTTGATGATACAATTTTGTTTCTATTAAGTTTTGGGGCATATTATTTTATTATGTATCCTCATTTTTTAGCCAATTTTGGGTGGGCCTAGACAGGTATTTCCTAACGTGTGTCATGCAATTGGTTCAGTATGAATAAAATGACAAGCATTTTCTATTCAACCTTTGATCTTTTCCGTGTAAACGATATACAAATACTAGTATTGCTACAACAATAACTACAGCAACAACAATTAATACTATCCCTCCTCCTCCTAGATCTACTACTAGTGATAACGATAATAATAATAATAATAATTGTAGTAATAAAATAAGCACATCCCATCTCCCCTCTCGCTTGTAACCATCCATTACAATAAAATAAACGTTTTTCAGCGCTAAAGCTGAGCTAATGAAATAAAGCTTCATAACCTTCTAGTTAGAGCTGTTGCTGTATTACGATGATACCAGTTCGTTACCAATAATTACAAGTTAGAATACTGAGTAAAGTGCTGCAGTCTAAGAACACTTGACATTAATTGGTCTTCGAGGGGAGATAATAGATAATACTGGTGTTAAAATCCAACAACTCTCAACAAGAATATTACAGCCGGTGCTAGAATATCGAGGAGACTTGCTGTCACTTTGTCTTTAGTGAGGGCAGCTAAATATGAATGGCGTGAAAACTGTACGCCTCCAAAATAAATAAATATACAAAAATTGTTTTAGACGTGGCTCTTTTCTAATAAAAACTTAACCATAATTACTTACTTGGATTAGAGGCAAAGAACGGATTATCTCCCAGGATCGAAACAAAAAGAAAGTGGGTACTATGCGCCGTTTCTCTGTCCCCGTTTTTAGATGTATCGCTTCATATTTGTTCGTCAGTTTTCTCTGTTCATTTTGGATTTTCCAAAGTTTCCAGTTACGTTGAAAGTGACGACAGGCGAGACATTCATGACTCTTTTATAACCTATCTTGGTTGACGCCCCGCCTTTCTCTGTATGATATATAGGTTTTATCTATTTGTATTTCGTCACTATTATTATTTAGTTTTGTTCAATTCTGCTTACAGGTCATCCCCTAAAAAAATTGAAAATATTCATATTTAATTAGAATTTATTTATTAATAGGGGATCCGTAATTATTAATAAGCGTCTTCCAATGAAAACACAAATTTCGTAATACCGTTATTACTTATTTATTTTTATAAAAATATTTCATATTTTAAAGAAAATGATTAGTAATTTTCACCTCTTTATTTTTCCATTCCGTCTATGAAGATGGTTCTGTAAACTCCGCAATAGGTGATGATCAGATAGAGCAAGTTTTGGAGACTAAGGAGAGCTAGAAGTTTTCTTCCAGTCGAGATCTCCCCTCTTTTCACATGCGGCCTTTGCTATATGAGGTCGCTTATTACCATGATAGTAAAACACCAAACACCTTCACAATTGATTAAAACAAACCTCTTTATCTTCAAACTAATACTGAAAGTCTCTAAATTTTGACAACGGATGTTTATTGTATTCCTGACATTGGCTGCTAGCTATTCAAAGAGGACAACACCAACAAATCCCATAAAAGACTTTAACAACATTTAATTTACAAAAACCCATTTTGGCTTGTGCTCTAATCTGTTTACTATTATCGCTTGTAAAATATTTCTTTTTCATCATCGTTACTGCCTTTCCTGAATTCAGCGAACATTATATTTCATGTTTTTTGTAGATACATTCATCTTTAGCGGGGTCAAGTTAGTAATTTGTATAGATGAATTGTACTGTAAACACGTTAGCTAATTCTTTACCATTGTACGAAGTCTTAATAATATGTATTTTCATCAACTCTGTATTTGAGAATAAGAAAATCCTTATTCAATCTGGCTCTTTCAGATTTTGGACATTAATAATATGAACAAATATTATTAGCTTTTTACAAATGGACTGTTTTCGAATTTGTTTTTACATTTCTCTTTCCTCTCTCTCTCTCTCTCTCTCTCTCTCTCTCTCTCTCTCTCTCTCTCTCTCACATACACACATAAACACACACAATTATTAGGTTGGTGCAAAAATAATGATGTAATAATGTCGTTTTTTGACGTTAAAAAATACGTCAAAAAACGACATTATTACGTCATTATTTTTGCACCAACCTAATAACTATGCGATATGAGAATATATCTTTGTGTAGCCAGGAGCAAAATTATTAGTTATGGTTTGATATGGAAATTTTACTACATAATGTTCGAGTAACGTAATATTTACTTCTGAATTAAATGCATGTATAAGGTTAACTGTACACTGTTGAAATGCAATATTTTATTTTCTACTAAATAAATGATTTTCGCTTACATCATGCTTCAATATTATTGATGTATTTACGTATTAATATGCATATACATATAAATTATATATACAGGGTGTATCAAAAATATTTTTACAAACTTTGGGGTAGCTTCCGCACATCAAAACAAGGAAAAAAGTCCATATAAACATATGTTTGAAAATCCTTTGTTTTTTAGTTATTAAGTTTAAAGATTACGGTAAATGTTGTTACATTTACAATCCAAAAATACATTTACAAACTTTGGGGGCGGGTTCCTGACACCAAAGCAAGGTAAAATGTCTTTATAAACATATACCCAAAAGGTTAATGTTGTACCTAAGCACTGCAACTCAGAACAAATGTTCAAAATGTCCCCGCTCGCTTCTACACACGCATGCACCCGTCGGATCATTGACTGGCGGACCCTTTCAAATGCTCCCACACGGTGTTGAATGGTTTCACAGGCCCCCATGACACGTTGACGAAACGTCATTACTAATGTCTGCTGCATAAACCAATTGTTTTAAGTGACCCCAACGATAAAAATTCAAAGGACTGAGGTCGAAGGAACGCGCAGGCTATGGAACCGATCTTCCTCTACCTAGCCATCTTTCATGGTAGATGTCAACCAGTGCATTGCGAACAATGTGACTAAAATGTGCTGGAGCCACATCATGCATGAACCACACGCGTCTTCGTATTAGCCGGGCTACATCATCTAGCATGTCTGGAAGTGTGTTCGAAATAAAGTCCATCTAAACTCCTCCTGTAAGACATGCTGTGAGAACATATGGATCTACCATACAGTCACCTACAATTCCAGCACACACATTAATCGTAAACTGATGCTGGTGACTATCCTGTATAGTACAATGGGGATTCCGATCTGCCCACAGATGTTGGTTTGTTGTGTAAATTTGTTATTCAATCCAAATATTGCCGCATTCGTAAACAAGACTGCCTTAACCGGGTATTGAACTCACACTCTTTGGGTGCTGTCACTGGATCTAACCAACGCCTTTATCAACTGTGTCATGTGTCCTTGACACATGGCACAGTGGATAAAGGCGTTGGTTAGGCAGCGGAGAACTTCCAGGGAGAAAATTAACAGGAGATAACTGATAAGTGACATCCATTAAAGATGGCACGTGGAACTAGAACAGTCTACCCCAGTGAGCGAAATAAAGGGTTAAGTTCGACATTCCAACCACCTGAAGGAGGCCGGAGCGTACAACGGCCGAAACGTTGTAATAAATATGACGACAAATATGAGGACAATAGTCTAACGTACTAAACCCTCCCTGTTGCAGCGCTGTCCTGTCTCTCCGGTGGTTCTGGCCGAAAAGTAAACCACCCGGTCCTCCCCCGGTGAACTGAAGGAACCACCACTATCCGCCACGTTGTGAATTTTTGATCTGAACAGCAGTATTTCGATCCCTCAGAACGATCCGGACGTAGGATGAATTAAATGGCTGGGTATTACGCTGAAAGGAACTCACTATTCATGTAAAAAAATGTTTCTTGTCGTAGCCGCAAAAACATGAAAAAGAAAAAGTAAGCAACTCTTTCGGTTCCTGTACAAAGAGCCCTTTTTAGGCCACTGTTTTTATGTCACTACCGAAGAATTTACACGAGTACAAAATATCGTAATGAGGTTCACTCGTTTGGGGTCGGAAGTGACAGAGAGAGAGTAGGAAAATTTCTGCCTAAACAATTTCGGCTGATCTTAGTAATTCGTGGATCTTCGTCTGCACCCTACGATATAGCAGTCTGCTTTCTCACAGCTTTGTTGACGAAGTTATCTGGATTCGTACGGGTTCTATTTCTATCTCTTGGTTCGGATCGGTCTTCTTGACGTAGGGCAAACAACAGACCAGACCAGCAAATTCCAACAAGCCGTCTCTTCCGCGTTCTGCCGCGTTCCGATATCCGATCGGCAATCTCAAGCGTGCGGGCAGCTTATATAGAGAGAGGCGGAGCTAAACCATCTTTAGGCACCGCCTCCGAATTTTAATATGCAAATCGCCTTTGACCATCATGCAAGCTTTTCCGGTCCCCGAAATTCAGCGGGAACCCAGTTTTCCAAAGATACTAAAATCGGATTCGGACCTCCTGCTGGGTCTTCCGCAGCCAACGCCTGCTTAAGTTTTGCCAAAACCACTTATCCCGTCTTGTTGAATTCCGCCATTCAGACCACCCAAAAGTCCAATTCGACATTTATCACAAACTTTACTTTAACGAATCCGTCTCTTAATCACTTTGGAATTATTACATTTAATTAACTAATAACTCAACCATAGAAACAATTATTAAGAGAAAAAAACAAAAGAAAAAAATAAACTTATTTCTGGAATTACTCCGGAATCCCTTCTACCCAAGTAATTAGCACCTTCATCCTAATTCTTTAGCACTGTTGATTACTAAATCCACCTCGGGGTGAGGGGTGTCTCTCTCTCTCTCTCTCTCTCTCTCTCTCTCTCTCTCTCTCTCTCTCTCTCACTCTCTCTCTCACTCTCTCTCTCTCTCTCTCTCTCTCTCTCTATGTCACAATAGTCCGAATAATGTAAATAATGTACATAATACCTCATCTCAGAAATATAGACGGACGTTAAATATTGAAGACAGGCTAACCACAAATGTACACGAATGACAAATGCAACCTAGTCTACATAGCAACACAGTGCCATCTACCGTAAACTTTCTTTAAACTTAATAACTCAAAACCGAAGGATTTGCGGACATATGTTTTGTCTTTGGTTTGTTGTAAGGAATCCTCCCCAAGGTCTGTAAAAGTATTTTTGATACACCCTGTAAATACATACATATTCTTTAAGATTTGCTACAGTTGCTTCAAATGGTCTGAAGTTCGCTTTCCCTTTCCAACAACATCTCAATCACAAATACACACGCAAAACTTATTTACTTTCAAAACAAAAACATCAACGAAACTCACTCACTGAAAAACTAACGATAAAAAAAGAAAGAACACTACATTATTCGGACTATTGTCCTCAAATTTGTTGCCAAATTTATAACAACGTTTCGGCCGTTGTACGCTCCGGCCTTCTTCAGGTGGTTAAAGAAGGCCGGGGCGTACAACGGCCGAAACGTTGTCATAAATATGGCAACAAAGATGAAGACAATAGTCCGAATAATGTAAATAGTGTACATAATTGTTGTCGGGCTCTCCCGTTTTTACATAAGCTGGACTGAGATACGTTGAGATACTCTGACTGCGTGCGACGTCTGTCGAACTCTCTGCTTTGGCAGAGAGGAACCCGGACGAAGCTTTGCCGAAGGGCAAAGTTTCGTCCGGGGAGGTAGTTCCCGAACCCGCTTATGCGAGTTCAAAGGAGATATTTTTTGGCTGAGCCTACGGGATCGGAGAAACCCACGTTAAACTCGGTCTTCTGCCACATACATTCCTCGCGGGTGGACTGTTAAATATCGAGATACGTTGAGATACGTGGAGATACGTTGAGACAGGTTGAGAGATACGGAGACAGACAAAGGGTGTTCTCGGAGAGTTATCCAAGAGTCCAGAGAGAGAGATGATTAAGGCTTTACTTACAAAGACTTGTACATATATTTTCTACTAACCCGCATTCCTGGACTACTAATCTTCACTTCAAGTCTGTATTCTTACGTTTAACACACTTATTTTTCTCTCTCAATTACTGGCGTTGTTTATTTATTTGTGCAGGATTCCATTCACGGAATCCACAACAATAATACCTCATCTCAGAAATATAGACAGATACAAAACATCTTTTTAACCTCGGGGTTAACATCTGTGGACCAGACTGAGAAAGCAATGCTACAGGAAAACTAATAACATTAAGTTCTTATAAAGAAATTCAAAGACAAAGAGGTGGAAAACCCGCTAAATTTCTCATATACAGTAAGGGTACAACTGCTCAGGGGTGCGGCATATATGGGCTAAGATAAAGGGGGCAAGTAATGATATCCCCCCACACTGCCTACGATAATTAGGAACCCAAAAAAATTAATCAGTATGGTTAATGTAGTGTTTCTATTTGCATTCACTCCTCCCTGGACAATGCTTAAAAATTCGCCATGTATGGGACATCAGCAACCTTTCCACCGACGGTACCATTAAGACGGAGAAGGACCAAGGGTTGAAGGGACAGGCATACGGTTTCCTTTCACCGACCATGTCCAGCTCAGAGAATTAACTAATTTGACTTACAGTAACTGGTTACCTTGCGTCTATGTCCGATATTTGAGATTGGAGTTTCACTTAACACGCATATATATATATATATATATATATATATATATATTTACTTGACCATCATACGACGCTAGAGTCGAGTACATATATATATATATATATATATATATATATATATATATATATATATATAATCGACTCTCCTGTTGTATGAGGGTCAAGCAAATCAGTTTCTATGAATCGACGGCCCGACACTAGCACATGCAATTTGATTATAGTGGTGAAGGTTTTGTGCAAAACCATCCACACTTTTTGAAGGGCCGAATACAGAGACCTGGTGGACTACGTGCCACAAGGTCCCCAAACGATCCTCCGAAGGTTTTGAATTCAGAGTTGTCCTTCTCCTAGACCAGTTGCCATCCAAGGCTATAGAACCCAGTCTGTCCTGCTATTTACCCATAGCTGGAAGGAGAAGAAGAGAACTCATAGCTTTCCCATGAGTATTAACACGTAATTAGAATGTAATAGATTCAACTGGAATTCAAACATGGCTCTCCGATTCCTCAAATCCAAGCCATTAACTCCACTGCCCCTCTTATATATATATATATATATATATATATATATATATATATATATATATATTAAAGAAAATATCATATCGTGGACATATTCAAGTTTCAATGGTTGTCCCACTGACCTTATGCCAAACTTGGAATGTATAAGAAAGTGATATATATATCAAGGTAGGATGCGAACGAATAGAGTACACTTCCAGCATTTGTAGATAACAATTTCTATTTTTTTTCTTTTCCGCTTAATTTGAATTTAACATAAGTCATATTCGATTGGTTG
>OZ010588.1:85841294-85906294 GCA_963932145.1 Acanthosepion lycidas | reverse complement strand
TCCTTCGCAAGTTGAAGGCGAATCCGGTCCTGCGCGGAATTTCCCTGCCTGGGGCTTCCACCTCAGCCAGGTATTCTGCCTATGCTGACGACGTTTCGGTTCTTGTGTCGAGCAGAGCCGAGATTGACGAAGTCAGCAAAGAGATCAGTGGGTATGAGATGGTGACAGGGGCCAAGATCAACCGCGATAAGTCTGTGGGCTTGCGGTTGGGTGCGTGGAAGGGAGTTTCTCTTCCCGGACCTTTCCTCTGGACGGATGGGCCGATCAAGATACTCGGCGTCTGATTCGGTCCTGATCTCCAGTTGGAAATGAATTGGTCGGAGGTGCAAGGGAAGGCCGAGATCGCGGTTAATCTGTGGTCTCGGAGGAGACTTTCCCTGAAGGGAAGGGCGGAGGTATGTGTTTCACACATATATCCGATCCTCCTTTACCGACTTTCTGTGCTTCCGCTCCCGTATGCCAGACTAATGTCATTAGTCCGGACCTTGTTCTCTTTCTTGTGGAGAGACAAGGCCCCTATGGTAACTCGCGAGATCTGTTGCCTTCATCCCTCTGAGGGCGGTCTGGGTATGCCTAGCATTGAGATTCGTCAATATATGCTTCGCATTACCTTTCTAGACCGAATGTGTCGCGGATTGGATGAGGTGGGCACCTTTTGGAAAGAAGATGTCCGAAAACATTTCCCATCCCTGAGAAGTGTGCACTCGTGCGAGGAGGAGGCCGGCCGTAGACCTCGTGCCGAGTGCGCCTTCTACCGCGAATGTCGTAGTGTTTTGAAGCTCCTCTTACGGACGACGGATGGCCTCTCCGACGCCCAGGCGTTGTCTCGTAAGGCATTGTATCAATTGTTAGTTAGGGGGTCCGTTCAAGATGATCTGATCGACGAGCTCGGTCTTACGAAGCAAGAGGCTCGCTCGATATGGCCTTGGGCGCCTGGGTTGAAATGTCTCAATAACGATGAGGCATCACTCACCTGGCTGATGATTCGTGGGGCCCTCTGGGTTGGCAAGAGACTCTGTTCAGCAGGTTTGGAGAAATATCCAAACTGTCGTCGCTGCACTGGGGAAGTCGAGACCATTGGTCACGCCTTTTTTCAGTGCAAGACGGTAGTGCCGTTGTGCAAGTTTGTTGAAGGCCTCATGGTTCGCATGCTGCAGGGAAAGTTCTTTGTCCTGGAAGCCAGTTCTGTTTGTAGCAATGTGGTGCCGCAATTGACGAAGGCTGAACTCTATGTGTTCTGTTGCTTACTAGGGATTATGAGAGTCGTGATTTGGACGACGCGTCAGAAGGGATTCCATGAGGGCGGGAAGTTCACCTCTTCCCAACTGATCTTGTACTTTAAGCATCAGCTTAAAGTCAAGATTAGGACGGAAAGGCGGCGGCTCACCTCATCGGAATTTGGCAAAAGGTGGGTGAATCTTGCGCGAATGTGTAGAGTGAAAGGGGCTGACCTAGAGTGGCACTTGGATGGCGGTTAGGTACAGGATTTGTCCTAACAGGGTTGAACATAGGCAAACCACCCAGATTTTAGGTTAGACTAGGTTTTCGATTTTTGAATCTTTAGTTTTCCCTTTTTTCTAGTAAACTTAGCTAGGGTATGCATGCGCATTGGTCCCTTTTATTTCTGTCCCTATTTTCCTTTTGTTTTAATTCCCCATCCCCTCCCTCGTTAGGTGGTCAGTGACTTCAGTTCTCTGGTGGATGCGGGGCGCCTTTCGTTTCGTGTGTGTGGTTTTTCGTATTTGTTGTTGTGTATGAATGTGTGTGTGTCTGTGTGAATGCTTGGAGGAATGAATGTTTTTTCTTATTTTTCTTAGTCCCGCATTGATTTCGTCTAGTTAACTGATTTTGCTGCCACATTTATGGTTTGTGGGGGGTTTTATTACTAACACAGTTTTGTTTAGTTTTTATTGTAAATACTTAAGTCATATTGTATATACTCATTTGGGGATCTTTTAAAAGTTGTTGTTTTATTGACCCTCCCCCCACAGACAATTTTTGTACATAAGGGGACTAGTTAGGACTTCATAGAGAATTTGAGGCATTATGGTGGACGTAGTAAGAAAGGTAGGAGTGAATGTGTTGTTTTGGTGATTGGAATATTGTTAGTTTGTTTGGGTCCGTGTCTGGGACTAGCTAAGTTTAGATTTAAGACAGAAGAAGACCGTCATTCCCCATCCCCCTTTTAGGCCTTGTGCCACATTTTATACACATTTGTATAAATAAATATTGTTCTTCGCTATGGTACCTCTTTGAGGAGAGTTCTTTTGTTTCCGACGGTGTACGACCGGTGATTGACGATTTGTGATTGTATACGAACTGTTTATCGATTTCAACCTTTGTTTCACGTTAAGTTACTTTTAATTTTCAATTTTCTTTCGTTTAATTTACTGACGTTTTTTGCCAAAAGTTTGATTTTTTTTCTTTCTTTTCCCTCCCCTCATTTTTTTTATACTTTATCCCTTGTTATTTCTTTATTATTAATTTTCATTTTCTTTTATACGTATTTTTGAGTATTAATTTTTCCTTTTAATTTTTAGTAACTTCCCCACGCCAAAACTTTATTTTTTCATTGTTTATTTTTGCCCCTCGTAAGACTTCGTTTTTCTTTGTTTACATTTTTATTTCTACGTGTTTTTCATTGTTTCTTTGTTTGTTCTCGTTGTAAATAACTGTTATTTATTCTGTGTTCCTTTATTTAAGTCTTTTCTGTGTTTATTGTAATTTTTGCATTTATTTTCCGCATTTATTTTTCTATTCGTTAGTTCTTCTTTATTTTAGTTTACGTGTTTTCGTTCGTGTTTGGGCTGACTAGAATTTTCTAGTGGCAGCCATATTGTATTTGTGAATTCATTTGGCATTTTTTGTTTCGTATTTTTTTGTTGTATTATTGTAAAAAAAAAAAAAAAAGATACCTTTTGTTTATTTTTCGTCTTAAATTGTGATTTTCATTTGCGTACTCGCATTTTTGTAATCTGTAATTGTTAACTGTTTTTATTTTTAACGTATTTTGTCGTTTTAGCGTACGAGGTTTTGTAATTTATTTTTGCGTGTTTAACTGTTTATTGTTCTGTCTCGTTGAATTTCTTTTTGTTATCGTGATTTATTTGTATTTATCTTTTGTTTAAATTATACTTTTATTTGTTGTTTTTAAAAAAAAAAAAAAAATGGGTCCAAGAAGAACTGTTAGAAAGAACCTATCTGGTTCTAAAAAAAAAAGAAAAAAGACCCTCCTGATAATGATTCGCAAGAAAGCCCAAATGGTGAAGGAAAAAATATGGTGTCCTCTAAAGGCGAAAATTTAGAGGATAAAAACAACAGTCCGGAAAAAAGTATGGTGGCCTCAAACAGCCAAAATACCGATATTGAACCAAGTGTTCCTGACCAGAATATGGTGGCCGAAAGCAGCCAAAATGCTGATATTAAAACCAGTCAATTCGACAAAAGTATGGTGGCCGCTGGTAGCCAAAAAACAACCGACCAGACATCCCCAAAAAATGACGGAAACCTAGCGGCCGGAGAGACGCCCTCATGCTGGAAGTCCCCGCCGAAATGCAAAATCAACATTACAGAGTTCCTGGAGAGAGCAAAGAGCTACGCACATCTGGTAACAGCAGATGGGCTCTTGCCCAATCCCGAGGAATTAAGAAAAGTTGAGAAAAGAATTGTGTCAGTCTTTGTGGTCAACAAGCGTTCGCGCAAGATTTGTCGCTCCACAAAAGACACTGATCAAAGCCTTGACTTCTCTGGGCATTAAAGCTCAGAGGGTCATTAAAGGGAAAGGCTTTTTTTATGTGGGACTTACTGTTACCCACGCCTGCCGACTGTGAAGCTGCTGCTACTCGAGACCTCATCACAAAAGATCTAATATTGAAGACCGAGTATGAAGGCAGGCGGAGGACCAACGTTTCGTTATATGATGTTCCTCCTCAGGTTGTCGGGGAGCACTTGGCCGCTTATCTAGGCCAGTTTGGCCAGATACTCAGTGCTTCCTCAGACGATCTGACCGGGGGGTGGAGCTTCGAGATAATGATCAATCAGGATGCTCCATCCCCAACTGTCTGGATGTAAAGGGCCAGAAGATGCCGATAATTGTCACAGGTCGTAAACCGGCATACTGGAAGTGTGGAAAGACTGGTCACCTTTCCTCTTCCTGCACAGAAATGAAGGCCTCTGATGTTCTGGCCCCCGCCCAACCAAACCCCCCTTTAGTCGAGTCTGTTCCATCTGTCCCGCCTGTAGTGGGCATGCCAGCGACCCGGACCGGTGTTGAAAATCCCCCGGTTGGGTCCAAATCTCAGCCCCCATTCCCCGAAGAGCCTTTGCCCGCGGCTAGTGCCGTTAGGGAGAAGGGAGAGGGGGAATGGCAGGTCGTTCGTAGGACTAAAGGGAAGACCCAGGCAGCGGAACCTCGTTCCACACCAAAAGCAGGAAAAGGCACAGACAGTCCCACTCCCTCTACCAGTGCAAAGGGCGAATCTCCGGCCAGCTACTCGGATAAACTCAGGAAAAAAATGATTCAATATGAACCATCTTTTGAAAAGAAGGAAAAACTTCAACAACTGAAGGAGGCATTAAAATCTAAACGGCAAAATTCGGAGGGGAAATCTGCCACCTCTTTTTGGTCCCTCCCCCTATCGTTAAACCCATCCAAAATGTTACCTCAACCATGACCACACTGAAGAAGGTACCTGTACCAAAATCACCGGCCAAAAAATCATCACCCAACCCTTCACCCATGCAGACTCCCAAAAACTCACCAACAAAAACAGAAAAACAAAAACGACAAAGTCCATCATCTGATTCGTCTGAAGCTACACTAGAGAAAAAATAAAATAAAATCCATCTTACAATACAGGGGAAGACGTGTGCCGAGTCTCAAAAGAAATCGAAGAGAAGGCACTGTTACATGCAAAAAAAATAAAAAAATTTAAAGACGCTTCTAAATTTTAGAAAAATCAAAGATCTAGACGTAGAGAACCCCCGAAACTTTCCCAATGCTAAAAGGGTGCTCACTGTGGTCAGATCCAGGGTAGCTGGCCAGCAAATATGGGCCATGATGGCCAATGCAAATGAAACATTCGGCATGTTTCCACCAATGTCGTGCTTCGACGATGATAATGTTAAAAAATTACAATTTTGTTCAGGGAGGTTCCCGATTTTTGTTCACCCCTCCCTGTATAGAGCGTTAAAATTAACTTTCCCCTTGGACATTGGCGGCCTATCTCCTGATGGCACCATCAAAAGTGAGATGGGTACTGGCTCAATGGGAGAGGCCGTGGGTGTCCTGACCCCGGCCATGTTTAATGCAGGAGAGCAACCCTAATCGGTTTTATCATGGCTCTCTGGTTAGCAAGTGTGAATGCCCGAGGCCTGAGGTCGGAGTCTCGCAGGGCAAGGCTCTCTCGTGACCTTCAGCGTCTCGGGGTGAATATCTGTTGCGTACAAGAGACCCGTTTTTCTTGTGACTATGCGAACATTCTGTCTAGGGGGTTCTCTCTCTATTCAGCATGTTTTGATGGACGCTCGAGGGGTGTCTCTTGTCTGGTGAGCAAGTCATTGAAGGCTGCGTGTGTTCTTGTCTTCGCAGATCCGTCGGGCAGGCTTTGCGTGCTGGACGTTACCATAAAGGATAAGGCTCTTCGTCTCATTGGGGTTTATGCGCCCAATGTCCATTCTGAGCGGCCTGCTTTGTTTCGGCAGATCGAGCAGTTGTTGACGACATCACGTCGAGTAGTTTTAGTGGGTGAGTGGAATGCCGTCCTTGATCCCGATATAGATCGTATAGGGACAACTTCGGGTACTAACAACCGGGACGTGAAACCATTTCGGGACCTTATCGACAGGTTTGATCTTGTCGATGAGTACCGGAATGAGCACCCTCGGGAGGTAGTGTAGACTTGGACTAATAGTGGCGGCTCGACTAGTTATCTAGACCGAGTCCTAGTTAGGAGAGTCGACGTAGGGCTCTTAGGGTGTCCAAGTTTCCATGAGATAGTTTATTCGGATCATAGGCTTGTCCGGGTCCGTGTAAACTTAGATAAACCTAAGGTTAGGATGGCTGGCTACTGGAAATTAAACTCATCATTATTTGGTGAGCAAGATTTCCGGGACCAGCTTCTACTAATGATACAGAGGGAACTGACGGGAGCGGTTGTGGGAAATGCCTGGTGGGATAAATTAAAATCCAAAATTAGAACGTTTGCTGCTGATTATAGTCGTCGGCTCAGTCTAGATAGATTAGCGGCGCAAACGGCTTTAGAGCAGAAAGTTGATCGGGCGGTCAAATCCCGTGTTAGTGGGGACATAGCTTTAGCTAAGGCAGAGTTGGCCTCCTTGCTTATCAAGGAGGATCAAGCTCTGGTAGTTAGGGCTAGGTTAAAAAGAATGTCTTCTGAGGGGACGAATATGGCCGCTGAATTGCGTGCAGAGGAAGCTCGGAATGCATCTCGGCGACATATCGCATGCGTCACATTGCCGGATAAGCGGACCGTGACAACAAACGAGGGCATATGTGAGGCTTTTCGTGACTACTTTCAGGAGCTTTTCACCAGGGAGCCCGGTCTGAGCCCTGCTCAGTTCGACGCCTATTTAGCTGACTTTCCCTGCCTTAAGGCAGCTGAAGCAGCTAGGTGCGAGGGCCCAATTACAGAGTCGGAAGTCTGGGATGCATTGAAACAGGTTGGCCTGGACAAATCTACGGGACTAGATGGTCTTCCGTACGAAGTGTACTTGAGGCGGTCGCCCGTTTTTGTTCCGCTGCCGGCACTGATTTTCGGCAACTGGATGAAGCAGGGGTCTATACCACAACCCTTCACCAGGGGCGTGATCAAGTTGTTACGCAAGGATAAAAACGGTGGGGATGGGTTAGGTAACTTTCGCCCTTTAACTAAGATCTTGGCTAACCGTTTGCAGCTTGTCCTGTCTAGTCTGATTGGCTCGGAACAGACTTGTGCTGTGAAGGGCAGGACTATTCAGGACAACCTTCATATGGTGCGCCTGATCATCGAGCAAGTCGACAGTGAAGCCGCGCTGATCAATTTAGATCAGTCCAAGGTCTTCGATAGGGTTGACCATCCTTTTCTGGAGGCTGTTCTTTCGGCAGCCGGTTTCGGGCCGTACTTTCGCACCTGGATCCGACTTCTGTGTGCGACTCCCGGTGCGCTGGTGGAGGTGAATGGGGTACGATCGGAGCCTTTCGTATTGTCTCGCTCCATTCGTCAGGGTTGTCCGCTATCGCCTTTGCTTTACGTTCTTGCGTTGGAACCTTTCCTTCGCAAGTTAAAGGCGAATCCGGTCCTACGTGGAATTGCCCTGCCCGGTGCTACCACGTCGGCCAGGAATTCTGCCTATGCTGACGACATTTTGGCTCTCGTGTCGAGCAGAGCCGAGATTGACGAAGTCAGCAAAGAAATCAGTTGTTATGAGATGGTGACAGGGGCCAAGATCAACCGCGATAAGTCTGTTGGCTTGCGGTTGGGTGCGTGGAAGGGAGTTTCTCTTCCCGGACCTTTCCACTGGACGGATGGGCCGGTCAAGATTCTCGGCGTCTGGTTCGGTCCTGATCTCCAGTTGGAAATGAATTGGTCGGAGGTGCGAGGGAAGGCCGAGATCGCAATTAGTTTGTGGTCTCGGAGTAATCTTTCCTTAAAGGGGAGGGCGGAAGTTTGTGTTTCACACATCTACCCGATTCTCCTTTACTCTCTGTGCTTCCACTTCCGTGTGACACTTTACTGGCGTTAGTGAAGCTCTTGTTCTCCTTCTTGTGGGGAGGCAAGGCTGCCAGGGTCAGTCAGGAGATCTGTTGCCTTCATCCATCTGAAGGCGGTCTGGGCATGCCGAGGATTGAGATTCGTCAATATATGCTTCGCATTAGCTTTCTAGATCGAATGTGTCGCGATTCGGATGAGGTGGGCGCCTCCTGGAAGGAAGACGCCCGAAAGAACTTCCCATCCCTGAAAAGTGTGCATTTGTGCGAGGAGGAGGTCCGCCGTTTACCCCGAGCCGAATGCTCCTTCTATCGTGAATGTCGTATTGCTCTGAAGCGCCATTTACGGGCGTCGGATGGCCTCTCCAACGTCCAGGCGTTGTCTCGTAGGGCATTATATCAAGTTTTAGTCAGGGGGGTGCGTGCATGATGATCTGATCGACGATCTCGGTCTGATGAAGCAGAAGGTTCGCTCAATATGGCCTTGGGCGCCCGGGTTGAAATGCCTCAATAACGATGAGGCATCACTCACCTGGCTGGTGATTCGTAGGGCCCTCTGGGTCGCCAAGAGACGCTGCTCAGCTGTCTTGGAGAATTCTCCAAACTGCCGACGTTGTAGTGGGAAGGTCGAGACCTTGGGTCACGCCTTCTTTCATTGGAGCCAGGTAGTGCTGTTGGTCAAGTTTGTTGAAGACCTCATGGTCCGCATGCTGCAGGGAAAGTCCTTTGTCCTTCAGGCCGTTTCCGTTTGTAGCAATGTGGCACCACCGCTGACAAATTCAGAACAGTATGTGTTCCACTGCTTGCTAGGCGTTATGAGAGTCGTGATTTGGACGACACGTCAGAAGGGATTCTATGGAGGCGAGAAGTTCACCTCTTCCCAACTGATCTTGTACTTTAAGCATCAGCTTAAAGTCAAGATTAGGACGGAAAGGCGGCGGCTCACTTCATCAGAATTCAGCAAAAGGTGGGTGAATCTTGCGCGCTTGTGTCGTGTGAAAGGGGCTGACCTTGAGTGGCACATTGGTGCCGGTTAGGCATCAGGATATTGCTCTTCCTGGGTTGAACTTGTGCAACCCATCCCGAAATTAGGCTAGCTTAGTTTTCCATTTTTAATACTTTAGTTTCCTTTTTCAGTTAACTTAGCTAGGATATGTTTGCTCATTGGCCCCTTTTATTTCTGTCCCTAATTTTCTTTAAGTTTTTATTTCCCCATCCCCTCCCTCGTTAGGTGGTCAGTGATGTCAGTTCGCTGGTGGATGCGGGGCGCCTTTCGTTTCGCGTGAGTGGTTTTTTGTTTCGTATTTGTTGTGTCTGAATGAGTGCATGTCAGTGTGAGTGCTTGGGATGAATGAATGTTTTATACTATTATAGTCCCGCATTGATTTCGGCCAGTGAAGTGATGTTTCTGCCACATTTAGTGATTGTGGGGGGTTTTATTACTAATCTTATTTTCCTTAGTTTCTTGTAAATAGTTTTTTGTATTCATATTGTAAATACTCATTGGGGTTAAGTTTTAGAATTGTTATTTTATCCCCCCCCCACAGACAACGAATTGTAAATATGGGGACTAGTTAGTATTTTCATAGAGACAAAGAGGTATTATGGTGATTGTAGTAAGAAAGGTACGTATGAATGTGTTGTTTTGGTGTGAGGAATATTATTTTGTACGATTGGGCCAGTGCTTGCGGCTAGCTAAGTTATAGTTAAGACAGAAGAAGACCGTCCTTTCCCCAATCCCCTTTTCGGCCTTGTGCCACATTTCTGTAGATAACAGAATAAATATCGTTCTTCGCTATGGTACCTAGAATTTATGAATTTAAGCGCAGTGCCAGAATGGCGGCGAGGTCTCATCAATTTATAGTTGAGTTAATTCTTAATTTTGTTTAATTCTTAATTAAATTTATAATTTAATTCAAGACTGAAATGCTCCAAATTGTTAAAACTCGTTTCCCAAAACTTCTAGCTATTAGGTTGGTCGTCATATGTTACTATGTGAGAAAATGACATTATTTTTGCACCAACCTAATACCTATAATTTGAAACACATCAGCTGTGTCTGGTTCAACCATTCTTCGAAAAACGTCCGCTATGTCTGGTTCAACCATTCTTCGAAAAACGTCCGCTATGTCTGGTTCAACCATTCTTCGAAAAACGTCCGCTATGTCTGGTTCAACCATTCTTCGAAAAACGTCCGCTATGTCTGGTTCAACCATTCTTCGAAAAACGTCCGCTATGTCTGGTTCAACCATTCTTCGAAAAACGTCCGCTATGTCTGGTTCAACCATTCTTCGAAAAACGTCCGCTATGTCTGGTTCAACCATTCTTCGAAAAACGTCCGCTATGTCTGGTTCAACCACTCTTGGAAAGTTGTGTCTGGATTATCCATTGTAATTTTATCCAATTTTTCAAAAACTATCAGTTTTGTATTACCTATGAATTTGAGAAGTGTAATTACAAATCCATGTTTTCGAAAATTTAATCTCGTTTTCCTTTTCTTTTGATTTTACCAACATCTCTGCGTCTGTTATCCATTTTTGAAAAGACAATAGCCGTGTTTGTTCCCCAATTTTAAAACTGTGTCAGCTGTGTCTGGATAATCCATTCTTTCAAAGACATCAGCTGTGTCTATGCTATCCATTCTCGCAAACATTTCAGATGTGTCTCTATCATCCATTCACTTGAACATATCAGCTCTGTATTATCTATAAAATTGACAAGATTAATTAACATTCCATTTTGGGGGTTATTAACATTAAAATTAGTCTCAGTTTGACAACAAAAACGCAAAATGCAAAATAGCGGCCTTTTCCTTTGATCAAAGAAAGAACATGAATGATTTTCAAAAGAATATTTTATTCATCAGTGAATATAAAATCATGAACTCAAACGCATTACTTCTGTAGCCCGACTTTCTCATATGTATATCATACATAAATTAATTTTTATCGATAAGTTTATATAATGGCCATCCCTAGTAATTACATTCATATTGTATTAAACATTTAATATCTTTTTCTGTAAATACTAAATAACCAAAATTTAAAATCTGGAGTAAAGTATTCAAATACACCTTCTTCACGTTCAAGAAATTGATTTCATATTTCCTCCAAGGGTAGCCTGTGTGGGTAATATCACCCCCGAAATAATAATAATAATAATAATAATAATAATAATAATGAAAAAAAGAGATGCTGTAAAACAGAAAACACCAAGAGGGACGTTTTCGAATAACTAAGATGTTGAGATGCCGTAAAAACTTTGAAATGTTAATGTTACAGATTTTATTTAGAAAAAGAAATACAATCTTTTTTAACCGTACAAAAGATATCAGATTATTAATAGAAGATAGAATTAAGAATGCCTTGATCTGAAGGTTAATGTTATCGATAATAAAGTAGTATGAATCTATGTAAAGTTTACCAAAATTGCTCAGAGCTATTAATACTTAAACTTAGAACAATGGCAATACGGTCAGGTTCCTGAAAAATAAAGCGAGTGTGAAGTTTTAATTTAGAAGTGTATCGGGAAATGGATCGATCCCGTTCCTAATAAAAGTATGTCAGTAAGTTCGCTCTAAAAAAAAAAAAACAAATACGTCACCAGTTCTCTGTATAAAGAGCAGAGTCGGGTTGAGAGCAGGACAGAGCAGAGTTGGATTAGAGACAGTGAGGTAGTGACGTCAGAGATTGGAACACAGCACCCGCTAACATGTGCTGTTGAGATAAGTACCACTGCTCCTGCTATCATTAATATTACTACTACCATTACTACTACTGAAGATGGGAAATCGAGGCTTGTAGTCGTTGCACTAAGAACAGACCAAAAAGGGTTAAATCGAAGCCACTTCTCTCCTTTAACGAAATTGTGCGAAGTATTTTATTTTGTTTTGTTGATCATCGTTCATATACAAGAGACATTCAACTTTTTGCCACGAGAATTGTATTATTATATGTATTGTTGATGTTATATATATATATAACTTTTGTCCCTCTAAAATCGGATCGACTTGGCCATATTTATTTGCGGTTAACCCGAGATCACCCAACAAGCTTGCAGGTAGACCAACGGAGAGCTTTCGGAATTCTACAACCTGATAACTACTTGCCAGGATCAAAAATCACAACGTGGATGGTGAGTAGAATCGAAACGATATTTGAAACCGGAGACTTAGGTCTAAGCTGTAATAGTAGACCATAGAAGACCTACGATCGGTTTTGTGGATGATGTCGGCCCGGGAATGGAGGGGGGTATACGATATCACATGGACGCCTACACAAGAGATCGCGTTACAACTGACACCGTGCGAGAGGGTCGATGTTACATCTGAAATCGATTTCATATTTCCTCCAAGGGTAGTCTGAAATCGATTTCATATTTCCTTCACGGGCAGCCTGAAATCGATTTCATATTTATCTAAGGGGAGCCTGAAATCGATTTCATATCCTTGAACTCTTTAGTTATTTAACAAAAAACGTGTTTTTTTTTTCCTTTGCTTACTCATAAATACCCTTAGAAAATGGTATGAATCCATCTCTTTTCTCTCCCCTCAGCTATGTGTTATATAGCAGGGCAAACAGGTTCCTGTTACCTTCGTTGGCAACCGGTCTACCACAGAAAGAAACGACTGTCCACTGCAGGAAAATCTTCTGCCTAGTTAGTAATGAATTGTAAAAGACATGATCACCCAAGCGGGTATCATGTATAGCACTTAACTGGCTGAACAAAGGTAGCTAGTAAATGGAAAAGAAAACTTATTAACGTAAGAATACTGAACGCATGGTTGTCAGCAAAAGGAACAGCCCAAGATACAAATTACGAACACCAAAATCACGCAATCACAAAGATTTAAATATTTAAAGGGGTGTTTTAATAGAGGGGGGAAACTGCGACGGATGATGGTCCACCCTGGTCCAAACAAAGTCAAGTAAACAGGTGAAGTTTAAAAGAAAAAAAGAACGGGCTTTCTAACTTAAAATTTATATTAAATCTACTGTTGGGTGGTCGACGACTAAACTAGCATCCCCATTTAAATTTATTGCAAGTGAGGTGGGTATTTAGCAATCATGTAAGATAAAAAATCAAAGGGCGGATAAAATCTTGACAAGCCAATGGCCAGCTAACTAGAGGTGGTGTCTCAATAAAATCACCGTGGAGAAGTAAACGGGAAACCACTTTACTATCAATCCCAAGAAAATTTTGTGCGTCCTTATATGTCGGTGAAATGAATATCATCAGCTGTGTTGGCGGCTTTTCATCTAGAAGATAAACTGATGACATAAAACCAAAAGCGTAGATAGAGCTCAATAGCCCTCTTAATGGTTATCTCTCTAGGCGAAGGAAACACTGATATAAAACCAGCATTTTTGACCTCATGAGAATGCCGAAAAATATAGCTAAATACTCTTTCGGCTGTCACACGGGGCGGGTTATCAAGGCCCGCGTCCCTCGATGGCACACCAGGGCGAAGTCGAAAATTCTTCTACTAATAAGAAAAGAAAAGGAAAGATCTAATCAGCCATCTAAACTATTAACTAAAAAATTAAAACTTAAAATGTATTTTAAATGGAAAATTGGACAAATATAACACCCAATCATAAGCAGATGATTTCAGAGTGGACTTCCTTTTAGAGGAATGCAAGAAAGCAAACCTCGATGTTGTTTGTATGTAACTTGGTTATCACGTCATTGTGCATTTGGAATTCAATTTATTTTGTATTGATCAAAAGTAGAAAAGACAACATGGACTCAAATACGCAAATAACCAGATATTGTAACAGACAATATCATACACCAGTCACAAAGATTGATGACTGCCAACATTGTTGTTCATGACTGTAAGATCCAAGGGACATCGGCTTATGCCCCAACTGAAAAAAGGACATAAAACTATTCATTCATGGGGATTTTAATGCTACTTCATGTATTTTTGAAGATCACTGCTTCCTTGATGGTAAGACGTCTCAAACAGCAATCGAGAATTCTTGCTAAACTTTTGTTGCCCAAAAAGATATTCTATCCTTAACACAAGGTTTGACCATCGCGTGAAACACCACATCACCTGGCATAGCTTAGATGATGCAACAAAAATATCTCGAACTCTTTGATAAGGCATTTTGTTTATCTTTTATCCTTTCCCTATTCTTCCTATACACAGTTTTTCTCTACACTTCACTCTATGTAAACCACTGCGAACCAGTGGCACTCCACCTTGCATGAGGTAAAATGCTTAAAAAAATTCCCTGTCCTTTGTAGCTCTTAATAAATTTTGTCCTATTGTTATCTCTCATAAACCTTGCCCTCTACTCATTTACTCAAGCTCATTAGGAAGGTATTGCATTGTTTTCCTCTGTCCCTCTTACCGTCAATCTATCTGGCGAGTATTAAATTTTCCAAGCCCTCTTTCTTCATTATGTGTCCTAGAAATTTCAACTGTCTCCTTCTGATGTTATAAGTGTCTTTCTTGTTTCCATTTTCTCTAAAACTTTATCGTTGTTCATATGTTCGGCCAATGATATTCCTAGCAGCTTTCTGTAGAACCACATTTCTGTTTCTTCAAGTTCAGCATTCACCACCATATCTGAGGCCTGATACTACGTAACAGTTTAATCAGTTCAGTTATGTGCCATGCGCGATACACGCTCTTTCGATACATGACTGACGAGGCAGAATTTTTCCCACAGTAGGTTGCTATTTCTTTTCTGCGGTAGACCAGTTGCCATCCAAGGCTATAGAACCCGGTCTGTGCTGCTATTTACCCATAGTTGGGCGGGGAAGAAGAGGACTAGCACGTGAATGTAATTGATTCGACTGGAATTCGAACCTAGCTCTCCGATTCCTCAATCCGAGCCGCTATCTATTACTCCACCGTACCTACTAATACTAAACTAAATAAAGGGGTTTTGAGGTCATTGGGCATATTCAATTGACAAGGATTTTTTTTTAAGTATGTGAGCAATTTTCTTTAAAACATTCTTTGGTATTTCCTATGAAGATAGATTTACTGGGTCTTTCACTGTTTGTTTGTTTTTTTGTTTTTTGTTTTTGTTTTTTTTTCTCAGCTCCCCAATTGTATTTAAATGAAATTTCTTGATTATTCTTGAGTTTATCCAAATTCTTTCACCGAAAAGTTTTTATCAAATATATTTTCATGTTTATAAGGTAGCATTGAGGGTCTTTGAGACTTTTAATAACTGGTTTATTAGCCAAATTATATCGTCATCTTCGAGAACTGGTGGTCGTGGTTTTTACTCATACTGTTTCTTCTGTAAGGTTATGATTTTGTTATTCTCCTCTCCTATCATGTCTATCAGTAGTAGTCGTATTATTATCAGTAGTAATAATTAGTAGTAGTGATACGCCATCTTAATCATTTTGCATATCACAGTACTTAAGGTCGATATAATTTTCGACAGCTGGGATAAATAACGAAATCAGAATTGAAGTTTTATTGGAAGCTACATCCTTACTTTTGCTTCCGATCTGTATCTAGCGACCGAAGATTGTATCGGCTAGTTGTGTTGTGATCAAATAAGGTTGATCTGGCTTCTCAAGAGATAAATAGATGTTCAATCTAAGAACTTGTTGAATTAATTCAAACTATGATTTTTTTAATATTTTTATTATGCAAGTAAAAGCTGCTTTCATTACCGCAAAGATCAGAGCAATTTATTAGTAATAATTATGTTTTAATCAGGAATTTAACATCAAGATCTGCAGACGTCTCAATGAGAAGATATATCTGGGAAATGTTACGTATTAAGACGCGAGGATATTTTTTGCAAATGAACAGAATTTGTATTTCATTGATTATATGAATGTTTTGACAACACAATCTTCACCGAACGCAAACACGCCATTTGGCTGCACATAATGAAAAGTAGAGAAGTTGCTTCACTCCTGGCGCATTAATTTTGACTTCAAGGCTACAATGATTTTGAGGTATATTTATACACCCCAGATACCCCAGTTCGTATTTATCGACGCTGTCAATTCATTTCCAACCTTTGTTCATCATATATTCACATTCCAGTCGATATATATCAATTCGTTCATAACCACCCAAAGTTCGTTCATATCTTTAATCAGTCAGTTAAATGTCATATGTAATACACGCTTGAGCGATCACGTCTCTTTCGGTTCATGACTGACTAGGCAGAAGATTTTCCCGCAATATTTTGCTGTTTCTTTCTGCAGTAGACTGGTTGCCAACCAAGGCTATAGGACCAAGTCTGTCCTGCTATTCAACCCATAGATGGGGGAGAAGAGACGGATTAATACTTTCCCAATGATATTTGCGCCTAAGTGAATGTAACGAACCCGACTGAAATTCGAATTTGTTACTCATCTCCAATCACTCATTCATAAATATCCAGTTCGTTTATGCCTTACCCACAACCGATAATATCCATAAGAGAAAGGAATGAAGACAGATAGATCGAAATATATAAGTGACAGAATTAATTTCAACTCGGAAATAATTTCAACTCGATTTAAAAACCCTAACTTTAACCCTTAGTTCCAGGTTGAAATTAGTTCCGAGTTGAAATTAATTCTGCACCCCAAATATATAGGTAAAAACAGAGAGTAAGCTGACATAATACCACCTAAAATATTTACTGAAAGAAAGAAAAAGCTTCATCTGAATAAACTTTGTATTGCTTTGTTTCAGTGAATTGATATCGATGAATTTTGAGTTGTGAATTTATATTTGGGTAATGATTGTTTTAAGTTCAAATGACCGTCATCGATTATAAATGAAATTCTCGCAATAAACGTATATTATTCATTAAGACATTTTTTTATGTTTATACGTTCTTTTTATAGATACAAATATTTAAGTAAATGATCCGTTTATAATAAACAATATTAACATCATTTACCGGCCTGAATGTCCGAGAAATGTTAATACTGTTTATAATAAACAGAGCATTTACTTAAATTTTTGTATCTATTAGGTTGGTGCAAAAATAATGACGTAATAATGTCGTTTTTTGACGTTAAAAAATACGTCAAAAAACGACATTGTTACGTCATTATTTTTGCACCAACCTAATATAAAAAGAACATATCAACATGAAAAATGTCCTAAATAATTGCCGGACTTTGTCCATTTCATAATGTATGACGTCATTAGTCATTATATAAATCTTGATAAAGAATACATTTAAAAAAAAAACTCAAAAAAATTTAAAACAAAAACGAAAAAAAAGCCGATGTTTGTATCCTATAAAAAAAGTTCTAACGAATAAAACAAAGAATTGCTTCAATTTGTTGTCTTCAGGACACTGTCAGCCACTTCGGAGACGACCTTCCAGGCAAAATCGATGTCATTGTTCTGAGTGCGGGTGGTACAAATGGAGAGACGCAAAAAGAAAGTGTCGTCCACTCTGGAGGGGACCATGTGGATTCGCCCATCTTCATTTATACTTTTGATTAGTTTTTCATTAATTTCGTTGCTGCCCTGAAAAAAAAATACAGGCATCAACTCAGAGTACATTTTTCACTAAAAATGAACGAAAATGAAAGAATGTATTTATTATGTTCAGTATAGTCAAGAAAAAAGGTTACAATTGAAATTTCGAACTCTTTACATAAAAAATAGTTACAAAAAAAAAAGGTTACAACTGAGTTTCGAACTCTTTACATAAAGAATAGACTGAAGCACTATATACAGTCGGGGGGAGGAGAGAAATATTCGTACACATACAAATTTTTAATTTACTGTATTTCTAATTAATGAATATACATACTTTTCATACAATTAACTGTACACAGATGCATAATAACTAAATATGCATAGAAAACAGAAAAAATTGATTTAATAGAAATAAATCTCATTTATACATATTAATAGGGAAAAAGTATTTGTAAAATACGAAAAAGAATATACGATCTTCATTTAATACTTTGAAGGATGGCCATTATTCACTTTTACAGCAACCAAATTTTTATTGTATTTTCTCAATTCACGATTTGCAAATTTTAATTGGCATTCTGTTTCATCCTTCTTCGTATATGGTGGTCTTCAGATCCGGGATGTTTGTTGTAGCTCTTGATTGGATTCGAATTTTCAAAATAACGCCACATGAAAAATATGTATATTGATTCCTTGGAAATACAATAAATTAAGAATTTGTATGTGTACGAATATTTGTTTCTACCTCACTATATATATATATATATATATATATATATATATATATACAGTGTAACCCGGATATAAGAGAGTTGTCGGAACCGGAGAAGTCTCTTATATCCGGGTTTGGTCTATTATATATGCATTAACACAGGCTCTAATTTGGGACCAGATAAAATCTCTTATATCCGGGTTTCTGTTATATCCGGGTCTCTTATATATATATATATATATATATATATATATATATATATATATATATATATATATACTCTGCTCTACTAAGTGTATTGAGCACTTTATTTTGTTTCATATTTTACTCGATTGTTTATTTGTTTTTTTTCTTTTGGATAAGCATTACGGCATTAGGCGATTATTTTAGGCGATCGACTGTCTGTGGCGTTATTTGAAAATTCAAATTCAATTGAAAGCTCTAAAAAAGAACCTAGATCTGAAGAACATATGCGAAGAAGGATGGTGCAAAAATACCAACTAAAATTTGAAAATAATTTAATTGAGAACTACAAGTGGAGGTTGGTTGGTGTTTAAGGGAATAATGGTTATTCTACACAATAATAAATGAAGATTATGTATTCTTTTATGTATTGTATGAATACTTTTTTCATACATTAAAATGGATAAATGTCATTTATTTATATTAAATCATTTTTTCTGTTTTCTATGCATATTTAGTTATTATGCATTTGTGTACAATTAATTGTATGAAAAGTATTTATATTCATTAGTTGGAAATACAATAAATAAAAAAATTGTATGTGTGCAAATATTTGTCCCACCCACTATATATATATATATATATATATATATATATATATATATATATATATAGATAGACTAGCATAAACCGTGTAAAATACACGAATTTACTAATCAGTTTTTAGTTCTGCATTCCGTAGCTTTCAACCAATGCCCATTCACAAATAAATGTAAAAAAAAGTCTCTCTCTCTCTCTATCACACACACATACACACACACACACACACAACTATGTTCCCTCTGTCTGTAATAAATTTACGAAGATAAGCTTCGTGACCAAATCAATCCAAAGACAACGCGCTACGAACTATTTTTTTTTTTTTTTTTTGGTCAAATTCTGAACCTTGTTTTTTTACTTAATGTTTATCAAACATTAAAACTTGATGGGTTCGATTGAAAGAAAACAACGAAATTTACAAGTAGTCAAGGTCAATAAAGAGATGATTATAAAAAAAATGAATAAATATAATTAACATATTCGATCAGTAAAATATATGGATAGATTTACAGTGAGTAAATATTGTAATTACTGCAGAGGATCAATCATAGACTTTTTAAAAGTTGTCTATTTAGAATGTGGATGGAAAGAAAAAAAGAAAAATTTAATTAGAATTTATATCGATATAAAAAAAAAAACTTTTAAAACACGCAAGAAAATAACCTTTCCTTATTGAAAGAAAGATATACGTAAAGAGATAAAAAAAAATTAGCTGTCATATCATTATTGTCAGTAACTGACCTTCAACCGGAAGCAGACTAGCGCCATGATGACTTCGCCGAAAATTTCGAACCTTGGGTCGTTTCTGAGGTACTCTTCGAACTTATGAGCGAGTTTTATATCCTGTAAGAATTTAAATATGTTAATCACATGAATCAAATCAAAATATTTTTTTCTTTTTTCAGTAAACTGTTAACTATATTAAATATATACTGTTCTCTTACCGCAGTCAGTCAGTTATGTGTTATGCGAGATACTCGCTTAGGCGATCATGTATCTTTCGATACATGACTGACAACACAGATATTTTTCCCGCAGTAGGTTGCCATTTCTTTCTGCGGTAGACCAGTTGCCATCCTAGGCTATAGAACCCGTTCTGTTCTGCTATTTATACATAGCTGGAGGGAGAAGAAGAGGATTCATACCCTTCCCAAGGATATTAGCACGAAAGTAAATGTAATGGATTCGATTGGAATTCGAACTCGGCTCTTCGATTCCTCAGTTCTGAGTTCGAATTCCAGTCGAAGTACAGAAACTGTATTGTTTTATTCCCCCCACCTTGTTCGTCCCCTTTTTAGTTTAGGTACAGTTTAGGTTAATCACCGTTTTTTACCACTTCCTGTTCAGCCTGTAATCACCGAAAACGGTACAATAGAGTACGTGCTCAAAGTACGCGATTCCTATATTTTCATATCCTCCAAAATCTCTCCTCTACGGTAGCATTGCCGGTATGCACCTTTCTAACCTTTTTCTCTCTGCAATCGTCTCATCATATTATTATTTGAACATTTGTTTAAGGTAGCCATCTTTGTATAGATTTATTTTACTAGTGTATCATTCCATGTAGAATCCCTTTCACCACATATTGATTGTTTACACACTATTCTCAAACTGTAACTTCAATTAATTTTCTTACTTCCTGAGTACTTATCTCTGCAAACTTCATAGTTTATACATATTCATGTAAGCAAAGTATTTGCTACGCTCCTTTACCTATTTAGATCCTTCGGCTGTTTTTGTAAACAGTGAAACCTGGGTTCTCGAACGTCTCACATGTCTAACAAATCGGTTTTCGAACAGAAAATTCGAGATGAAAATGCCTCGGTTATCGAACAAAATTTCGGTTCTCGAACAACATAGCCGAACCGAGTTAACACGAACGGAATAATTTCCGGGTCGACCGCCGTGTTGTATACATTCCTGTGTTGTGCCGTGCTTTTCTTTTCCAATTTTATTGTCCTGCGACTTTTTTCTCTACATTTATTCTTACTGGGAAAAAATAGTTTCGGTTTACGAACATTTCGGTTTACGAACATTTCGGTTTACGAACGGCCTTCAGGAACGAATTAAATTCGTGAGCCGAGGTTCCACTGTAATCCTTTCATTTTTTTACCTATTTATTTATTTGTTCAGACTGAATTAGTCTCAAGTTTGTATTTTACTTTTTCTGTTTTCAATCATTTGACTTTCAGTAAACCTGCTAGTGAACAGAACTTTGTCTTCAGAGTTTTGATTGTCTTAAGGTGTTTATCTAGCTGTAAGACTTACGCACGCGTACACGGGAGGCAGAACATACACTCTATTTATCTATCTATCATTATCAATATACAAGACAAAACTATTTTTTTTGATATTTTATTAATTTTTTTTTTATTTAATCTTTTATGGAAAACTGTATGACAAAGTGAAAAAAGCTTTTTCGTCATGTGTTTCGTCCTTTACGTCTTCATCGGACTAAATTTATGTTGGTGCGACTACACATGCGCACGAACAAGGGATGCTGGGAATTTATTTTTTTATCTAGCCGATTTCATTTAGATTATTTTTCTTTTTTCCTTCGATTACTTTTCTTAGTGGATATCCCACACTGTGATAATAGGAGTTCTGGCAGGAATGGTGAAATGTTGTAAGAATCAGGACGCAAATTTGCTGTAGACGACCTTGCGATGATGGCACTCTCGACATTTTCGTCGTGGTGAATAGTTTTATTCTTTGATCAGATTAGGATTTTTTATGTCAAAATTGTGGCCAGTCTCATTTGATATGTTGTTTTGTAAAATATCCCTTTTATGTTCATATAATCTTTTATTTAAATTCCTTGAAGTTTCTCCTATGTATTTTTTGTGAGCATCATTACAAGCAATCGAGTAAAATCCTCCTTCGTGTTTTAGCATATTGTTTTGTTTAGTATTGACTAAGTCATTTATTGTTTTAGATGTTGTAGTAACACATTTTATGTTGAGTTTAGATAGATCCTTTCTAATTGTAGATGTGATAAATTTAGTTGTTAGGACAAATATATTTTTTTGATTCATTGGGTTTTTCAGTAGGGACCTTTTTTCTATTTTGGGTTATTTTATGAGCCTTTTATTTCACATTTTGGTACTTATGAAGCTTGAAAGTGTTTCCAATGTATTTCTTCTCTTCGTGTAAATATTGAGGGCTGCCAATTCTGAATGCTTTTAAGTAGAATCTGATTATTTTGTCTGTTGATTTCCGATGGACACCAAGTTTTAAACTGTTAACGTGGTGTAGCTTCATATCTAGCAAAGGTAAAGAATTATATTCTTCCATTTCGTATGTAAATTCTGCTGTGCGTTTGACTTTGTTTAGTTTATCTACTAGGTCAGGTAAATCAGTATTACGAGGATATATTCGTAAAGCATCATCAATACATCGAAAGTCATAAAGGACGAAACGCGACACAAGAAAATCTTTTCCACTTTGTCATGGATTTTTCCCCAATACAGTTCATGATATATAAAAAAATATATATCGTTATCTCATTTAATCCTTTCTAGCAGGTTCGAAATTTTGGCTAAAAGTCTTATTTTTCTTGCGCTAGCGGGTGGGCCAATGATTAGTATCGGAAATTTAGCGTCTTTTTGCGGTAAAACACATTGGCAGATGTTAATGAAATTTTCAGGACTTAAAAATTAATGTAATTATTTTTTTTAAATTTTAGAAAATCTTGGTAAAAATATTTTTTTTTACATCTGTTACCCCGACTTAATTAATTTTATGAAATTTTGAGAAATTAATATACCAATGTCTTCGTATTTATATTAGTTAAAGGCATGGCTACTTGAAGAATTTAAATCATCAATTTGTTTTTGTCAAACAGAAACACTATTTAACGAAAATCTGCTCCGAATCGTAAAATAAAAAATGCAATAAAATTATGATATTATTTAATTAGAAAAACTTTTAATTGCTTTTATAAGATATATTATGGACACTATTGTCTTAAGAATTGTTTTCTATGAATAATGAATTTTTGCAATATTTGTTTTCATTTTTTTAATTTTAATTATTAAGTTTTAACTATTTTAAAATTCTGTATTAATTTCAGCGGTTTTAATGATATTATTAAGTTAAAACTATATTTACTAATCATAAATAGAAAAGCTTAGTACAAATCATAAAACACCTATAATTTTGGAGTCTTGTTATATTTCTGAGATGAGGTATTATGTGCATTATGTACATTATTTGGACTATTGTCCACATCTTTGTCGCCATATTTATCACAACGTTTCGGCCGTTGTACGCTCCGGCCTTCTTCAGGTGGTTGGAATTTCAAACTGAACCCTTTATTTCGCTCACTGGAGTAGACTGTTCTAGTTCCACGTGCCATGTTTGATGGATGTCAGTTATCAGTTATCTCCTGCTAATTTTCCCCTGAAAGTTCTCCACTGCCTTAACCGGGTATTGAACTCACACTCTTTGTCACTGGATCTAACCAACGCCTTTATCCACTGTGCTATGTGTCCTGACATCTGGGTATGAATTTCTGGGTATTATAAACCTAATGTCTTCAGCAACCATTTTTACCAGTGCTCATATTGCACAAGAGGAGGAAGACAACAACACTCAAAAAACAGTCTGCCTGCCTTATGTGAAGGGGTTATCAGAGAAAATACATTGGAAACACTTTCAAGCTTCATAAGTACCAAAATGCGAAATAAAAGGCTCATAAAATATCCCAAAATAGAAAAAAAGGGTCCCTGCTGAAGATAGCTATTTTCATGATAAAAATGCATATCTGCGATATTTTAAACTTAAAGCAAATAATATTTGTTTCAAATCAGATTCTAATATTCCCCAAATAAAGTTTTTTTAAAGTATGTTTTATTTTTGGAAGATTTTTAATAAAGTAAAAGACATTGCAATGAAAGACGACTAAAAATAGGCGCTAATCTGCTATTTTAGCAACAACAAAAAAAAAGAAACTATTTCCAGTCAATTTAAATTATTTTTGAAATACGGTAAAGTATTTTGCTTAATTTAGATATTAAATTTAATCTATTAGCTTGAAATTAAAACTAAAATAAAACCTTCAAAAAAGATTTTTCATTTTTAAAAATTAATTTTAATCCTTAGCTATCGCGTTTTTTGTGGAAGTACTGATAGATAGATAGATAGATATTGTTTTTCATATATAAATATATAAAAATTTGCTTAACCCTAATGTGGTAAAGGTATACAAAATGCCACCAAATTAAATTTACGACAGTAACAATGTAAGTAGATATTTACTGAGCATAGCTTTGACTTGTAACATTGACATAAATATGGGTCAACCAACCATTACACCACAACGTGACAACTATGGCCTGTGGGGATAGCCAGTTCTCGATCTCTGTTCAGTAATTATCCTATATAGATTAATATCTATAAGGTGCACGTAAACTAGCACAAAATTGCATTAAAGAGGTCCCAGTGATGATCGAATTCGCCAAAACAATACAACGAAGTAATTTACTAAGCTAAGAAGGCCACTAGTAAGAAGCACCAAGTAAAGATCAAGCTCACTTCAGTAGCGATACGAACTTGCAGGCCACCTGGCTATGATGACCGGTCATCATCGGGGTGAAAACAGTTTTATTTTTCGTGAGTTAATGAAAGTTTGTTGTCTATGGGAAGCCAAAAATGTTATTTACCTGCCGTATGATATCCTGAAGTTTTTTGATACCAAATAATCTCAACACAAACCAAAGTTTCAAAGACCGGAATCGCCGTCCGAAGGGAATTTGCCAATGCTATAAAAATCACGAGAAAAATAAAAGCAAGAATTAATATAACAGCAACTGACAAAATAATGTAATTTCATGCATAATGCAATGATTTCGCAATAGAAATGCATTGTAAATTAGATGAAACGGGATTGTCAGCAACCAAAGATTAATGAGTGCCTTATTGACAGAATTCTTCTTCTTCTTCTTCTATGTGCCGTGTCCCTTTAGAACGTGGGTGATCATGGCTCACCACAGTTTCCTATTCTTTCAAGCTCTTAGTAAATTTTGTTTTGTTTTTCTATCTCTCCTAATCTCTGTTTTGCTAACCATCGCTCGTTAAGTAGGTCATGTGCGGCCCCTCTTTCATTCACTGTATTCTATGGGTGTCAAGCTCTCTAAACCATATTTCCTCATTAAGTGCCCTAGAGATTTCAGCTATTTCTTTCTGATTCTAAGTATAAGTGTCCCTATCATTTCCATTTTCTTTAAAACTTCATCGTTATTCATATGTTCTGCCCATGGTATTATCAGTTTCCTTCTGTAGAACTACATTTCTGTTGTCTCAAGACTTTTCTTGATCTGTGAGAAGATTATCCAGCATTCACTGTCATATAGGTGGACCGATATTTCAGTACAGTTCAGTACTCATTTCTTCGTTTCTAACGAAATTTTCCTGTTATTTATCCTTTGATTAGCGTTTGGAAAGCATTTTTCGCTAACCCAATGCACCTTCGGTTTTTGATGTCCTTCTGTGCTCTGTTAAAACACTTCAAAGATATTTAAATTGTTGTACTTAAGATTTCTTGTCGTTTCCTTCCCACTTCTACACTGTGTCGTCTGCATGTATAATGTTAAGATTGTGACCGCCAAAAATGAATCCTGTTCAGTCAGTTATGTGCCATGCGTAATACACGTTTAGGCGATCATGTATCTTTCGATACATGACTGACAAGGCAGATTTTCCCCACAGTAGGTTACTATTTCTTTCTGCGGTAGACCAGTTGCCATCCAAATCTATAGAACGCGGTCTGTCCTGCTACTTACCCATAGCTGCGGAGAGAAGAGGATTCATACCTTTCCTAAGGGTCAGTCGTACCATGCGTGATACACGCTTAGGCGATCATGTATCTTTCGATACATGACTGACGGGGCAGATTTTTTCCAGCAGTAGGTTGTCATTTCTTTCTGCGGTAGACCAATTGCCATCCAAGTAGAACCCAGTCTTTTCTGCTATTTATCCATAGCTCGGGGGAGAAGAGGATTCATACCTTTCTCAACGGTATTAGCATGGAATGTAATGGATTCGACTGGAATTCGAACACGGCTTTCCGATTCCTCAATCCGAGCCGCCACCTATTACTCCACTGTACCTCTCTCTTCCTGTTAGGAATTCTAATTCTCTTAGAATCTATTATCTGTAAAGTTTGGATAACACATGTGCGAAAACACATTCTTGTCTAATACCCTTTTCTATTTTTGTATATTTACGGAATTCATTTTCTATCCACAGGCAGGAGGTTTGCTCTCACCTTATGTTCTGGATTATTCTAATATCCTTCCCAAATATATAAAGCTTTTCCTGGCAGTTCTTGTGACTCAGAGAAAGAGAGATAAGCTTTTTGACTTACTCTGTAGTGACGCATGTGTGACCATCCAACGATACTCAGAGAAAGAGGGATAAGATTTTTGACTTACTCTGTAGTGACGGATATGTGACCATCCAACGATACTCAGAGAAAGAGGGATAAGATTTTTGACTTACTCTGTAGTGACGCATATGTGACCATCCAACGATACTCAGAGAAAGAGAGATAAACTTTTTGACTTACTCTGTAGTGACGCATATGTGACCATCCAACGATACTCAGAGAAAGAGGGATAAGCTTTTTGACTTACTCTGTAGTGACGCATATGTGACCATCCAACGATACTCAGAGAAAGAGAGATAAACTTTTTGACTTACTCTGTAGTGACGCATATGTGACCATCCAACGATACTCAGAGAAAGAGGGATAAGATTTTTGACTTACTCTGTGGTGACGCATATGTGACCATCCAACGACACTCAGAGAAAGAGGGATAAGATTTTTGACTTACTCTGTAGTGACGCATATGTGACCATCCAACGATACTCAGAGAAAGAGGGATAAGATTTTTGACTTACTCTGTGGTGACGCATATGTGACCATCCAACGACACTCAGAGAAAGAGGGATAAGATTTTTGACTTACTCTGTAGTGACGCATATGTGACCATCCAATGATACTCAGAGAAAAAGGGATAAACTTTTTGACTTACTCTGTAATCAGGCATGAGATCTTCATTGTCGTGTTTCAAGTAAACAGGTTCAACTTTGAACGACTGGATGATATCATTGCTGTTCTTCATCCTAAGAAAAGTAATAAATAAAAGTTGGCACATTGCAAGTCTGGATAGATTGATTAATTGATTTGTATTTTTTCGTGTTTATCAACCATTTGCAGGTTATTAAAAGACAGAAATATTTTTAGATTATAAGAATGTTATGGAGATAATAATGATTTTTAATGATACAAGCTCTACTAATTAACCTATAGCTGGAGAGAAAAGAGGTGGATTCATACCTTTCTCAAGGGTATTGGCGTGTAAGTGAATATAACGAACCTGACTGGAATTCAAACTCGGCTCTCCGATTTCCAACTCCGAACCGTTTTCCATTACACCACCCGCACATCCAAGCTTATAGAACCTGGTATTTTCCAGCGTTCACCCATTTAGGTACTGCCCAGGTTCGACGTTGCTTAAGCTTTTTAAGTCTGGAAAGCGTCTCACCAAAATATTTTAACCAAACGTGAAAAACAAAAACAGATCGGGAGTTGATAGTTGATAGCTATGACAGATATTAATTAATCAATTCGTCTTTCCTTAATTGTTTTAACTTAATCCGAAATCGTTATTAGTTTGCGGTTTGGGGGGTTGGGGGTATCAAGTTCCACTAAAACCAGTAGTTCTTATATGATCACCAGAATTAAACAACATCTTACCTCGTTAGTACTTGATTAAAGTCTACTTTGGAAAACCAACCGCTAGAGGCAGCTTGTCACTTTGTCCCATGCAATATTTAGTCAGTAAAGAAAGACTCTCACAATTGGCTTACAGCCAAGCTACATTGAAAGTACGAGTTTTTGCGTGGTGAACGAAATTAAACAAATCTTAGTAAATAATGATAAAAACTTACCACATGGCTGAACAATCAAATGTCACCTGCAGCCATTTGTGTGGATTGAAGTTAAAGGAATCGGCGTGCTACAATAAACAACAAAATATTTCCAGATAAAAAAAGGTTATCGTCTGGTTACTTTTACTTCGTTTAAAATGATGAGATAAAGAAATTTATAAGAGAAAAATATTTTTAGGTGTCGAGAAAATATAAACTGAAGTGACTTACTTCCACGCCATCTAAGAGTGGTCGATATTCTGGACAAATGAAGGAACTGCCTGCATAGGCAGCATCAATATGCATCCAAATATCTTCTTGTTCACCTGAAATTAAACAGTAATTTCATAGAAGTAGCAGAACAAATGGAAATTGTCGGAAAACAATAATATTCTAAGTTTATCAGTCTACATGGAATTACATCCTTATTTCTCTCTCTCCGTGGTATTATATCACTTGTCCTTCACTGTGGTATTACCTCCCTATTGTACACATTCAAACCACTCCATGGCACTACCCCCCCATTCTACTCATTCATCCCTCTCCATGGCATTACCTCCCCGTTTTACTTATAGAGCAGGTAGACAGTTACGCTCTGACACCTGAGGCAAAAACCAGTGTGATCAGACCACTTTCGACATTATCCTCAAATGCGGAGAGTTTAATGATTTTAAGAGTATGACATTATAGGAGTGTAATTGGTAAGTTCGAATTCCGTTTTAGTCTGTTGCGTTCACTTTCGCAATACTGTCCTTGGATAAGACACGGATTTATACCTTCTCCTCTTAGCTATAGGTTAAATAGCAGTTTAGACTCGTTCAGCAACCTATTCAAGATAAAAGAAATTCTGAATTAAAAATCATTGGAAACCACTCTACTATCACTCTCAAAGAATCATGGAAATTCACGAAGGATAAAGAAAATGAATCTGGAGAGAGACGTAGTTGCCTACTTCCTGACAGGACGTAGCATTTAGCGAGAAACCACAAACAAAAGAATGTCGGGTTCAACATTGAACAATTTTCATATTTGATGATGGTGGGAGGGAAATAAATCCTATACTGAATTAAACTTTATAAAACTGAGTGTTTTAAATAAATTCTTACGAAATAATTTCAAAACTAATTACACTTGTGAGAACATTATATCGTTATTGTTGCAAGAATCTTTTCTTTTTTGCTTTGAATATACGCTCTTTTAGCGCTAGAGGGCGTCGTCAGTGATGTTCTGGAAATGGATCATTGGGCAGTTTCGGGTCTTTCAAACATCATACTGACCTCACCAAATCGACCCCTTCAGAGCTGATCAGACTCTGAAACGCCCTCTAAAAATGCTTGTAGACACTGACTTCTATAATTATACCCCGTTATCACACATTTGATTGGAGATTGACCAACAGCCAATCACAACGGTGCGAATTCTATTTAAGCTGTTTACGGGTAATTTTTTTCTTTTTTTCTTTTTTTAGTGGACATCCCTTCATTATTGAATTAAGTGCATAAAACATGGTATATTTTCACATGACAAGTAAACACTTTTGGCCTAACAACGGATTTTTATTTTTCAAAAAAATAATGATAACTATAAAAGTTGAAGTGAAGATAAAATTTTCTTGACGGTTTCAAAAAAATGAAGCATATCTGCAGGTTAGGATTTTATTTCGAGAGATTATTTAGATCGAATATTTTTACTCTTATTAAATTCACAGTTTTAAATTTTTTTTGCAAATTTCATCGCCTTTGATTTCTTTAGTTTAATAATCTTAAAAATTAGAAAAAAAATGAACAAAAGACATCAATATATAGTTAAATTTAAGACTGTATCTTTTCATTTTAATATTTTGAAAAATTGACACCGGGAAATATCTCTCATTGCCCTGAAAGATGGTATGAAAGGAAAGTACAAGACATGACACGCCGATAATCTAATGGATTTGGGAAAATGTTCATGAGGAAGCAAGTCCGTAAAAACAAAGAATACTCACAGACAATTCCAATTTCTTTACAGTTGTCAAACGCACAGGAAGAAGTAGTTCCCAAAGTGGCACATACCTAAGAAAGAAAAACAAACATTAACATCTTAGTACATGAGAAACACCACAGTCTAGTGTACCTATCTCTATTGATATATGGAACCACCATAGTCTCTTATTTCTTTAAGTACATTGGCATCCCCTCTTAATTGAAATGACTCGCCACCGAAGTTAAGCCACGTTGAGCCTGGATATGGATGACAATTCGGGAATACAAGGTGCTGTAAACTTGGATGTGCAGGTGTAATGAATAACGGTTCGGAAATGGAAATCGGAGAGCTGAGTTCCAATTCCAGTCGGGCTCGTTATATTCACTTACATGCAAAGAAAGGTATAAATCCACCTCCTTTCTATATAGCTATGGTTTAAATACTAGGACTTGTACCAGAAAATCATTATGCTCCCCTACAAAATTCTTAAAATCCTAAAATATGTTTCGGCTTTAAATAGCCTTAAAAATGTTGATAAGCCGTCAGAAAAGGAATCAGTTCAAACCTATTCATCAAGAGTTAAAGACAACTCTTTCACTTCTTGGTCATAAAAATTGCAAAGTGCATCGTAGCAAATATTAGGTTGGTGCAAAAATAATTTCGTTTTCTAACATATGTTACTATGTGAGAAAACGAAATTGTTTTTGCACCAACCTAATACCAACTTCTGCTGATAGAAACACAAGAGATTGTTTAAAGTTCTAAAACTGAATATCCTCGAATTATTAAGAAAAAAAATCCTATGTCGACTCTGATTAAGAAGTTTTAGTTTTTCTCCCCGGAGTCGATCCTCCAGATCTACAAATCAACAATTCGCCCTTGCATGGAGTATTGCTGCCATATATGGTCTGGTTCCTCTTCTGTTTGCCTCGGGGTTCTTGATAGGCTCCAGAGGCGGATATGCAATGTAGTTGGCCCTGCACTGGCGTCTCGTCTACAGTCACTTTCTCACGGACGCGCCGTCGCCTCCCTCTGTCTGTTCTACAAATACTTTCATGGAAATTGCTCCCAGACGTCATGAGTTCAAGCGCCATACGAGGCTGGCATCCCGCTCTCACCCTTCACTGTCGAAACTCCTAAATGTAGCCGTCTCTTCTATTCCAATAGCTTCATGTCTCGCACCTCTTGCCTGTGGAACTCCCTTCCCTATTCCTGTTTACCTGTGTGCTATAGTCTCCAGCTATTCAAGTGCAATGTCAATCGACATCTCCAGTTGCCTTGATCTATCCACTACTCTCATCCTTTCTTCTATCACTCCTATCTGATCTTGCTCTAAATTTTCTGTAACCCCTTGCGTCCTAGTGGCTTCCCGCCTTACTTGGGGTGTAATGCTTAAAAAAAAAAAGTATAATTATTCTTTTTTTAATATAAGTTATTTCTGATAATCACTTACTGTGCCTAATTTATATATTAATCACTGATCTGTATGTATAGGAAGAAAATTAGACTATATATAGGGTTCAGTGCTAAGGATCATTTCAAAGGATGGAATTTTTTAATAATAACCAGAGATAAAATCACGTCAGTCATCCAAGGCAAGAAATATCCCGTTAGATATCTCGTTAGCCTCTCTATGACAAAAAAATGTCCCGGGATTTGTGGAGGTGCATATTTTTTTAATGTGGGCAACTTGAACAAGCGTAATTACTGCATATAATGACAGAAGAGCAAATACTTACAAAAAATGGCGTCAATCCTTTCGCTCTGTCTTCGTCGATGGCCTTCTTTAGAGTATCACCACGTAACGCTTGCTTTTCATCAGTGTCTAGGATTCGATAATTGACCAACGCAATCATATATGCCCGTTCCACTGAAGAATGAGACTGAAAGACAGACAAACATTTTATTATTAGTTATTTCATTTACGTGCATTTTTTTTCAGAGATTTCAAATCGATGTAGATGATTTTTGGCTAGTATTTCTTTGATATTAGGTTGAACTGCTTCTAACGTAATTTCTCAGGTCACCACTCTACAGTCATTAATAGGTTCTGTAGTTTAGCATGATTCAGGTGACATTAGGGCTCGTATCCCTTTTTTTCTCGGGAAACCTGTCAGCGTAACAGCTGCTTTACTGTTTCGACTCCGAAGTTCTACTGGCCTCAGAAGTTTTAATTTAACCATGAAGCTTATATTCTTTATTATCCCTAAACCTAACACTATGGCCTCAGAAGTTTTAATTTAACCATAAGACCTTTATTCTTTATTATCTCTAAAGCTAACACTATGACCTTAGTAATCTTAATTTAACCAAAAGACTTTTATTCTTTATTATCCCTAAGCCTAACACTATGGCCTTAGAAATCTTAATTTAGCCATAAGACTTTTATTCATTATTATCCCTAAATCTTAACACTATGACCTCAGAAATTTTAATTTAACCATAAGGTTTGTATCCTTTTATTATCCCTAAACCAAACACTAATTCTGAAAGGCGATGTTGCCATCTTTAATGTTTGTTTATATACACTAGTACTATTGGAATGTTCATTTTATTAGTAAATGATGCATTGTCAGTTAGTATTAATTATGTATATGGGTGGAAATTCCACGGTTGTTGATATCTAAAATTGCTCTCGAATATTTATTGCATCTATAAAGGAACACCCTTATTTTTTGCAGCTGTAAAAGAATACCCTGCCTCTGGTCTCCTCATCCTACTGCAAGTCACCAGTCGGCCTTCCCCATCTACACTTTGTATTTACTTTTTGATCTGAAGAATGATAACGTGGAGCTAGTTGAAACGTATTCAGGACTGAAGTGGGTTTGTTACAAGAAAAATAAAGAAGCAGATTGCTTTCAGAATAGACAACCATCTGTTGCTTATAAAAACAATTACATAGTTTTTTGTTTGTTTGTTTGTTTTTAGTATCACAGGGATCAGTTTAACTCTTCCTAGTTCTATGTTGCTATGGTCTAACTAATGCCACTTTGTCAGTTAATATGTGTCAGTCTTCACAACGTATCGAAAAATCATGAGCAGACTGATGACTGGTAGTCGGTTCATCAATTCGGCCAGGAAATGTTGTTCTAAAAAAACGAAAAAAATTAAGTAAAAGAATAAGTTAAGTCGTTCGAACAGGAGATGAGACAGCTTCAGATATTTTTAAAGTACCCCAAGTAAGATGATAATGCCACTAGGACTCAGGGGCTTACAAGGAGTAAAAGAAAATGTGAAAACTTTAGTGAGTAAATTTGAGGAAAGGATAATAAAAGAACGGGATTCGGGAAGACAGAAAATAGCGATTGACGTTACATTTAAACTTTTGAAAATTGTAAGTGGCAGGAAAGTAGAAATCGGAAGTAAGTTCCACATGTGAGAAGTGCGAGAAAAGAAACTGCTAGAGTAGAACATACGGTTGCATCTAGCTAGTTCAACAATAAAATGGTGTGAGCTAGTTGCTCATCTAGTATCACGCTTAAATTCATGTAGTTGAGGAACTAGGGGAAAAACTTATCAGAACAGTTGCCATGAAAATATTTTTAGAAAGGTGAGAGGGAAGCCACGACACGTCGGTGGGAAAGTGACTGAAGTCGTTATACCTAGTCAGGATCAATTACATTACAGGCACTTCTTTAAATTTTATTAAGAATCTCCAGATATACAGCAGGAGCACCAGACCAGATATGGCAGCAATATTCAGTGCATAGACGAATGGTAGATTTATAAATGTGCAAGATAGATTCTGTCGAGAAAAATATTCTGGCACAACTCAGCAAACCAACTTCCCTTGTAGCGGATGTACAGGATATAGACTCCTATATTTTACAGCCAATAAGTGAAGCACAAACAAGTGAAACACGCCTAGAAATAAACCTTACTAAATTCAGTAAATACGAAAAACTTTTTTACAATTCTGTATAAACACGATTCCAAATTAAATCAATTCTTTCTGGAACCTGATTGGATAGGACAATTCACGTGATGTTTTTTCAACGACGTTGTTATCTACCAAAAAAGGACACTGGTTCTTTTCTTCTTACTTTTATCAATTAATCTCTATTTGTTACCTGTCTTGAAGTGTATGCAATCAGTTTAGTGAGCGCCACTCCATCTTCCATGCCGGGACTTTTCTCTTTGGCTCTATTTATAAACTTGGTTCTGGCTGACAGAACAGCAACAAGAGTTGCTTCGCTGGCAGTCCCCTGGAAGAATAGAAAAGATTTAGACATTCTTTGATTATATGCTTACATTGCGTTGGAACAGGGGAATAAAATCGGGATATTTTTATCATTGTACTAGCAGGGCTACCCGGCGTTGCCAATCAAAATAACTCCAGTCATGTATAAATTCATGATGAACAATATTCATGTCACTAAATAAATGTATTGTTCGTGTTTGTTTTCAAACATTATTAATCAGGGCTGCCAGTGAGATTTTAATGTTTCCTATAGATCATACCCTGAAAGAAAATCTCGTAATCAGTAAATTGATATTCTGATGAAACTTTAGTTCTTAGTCGAAAATATGCCTATATTATGAATCCTAGTCAAGACAAATTTTATATAAATTTCGAATAGGAAAAAAAGGCCAGTTATTAAAATTTTTATTCAAGGTAATTAACGTATTTGACGGCAGTTTTTTTAATAAAAATATCTTTTAAAATTCCTCTGCGTCTTATATACTATATATAGTTTTAAAATTCACGGTAGTCGGCCGAAATTAGATGACGCATTATTTAACGATGATGATAGTAGTATTAAAAATGAGTATCAGAGTTTTGATAACGAAGACGACGAATTTTATGGATTTTAAGATGAATAAAATTTTAATAGTAACTGTACTGTTTTGTTCAATTGTAATAATTGCTTGATTTTTATTTTGTTTTCTTACCTTTGGATATTATAAAGTTTTATAGGCCCGTGTTCTTTTTTCCTGTAATTTTTTGTTTAATTGTAATCATGTCTTGTTTAACCAAAATAATACCTCATAAATATAACCTAGGCTCTACCATTTACTAATAATTTTAATAATTTTAATAATCACTAATTTTTTCTTGATTTGCCCTGCTGAAATTGGGGTGTGTCATATACACCCGTGCGTCTTATATGCCGTCAAATACGGTAATATTTTTTTCTGGTTTAAAATATCGGCAAAGTTTAAACTTCGTATCTGCAAAACAAAACAGTATTTCAAAAGAAGTCCTTTTGACACACTGTTTTTTTTTGTTTTTTTTTGTTTTCTTTTATTCTCTTCACATTTCTGACTTCTTTGCCTGTGCTTATTTACAAGATTACATTGTGATATTTATTTGTTATTTATCATTTTATAAAGAAATAAATTTGGAAAAATTGTTTTTAAAATTACAAATTATCTAAATATACAAACTAACTGTAATGACAAAACTATGCAGGTATATCAGAAAACTTTGTTCAACTGAGAATACAAGGTTCATGTATAGTGACCTTTTATAGTCCCAGTAAACAGAAATAGCTCTCTCAAAGAAGAGTAACAAAACAAGGGGAGACTACTCTTGATTATTCATAACACCAACTTCAATACAATATTTATTATTTACCATTTTATAAATAACTATGAAAACATTTTTTTTTATTTCTAATTTTATAAAAAAAAAACTATCTGTAACAAGAAAATCTGAATAAACTTATTAATTTCTGGACATAATACATTTTCTTCTCTGATTACGTTATTACTTCTTGTTTTAATTTTCCAATTCTTTTTTTTTTTTTTTTTTATCGTAATCCCGGATCAAGGATGATTAATCAATAAAAATCGAAGGCCTAAAACTCCAGCAATTATAGGTTACTCTTATTCTTACTCTTTCGTTGAAAAACATAATTTTGAAAATGTTTTAGATCGGTATTTTTTTAGATGCCTAGAAAATCTGCCAACAGATTGAATAAGTAATCTAATAAAAGTATTTGATCCCTTTGTTGAAAATTTTGAAAAAAAAAGGAAGAAAATAAATAAATCCATTTTCATGTTTAGGCTTTATTAAAATTCTAATCATTGCTTTTTAAAACAATAAATATTGCTGAGAGAGTCAAATGTATATACAATAATAGTCAAAGGAATAACCGTCCTCTTGACACACGTTTTATTTTTTTGTTTTTTTCTTTTCTTTGCAGGCAGAAAGTTTAAACATTGTCAAAATATCGAACAAAATAATATATATGTTCGGGAAATATGCGACTGCATTCAATCTACTGAAAAGCCATAACCAAAGATTTTCACGGGCAATTATGTATTCTGTTGTGATTTCATTGGAGACAAAAAAATAACACAGCTGTTGTCGTGCTAGAGCAGATAACTATTGACTTGAATTAAGCGCGAAGTCATTGTTTGCTTTCAATCAATTTTTATGCTGCCTTTTCTAATTGGCAACAACAAATTTACCGGCAATTTCAATGACTTCCATTATATTAGTAATTTATCTATCTAAAATGTTTTTATCTTCTTTTTAAATAACGAATCGATTAAAATATTGAAAGAAATATTAGGTTGGTGCAAAAATAATGACGTAATAATGTCGTTTTTTAATGTCGTTAAAAAATACGTCAGTAAACGACATTATTACGTCATTATTTTTGCACCAACCTAATATCTATAAAAAGTTTGTCGGGTTACCTCCTCCTAATTTTCGAAACTTCTCCTAGGGGACACTCTCAGGACTACAAATACTCCGAGATATTTTTTTATTAATCTTTCTCACCTTACCCGCTTATTCGTCAACATTCGAACGCGTTGCCTTTTGGGAAACGCATGAATAACTAACACATACACACACGTACGCACATTTACTCACTACACATACTTTGGACCAAAGAGTTTTCACATTCATTTGTTACACACATTATTGTCTTTGTCGCTTGTATACCTTTGTTGTTAATACAGTGTAACCCGGATATAAGAGAGTTGTCGGGACCGGGTAAGTCTCTTATATCCGGGTTTGGTCTATTTTGTTTAGGTAAGTATGGCTCTAATTTGGGACCAGAGAGAATCTCTCTTATATCCGGGTTTTCAAACTATCCTATCTTTTTTTTTAAAATAGTGAACTTTATTATTTTTCTGTCACTACACACCCAGTCCTAAACAGAAAACACGGGTTAAACATGGATTTATGTTCAAAAGAACAGATAGGATTGTGTACCGAACAATTGGCGAACCTATCTACTCCTATTGAGAAGAAAAAAATTAATTAATAAATAATAAAATGTCAAAGTTCAGACGGATATAAAGTAAATAATTAATTTAATAATAATAATTTTAAACCCTTATTAATGAACAAAATATCATTGATTTTTTTTCACTGTTTTTTAAAAAAAAACATTATTGAATGACGTTAGCTAAAATATCGGTGTCTTTTGGTGTCTTTTTCTTTGTTACGTTTTCTAATGCTAACTGTTACATAAGTTTTAATTTAGAAATATCTTCGTTTATTTAAAGAGTACGCAAATAAATTGTTTATCAAAACCTTTACTGAATAAAAAGTTTATATGGTTTTAAAATATTTCACAATGTTTAACCTTCGTCGCCGGAAAAAAAGACGGTTTTTCCATTGACGTCACGATTATTTTAACGACTTCTACTTCTCGTCAATGTTTATTGTTTTGAAAAGCGGCGATTAGAATTGTAATAAAGCCTAAACATATGAGGAAAGTAAATTTATACATTTTTTTGTTCTTATGAATTTACAACAAAAATATTAAACACTATTTATTTATTAGATTACTTACAAGAATAATTTTATATTTACAACATTCTAAAGACTAATATAATTCAAACTAATGCAATCCAATATTTATTATTTACCAATTTAAAAAGAAATAAATACGAAAACAATTTTATTCATAAATTTATATAAACATTTACTAAATTATAAAAAAATATGTGTATCAACAATAATGAAATCTTTATTATTAACTATTTTATAAAATTCGAACCGATTGGCAATTAGCCGATGTTTTGCCGCCCATTCCAATAAACAACCTAGTAAATAAATAGTATAAATAAACAATATAATAAATAAATAGTATTTATTATTTTTGTTGTAAATTCTCAAGAACAAAGAAAATGTATAAATTCTCTTTCATATGTTTACGTTTTATTAAAAATTAAAATAATCGCTTTTTAAAATAATAAACATTACCAAAGAGTGAAGGTAGTTAAAATAATAGGGGTGTCAAGGGAAAGACCGTTTTTGTTTTTTGGAGTTTCTTAATGAATAGATATCAGCCGTCCTCAAACATTTCAGTTCTTCGACCGTATCGTATAATTAACACATTTTTGCGGCGCGGAGTAAAAAAAAAAAAATCAGTTTTAGGAATTGAATAAATAAAATTTAAATAAATCAATAAGTTTTATTCATATCTTTTTTTTTTTTTTTTTTTTTGTAATCAGTTTGATATGATTCAGAACAAATAAATAATTTGACTGAAATAAATTATAATCTTATGTCGGACTGGAAACAACCCGAGTGTTCTCCCTTATAAATTGCTGCACTCTATACACATATAAAAGACTCACCTGAATCACTCCACCGCCATGTCCTGGAGATGTCGATAGAAAAGCTTCAGGAAGATCCATCGCTTTAACCAACCAATCCATTACAATAACTTCTAATTCTGTACAAGATGGACAGGAAGCCTGACAATGAAACGAAGATGAGTGTAAGAATTTAATTATTTGTTCAATTTAATTTCTATTAAAGTTTACAGTGATTTGCTCGTCTCTTTATATTTTTACTTTAATGCCATGCGTGATACACACTTAGGCGATCATGTATCTTTCGATACATGACTGACGAGGCAGATTTTTCCCGCTGTAGGTTGCCATTTCGTTCTGCAGTAGACCAGTTGCCATCAAAGGTTATATAACCCGGTCACATAACTGGGGAGAGAAGAGGATTCATACCTTACCCAAGGGTATTAGAACGTAAATGAATATAATTTATTCGACTGGAATCCGAACTCGGTTCTTCGATTCTTCAATCCGAGCCGCTTTATATACTTGAAATATTTATTTAGTCGCTTTATATATTCGTTTTCATATTATGATAACTTTGATAGACTTCATTCATGTTATAAAATTATTTTATGTTGAATTTTGATTGTTAAAGAAAGGAAAATTTAAACTGTTCAGTAAGCTTGCTGACTCCACGAATATTTTGGAAAAGAAAAATAGGTTCAAGTATATGAAATCCAATCAGAGAATTGCTTATTTGAAGAAAGAAAGACAAAAGCATCAATAACAAAATGGCGGTGTCCAAACTTTCGGTCCCTATGTGAAAATTTTAAAAAATTAGTCGCAAAAGTCAACAATGGTGTCCAATTTAGAAATTAACAAAAAAAAAAAACAATATTTTCTCTTATTTATTCTTTTTGTTTTTGTTTTTTGATAAAATTTGAATTTTCTGGACAGAATGTTTTCTGGACAACAATATAAGTACCAATGGAGCTTATATATATACACATATATATATATATATATATATATATATATATATATATATATATATATATATATATATATGCATATTGTCATCCAAAGACAGACTGTTTCGCTGTATCACATCTCATCAGTGTGTGCAGACATCCGATTGCCTCAAGCCAGAATCAAAACCCGACTGATTTGGCATCAGTTGTAGATTTTCCCCTAAGCTATCAGCTCCTGGCAGAAAGTAACTTGAATTTTTGCGTATTTATTTTTGAATAAACAGAGTGCTCGATTCATAGAAGAGTTTTGCATATATATATATATATATATATATATATATATATATATATATATATATATATATATATATATTTAAAAGTATGATTCCATCGCTACATAAGAGTTATCATGTTTCCAAACAAGAGCCGAAAACTTCAATTCCGCTTGAAGATGTAACAGAACTTGTTACTTTAATTCAAATAATTATATTGAAGTTTTCAGCTCTTATACCACACACACATATATATATATATATATATATATATATATATATATATATATATATATATATATATATATATATATATTACGAGATCTGTCTTTCAAATTACATCTGGTTCCATTTGCCTGTCAAAACCGTCAACACAATTTTTCGGGAATGCCATCAGCTGCCTTTCAACTTTCTCTTTAATATGATCTACAGTCTAAAACTTTACCAACTTTCGATGATAATTTTTGTTTGGAAGAAACAGGAGATGTAGTGAGTCAAATATGAACTGTGAGAGAGCTGACAGATCTGGATGATATGAGATTTTGACAGAATACTAACATGAGATATTGTGAAGGCTGTGATCACATAATACACACACACACACACACACACTCAATGGCTTCTTCTTATCGACTGAGTACCCCCACAGGTGGTTTTCTGTTCATGCATGTACATTAGTGTCACCTTCGATTGGTTATCAAGTTACATCAAGGTCGTAAAAGGTCCAGCAAGTGTTGATGAATATCACTGTCACGCCTCTACTTAATACTCCCTTTCATGTCAGACATTATTTTGACAGATTGCTACTGGGTTGATTTTTTGTAACAAGATAAAATAAATTATGCGTTATTGCCAAGAAGTTTTGACTTCTGCCATACTACCAACAGCCACCTCTAACATCGTGAGTCAATGTAACAAAATAGAAGGCATTTCTTTCGGAGCGAAAAATGGTTGATGTTGTTGGAAGCGAGATATCGCAGTAGATATTCAGTTAAATAGTTAATAGAAAGAAAGAAAGAAAGAAAGAAAGAAAGAAAGAAAGAAAGAAAAAGAAAAATGTATCTTACCCAACTGAATCCGCTGCAAGTAATTGTATCTGAAAGAATATCAGCTAAGATTGCGGGATAAGAAGTTGACAGTGCGTAATAGGCGTAGAAATGTGGATGACGCCAGTGGGTTACCTAAAAGACAACAAAATAATCGTTTAACATTTTTGCAAATATTTTATGAAAACGGCATGCATAGAATTACTTACCTTAAAGTTATCAATTTTAACTAAATTAATTTTGTCCTCTGATATCAACAGAACGAAAGTAGTTATAAGTTTAACAATATTGGTAACAACGGTTTTAGTGATTTATCTGAAATATTTTACTTGATATATGTGAATATATATGATGATTGCAGCATCTTTACATATGATTACTGTCCCATTAATTGCACATTCTTGAAAGAGTTATCAACTGATAAATGAACATTTTTTTGTTTTGGATAATGGTGCTTTAGTTCCCTTTAATGATTGTACTTTTATTGTTCTCTTTCCTTAATAGTATATTTTTCTCGTGGCTATAACACACAGTCACCAAGTTCTCCACTGCCTTAACCGGGTATTGAACTCACACTCTTTGGGTCCTGTCACTGGATCTAACTAACGCCTTTATTCACTGTGACATGTGTTGTAATAAATATGGCGACAAAGATGAGGACAATAGTCCGAATAATGTTAATAATGTACATAATACCTCATCTCAGAGATATAGACAGATTCTGTGAAGAAATATCTTATTTACTGAAATGTTTCCTTTTTAAGCCTAGTCCGGGAACTTATCAATATCAACTAGTATATATCTTATCTTATTGATCCTTGCCAATATTGACAATGGGCATAACATAACATAACAGCTCTTTACTGGTCCTGGATTACCAGCTAAGTTAATTATGGAAGAACGGTTTATCCAAGACCTCCTGTCTTTTCTGTTAACCATCATGGAGTGACTGACAAGACGTCCAAATAAATGGGTTAGGGAGAAGTGACTTCATGCCTTTTAAAATATGAATGCAAAATAGATGCCAAGTATTGTACCAGATTATACAAGCTTAGTAAATATATACAATGTGTTGTGGGGTGATTTTCATTCAGTGGAGGCTTGTATTTGTACTAAGTCGGTCCTAAAATAGGTTCGACGTACAAAACGTTGGAACTTGATATAATAGGTATAACGCAGAGTAATCTAGTTGTGGTCGCTGATACTTTAGTATTCGACTAACTGTCATCCAGCATCGACTGACTCACCGACTGCATCGTTACTCTTACTACTCCTACTTATTATAGGTGGGAGAGTCTATTAACTATAGAATAGGTGTGTTCCACCATAACACAATGTCTGTCCGGAAGGTATCCATTCAATTAATATTAACGAAAATAGTCTACCCAAGGTAATGGTGCTTTAGTTCCCTTTAAAATGATCCTTCTTAGAACCTCAGCATCCTTTTCATTTTTCAAAATATTGCGCAAAAATATGTAACAGGATTGCAATCAACTGCCTTGCTTCAGTTTCCTTAATCTCATCAACAGTGATTTTAGCTTCTGCAAAAGTCAATAGTCCCAGAAATCTAAATCACAAATGGAGATCAACCGATCTAGGTGGTGTATTATTTAACAGACAATCTTTTAATCATGTATTTTTTAGACAACTATAATGAAATATATTAATATCATTTTGCTTAATTATTATTTATTTTGATTAATTTATTTTAATATTTCACTCATCCATTTTTTTTTTTTTTTTTTGGATAAAAATATTTTTCCTCACTGTGTATTTTTGCCGAAGCCACCTGAATGTTAACTTGCTCCAAAAGATAATCAATTATATTTTTATTGGTTGTTGTTGGTGTTTAGTTCAGCGAATAAAATCTTTTCACTGTTTTATCTCCATATGATTCCTTAGACGTTAAAATTAATCTAAAACGGACTACGAAATTTGGTTCGCTGTAACGTGCTAGACATGTTTTCTTGACAGAATCTATTTTACGCATTTATAAGTATTGAATATTTGATGCTACATCTGACTTGACTTCAGTCACCTTCCCACCTCCGTAACGTAGCTTTCCTGTACCTTTTCTATAAATATTTTCATGTTAAATTGGCGATAAAGTTTCATAATTTTACAGTTGAAATGGCTAGATGTAACCATAAGTTCTATGCTAACAGTTTCTTCTATCGCACTTCTCGCTTGTGTAAATCTCTTGTGGCTTTTTGCTTTCCAGTCAACTTTGATCTTCAAAAATTTAAATGCAATATCAATCATCTTCTGTCTTCTTAATTCCTGTTCTTTTATTGTTTTTTCTCCATAATAATATTTTCTCATATTCTCTCACACCCAGTAACCCCTTGCATCTTAATGGCTTTATTGCCTTGCTTGAGATGAAATGATTAAAGAAAACTTCCCAAACTATAAAGAATATAAGAATAAGCTGATTTTAAAGTAAAAGAAATCATCATTATATGCTTTGATATTTAGATCAACATGATCATTTTTGTAGTTATCTTGTACATACAACATTTCGGCCATTGTAATCTCCGGCTTTCTTCAGGTGTCTGTTTTCTTCAGTTTAGTGTTGTTCTCAATCTGCTTTCCACGTTAAGGGGAGATAACTCGTTTCAGTTAGAGTGATAATTCGTTTCAATTAAGAGAGATAACTCAAATCAATTTATATTCACCATCATCTTTGTGTCGCTTATTTGTTTCTTCCACTGAACCAGAGTGTTGAGTTTTCAACACTATCCGATATATTTTAAGCCACGCTTTAATCCACTTGACTTTGTTTCTCTAGAACAATCTAGTATTGATGTTCTGGAAGCTTAAGTATTGGGTGGTGCCACTGTATGAGTGTCATAACTCAGATGATGAAGTTTCTTTTGAATATTCTTTCTTTCATAATCAGAGGCTTCCAAATTATACTGATCTATATGCTAGGTCTACTGAGGAAGTTTTCAGTGTTTAACATGTGATCTGATTCTTTTAGTCGTCTTATACTCAAGTGTTTTTCTCTATTATACTGATCAGGATATTAAAGTATATAATAATAATAATAATAATAATAATAAGGCTAGTCAATATCTGTATTGGAAGATCTGTCATCACTGCGTGATAAAACCAGCAGCAAACTGGCATGAACATCATCCTGAATCTGTAGTTGATTATCAGATATCATCAGCCTTTGGATGTTTTTTCTGTCAACACAAATCGAACAATACAAGGAAATCGCCCAGACATTATTATCAAAGACAGAAAAAAAAATAGTTTTCACACTGATTGACACGAGCGTACCATGTAACAAAACCATTGCTGCAGATGTTTTTGAAAAACAAAGCAAATACAAAAACCTGAAGATGGAAATAAACAAGAAAATGTGACACTGAAAAAATAAAATCGTTCCTGTTCTGTTTGGAGCCTTTGATCTGATAAAGAAAGAAACTCAAGAACCAATCAACAAAAACCCTGGTGAATCATCTCTCTAGAAAATAAAAAAAATAGTTCTAACAAGCACAGATCTGTGAAGAGCTTTGACTATTTAAGTTTTTTTGTTTGTTAATAGCTGTCTACTTTTTAATTAAGTGGGAACAACAAATAATCAAATTACAGTCATTGGTTATGACCCGGCATGTGATTATAAAAGAACTGCAGGTAAAAAAAAATTATTTGATAATACTAATGATAATAATTAAAATAAATGGTAATTGTTCTGATGTTCTGATTTCCTCTATGATAGCTAGACTTTATGAATTTAAGCGCAGTACTAGATTGGCGGTCAGGTCCCATCATTTTACAATTGAAATGACTAGGTGTTAATGTAAGTACTATGCTAACAGATTTTTTCTATTGCACTTCTCGCTTGTGGAACTCTCTTCCGGTTTCTTGCTTCCCAGTCAACTTTGATCTTAAAAAATTTAAGTACAATGTCAATCGTTATCTTCTATCTTCTTAATTATTGTACTTTTTTTGTTCTCTTTACTTAATAGTATATTTTTCTCGTGGCTATAACACACAGTAACCGCTTGCGTCTTAGTGGCTATATTGCTTTGCATGGTGTGAAATAATTAAAACATTTTAAATACGGACCTTAATCAGCAAATCTTGCAAATTATTGCTAGTGATGATAAACTGAACATAACTGGACATCCTAGCGATAGATATCGTTCACCAACAGTCTACTAAGACTAATAAAAAAAGGGAGAAACAGTAGACGTAGTGAGTCAAATATGGACTGTGAGAGAGCTGACAGTATATGCGCTACCTATATGGGATGCTTGTTTTAGAGTTGTTTCGTAAGCTACTTTTATATGGAATTTCTAAAGTTAATTTGTTCATAAAAATTGCGCTGCAGTAGCAGCCTTATGCCATACTAGGATAATCTTTATTCAATATTTATATGACTTGCCTGACTAGGATCAAGTGTTGCTTAATAAACCAATCTCGCAGTTAGTGAATTTGATCTTCATTAACAGGAACGATTACTCTATCCTTGTGCCTGACTAGGATAAACCGTTTAAATATCTACTTACCCCGGGCATAATGACACGTTCGATATCTTTGAATAACTGGTCCCATTTTTCTGGTGTATGCGGGGCCTGATCGGGAAGGAGTTTGCGCATGAAACCGGGTTTCACATCAGGCATGACACGACGTTCCCTGATATTCTTGTAGTAATCAATCACATATTTGAGCATTTGCTGACCAGCAGCTTCGAATTCTTCGTCATTCATTGTCACCTTTGGCAGCAATGGGGAAACGGCAGGTAATTAATCAGTCTGATGATTGTCACACCTTTCCCAGTTCGGAAATAGTAATTAGATGGAATCTGAAAAGAGAAAGTAAACGAAAAAATAATTAATAGTAGTTACTCAGATCATCATCGTCGTCATCATCATCATCATCATAAGTATCTCGACTGCCTCAATCATCGGAGTGACCTAAGGGTCGAAGAAACAATCAATATCCTCTAGGATGATCTATTGGCGGTGGCGCTCAGGAGTTCCGGCATTATTTATGTCCGTCCACTCTTTGATGTTGCCTGACCAGCTTTTGCGTTGCTGTCCTCGCTTCTGTCCGCCTTCAACAGTGCTTTGCATGATGGTCTTGTAGAGGCTGTTATACCGTGTAACGTTGCCAAATCATGACATCTTCCAGAGTTTAATAGTTGCGAGGAGAGATTCCTGTCGACCCACGCGTCTTTTCACCTTGCTCCGTACATTGTCATTGGTTTTGTGTTCCCAGTAGAAGACGTAGAGGAGCTTTCTCAAGCATTTGTTTTTAAACGCCTGGATCTTTTTTCTTACCTCATCTAAGAGTATCCAAGTTTCACGCCCGTAAAGGTGGATGGATACAACCAGCGATTTGTAGAGCTTGCTCTTGGTCTGGAAACTGACGTCGATTTTCTATATTTTTCCCAGTCTGACCAACGCTGCTGTGTCTGTGGCGAAACTCAGATCCAAACAATGAAAATGCTTCAAATATACATTTCTCGAACCAGTTTTCTTTGATGTTTTTTATCTTAAGATTTTGGACGCTGTAATCCTCGGCCTTCTTTTCCGTTTAAATTTCTAGGACAAAACGTTGCTATCATTATACATTAGAGCAGCTTGATTTTTTCACTTTTTTAGAAAATCATTACTGAGCTCGGTGTAAAACTGAAGTTTGATGTGATAAGTACTGACACCAAAAATTAGATTCATAACTTTTGCCAATTTTTGAGCATTTAGTTTTAAAGCTCGTCTGAAAAAAATGTATAGAAATAACTAATTTTTGCTTACAAACTGACTTCAGAATTTTACAATCTCAAGAATAAATCCATATAAAGTTGATATTTTTATGTATTAGATACATTAAATAGAAAATATATCCAAACATGAATTCCAATTATGAATCACAACATGCAAAATATACATTTCTTACTGTTTTCGGAAACTAAAAACTGTGTAAAAAAATTGTAAAGGATTATAAAAAAAAAGGATACTCAATGAATCAGATTTGTTAAATCATTTGCTAGATCATAATTAATAAAAACAAAGAATAGATAAAAGTGTATCTAACACTATAATATTGTTGGACACACATGATAAAACAAAATGTTTTAAATTTGCATTGTTCATTGAAAATCCCACTAAAACCATTGCGCTGTATAATATATTACATCATAATATTGCTAAATTGTTCAGTATAATTTTCCTTTGAAGCAAATGATGGTCTTATTTGATGGCACAAAGATTTAGTAATAATGTGTTGTGCCATGCATCTTGTCCATATAGAATTTGTAAAGCCTCGGTAAATTATACATTTTATAAGGGTGTGCTATAAGGCTTTCACTGATAACTGGAATGAAATTCCAACGTTACGATTTTGAACCTAAACTTAATCTTTAAACTCTTTTCCTCAAAAAAACGGTAACGATTTGGAAAAAGTATTTTGCGTCATTGTTAATCCTGTCAAACATCAACTTTCAAATTTATTGCAATTTCCCAGTTCCAAAATCGACCTGCCTTATTATACATTGATTCATTCGAATTCATTCTTTGTCTTTATTGTCTTTAATAAGACGTCGTTTGGGTCGCTTTTGGAAAACTTTCATTATATTCAACATTCTCCGCTAGATCCACTGGTGTATAGTGTTCTTATATCTTTACCTGTTACGTTCGTTGTCCTTTTGAGGATATGAGAGAACTAGTAATCGTCTATTCTTCCTTATGATATCCCATCAGCCTCTTCTCGAAGTTAGTCGGTTTTGTCTACGCTACCTAACCTGGGATTGAACTTACAAGGAACCAATTGTATGACCAGCGGTTTTATACACGATGTTACTGAAAGCTAATTTCAAATCCATGCTACAAAACTTGACGGTCGCAGTATGTGAAACGACCTGAGTTTTGCGATTAAAATGACAGAAACCGCTCCAGTAAGTACCTGACTCCTCGTGCTATCCTCTGCATTTACAAGAACCAGATCGGGCCTAAAACGGAGTTCTGCTTCCCAGTCCTCACTTCGCAATCCCGATAGAGTTCAAAACCGTCGCCGCGTCCTTGTGGGTGATAAATTATTTAAGAGTTTTTTTTGTGAGCTTATTACTGCTTCTTTTAGTTTTCATAGTCCTTTAATTGAACCATGGCTGGTTGGAATTTTGCATCCATTAATTTGAACGTTTCTTATTGATAAATGCATTGTTTCTTTCCAGGTAAACTGACACTTGACTGTTCAAAGAAGACCTCAAAAGTAACTCGTTACGACTTGTGGATGGATTTTTGTGGAAAATGTATTCATTGATTATGTCTAAATTTCTATTTAAATAACCAACGACCGCGTGGTCACAGGTGTAATTGCTACCTACAGGAGAAATTACGCTAAAGTAAGTCACGCCAGTATATAGCAAAATTTTTTGCGAAACTCATTTGATGTTTATACTGCAGAATTAGGACCTCAGGATGGAAAACTACGCTTGCACGTCGGATTTAATAAAAGCGGGTAGTTTGATGGATACTGTCTGTATTGAACGGTGTTTTCCGTAGGGTATCTGCTCAGTTTCAGTCGGATATTATGTCATTTTTTTCTTTATGTGTCAGGTACGTCGGAGATTAGCACTTATGGAGGTTAGAAGGCTATTAGTTATGGATGAGTTGTTTATCTTATGACAATGTCTGTTACCTCCATGTATAAGCCATATTTGTTTTGGTTATATATTGGCTCTGTGCGATGAATAAAAGAAAATGAACAGAGAGTTGATGAATACAAAATAAATCCGGACAAGGTGAAAGTTTAAATTTCAAGAGTAAAAGTCCGGACGTGAGATAGAGACAAAGAGAAAGAATCCGCGAGGAAGTAATTATATATATATGTATACGTACGTATATATGCAGCCAAATGTAGTAGCCGCCACTTGACCACGTGGTGAAGGAAGGTATGTTTGTTTTCAATGTAGCAAGGAACGGTTTAGCCGTGTAGTGTGCCAGCTAGCAATGCAAATGTCGTATTTTGTCTCACGATATGTAAAGTGATACTCCATGATTAAATGTAAAATAAATGACAAAACTGTCCAACAAATAATTGCAATAAGAAATAACACGAAAAGAAAAGAACAGGGTAAAAAATAATATAAAGCAGGCAAACAATATATGTAAGGCAAATTACCAGCAATAAGGCAAAGCAACCGTAAAATGGCAAAATGTTCACAAGCTAAAAATTGGGGTTGACACATAAGAGCAAATTCGGATAAATGAACGTAACGTTCTGACTTCAAGACAGACCGGAACTGAGTCAGGTAAAACCGACAACTGGCCTGTTTTATTGGCTAGGAATAAATCTCAGCATGCATTTGTGTATTTCTGTCTATAAATTGGGGAAGGGAAAGTGTTTTTCAGTCATTCCCCGCCAAAATTGGCACCAACAGAGCATGTTACGAAGACCGCGCCATCGGGGAATGGACAAAATTAATTTATCGACTGATTTTGGTTGTTTTTCCATCTGTTTATATACACATCTGTAGATCCGCTTTAAAAATTCTACTTTATTCTCATTGGCTCACGGCTTTAAATACTGGTTGTGAAAGCTTTCTGATTGTTGGTGAACTATGGATTTATGTACCTGGCGATTTTTATTATCCGTTTATTTTTAGATATAGTGAATTGTTGGTATTCTTGTTATTTTTTTTTTTTTCTTATTGATTTATTTCTCTATCATCTGTAAGCCGATGAAATAAATTCGGGAGATAAAAATAATAACAAAAATAATAATAACGATAATAAGCTTAATAGTATTTATCGTATATTAGTAGGTCTTTCGGCTAACTAGAAAACATAACAAGAAAAGATGTTGAAAATCGAAATTTCCGGAATCGCCTCTGTTCTTTATCAACGAGAAATAAAAATGATATTTGACTTTTTTTGGAGGAGGGATATTTTCCGCATGTGTTATATTTCTGGTGCAATCTGGTTGTTTTGCGCTAGTTGTTTGTCACGATTAGGATTGTAGAGTCTTTGTAGATGGATTTTTGTGGAAAATGTATTCATTGATTATGTCTAAATTTCTATTTAAATAACCAACAACCACATCGTCACAGGTGTAATTGCTACCTACAGGAGAAATTACGCTTTTTTCTTTCAAAACTAAAAAAATCATAGATTTTAAGTTTAACTAAGAAAAGTATATATTGATTAAAAGTAATATCATAATTTAATATTCAGTTATTGTTTCTTCTACTTCATTTATTATGATAATTCTATTTATTTGTATTTATTTATGCATTGATCATTCCTTTCAACTTTATATATGTATTGATTATTTCTTTCAACGTTATATATGTATTGATCATTCCTTTCAACTTTATATACGTATCGATCATACCTTTCAACTTTATGTATGTACTGATTATTCATTTCAACTTTATATATGTATTGATCATTCCTCTCAACTTTATATATGTATTGATCATTCCTTTCAACTTTATATATGTATTGATCATTCTTCTCAACTTTATATATATATCGATCATTCCTTTCAACTTTATGTATGTACTGATTATTCATTTCAACTTTATATATGTATTGATCATTCCTCTCAACTTTATATATGTATTGATTATTTCTTTCAACTTTATATATGTATTGATCATTCCTTTCAACTTTATATATGTATTGATCATTCTTTCAATTTTATATATGTATTGATCATTCCTTTCAACTTTATATATGTATTGATCATTCTTCTCAACTTTATATACGTATCGATCATTCCTTTCAACTTTATGTATGTACTGATTATTCATTTCAACTTTATATATGTATTGATCATTCCACTCAACTTTATATATGTATTGATTATTTCTTTCAACTTTATATATGTATTGATCATTCCTTTCGACTTTATGTATGTATTGATCATTCCTTTCAACTTTATATATGTATTGATCATTCCTTTCAACGTTATATATGTATTGATCATTACTTTCAACTTTATATATGTATTGATCATTCCTTTCAATTTTATGTATGTATTGATCATTCCTTTCAACTTTATATATGTATTGATTATTTCTTTCAACGTTATATATGTATTGATTATTTCTTTCAACTTTATATATGTATTGATCATTCCTTTCAACTTTATATATGTATTGATCATTCCTTTCAACTTTATATATGTATTGATTATTTCTTTCAACGTTATATATGTATTGATCATTCCTTTCAACTTTATGTATGTACTGATTATTCATTTCAACTTTATATATGTATTGATCATTCCTCTCAACTTTACATATGTATTGATTATTTCTTTCAACGTTATATATGTATTGATCATTCCTTTCAACCTTTTCCCTGTTAGTTTTTATTTGTCTTTTTTTTACTTCTCTTTTGCCCTAACGTTATATTTATCGACTTTGTTTTTGTTTTGTTTTTTATCAATTGATAGTTTAGATGTTAGTACTGCCGAAAATTTAGTAAAGATTGTTTTTATTATATAGTGTAAATAACGACTTCAATCTCCAAGTATTCCGTGCCTAAATCCCAATTTATTTATTTATATATTTTCTTTTCTATTATCTTTTTCCACGATTATCAATCTTTTCAATATTTGTATTTGTTGATTCATGAGGGTAGGAAGAAAACTTCACAGGATGACTTTGAAGGCGTGATGCTCAAGCTGTGAAATTTTGCACCCATTAATTTGAACGTTTCTTATTGATAAATGCATTGTTTCTTTCCAGGTAAACTGACACTTGACTGTTCAAAGAAGACTTCAAAAGTAACTCGTTACGACTTCTCTTGAAAATGGACATAATTGGACATTGCGGTGTTATCAAGTACCTGCTGAAAAAGCGTTTTAAAATACTACAGTGTAACCCGGATATAAGAGAGTTGTCGGGATCGGAGACGAAGTCTCTTATATCCGGGTTTGATCTATTTTGTTTAGGTAAGTATGGCTCTAATTTGGGACGATAAAAAAACTCTCTTATATCCGGGTTTTCTCTTATATCCGGGTTACACTACTTTATATTTTGGAATGAGTTTGTGTAGATCTAAACACAAAAACACGGTATTTCGTAGGAAAATAATTTCTCTATTTTTATTAGTATCTTCTTATTTTCCATGATATATATATTTTTTATGACAATTAATTAATTCTCTAATTCTGATTAATTTCAACATGGTTGCTTTGAACAAGGTAGGAAAAAGCATCGTATATGAAATATTTATCATATCAGACAACGGAATGAAGACTCAAACAAAATAATTTAAAAAATATACCATAACCTTGGTTAGCAGGGGAAGAATTTGTGGATTATGATAATGCTAGCCAGGTCCTTAATAACTAGGACGTTAAAAACTATCCCAAATATTTTTAGGCGAGTTTGGAGGAATTAGCAATCCAGGAATGGTTGAAACAATGTTAATCACAATGTTGGGATGTTAAATCTTCCTCTCTAAATGTGAACCTCTGATATAATTAAGCAAGTAAATTACTCCAATAGAGACAATGCTTCATCTGTAGAAAAAGATATGCGAAACACCGACATATATTGGCAATTAAAAATTTACAATAATTTAAAATGGCCGGAGACTGATGCACAATACTGTATAATATATATACACCTATACATGCACATATATATATATATATATATATATGTGTGTGTGTGTGTGTGTGTGTGTGTGTATGTGTTTGTGTTTGCGCGCGCACGTGCGTATGTGTATGTATGTGTGTGGCAGAGAGAGAGAGATTAATATTAATTTATCTATCTATCTATGTATCTCCATGTATAATTTTCTCATTTGGACTTCAGCATTATAAGTAATATAGTTCAAGTAGTAAAATATTCAACTCTCGTAAATCCTCTTTAGGATCGGCAAAATAATTCAAAATATCTGTCTTGAAAATCTGGAAAACAACTTCACCTTCATATTTATAATCAAAAACACTTGAATCATAGCAATAAACAGATAATAACAAAATCCACACTTAACTGCTGCCCAATTTACTGGATATGAAGGGTGTCAAATTTACTTTAATCGGTTATTTGTTTAAAAGGATGTTTCCTAATGCGTATTATAGGTTGAATTCCTTATCGATAAGCCGCTTGGATTCTTTTATCTTTCTTTTTTTTTTCTTCTTTTTTTTTTTTTTTTTTGTATTCTACCTTTAAACTTTTCAATATAAACTCCTACAAATTAAAGCCATACCTTCCTGGCGTCAGTTTTAATAATAAAACCTTCTGGTATGTAAAACTAACAGTTGTATAAGACTGAAACAACACAAACAATTACAATTACTAAAATCAGTAAAAGTACTGAAATAAATGCTAAAATATTAACGAGACTTGGTTTCACTTGACCTCCGGTGAGATCCGGCCGAAAATACTCGTTTAAAAATTTGATAAAAATAAAAATAAGGAAAAAAAATTGAAGAATTGGGACTGTGAGGAAGAAAGTCTGGCAATATTTGTAAAATCAGCAAGAATTGTGGCGAGGGTGCTCCACGTAGCAATAAGACATGGTGTCACTTTGCCTCTAGGGATTTCAAATAATGTCATGAAAACTGAACGCGTATAAAATCAAAAAGTACAAAAGTGTTTTGAGCAAGGCTCTTTTCTAATAAAAAATTAACATTAATAACTTACTTGGATTTGCAGACGTGGCCTGGGAATGGATCACTCCTGGGTACAAATTTAGAGAAAATGGATTCTTACCACCGTTTCTCTGTCTCAATTTTGGATATATCCGTGTTGATGTGTTTCCGTCAATTTTCCCTGTTCTTTTTTTTTTTTTTTTTTTGCTTTTCCAAAGTCGCCGCTTTCGTTCCGTTTCAAATGAGTTACGTTTACGAGTGACTACAAGCCAGACATTCGTGTCGAAAACAGACTGACTTCTTTTATACCTTCATTTACGAGTTGCCCCGCCCCTCTCTATATTTGATGTATGGATTCACAAAAAAGGAAATATTCAGACTTCAGAAGAATTTCATTATCATATATTCCATTTTCTACATATCTATCTATCTATCTATCTATCTATCTATCTATCTATCTATCTCAGTCTGTCTATATCTATCTATCTCAGACTATTCATATCTATCTATCTACCTACCTATCTCAAACCATTTCTATCTATCTATTTCAGTCTGTCCATATCTATTTATCTATATTAGTCTACCCATATATATATATATATATATATATATAGATAGATAGATAGATAGATAGATAGATAGATAGATAGATATCCAAGTATAGGATTGGTATACACCAATAAATAAATTCCAATAACCAAAAAATACTATTCATAAAAGAGTGCTCAATACAGAATAGAGCAAATATAATTATTTATTCGAAATTATAACATAAATGTGTTAGAAAATCACTACAAAAATACCATTTTGATTCAACACTTCTGGCGTCTTATCAAATGATGGTGTTGAATGTAGAATAAAGTGTTTTAAAAGGTTCAATTCAAGCAAGCACCCCTCGCTAGGGAAAACGCTGTAACATAAGCTGGAATGACCAAAAATAGAATTATTTCTAACTAATTAATATTAAATTTTACTATAAAATTCAAATTTAAAAATTACCAATTTTAAATTTAGTCTGTATTAAGTTTAAAAAATTATTTAAAGAAGAAACTGAGGAAAAATACATATGTTTTGTTATTGATTTTGTTTTAATTGAAAGGCCAAAAATTAAGTTGGAATAAACGTTAAAATGTAATGTTGCTCTGAGCTCCGTTACAACTTAGATACATTTGAAGTGATGATATGGGCAGGGGAGGGTGAAATCTTGCAAAAGACAATATATACACAATCAGATTATAATACACAAACACGTAGACATATTTAGATATATAAACACGCAAAAACAGTGATTATATATATATATATATATATATATATATATATATATATATATAAGGATGGGTTTTTAGGATGTATAATGGTATCCAAAACAAAAGTGAAAATTAAAAGAAAGGAAAGACAAAACTGTGTGTGAGGAAAATGCCTTGTGATCTCTGAGCATAAGTGGCAATCATAAATCAAGTTAAATTACCATAGCTGATCACCACCCAATGTCCAAACTTAACAGAATATCTGTCCATCTGTTTCTTTGATTTATTTATATCTACGTTAGATCTGTTGGTATTCTAGGATTTTAAATAAAGCATTTTTTTCAGACTACCGGTTTTTTTTTGTTTTGTTTTTTTTTTTTGTCATTTAAATGAAAACCCTAAAAGGATGCATCTAACGTTATCAATGCTATGGTCCAGTTAGTTGAAATATGCACCTTCAATTGTTGTCTTTGATGGTTTTCGTATGGTTATTAAACCGAAAACGAGATAGTTATATGGACACATTTTACCATTGTCCTCGAGTGTACCCCTTCTTTGACTATGTCGGCGAGTTGAAGGCTCGCATCACTCCCGAAAAGTGTGTGTTTATTGATTGCGCATACGCGTGTGACAATGTGTCGCCCCGATATTCTGGTGAAATTCAGGTGATTCTGACGCTACTGGCCATGGCTAGAATGGTGATTTGGACGACGCGGATGCAGGAAATCTTACGATGTGGTCGCTATTGTCATCAAGATCTGACCAGATTCTTTGAGCCTCAGTTCAGGATGAAGATTACAACTGATAGAAAGCTGTTGGTATTGACAGATTTCAGCGAAAGGTGGGTAACTATGGCGAGCCTGGTTCGCATGAACGGGGCTAGCCTTGATTTTCTTGTTTAAATCCCATTAAGTAACGACGGGTCTGTTTCCTGTGGAACTCTACCGATTATTTAGACTCTTCTTGTGTACCTAGTTAAAGTGAGTAAGTCTCGTTCCCGGCGTGTACGTGACTTCTCCCTACGATCCAAGTCGAGATTCATTTTGTTTTGGCCTGGCAATTTTTATCTTGACTGGGTCAGTTTTTTGAATTTTCTAATGCCCATATTTTTTTCATCCTTCCCCGTAGGGAAAGAGCCTCTTGATTTTGTCGGAAGACAGAATACAGCGGCAACTCGTTTTTTTTTTTGGAGGGGGGGAAGGGTCTGACTAAAATCTTTTTTTCAGTTTCTTTTCATGTTCATCACCCCCCACCACATTATTTCATAACATTGATAGAATTTTTATACAGTTGTAAATATTGAAATTTTAAGTGACGGGTATTTTTCAGTAGGGGCCCTGTGTGTGTGAGGTATTTTGGTGTATGTAGGAGCGAATGGTGACGGATAGATTCTTATGGTGAATGAGTACATTTTAACGAATGAATGGGTCATGAATCTGATTAGCTAGGTATGAGATAGTGTCAATCAGCCTTTCAGGATTTTCAACATCTAAATTATTGAATTTTTTAATTTTATTAGAGGATTTAAGGTTTTGAAATTTTCTGACTGTCTAGCTAATTTTTCCTCTTGCTCTTTTGTTATTCGGCAAACGTCTTCTCCAGTATTAAAATTTGGATTGGAGATTTCTTTTTTTTTTTATTTACAGATTCTATCGCGCCCGTTATGTTGACGGACTTCTCTTTTTTTTTTTTTTCTTTTTTTTTTTTTTTTTCTTTTCCGATTTTTGTGGGGAGCTAATGGAAGTTTGGAGAGGGGATGGATTAGGGATAGGCTTTTTCTTGGATAAGGATTTAAGACTGGGAGCCTTCTTAAGCGTAGTCATTTTGGAAGGGGTGGGAGCCAGTGATTTTACCCTTTTTTTAGTCTTGTGCCACAATTACTGTATTTCATCAGTATTAAATCGTAGACGAGATAGTTATATGGACACATGGTGAGAACACTATTCATGACTTCAAACAATACATCAACAATTATCACAGTGCCATCAAATTCACAAAGGAGTATTCAGTCGCTTATGTTCCGTTATTTGATGTACTTGTACGTCTAAACAACAAAGACCACATCGCCATATCATTGTCCACGAAACTTAAAGATTGACATTGCTACCTACATTTTAACATCTGCCACCCTACCAACCTAAAATCATCAATAATCTATAGCCAGTGTTTACTGATACTAGGGATTACAAAAAAAACATATAGGGAAATTAACCAATGACTTTCTCAAGAGAAATTATAGCCTTAAAAATATCAAAAAATGAAGAAACAAATAGAAAAAAAATATTAAGAATTCCCATAGTTTTCGATTTTAATCATAATATTCACAAACTATCTGATATCTTACTATAAATTTTCTAATGTATAAAACTTGACACCACAATTAATAAGATATTTAGTGAGACCCCACTTAACGCAAGGTGACAACCTGCAAATCTACATTCACTCTTTGCATCACCTAGACTACAAAAATCATCCAATTGCTAAAGGCAACGTAACACCGGTGCCAAATTTTTAAACATATTATCACCGATAATATTTTTTTATGCCAGCTGGCACGCACACAGTAATCTGACCTCCTCCCTAAACTTGTAACAATTCAAATGTAATATACAGAGGTTGGACAAAATAATTGAAACATTGCTCCAGCTCTTTAAGACACAACGATGGAAGATAGCGACTCCTAACTTGTCGCTCCAAAATGCACCACAAATGTTCAATAATATTGATATCTGGAGATTGGGGAGGCCACTCCATGTGTTCTAGCTCACTTTCATGCTCTTCATACCAATTCTTAACCATTCGAGCGGTATGTATTGGAGTATTATCGTCTTGGAAGATGCAGTCACCATCAAGGAATAAAAGTTGGGCCATTGGATGAACATGATCTCCCAAAATGTTCAAGTAATCATTGTTCTTCCATGCACGGCAACTATTGGACCGAGCCATTTCCATGATATGGCGGCCCAAACTATCACTGATCCACCTCCATGCTTCACTGTTGGAAGAAGGCAGTCAGGGTTGTAAGCTTCTTTGGCCTATCTCCATACATAAACTCACCCTGAAGTTGCGAAAAGATAAAAACTGGACTCGTCTGAGAATATGACTTGCTTCCATTGGTCTGCAGACCAAGCATTATGATTTCTGCACCACTTCAAACTCTTCTGAATGTTGCGAGTTGAGAGAAGTGGTTTCTTTACGGCGGCTCCTCCGTGATATCCAGCCTTATGGAGCTCACGACGAACAGTTTTAGTAGAAACTGGACTATTCAGATGATTATTCAACTCATCAGTCACTTTGGCTGCAGTAATCCGATGATTTTTGCCACATTACGTCTCAATACACGTCGGTCCCTGTCAATAAGTTTGCAATACCGGCCCGAATTGCTGCGGTTGCTTGAGGTTTTGCACTGTTTCTCGAATTGCGTCATTGTTCTTGATATGGTAGCTCTTGAAAAACCAAACAGTTCAGCAAGCTTAGTGATCGAGGATCCTGCTATGCGAACTCCAACAATTTACCCTTTTTCGAACTCAGAGAAGTCACGCCTTTAGCTTAAAATTTTACTAAATTCTAAAAATAAGTAAGACAACTACAGTAAATTAGATAAATAAACATATTTACAATAGATATAACCTGCAATTACGAAGTTTTAGTTAAAGTTCTTAATATAATAGGTCTTTGAAATATAGGGGTGGAATTTGCACCTGTTTCAATTATTTTGTCCAACCCCTGTATTTAATTTTTTGCAATAAATTCAAAATAGGAAAATATATCGATGAAACATGTAGGGAATTCCGTCTTCGTTTAGTAAACATAACAAAAATGATCAAAAACAACAACAACACTTTCTCTGCAGCTGCACATTTCAACCAACCGGACCATAGCATTGATGTTAGATTTAGCGTCTTCATTTAAATGACAAAAAACGCTGAAAGTTCGAGTTAAAATTCGTTTTTTAATTAATTCACACATTCTAGGTTTAAATGGGAATTTAAGCACACTCAATGAATAGAGTTTCCACAAAAAAAAAACATCCACAAACCTAACTCCCCCTCTAAAAAGACCAAGATCATTTTTTTAGATATTGTTAAGAAAGGAAAAAGGTGTGGTCTGAAATTCCGATTTTTAACATCTTTTCTAATTATACTTCTATTTTTATTTCAATAAATATTGTTAATTTTATTATCAATATTATTATTTTGCTGTTTATTATCTCACGAATTCCATTCCTATGTGTGTGTGTATGTGTGCGCGCGTCTGTGTGTTCTGAGCTCAAAGAGATATTATCCGATTTTTTCGAAATGAACGAGTTTTAAGACTAACTAAAAACTAAATATTGTTTAAAATTAGCATCTTAATTTAATATAATTCGTAATTATTGCTTCTTTTACTTAATTTATTATATATATTATGATCATTCTATTATATTTGTTTGTACTGATATATGTATTGATTATTTCTTTCAACTTTTTCTCTATCAGTTTTTCTTGTTTTACTTTCTGTTTTTGCTTTCTGGGTGTGATATTTATTGACTTTGTATTATCTACTCTCATTTGAATTTGTATACAATTGTAAATATTGAAACTACATTCACTCCTTGCATGATCTAGACTACAAAAATCATCCAATTGCTAAAGGCAACGTAACACCGGTGCCAAATTTTTAAACATATTATCACCGATAATATTTTTTTATGCCAGCTGGCACGCACACAGTAATCTGACCTCCTCCCTAGACTTGTAACAATTCAAATGTAATATACAGAGGTTGGACAAAATAATTGAAACATTGCTCCAGCTCTTTAAGACACAACGATGGAAGATAGCGACTCCTAACTTGTCGCTCCAAAATGCACCACAAATGTTCAATAATATTGATATCTGGAGATTGGGGAGGCCACTCCATGTGTTCTAGCTCACTTTCATGCTCTTCATACCAATTCTTAACCACTCGAGCGGTATGTATTGGAGCATTATCGTCTTGGAAGATGCATTCACTATCAGGGAATAAAAGTTGGGCCATTGGATGAACATGATCTCCCAAAATGTTCAGGTAATCATTGTTCTTCCATGCACGGCAACTATTGGACCGAGCCATTTCCATGATATGGCGGCCCAAACTATCACTGATCCACCCCCATGCTTCACTGTTGGAAGAAGGCAGTCAGGGTTGTAAGCTTCTTTGGCCTGTCTCTACACATAAACTCGCCCTGAGGTTCGGAAAAGAGAAAAAGTGGACTCGTCTGAAAATATGACTTGCTTCCATTGGTCTGCAGACCAGGCATTGTGATCTCTGCACCACTTCAATCTCTTCTGAATGTTGCGAGTGGAGAGAAGAGGTTTCCTTACGGCGGCTCCTCCGTGATATCCAGCATTATGGAGCTCACGACGAACAGTTTTAGTAGAAACTGGACTATTCAGATGATTATTCAAATCAGCAGTCACTTTGGCTCAAATATGTGGTGCAGTTCAATTTATATTTCAATGCGTCATTCATACAAAAAGTAAATTAGTAAAGTTTATGATATAAAATAACGAAATATATATATGTATATTCATAGTTTAGGTGTTACTCATGATTTGTCTTGGGATTGCTAGTGGAGTGGTTTTCCGTTGCCTTCATCCCCGGTGGTTTATGGAGTCACAACCTCTAGTTAGCTGGCTGTTGACTCAGAGAGTTCTTCCGCCCTTTGTTAAGTCTTGTTTTGCGTCCTACTGGGTTGATACCGAGCCGCCTCACTCGTAACTTGGAGTAGGGTAGTCGGTTTAGTCGCCGACATTTCCACTGGAATACTTTCCGAAAAAGGGTGTAGGTTTTTATTATTATTATTATTATTAAGTTTCAACTTAGTATAAGTATGTGATTATCCAGTATTGTGGGAAAAGCGCTTCTTTCTACTTACGCATGAGATCTCGTGTTCAATTCTTGCTATACTCGAATCAAATCATTTAGTGAAATGTTGAGGCTGACTTTAACAAGAAGCGTCGCCATTTTCAAAGACCACCGATCTGTGGTGGTGGTGAGGTCAAATATGACATGTCGATTTTGCTTTTCAATAAAATAAGACAAAAAAAGGGAAAAAATTAAAACAAAATATATTTCCTCACTTTTTCTGTCTTCTAATGACGTAATAATGTCGTTTTTTGACCTTAAAAAATACGTCAAAAAACGACATTATTACGTTATTATTTTTGCACCAACCTAATACAATAAGAAAAGCCACACAAGTTGCCAAAAAAGAAAAATCGAATCAGCTTCATTTATTGAATGTCAATGTGGCATGAGTTCATAATATAGTAATAAGAGAATTCTTTTTTACTGGTAGGTTTTCCGTCAATGTGGCATGAACTATAACTCATGAATTATGAACTCATGCCATATTGACGGAATTGAATTCTCTTATTGCTATATTTGTAAAAAAACGCACAACCTTAAAATTTAAAATTCAAACTCAGCGTTGCGACTGCACGTTCCAAAATAATAACACATTTCTCATAGCATTTTTTCGGATTATATCTATATTTTCGTTGTCCTCTTATTACCGAGAAGTAAAAAACAAGAACAAATTTATTTCCATACCTGAGGATGTCTGTAGGAACAGACGAAAGCTTGTAAAAACTAAAAATACCTTATGCGACTGGAATTTATAAACAGGGATCATATCATTCATATACAGGTTCGGGGTTAGTGCACCTTATTGAAATTGTTTGCGAAGATGTATTCTCGCCATTTAAATCATTAACCTCTATATTTGTTTTTGTATGAATGATTCATATAATTATATATATATATATATATATATATATATATATATATATATATATATATATATATCAAATATGTGCTGCAGTTCAATTTATATTACAATGAATCATTCATACAAAAAGTAAATTAGTAAAGTTAATGATATAAAATGGCGAAATCTTTTCACTAACAAAATTTTAAAAATGCATTAGCCTACCAATCACTCGATGAATGTTATGATCATTGTTTTTTAAAATTATAAGCTGTAAATACTAAAGTACTTTCGACTGTACATTCAGTCATCTTCAGGCATGGAAATTATTTTGTTTTTGGTAACATTCAAGTAGCATCCAAGACGACAAAATTTTGAAGCGTGCAGTTGCAACGCTAAGGTTGAATTTTGAAAATTTAAGAGAGTTCGTTTTTTGCTAATTTTGAGAACTTTTTGTTGTAGGAGTTTATCAGTCAATGTGGTATGAACTAAATAGTTCAATAAGTATAGTAATGTCTCAGTTGTTATCCCGAAAATTTGCACGTCGGATCAGTTCTTTCAAATCAAATACGTGGTGCAGTTCATTTTATATCATTAACTTTACTAATTTACTGTTTGTATGAACGATTCATTGTAATATATATATATATATATATATATATATATTGTCATCCAGACAGACTGTTTCGCTGTGTGGCTAGACATCCGGTTGCCTCTAGATAGAATCGAAACCCAGATGAATTGTCGTCACTCAGAGATTTTACCCCTAAGCCTTTGGCGCAGGGCAGGGAAGAAAGTGAATTTAAGCGTATTTATTTTTAGACAAATTTAAACATACATTGACTGAGAGAAGACGATTCTATTTACCAAAGAGTTATGTATTATTAGCCGGAATAATCACTGTTTACAAACCCACACTTCCTCCCCAGAGAGCTCAAATGAAATAAATTTTTCAGGAGCATATATATATATATATATATATATATATATATATATATATATGTGTGTGTGTGTGTGTGTGTGTGTGTGTGTGTGTGTGTGTGTGTGTGTGCGCGTTCTGAGCTCAGAAAGAGATGACGCATTTTTTGAAACTCTAAAACAATAAATAATCTTAAGTATGACTAAAACAAATAAATTTCACTTAAAAGTATCATAATTTAATATAATTCGCAATTATTGCTTTATTTATTACATATACTACTTATATATGTAATTGATACTTTCTTTCAACTTCTTTCAACTTTTTCCCGCAGTTATCTGGGTTTTCTCTCTCAGTATTTATTTGTTTTGTTTTTTTACAATTATCCTCAAGATCGTTCGTCTTATTTTTACTTTATTTTGCTCAATTAAAGTTAACTTTATCGACTTTGCATTTTCTACTTTCAATTGTTTTTCAGCAATTGATAATTTAGATGTTACTACTGTCAAAAATGTAGTATAGACTAGCAGAAGAGCCCTGCATTGCCCGGGGAAGTAACAGTAAGAGATAAATCAAGTATCGACCATCATAAAGACTGAAAAATAAAATTGACATAGATTATTGTTTAAGGTTGACGGACACGCATGTCTTAATTAGTTTTTTTTTTTTTTTTTACTCATTGGTCAAACCCAAACTCAAACAAAAACATTGTTTTCAATCGTTATGAGTCTACCGATTGAATAGAATTTTATTATAAATTGTCTTGTAAATGGAATTTTTAAAGCATTCTGAATGTAAAAATAAAGAAAAAAGTGTACAAGACAATAAGAAACACTACCTGCCAAAAAAAAGTGAAGTTTTGTTGAAATCGGTTGAAAAATGTAGGAAATCCGATTCCATATATAAACGAACACACACACACACACGCATACACACACATGCAAACAAACAAACAACCTGGGTTTTATAATAAGTATAACTTGATATGAATTGTCCCCCTTTCATTCTGGCGACAGAATCATGTTTTATCGTGTTTTCAAATTGATTTCGTGCAAAAACGTAGTCCTGTGAAATTTTGTTGAAATTGGTTGAAAAGTGTAGGAAATCCGATCCAATATATAAACGTAACAGATACACACACACAATCTGCGTTTTATAAAAGGTAAGATGATCTAACAAATCTTATTCATTTAGTAGCCTTTCTGTAATCTTTTAAAATTTATGATTTTTACTTATTGAATACAGTAAAAAAATTTGCATATTTTGCTTGTGGTGATTCATAATTAGAATTCTGATTTGAATATATTTTCCACTCGTTGTTTCTAATACAAAAAAATATTAACTTTATTTGGGTTTATTAATTATGATCTAACAAATCTTATTCATTTAGTAGCCTTTCTGTAATCTTTTAAAATTTATGATTTTTACTTATTGAATACAGTAAAAAAATTTGGACACCATGTGTATTTAAAGTATTTTCCGCTTATTATTTTTAGTTAGGAGGACTTGTGTATGTTTAGATTTCATTTGTTTACTTTTTGTGTATCGTTCTCTGAAAAAAAACGCTGAGTCACCGGAAGTTAACGGCATTCGGACGTTTGAGTAGCCGGCAGTAACTTCCGGCCGGTGCGATACACTTAACCGTGCTTTCAAATTGATTTCGTGCAAAAACAATTGTGTTTTTCCCATTTTGGGCGTTGTTAGAACCACCGCAAGGTAATTTTACGTAGTCCTGTGTAGTTTTGTTGAAATCGGTTGAAAAATGTAGGAAATCCGATCCAATATATAAACATACACACACACACACACACACACAATCTGCGTTTTATAATAAGTAAGATTATTTTTTTTATTTTATGTTATAAATAATGATTTCATAATCTCGGTGTATTTTAAACTTAAATCCCGATTTCTTTTCCTTCAACTTTTCGATATTTGTGTTTCTACATTTGTGTTCGGCTTTTTTTGTAATTTCTCTTGCTTTGTATTATCTCTGTTTATCTATTGTTATATATATATATATATATATATATATATATATATATATATATATATAACGTTCACTTTGGGGTAGCTTATAAATCACATAATGTTTGTAATGTTTATATATGTATATTATATATGGTCGAAAGGTTGTCATGGTTGGGGTAGTAGTGGGGACTACCTCCTATGGTCTATAAAATACTTCTATGGTATGCCTCTCAAATAGCCCCTAATGACCACGCGCAGCTTCAAACCCGAGAAGTGGCAAAGGCGGACCACGGGCGCCTCATAATCTGCTCACTTTGGGAAAATGAATCTCATTAACCTGAAAAGGCAGCCCAACTAGTTGAAGGGAAACTTTGATTTAAACGTTCCCTGCCTTGCAGCCATATCCAAGCGCAGGATAAGTTAAAGAAGTAAATTAAGACGCAAAATTCTTGACTGGAGACCTGAAGGCGGTTGACTGTCAACACTGACAAACATCCGGCCGCTACTGTAACCAGGTCGGTCCCAAATGAAATACACTATATTCCTTTGAATCTTGTCAGTACGGCAATGAGGTGGGATGCAAGTGATCTGGGTATTGCACGGCTTCCGTATACCATCGTCTAAGCCTGAACCCTAGAGAGATCACGTAAGTCACACCACTGAATTTCAACCAATGCAAAATAAGGCCTACTATATATATATATATATATACACTACTATCACACAGTATGCTGCTCAAAAAAGGGTAGCGACGAAAATACGTACTACATTCGGTTTGCACATGCTATATAAATTTCACGAACTTTTGATTGATACTTTTTCATAAAGCTATTATATATATATATATATATATATATATATATATATGTGTGTGTGTGTATGTATATATATATATATATATATATATATATATATATATATATATATATATATTAATTTGTGTGTTTGCGTTTAATTATATGTATAAGTTAAGTTTTATGTACATGTTTCTAAAGAATTAAGAATTTTTTTTTTTCAAATGTTATTATAGGGACTTACTCATCTTTCAAATAGACGCCCTGTTTTATTTTTACTTTAAACAGTGTGTATTACGTCTACTAACCTACACATTTGAGAAATCTTAAACAAAACCTGTTTTCCGGCAGGAAAGAAACCTGCGTATGACACTCTTCGTAGACAAGTGGTAAAACATGCCGGATAAATGGTGGTTTGATTACTACCGTTGGGAAGATGAACTTTATGAAGATTCCTTCAATGTACAGCCCGACTG
>OZ010588.1:85813794-85836294 GCA_963932145.1 Acanthosepion lycidas | reverse complement strand
AACGCGAGTGTCCTCCAATGATCTATCCTGGGTCCTATACTGCTCCTGGTCTTCATCAGTGCTCTTCCTGATGTCATCAGTGCTCTTCCTGATGTCATCAGTTCTCAATTAGGCATCTGTGCAGATGACGCTACCATTTACCCATGTCTCAATAGTAAATCAGTCAGTGCTAACAATGTTAACCTGGCAGCCGATCTTGAAAAGGACCTCCGACCAGTGGTTAACTGGGACAGGAAATGGCTTGTAAGTGCATCCAAAACGAAACTGCTCCCATTTAACCATCACAGAAAAACTTCCCTGCCCGCCATCAGTATAGCTGATGCTCGGCTCCAGGAAAGCGTCTCACTGTACCTTCTTGGCCTTACGTTCTCATCTGACTTGAAGTGGAACAACTGTGGCAGGGACGATATCATCCCTGAAATAATAATAATAATGATAATAAAGGAGGATATTCTGTAAAACAGAAAACACCAAGTAAAAGAGAGGTGTTTTCAAATGACCAAGATGTTAAAGTGCTGTAAAGACTTTGAAATGTAAATGTTACAGAAAGTTAATTTAGAACACGAAATACAATCTTTTGTAAGTGTACAAAGGATATCAGATTGCTAATAGAAAATTACTGGAATAATAATAATTTGGAACTTTTAAACAAAGAAATGGATTTTGACGCTATAAGAACCGAAGTTAAAATTAAGGATGTTTTGATCTAGAATTTATCTTTTAAACAAGAGTCTCTGTAGTCTACAAAGAGTGGCAGAATAATTAATAGCGAGGTGATAAACAATAGCGTCTTATTGTGAACCTTAGAAACCAATCGATGAAAAAGTATATTGTTTATTCTCGGAGGAGGGAAGTTGTACTTTGGTAGTATATCAGTACGTTCACACTAGAAAAACAGATACATCACCAGTCTGGATCACGTGAGGCCGGTTCTCTTAATAAAGAGGCGAGCCAACCGAACTGAGTGGAATTTGGGGTTCGTCTGTCTTCGAATGCAGTCGAACTGAGTGGAGAGATGTCAGAGATTGAAAAAGAATCGTCCGCTGTGCGTTGCTGAAGCTGAAGCGAAATACCGCCGCTAACATCTAAGTACCGCTATTTCTGCTACTAATACTACCACTATTACTACTAATGAGAATGGGAACATCGAAGGTTGTAGTAGTTGCGCTAAGAACAGACCAAAAAGGGTTAAAACGAAGGCCACATCTCTCCTTACCGAAATTATTCGAAGTATTTGTGTTTGTTTGGTTATTGTTCACATACTAGAAACATTCAAACTTGTGCAACAAGAATTATTGTGTGGGTGTGGGTGTGGGGGTGCGCGCGCGCATTTGCTTTTATATATAAAAACTTTTGTCCTTACACAATCGAATCGACGAATTTATTTTTCTGTTAACCCGATTCTCACCCGACGAACTCGAAGGTGGACCAACGGAGAACTTCCGGATTTCTACGATCTGATCACCACTCTGCAGAATCACAGCAATCACAACGTGGCTGGAGGGTGGCTTCGAATTGACATTGGGAACCAGAGACTTGTGCCTAACTTGTAATACTGGACCATACCGGACCAACGGCCTGGTGGAGTGCGGGGTTCCAATGGGATGAGGATTCGATGTTACAAAACTATATTGAATAAATAGTTGCATCTACTGCAAGGAAAGTTGGTTCACTCAGTCATGCTTGAAGATTTTCTCGTCAGAGTTCATATTACACATCTACAAATCTACTATTCGTTCACTTGCTGTTCATCTCGAGGTTCTTGACGGAATCCAAAGAAGAATATGTAATGTAACAATCTTCACATGACATCTCGAATTAAGTCACTTTCTCACAGACATGATGTGGCTTCCCTCTGTCTTTTCTACAATTATTTTCAGGGCAACTGCTCTGACAAGCTTTTTTCCCCCTGCTGTCCCCTACATGGATTTAAGCATGCTACAAGATTGACATCTAGGTCCCACACATTTATTGTTGAAATAATTAAATGTAACCGCCAATTCTACTGCAACAGTTCATTTTCTCGCACTTCCCGACTGTGGAACTCCCTTCCTCTTAATTGCTACCCTGATAACTACAGTCGTCAAAAATTTAAATACAAATACATCTTCTGTCGTCTTGAACCCTGCTGATCTTTTATCTTTTCCTCAATTCCCCCTATACTCAGTCTTTTCTCTTACTGTCACTCTCTGTGACCTCTTGCCTACTAGTGGCACTCCCGCTTTGCTTAAGGTGAAATTATATATATATATATATATATATATATATATATATGTGTGTGTGTGTGTGTGTGTGTGTGTGTTATATTATATATATAAAATATATATTATATAAATTATATATATAATATATTATATTTTGCGGATGTGTGTTGAAGAGGAATAGAAGGTTTGGATTATCAGAAGGTTTGAATTATAAGAAGGATTAAAATTGTGTGTGTTCAATAATCTTCCATCCACAACAATTAATACAAGATAGAGAATAATAAAGATTCAAAAAACATCTTGTTTCAAAACATAACAATTGAATTTATTAGTGTTTGATATACATGTATGAATACTGAATGAAAAGATTAGACAGAGTTGTGTCTCTTAGATTAGGTAAATAGTTGTACCGAAGTTCATAAAGTGAAAGTGATTGACTTGGCGCCTAAATTATATATATATTGCATATATATTATATATATATTGCATATATTATATATATATTATATGTTATATATATATATATATATATATATATATATATATATATATATATATATATATATTATATACATATATATATATATTATAGATATATTACATATATATATATATATATATATATATATATATTATATATATTATTATATATTATATATATTATAGTTCTGTTTTCCGTTGATAAATGATTTTAAGGTCGTCCTTTGGTTTAATCAGAACTGTTTTCCGACTCAAGAGAATAAACTTTTCTTCATCCTTAAATGAATTGTAAATATTTCAATTAAAACATCATTTACCTTCTAACAGCTATAATGTTGCTTCAGCTGAAATTTATTGTGTTCGTTGACTACAGACACTATGGTATTATAAGAAATAAACCCCATTTAGTGATAAGCTACTCAATAATTAAATGTGTAAGATTTCTTACGCGACCATTTTATAGCACATGGAATAAAGGTGGTGAAGGAGAGTACATGCACGAAATAACAGACAAATTGATTTACAATGCAAAGATAAGATTTATTAAAACAAAATTAACAAAAGTAAAGTTTAGAACAAGAGTTTCTTGTATTAGACATAAATTGTATACACAGTGAAATGCTCATAAATATGTTATAGCAATAACTTTGTTGGTGTGTTTTATGTGAAGCATTTGAAGCCCTTATAGCTTCAGCATGGAAAGATCATGCCATTAGTTCGAAAGAGGGAAAACCCAAAAAGAATTAATTTAGGGTTCATGTGCTATTACATTTGAGAGTTGCTGCTGATACATGCTTTATTTAGAGCTGCTGCTGATACTATCTTTAATGTCACTAAACCTATATCCAACGAAATTATATACACACTATATTGAAACACGCCCGAACTTTATTTTCTACCAAATAACAGACACTATTTACAAATATGCCAAAAAGATTGCATAATACACCACACATCGTTTAAGTCAAAGTGTGTATTGACTAAAAATTAACCTCAACAGGTGAAATATTTAACAAATCAGGAAACTAAAACCCTATTGTCTCGGAAAATTTGTTATAAAACCCCGCAGATTTCGATTTTCAAAGCGAAATATTTAATGGGGGGGCGCCTACTGTAGACTAAAGGTCAGCAGGTTCAGTGAGTTCGATTCTCATCGGCTACTGTTTTGTTTTGGCCTTAAGAGTTAGAATAACTTAAACTTAGTAAATAACTTGAAATTTCGACAAGAACATATTAGTCCATGAATTTCTTAGATGAAGCTTTATTATTATTATATTATTATAAACGCAGTTTATCATTTATGTTGTTACTTTTTTTGTTTTGTTTTTTTGTTGTTTGTTTGTTTTCGTTTTTTGTTTTTATATCCCATCTCCCCGATCGTTTCTATGAAGCTCTGTTATACTCTCGTCTCATTGTATTACTTGTAATTGAATTTTTTCTTGGATTAGTTATTGTCGGTTATTATTAATTTTGTACTGATGTTTATTTAATCTTAGCTTCACATTCTTTTTATCGCAACAGTGATGTTATTCTACTACAATTAAGTAAACACAGTGGATCGATAATAAAATAAAATATCCGCTCGCGATATTTCGTTATTTCTTTGAAGAAACTTAAAATAATTCAGGGGAGATAACTCCATTTTTAAATGATTTTTAGTGTCTCCCTTGCACCTTAAAGCTTGCTTGTCTTGTTGCTTAATGCTTTTTTCTTTTTTTTTTTTTCTTTTTTTCACAAATTGATTTTAGCTAAAACTTCCATTTTGTCTTTATTGTTAAATGCTACTAGAAACGTTTAACTAATTTTATTCTTCGGATATTATGTTCTTAATTTTTTTTTCTTTATTTTTAATTTTTTTTTTAAATTTTTAACGATTTTTCTTACGTATTTTCAGGCTTTCCCTAAATAGGTCATTCATCCAGTGATCTTCAGGTTCTTTTTTAGCCAGTTCGGACTGAAACACAGGAAATATTTATAAGTTCTTTAGTCTACATGAAAACAATTAAAAAAAAAAACCAGAGTGTTTCTCATAGTTAAGAATGAATGCGTCGGAAATATTGCGAGTATTATACTGTTTGGCATGTACGTCAAGATTTCTTTCCAAGTTTCAAAAATCCTGTCAGATGAACTAAAATTAAGATTAGCATTTTTTTATTATACAGAAGAATGTAACTCATATAAAACTGCAGAAAGGATTCACAAACTATGATTAACTACTGTTCCAAATGTTTTAGCTTGTAAAGAAAATTAGTTTATTCAAATTAAATTCTTATTGAATCATCTTAAAAGTGATGGTAAATCACATAATCAGTTAATGTAGCAACAGTACTACACAGAAGATTAGAAAATAGGTATGACAAAATAACGGTCATACACTGAGAATTGGGCAAACGATTTGGGTTGGTCATGTAAAGACATGCTATCAGCACAAACCAGAAACTGTCCTGGAAAAAAAAATAATAATACATCAATATCAACACCAAGACCGACCATCCACCCAAATAAGAAAAATACTTTTGATTAAAAAGGAGAAGAGAGGTGGAAGAGCAACAACGACAGCAATAATAATAATAATAATAATAATAATAATAATAATAATAATAATAATAATAATAATAAACAAAATGACTGACGTATCTCTTCCAATATGTGATTGCAACAAGATAAGGCCAAGAAATTTTAAGACCGTGGATTACGTTGCCAATTTGCACCATGCCTTCCATATTTGGCGCCTACCGGCTTTCATATGGTCGTCTTATGCAGTGAATTATAAACAAATCACTGACTAAAAATCGTATTACTAAGAAGAGTGTTAGTTCGTCAGTCAAAGTCAAAGATGAATCTAAAAAAAAAGAAGTTGAGATCATTATATTCAACAACTTGCTCGTATAAGAAGGTCATCTAAGGCTGGGTATCATTATCTCTTTCTGAATCGTGAACCGCGAAAATTTGGTCGTAAAATCGGACCAGACATAAATAGAAATATTCACAGTTAGATGCAGTTAAAGTTAAATGTTTCTAATTGCATTTAACGACGCATAGAAAACAGGCGTTTCGACGAAAAAAAAGGGGGGGATAAACAAGGGACATAATACAGTAAAAAACAACTGAATTATCTCCCTTATATTGTCATATTTTGTATGTTCAAAAGTTTTTAGTTGGTTAAATATTATTTTATCTTATTTTACAAGTTTTTCGTTTTTTGTATTGTAACAATGACCTCCCAAGAGTTATGCTTATAAATCTCACCGGAGCTTGTTTTTATTTCAGGTTTCCAATAATGGTTGTAACAGACATCCACTTTTTCGCCGAAAAAAAACAGCATAGCATGATGAATAGAGGTCCCAAACTTAATAAAAACAAAGTTTTATCGTCAAAATGTTTGTTATTATTAAGATGAAAGACCAAAGTATTTTTATCAATTTATTAAATTTTTTTAATCATCTCCAGCGGTCGATGTAATATTTACAATTAGTGTTTTAGCGCCTTTTCCCGTGAAAAACACTGATTTGGTAATTCTTGCAAAAACCAAATAATTGTCGGATTTTAATGAAATGAATTAAATTATTTTTGAAATTTTATTTTTCGAAAATCTTGGTAAAATATATATTCTTTATAAATATATATTTTACCATCCACTTAATTAATTTCATGAAATTTCAAGAAATTAAATTTTCATTCCAAAATTTGTTTTATTAATTAAAAGCATAACTCCTTAGAGAATGTAAATCAACATTTTTTTTTCAAACTCCTACATATTTCCCTAAAGTCTGTTCTGAATCGTAAAATAAAAAATGCAATAAAATTGACATTAACTAGAAAAGCTCTTAATTCCTTTATTAAGACACTATTGTCTTAAGAAAAAAAGATTCGATAATTAATTTTTACAAGAATTGATTTCATTTTTGTAAATTTTAATTATATTTTTTAAATCTTTTAAAATTCTACATTGGTTTAATCTCTTTAGGTGATATTGTTATTACATGAAATCTATATTTACTAATCAAAAATTAAAAAGCTTAATACCAATCATTTTGCACCAAAATTTTTTATATAATTTTTCATTTTTTTATGTATTAGGTTGGTGCAAAAATAATGACGTAATAATGTCGTTTTTTGACGTATTTTTTAACGTCAAAAAACGACATTATTACATCATTATTTTTGCACCAACCTAATATATATAATATTATGTAATGTGCCCCTGTTTGAAAGTATAGTCGATCATACACGATATTATCAGAAAATAAGAGCGATGACTACAGTAAATTTAAATTCAACATTCCTAAAATTAGATAACGGAGAATATTTTCCAACATTTTTAAGATTACTTAATACTTAAAAATTATGTAAAAAAAAAAAAAACAAAAAAAAAACGCTCACATGATTTTCTTAAATTATGTTTTACAAATAAAGTCTCCGTAGAACAACAATCATTATATCATAACCTCTCATCGCCTCGCCAATTACTTAAAACATGGCGATATCGATTAAAAACACAGCTACTGTTTTGTTTTAAAAATACATTTCTGATTAATTCTACTTTAAATCAGCTAATATTCCTCAAATAAAGTTTCAGAAATGTATAATTTATTTTTGGAAGATTTTTTGTACATTGCAATGAAAGACGACTAAATATCAGCGATTTTAGAAAAAAAATCCATTCCAATCAATATAATTTCTGTTTGAAATACAGAGTATTTGATTACTGAAAATAAAACATTTAATCTTTTAACTTTCAACTGAAGCTAAAATAAAAGCTTCAAGAAAGTTTTTCATTCATAAAAATTAATTTTAAACCCTAGATATCGCGAATTAGTGGCGGTGCCTATAATGTAATATAACGAGTTTTGAAATAAGAAGCAACTGAAATTCAGATGAGAAAATATTAGTTCAAAGCAGATAATAAATGAAAGCGCTCCATCTCAAAAATTCAAATAATATTATGACTAATACTAAAAGACTACTTATTAAAAGATGCTTAAAAACAAACGATATAATGCAAGATAAATTCAGATGAAAGACGATTCAAAAATTATTAATAATGCTTCATCTCAGAAATCTTTCATCGAAATTTAAACCTACTTACTAAGCTTAGTTTATCCTGACACAGGACCTTGACAAAAGGAAATCGAACTCACTACATCTAGCAAAATTTTCTTCGGGATGAACCTGCTAACCCTTACTCTACCGTAGGCGTCACATATTAACAATTGAGCGTGAGTTAAACTTACTTTGAATTTTGTAGTGCCCGTTAGTAGCAGGGGCAGTGGCAACCGTAAGTAAATAAACCCTGTATCAGCAGCAGCTCGAATATAAAAATACGTGAACCCTAAAGTAATTCTCTTCTTCCGGGTTTTCCCTCTTTCGAACGTAGGACATGAATTTCCCACGCAGAAGCTAAAAGAGCTGTAAACGCTTCACCTAAAAACTCGCACACAGTAAATCACACTATAACATATTCAAGAACATTTCGTTGTGTATACAATTTACTTCTAACAAAAGAAACTTTTGCTTTAAACTTTACTTTTGTTAATTTTGTTTTAATAAATGTTATCTTTGCATTGCAAATCAATTAATCAGTTATTTTTGTGCATTTAATCATTGCACCGCCGTTATTCGTTGCGCTATAAAATAAAGAAACCTTACACATTTTAATTATTGAAGTGGCTAATCACTAAAATTCCTTTTGAATTTGTTTGTTGCTATCTCACAAAACAATTTCTTGTGAATTCCACCTGAACTGATTGATCTGAAGACATCATTACAAAATTATCTTACTGGGAAGTATTTTAATACCGTTAATATGGAAATAATTACATTTGAGATGACACTGGATGGCAAATCGTTGCACGTCGTCAACTGATGCAATAAATTTCAATTAGAACCACATTATGTGTTGTTAGTGAGAATATCATGTATTAACTGAAATATTTACAATTTAGTTTAATTCAATTATAGATGAAAGAAAAGTTTACTCTCTTGAGACGGAAAACATACGTCAAAGAGACCCATTTTTGTCTTTCATCAGCATGACTGATGCTAACCTCCAGGAGAGTGACTCTGTTGCGCCTTCTCTGGCTAACATTCTAAGTTGACATGATGTGGAAAGACTATACTGAATCCATTGCTAGGTTTGCCGCTAAGAAAATTGGTTCACTCTGACATGCTAGAAAATTTCTCACTCCAGAATATCTTTATGTATCTATAAGTCTGTAGTGAGTACGAAATAGTTAACTCCCTTCACCCACTTCCTTCAAATTCCGGGGACTGACGATGAAGGAAAGAAATTCGCGAAGCTATAAGAGATTTTTCCTTTTCACAAAAATTAGCCAGTGATGTGAGGAAGAAGGAAAGAAATTCGTAAGCCTAGGTGAAATTATTTTGGGACCCATGAAAACTTTGCCTTCACAAAAATTAGCCAATCAGCTAAAAAGGAGGAGGAAAGAAAGTTATGAGCCTACAGGATTTTTTTTTTTTTTTTTTTACATAAAATGAGAAAAATGAAATTAAAGAGAAGAGTGTCTGAAGTTATATGAAAGGTTTCTTTTCTATTCCTCTCAACCAACGTTGAGGTGCTCGCCAGTGTGAAATTACTCACCGATTATCTCAGCCTCTAACCATAATTTGCATATCATCAAAATATATACATTTAGGCAAGAATAAATTCTCTCGTGGTATATTCATATCTGAATTGTTATGAAGAAAGTATTCATATAACAATGTAGGAGTGGTTGCTGGAAAATAATCGATAAAAATGATGTAGGCTTCTACAGGGACGACGGTTTCATAATCCTAACAACTGTAACAAACAAAAAAAAACTGAGAAGACCAGAAAAATAATCATAAATATTTTCAAAAATATGTGATTCGACACATAAAAACAAACCGAAAAGAAGTAGATTTCATAGATGCCACACTAAACCTAAGAAAAGTTACATATCAACTATATAGAAAACCAAAACAGTCTACATGCACACAGCTTTCAACCAATCACCAACAATAATCAAGCAAATCTCACACTCAATACCTGTCAGTTATCTGTTAATTCTTCCAATGAAACTATCTTCAACGACGTCAAAAACTATTACGAAACAGCCTTAAACTTACATACACAAATAAGAAAATAACAGGAAGATAAACATCATATGATTTAACCCATCGTACAACAAAAACGAAAAAACAAACGTAGGGAAAGTATTTATTACTCATACACAAACACTTGAAATATTCAATAGAAACACAATAAAAATAAGATATAGTTATACTGAGAATATGACACAAATAATAAAAAAGCACAACAGAAAAATAAACAAACAACCCGCACAAATCAAACCTACCTGTAAGTTCAGAGAAAAGAATGAATGTCCCTTAAATAGCAATTGCATACAAAACAATGGAATATACCAAGCTCCTGTAAAATCAGCAGATAACAAAGAAAAAAGATATATAGGAACAACAAGAAGGACTGTGGAAACTACAAACACAAAATATCCTTAACAAATAGTAAATATGTGAACACCACAATGATTTTAAAACATATATGGGAAATTAAAAACAAAAAACAAATAACGCTAAAAATATAATGAAAAATAAGGAAAACAGCATAAGCCTGCAACAATAAATCAAAAACTGTAAACTCTATCTGGAGAAAATAGCTATAATCAGCTTCCTAGACCAACATAAGTTACTAAATAAAGGACCAGATTTATCTCAAAATACAGACACGAAAACAAATTTTTACTACGTTACTTAAAAATTGAAAACGAATACCAAAATACCACTATGATAAATGCAAATACATTAATACAACACAAATAATGCAACATACGTTAGACAAAGCCAATGACTTAAACTAAACAAGATAACAACACACAAGGAAAAATATAAACAAAACTTGTGAATGAATAAACAAATTAAGCAAGTGATAAACAATTTAAACTACGAATGCACACATAAATACAGTTAAATGTAATAAGAACCAAACGCAAATAACACTACTCGACAACATGAAAGCTTCAAAAGCAGAAATAGCCAATCTTAGCTTATTTGGGGGTACTAGAAATAAAAATGATATCCAAAATTGCTAATTGCCTCTAGATTTCAAGATACGTAAATTTAATCCTTGCCAGATTATTATTCTCTTAATAACCTTATTATATATAATTAGTCTCCTAATAAAGTAAATATTATTCTCCTTTCCACTCAGGCTTTCACATATTTAACTATTCTCTGAAAAATCCCATGAATGTCTGAACTGTTGCGGTGCCCTCCCTCTAAAGAGTCTATTTTGGACTCTTCCGTCTACTTTAAAATTAGTAGGAGAGAAGGCCTTGTGGGAAACAGTCAAATAGATTGAACGCCGTGTCAACTGACACACACTCACTAGTCGTGTAATACTCTTCTGTTGTATTGTTTAATATATGATGTATCTGCAACACTGGTTTTCTTATTTCTTTAACAATTTACTTGGTCACGACATGAACAAAGCCGATAACTTCTGCCATGTGTGTGTCGAAATAATTTTTGCATCTCAAAAGTGAAATGTTAACCCTATTGTGAGAAAAGCTTACCAACTAACAGTGTAAAAATGGATTGTCTATGGAGTTCCGACTAACCATAGGGAGGTTGAAGGGTGATGATATTTTGGATGCAAAATCAGAGATCCAGACAAGGACTGAACCACCACATAATATGCTATAATACCTGAGCAACAAATCTCAGTCTAATGGCTAACCAGGAAGAAAAAAATCTATGCCTTTTGCAGCGTCCATGATTTAGAGAGTTAACCGATCATGTTACTGATTGCTATTTCTTCATGGTGCCCCCAATTGCTAAGGGACGGCTAATGAAAAAGAAATGGACAAGTGCAATATCCGAACATTCCACCAGCTTTGCGTGCTGTCCCTCAAAATTTGAATTTTTAGGACTGATGAATTGGATCGTGATTTCAATTCCAGTGTAATAAAATATAGCCATGGAATATTAGTGTTTGAGCCTTTTATATTATAATCTTTCTCTTTAATGTACATCTATATTCTTGCACTGTAATGTGCATTGAGCTCTACCTGGATTTTATCCTCTTGGAAATATATATATATATATATATATATATATATATATATATATATATATATATATATATATATATGTATATTAGTCACTAATATTATCAATATATATATATATATATATATATATATATATATTAGTCACTAATATTATCAATATATATATATATATATATATATATATATATATATATATATATATTCGTCACTAATATTATCAATATATATATATATATATATATATATTGTATTTATACAGTCCCTTAGCAATTGGAGGCACCATGAAGAAATAGCAATCAGTAACATGATCGGTTGACTCTCTAAATCATGGACGCTGCAAAAGGCATAGATTTTTTTCTTCCTGGTTAGCCCTTAGACTGAGATTTGTTGCTCAGGTATTATAGCATATATATATATATATATGTGTGTGTGTGTGTGTGTGTGTGTGTGTGTGTGTGTGTGTGCACTGCTCATATTTACATTTACCGTCCTTGATATCGAGAACGTTTCTCTCATAAATATAATGAAGAACGACACATAATACAACCTAAAAAAATCAATAAGGATTACAATTGAAAAGAATTTATATAAACTAATGTAAAATTTATCGCAACTATTTCAAAAACAGTAAGTGCTATAATGAATACTTAAAAAATGCCAACCTATAATCTGAAGCGGAAATGTACATTGCAAACTGCCATATATGTTAGATGAAATACATAGGTGAAACATCTATTTAAATTTAATTTAAATGAATGTATATATGAACGCAAAAAGAATCTTCCACGAAACACTACACTCAATAAATGACTATAATATTGACCTTAAGAATGCAGTTTTAATTAAAGGAGAAAAGAATTTATTTAGGCGAGATATTTTAGAGAGTGAACTAATTGTGGTGTCTTCAGTTATAAGTTTACGTTTTGGTTCATACAACATTTTATCTTTCTTTCCCAAACCCCTGGAATTATAGAAGTGTGAGGCTTAGGGGTTAAAATAAATTGTTGATTTACCCACGCCAAGAAGATTAATGAAGGGTGATAATGACGTGGAAGCACACGGGTAATTTTAATAAAACAAGATAATGAATTTATTCACAAAGTTACACGCTTGAAGTAGTTTCAGGAAAATAAATCAAAATTCTTAAAGTCCGTAGTTTTAACCCGGGTTTGAATCTATTGTCGATTTTTCAGCAAGGTGACTTTTTGATGTTATCAACTTCGGAAGGTGGTTCCAGTGCGCAACACCGTTGTGACACCGTTTTTGTGAGTAAAATTGAGACAACAAAATTGTTCGTCGTTAGTTGTATTAACACGAAATCACAAATCATTGTGACTGAAGCACTGAGAGTATTCAAACTGCTGGTCACACCAGATTATACCCTCTCGGTAACTAAGCATATTTATAGTATAAACCACAGGTGGGCTCTGTGAGTGTTGAACAAACATGAATATACCTAAAAAGGCGTCTACATCAAGAATTTTAGCTAGCAGCTCTAGCAGAAACCATACTTGGATACATGCGGCTTATACTTATTTCTTATTACTATAAACGTTATTTTAAATGGCTAAACGTATTTTTTTATCTTTTTTTTTTTTTTTGGTTTGTTTTTAATAATGAGCTTAATGACAACTGGCTTCATCAAGAAATACTACTAAAGAAAAATTGCACCTTCCATCAACGATACTGCTACCCCAGCCGAAGCGTATCGCTACCAATTTGGTCACAGGAGGCCATCTTGATAAAGTATGATATGATTTACCTATTTAAAGAAGGCACATCTATCGATGAGGATTCTATGAATCTATATACACTAGCTTCATTCAGGCACCTCGAGGTGGTGTAATGGTTAGCAAGCTTGTCTCACTAGAACAATTACGACGGAGTAGTGACTTTGATCCTCACCGGGTGCCTCATGCTTTCGGCCTTGTGCCACATCTAAGCTACGCTTAAAAAATGACAAGGGCACCTCGAGGTGGTATAATGGTTATCAAGTTTGTCCCGCTAGAAGATTTACGACTGAATTGTGAGTTCGATTCTCACGGGTGCCCCATACTTTCAGCCTTGTGCCACATCTAAGCTACGCTTGGAAAATCACTATACTAGCTTCATTTTCGGACCCGAAACGTAAACAAAAGTAATTTTTTTGATTTTTTAATCCGACATTACTTTTAAACGTTATTTTTATTGCTTACATGTGTTGAGCTGCTATCCTTGTTCTTTCCCCTTGTGATGTTATAATTATCTTTTTTATTACCAAGTCTTTTCATGCCACAAGTTTAGATGGGTTCTGGTCTTTAGTTCCTCCAGTTCAGACTTTTACAACTAGGACACGCTAATGCTACTTCCACTGGGTCGAGTCACCTTCATTTCCACCGTGTTCCAAATGTGTAAAGAATTTCCAATTTATCGGTCCTTCGACTGGACAGTACAATCTTAACCTCTTCAAATCAGAGGTTAATCATTATCTATCCGCATAATTTTCATTACGTACTACCACAACTTTCATTCATATTACACATTTCATTCATTATTAATTTTTTGACAGTAATTTCAAATTTGAGTGTCACTCAACTATCGGCCGAATTTTAGTACAGCCGGACCTGTTTAACCCTTGAGACCAGGCCATTGTTGGGCCACAGAAAATACCGGATGATAGAAATCCCTAAAAAACGCTATGTAAACAATCTTGCCAGCTCGTTCCACATTTATATTGTTGTGTTGTCAAAAGTAGAACAAAACTTAAAACAGAAAATAAAACCATCATTAATGCTTCCAAACAAGGTTTTTATTGTTTCATGCAATCTATGTGCTGTGTCCATCCAATATGTTGGCGATCATAGCCCTCCACAATTTCCTATCCTTTGTAGCTGTCAATAACTTTATATTTTTCCCATCTCTTCTCAAACTTGCTCCGCCATCCATTCGTTCAAGCTGGCCAAGTAGGTTGGGCGTTGCTTTCCTCTGGCCCTCTTACCGTCAATCTCTCTTGTGAGTATCAAATTTTCCAAGCCCTCTTTCCTCGTGCGCCCCAGAAATTTCAAATGTTTTTTCGTGATGTTAAGCATAAGGTTCTTTTTGTCGACATTGTCTCTAGAACTTTGTTGTTGCTGCTCACATGTTCGGTCTATAGCATAAAAATCTTAAAACCAAATGGGCAAATACGTAGCTATATATAAGAAAGGAGCAAGAACACACTGCTGCTGTGAAAAGTTGTAAACAAGGTGTGATGCTACCCATCAACGAGTTAATGGCGGCTGATTAAAAAAAAATTACCGGACCATAGGTGTTACTGTATCACTGAGTAAAAATGTCGGACTGTATAAAAAAATGAGTAATTCTTGCCAGAATTCCTTTTATTTCTGCTCTTCAATGCATTTATCTAGTAAAACCACTATTAATGAATTTAGGTTATCCATGTCATAACCATATTCCGTAATTAATTCTTGCCTTGATTTGCAGTCATGAAAATGGACTGGAGATAGTAGTAGTAAAACTTGCGGGGAGAAGGTGAAATCTAAGAACTTCTTACGGATGTAAGTGGTGTTCCTACGAATGATAATTGATGTTGGATTAACGCCCCACCTCCTACGGCGTAATATTTGAAAGGCTCTTCTTCTTTTCCTTTTGAAGCTGCAATATGTGGCATAATTTAAATGTATTAAATTGTAGGGAGGAAAAAAGATGATGAAGTCTTTGACTGTTATGATCTCCAAACTAATTAACGCGTAGAATCTAAATTCTTCCCCCTCAGTGATGCTCTGTTTTTATAGTTATGGACAGATACCATTTCTTGACAATGGTAGTCATCGTAGATTACTCCACATCCCCCCCGCATTTTTTTTTTTTTTTTTTGTCCGGCGCTATTACACTTTCGCACCCCCTTTTTAATCTGTGCACACTCATTTTTTGATTTTATTTATCTTTTTCTTTTCTTTGCCTTCTTTTTTGTTTCTGTTCCTATTTCTGTACCAACTACGTCCTACGGTAGTTGTGTTTATCTTATTCTTGGCTCGTTTTAAAAAAAAAAAATAAACATTATGTTCGTTTTTTGAGCCAGGGGTGCGAAAGTGTAATAGCGCCAAAAGTCCTTTCAATATGAAAGTCGAACAGAAGATCGAACCTTGCGACCATACCTGGTATAAAGAAATATATATTTCATTTTTTGGGGTTTCGTGTTGACCCCTAACAATTCAGCTGGACTCGGTCTCTCCGAGTAACTGACACCCGAAACAGGTTTTGATTGGCGCTGCCAACCCACAAACTTTCAATACACTTATTGAAAGTTTGTAGTTTAGTAACTTTTGTTGATGATGGCTGTTCAGTTCTTCATCTTAGGTGAAATGTATTTCGTCGTTGAATTCCACTGTATCTTAATTAGAACATACCCTGGTGAAGTGAGTTTGACAACGGCTGCCGGGTGACGTTTTTGGTGTTTTAACCCAAACAAGCTGTTCTTCAGTTACATTAGGGCGAACCTTTGTTCGATGTCTTAAATCGAAATCCCTTTTTTTTCCTAGCTTTAATATTGTTATCAATTCTTTTGATGTCATTGTAAGATTTCCACTTAGACAAACCTTTGGAGAACAAACTTGGAATTGCTGGTATCCGAGGACGTAGATTCCTATTCATTAACAATTCTGCCAGACTAAAACCAAGTTTCAAGGGGCTAATCTTGTAATTCAGAAGTGCTATGCATGGATCACTTGCTTCTTTTTTCTTTTTTTTTTATTTTTGACAAATTTATTACCGTTTCAACTGCCGGTTCAGCTTCTCCATTTCCTTGTGGATAATATGGGCTACTAGTGAAGTGTCTGAAACCATAGACTTTTGAGAAATTTAAAAATTCATTTGAACCATTATCAGATACTGTTATTTCAGAGATACCTTGTCTTTCAAATATTAAATTGCAGTGTTCAAAAACACTTTCACAGAGGAGGTCTGTCTGAAGAGTGAAATTTGTATCCATTTAGAGAAGTAGTCAATAATTAAAAGATACTGATGTCCCTTCAGTTCAAATAAATCCATAGCGACTTTTTGCCATGGGTAGTCTGGTAACTTTGTCGTTTGGAGTGGCTCTGGTGGGTACCTTCTATCCTATTCACATATGACACACACTTCTACATCGTTTGCTATTTGCTTTCATAGGCCCAGCCACCATAAGGTATCTCTCGCTAGTTTTCAACACTTAATGCCCTGATATCCTTCATGGAAACGATCTAATACATCTTTCTGTAATTCTATTTCGGGATCTTTCCTGACTTACATTGGCAAGTTGTCTACTTTACAAAATTTGATGGCCTCATTACAGATACTGCTTAATAACTGCTTTATTCTAATTTCTTCCAGAAATTGATTACTTATTGAAATATTAGCAAATACCGAATTAACAAACTAGTCTGTTTCAGATTCGTTCTGTATATCCTGACTGGTTAGACTACTAGTAGGAGCAAGAGATAAAGTCTCAGCTGTTAGTAATTCTTTTACTGGTATGTAAATGATATCGTAGGAGAATCTCATTAGTGTCATTCGAAACCGCTGAATCCTAGGGTGTCAATTCATCCAGACGTTTCATTTTTTAAAAGTATCTGCAGTGGTTAGTGGTCAGTTTATATAATAAAATTCGGTAATCCGACGAAAAACTTCTCACAGCACCAGGTAACAGCTAAAGCCTCTTTTTCGACTTGAGCATATTATTGCTCAGTCCTCGTAAGATAATTTGATGCGTAAAACACTGGTCTCCATTCATTTCCTCGCTTCTGCAGAACCCCACCTAAGCTGTATGAAGCTGAATCTACTGAGACCTTCGTTCGATTATCGATATTATAATGAGGTAGAATTAGTGCAGAGCTCAGCATCTTTTTCAGAGTTTGGAATGCAAATTCTTGTAGATCTTCCCAAGCCCAAGTGTTTTCTTTCTTCAGTAAATCTCCTAGACGTTTAGGAACATAAATACTTAGCAAAATTTTCCTAGGTAGTTTATCATGCCTAGTAGTCTTCGTAATTCAGATATAGTATATTAGGTTGGTGCAAAAATAATGTCGTTTTCTCACATATGTTACTATGTGAGAAAACGACATTTTTTATTTTTTTTGCGCCAACCTAATAATTTGGTTGAAATAAAACTATTATTGCTTTGATGTTCTCTGGGTCATTTTGAAGGTTATCTTTCGTAATGATGTGTCCAATAAACTTTATTCTACTGACAGAAAAACAGAGTTTTCGTTTAACCTGATTCCTGCCGCCTTCATTTTTTTTTAAGAACTAGCCTTAGTCTTCTATAGTGTTCTTGTTGGTTCTTTGCACCTACAAGGACGTCGTCAATATTACATATAACACTGGGTATACCTACTACAATTGTCATTTCATGGTGGAATATCTCCGGGCCGCTACTAATACCGAATGGTAATCGATATTATTCTGTACAATACAGAAATGTGGCACATGGCCGGAAGTAGGGATTGGGGAAAGGACGGTCTTCTGTCTTAACGATAACTTAGCTAGCCGCAAATACTGACCCAATCGTACGAACAATATTCCTTACACCAAAACAACACATTCATACGTACCTTTCTTACTACATCCACAATAATACCTCATGTCTCTATGAAAATACTAACTAGTCCCTATATTTACAATTCATTGTCTGTGGGGTGGAGGGGAATAAAACAACAATTCTAAAAACTAGCCCCAATGAGTATTTACAAATATGATTACAAAACTACAAGAAACTAAAGAAAATAATATTAGTAATAAAAAACCCCACAATCACTAAATGTGGCAGAAACATAATACCGAATGGTAAGCACGTATAACGAAATCTTCCAAATGATGTTAAAAATGTCATCAGTTCTTGTGGAGTTTTATTTGATGAAAACTACTGTTGTAGTCCAATTTACTGAAAAATGTAGTTCCGTTCACTTCTGCCAATAGTTGATCTATAGTGGGTACAAGGAAATTCTCTTTTCACACTTTCGTTAAGTTTGGTAAAGTCGATACACAGTCGAACCATTTCATTTATCTTTAACATGGCAATTACTGGGGCGCACTAATATTTTTACTGGGCGTATTTATTTTTTTAAAAGCTGTAACTCTTAATGGACGTTTTTTTTTCTTCATATGAAGTGGCAAGTGTCAAGGAGCTGCTATAGCCATTGATTGCACAGACTCTTAAACATATTTTATATTGTGAAACTCCCTTCCCTATTCCTGTTTCCCTGATAGCTATAATCTCCAACTATTTAAATGTAATATCAATCGACATCTCCAGCTGCCTTGATCTATCCACTATTCTTCTCCTCATCCTTTCCTCTATCACTCCTATCTGCTCTCGCTCCAAATCCTCTGTAACCCCTTGCGTGCTAGTGGCTTCCCGCCTTGCTTGGGGTGAAATGCTTAAAAAAATATATATATATTCTAGAGTCTGCCAGTGGCTGTGAAAAGTTCTGGAAATTTTCCATATTTGTGGTTTTCACTTTTTATAGAATTTGCTCTCCTCAGTAGATTAAGATCTTTTATTGCTGGTGCCCCCAGTAATGGTTCCCTCAATTTTTCAATTACAAACAAATCCTGTTTAGACTTTGCTTTTAGAGTTTCTAATAAAGCCTCTATATGACCAATAATTTATCTCATCGTAACATGGGCCATACAGTTGTTCGTTACATTTTTGAATAATTAGGGAATTTTTTCTAAAAACAAAAAAACCTAATCGTTAGATCTGTTCTAGTATCCAATTTGAAATGAATTACTTTACTATATAGCTTTGTAGAAACTTTAACTTCAGCTTTCCAGGCTTCTTCCGTGACCGATTTAACTATCCATCGTTTAGTACAGTGTAACCCGGATATAAGTGAGTTGTCGGGACCGGAAAAAGAAGTCTCTTATATCCAGGTTTCTCTTATATCCGGGTTTGGTCTATTTTGTTTAGGTAAGTATGGCTCTAATTTGGGACCAGAGAAAATATCTTATATCCGGGTCTCTTATATCCGGGTTATACTGTAATAACAGAGCCAAGGATGTATTGTGGCTCTTCCTCTCTCATTTCTCGAATTTTACACCTGTCAGTCCAACACATTTTTGCATAATGTTCTGTTCTTGAACACTTTCGGCAAATTGTATTTTTGGTTGGACTGTCGTTCTAAGTACGAAATGGAATATTTCCACAGCGTATGCATTTATTTATACTGTTTTATGGGGTACTGTATCTTGAGGCTTCTTTTTATATTTCTTTGATGTTGCTCTGCTAACGTTTGCTTCTGTTGCATTTGTCCCTATAGAAATATTTTGAATTTGTTGCTTAGAGGTTTCATAGGCTCTGTCTATACATTTGTCTATGGTAAGCCTTTTATCTTTTAAAACTTTTTCCTCATTGTATCATCTTTAACCCCTACAACTATTTGATCACGAATTAGCTTGTCTTGCATTTCCCCCAAATTGCAACCTTTTGCTAACTGCTGGAGCGCAGTGACATATGTCTCTATACTCTCTGAAGCTTCTTTGTAAGCTTCGTACGCTTCATGGGTTTTTCCAACAAAAAATCTTCGAATTTCTTCCAAATTTTCTTTCTCTTCTTTATTATCGAATTTCAACTATTCGTAAATGTCGTATGTGTCTTCGATAATTGGCAAAAAGACCCATATTTGGTATGTACTATCAAACCCATTGAGCTGACTGACTTTTGAATAATTTCGAAAATTTCGAATAAACTTTTTTCAGTTAGTTGCCAAATTCCCTGATAAAACCATTTTTGCAGAAGATTGGACATTTACTGTAAATTTTCTTTGGTTATTGGGTCCTTTTTCAGAATTTTGTGCAATGGACAAGTCGTCAACTGGACTAAACATTTTTTTAAACAAAGAAAATAAAGTTCATTTTTTTTAATTTATAAACTGTTCGTAGTTTAAATGCAAAGAATTTTTTGAAAAAATAAGTGACTTACAATTTGTTATTATTTTTTTTTTTTTTTAGTCCACTTGTATATTCCAATGTTTTTTTGTTTTTTTTTTCGTGGTAACGTTTTTTGCTTTTTTTTTTTTTTTTTTTTTTTTTTTTTCCTAACACCATGTCGCGTAATTTAAGTGTATTAAATTACTGGAGAGAGGAAAGAAAAGGGTATTTATTTCTGAAAATACAGAAATTGTGGCACATGACCGGAGGGGGAAATAGGGAGTGGGACTGGTCTTCCTTACCTATCCTTATCCTAGTTAACCAGATTCGTGAACCATTCATTCATTACAATTTCCTCATTCACCAAAAGAACCTATCCATCACCTCTCGATCCTGAATACACCAAAATACCGCATATTCACTGGGGGAGGGGTCTACAAAACACCCCATGAGATAAAAATTGATGAGATTCCAAAACGTCCTTTTTTTTGGGGGGGGTTACCGAAAATATATAAAAATTTCATGATTCATGAAATGATGGGGAGGGGAAATAACCCAAAAGACAAACTAAAATGTAACACAAAGATAAAATTAAAACAAATGTTAGTAGGACCCATACACCCCTCAAAATAATAAGAGTGGCCGCTATATTCTACCGATAGACAGAATTAAGCCGCACACTCACTAATAGAATGGGGAGATTAAAAATAAATGACGGAATGGAGAAAAACAAAGGCTGACTCAGCCGAGATAAAAACAGGAGACAAAAACAAGCTGGGGAGATCGAAAATCTCGACATGGATCACAACAAAAGAGAATGCCGGGAACAACACTTATTCACATTAACTAGGAAAATAAAATGATGCTAACTTAACCAAGGGAGGGTTCACAGGAAACCACCCAGTTACATCAAGGGAACTTAAAGGAGAAAATCAAAGCTAGCCCCGTCCACACGAACCAGGCTTGCCCACCTTTCGCTGAAACCAGGTCACCCACCTTTCGCTGAAATCTGTCGAAATCAAACGCTTTCTATCAGATCTAATTTTTACCCTCAGCTGATGCTTAAAGAAAACAACAAGATTCTGATACGAATTACGTTCATCACGCAAAATTCCCCCCTTTCGCGACATCTACACTACCATTCTAGCAACGTAAAAAAACAAAAAAACACCATTCATTTTATCTCTTTTCATTCATGCACTGTTTTTATAGCAAAGGGCAAAAACAATTTCCTGACACCGTAGATTACTCCACAACACGCGTTTCCTTTCGTTCCGATAGACACGAGTCATGTAAGTATTTCAGAGATACAGACTGAACATTGTATTGAACTGTTCATAATTTCAACTTCATTTCTTTCTTTAACTTACGTCCTGTTAATTCCATGTTCTTTTTTTTTTCTTTTTTTTTCTTTTTGTTACCCGGACTGACCCTATATAAAATTCACTATTTTTTTATCCATAACAAGAAAAATCTCATGTTGTTGTTAAAAATTGCCGCAAACATTGTTAATTTATTTAAAATGGAATTAACTATTATAACATGTCTCTAATTTGTATTTAGATACAGTGTATTTATTTTAAATTTTCCTGGTTGAATTCTTCACCTATATTGCATATGATCCATTATTGTGCATAATTAGTTTATAATAATCTTTGTATTTTATATGAATACTACCTTGAAACTTGAGATGGATTAGATTCGGAAGGTCTGTACCTTAGATCCGGGTGGGGTGGGGGGTATTTAAGACCTTTATAATGGTCCTGCCAGGAGGCATAAAATGATAATACTTTCCATTCGCGTAACACTTAGGCTCGCTTGAGTCTTGTCTGAGCAACATTTCCCCCCTGAATTCCTAC
>OZ010588.1:85798794-85808794 GCA_963932145.1 Acanthosepion lycidas | reverse complement strand
TAAATGAAAAATCTATCTTTTATTTTCATTTTAAATTAAACTTAATATTTCCAATAAGTTAAAGACTTTGCTGAATTTCAAAACTATTTTTAATTCATTGTAATTAGTTTTTTAATCATATTTATAATTCTCTCATTTATTAAAAAAGCCTTCAAAAATAAAATATACTTTTTTAAAAACTTTATTTGAAGGAGATTAGCTGATTTAAAGTTTAATTAATCTGAAACCAATATTTATATTTTAATTTAAGTGAAAATTATTTTTTAACACGGAGGTTAGTGTTTTTATGAGGTGTTGATAGCACTATTGATAGCCTTATGTTTGGTAAATTTAATTTTTATCAGCGGGAGAGTTATCTGTAAAATTACTTGACGAATATAACGTAACTTTGTTATATCATTTTTTTTAACTGCGCAGTAATCTTTAAAATACAGAATTTTAAAAGATTTATAACTTTATAAATTATTATAATTATTTTTTTTAAATGAAAACAATTCTTGTAAAAATTCATTATTCATCGAATTTTTTTTCTTAAGACAATATTGTCCATAATATATGCTTTTCTAATTAAATAATGTCTTAGTTTCATTACATTTTTCATTTTATGATTCAGGGCAGAATTTCTGTAACTTGTGTTCTTTTTGACCGCGAAAATTTGATGATTTATATTCTCCGAGGAGTTATCCTTATTACTAATAATAAACATTAAGAGATACAATGACTAATTTAGCGAAATTTCATAAAATTATATGATCGGGTTGTAATATATGTAAAAGAAATATTTTTACAAAAATTTCATAGAAAAGAATTCTTTCAAAATTATGGCGGTTTTATTATCTGACTTTTGCAAGACTTTCCAGATCAATATGTTTTCGACGCAAACTACACTCAAATTTCCCTACAAATTTATGTTGACTCCAGAAAACAAGATTTTTAACCGAAATTTCGAAGGATTTTAAACTATTAAAAATATTTTTATATCAAAAACTGCTTTGATCTTTCCTCGGTTTTCTCGATAAAATTTTGTTTTTGTACATTTTTCATCATAGATCCTCTTTTTAACGAATTTTTTGCGGTACCTCAATTTAAGTCAGTTAAGAAAAGGTAACTTAAATATATAGGCGGTACTGAAATATCTTCGATGTTTAGTTTGTTTTTTATGGATTATCAACCTTTTGCAGAAATTATCGCAAAAAAAAAAATTCTTACAATGTCAGCAAATATTTTGGTATTGTAAGAATTTTTCTGATACAATAATTTTCTGATACAAGTCCGTGAAGAAGAGGTGAATTCCAACATTTCCCAAGAGCACCTGCGTGCAAGTGAATAAATGAACCCGACTGAAATTGGAACTTACTCCTCCGACTTCTCAATCTGAGGCGTTATTCATTACGCCACCCGCACATTCGAGCTTACGTATTGTCAAACGGTCACCCATCTCGGAACTGACTCGGCTCGACGTTGCTTAATTTCGGTGATCGAATGAGAACCGGCTTTAACTTTGCTGAGACGACAATCAAGATGTAGGTCATATCATATTAAGAACGGACCAAAGTCCAGAGTACGAAAATTCTTATTTTCTTATAAGATTATTGTTTGTATCTAGCTTCTTATATGTCCACTGAAGTATTCTTTCGACGAAAGTCCTTTATATTGAAGACGTGTGCGTGAATTCTGTTGGTAAGTAAAATGACTTTCAAAACATCTATTTTTTTTAATATTATTATACTAACGGCTTTGTTAATATTATTATACTAACAGCTTTGTTTTAGTGTCCCCCAAGTGATTATTATTGGATTCGATAAATTCATTAAACCTGACGATTTCAACAACACGCAAAAACGCTGTGTGGGAAAAGGAATCAATTCAAGCCAGGTTCAATCTTTATTGCGAATCGCACGCAGTTTATGCCTTAATATGGAGAACTCTGTTTTTTGTTTTGTTTTTTCTTTTGTTTGTTTTCTGTTTTTGTTGGGTTTTGTTGTTGTTTTTTGTTTGTCTTTTTGCTTTGTTTGGCTTTTCTTTTCTTTTTTCTTTTTTTTTTTTAGTCCGGAAATAAATGTTATCCGGGTTCCATATGCGCTATAATACTTTTTTGTATGTATACATTCCATAATCATTTCCCCTCTCTTATTCAATAGCCCAGGGAGACCATTACCCCAGGTTGTATCTCTCCTTAGGGATGTGGGGCTGGGATCATTACTCAGCACCTGAGGCGTCCCCAAAAGAGAAAGTGCCGAGGGTAGCATGAACAATTTTTCCACGGGATTACATGTAAACCCACTTTAAACCTCGTCCTCGTGCCACATTCGATAGCGAAATGGGCGCACTGAAAAATCCCTTTATCCAATAGCGAGCCTGGGATCAGAAACATAATGATCACCAACTGTTTATCCTGACACAATTTCTCTTCCTTTTTTATTTTCCAAATATATCAAGACAGAGCAGAACTTTTACGATATCTACTCAATTTGAACGATATAGAACGGTTTGTTGTATCTTTTTTAATATGTCCTCGGTCGAAGAAATATATATATATATATATATATATATATATATATATATATATATATATATATATATATATATATATATTTAATTAATACACTCCAAGCAAAGGGATAAAGCGATTAAGACGCAAGGGGGCTACTGAAAGTAAAAGAGAAGGAAAAGACTTTAGAAAGAAATGGAAACAAATAAGTTATTCTACTTCAGTTCTGTATACGGTGTTATCAGTTAAACATTGCCCATTTAAGGGATAATTTTCCGTTTTTCTCCAATTACAAGTTTGTATTTTACTTGTAGATTTAATCCTCAACACTTTCCAGTTATGCTCCTTAATAATCCTCTCTACGTTGGACATAGAACTCTATTAGGTTGGTGCAAAAATAATGTCGTTTTCTCACATATGTTACTATGTGAGAAAACGACATTATTTTTGCACCAACCTAATAATTTTACGGTGTTCGTATTAAAAATCTTATAGAATAAGCTATTCGCCAGAAAGTGTTTGTACAATATATTTCGGACTGATTTTGGTTTTTAATTGTAAGTTAAACGGGATTTAAACCAAATAATCTTTCATTTTTTACTTCTATATTTGTCGAAATTGGGTTGCCATTTCGAGATGTTATTATCTTTTTATAACACCCCGCCTGCAATGCTGACCGGTAATCATGTTTTATATTTTCAAAAAAATACGCTCAGAAGATAAGTTTCGTGAGAGTCTTTGCTCGATGCCTAGCGGTATATTCTCAATAATGTACCTTGGGTGGTTTAACTTGGCGTTAACACATCTTAATTCGCAATTTCTTTTCATATATGGTTCCACTATTCCGTCGTTAAGGTTTCATTTTACATAAAAACATGCAAATATCTGAAAAGCTATATCGACAGTGATGTTAAATATTAAGACTTTAATTAAAAGATCGGTAAAGAACTCTGGATCAAACGGATGTAGCAGGTTCGATCCGTATCGAACGCATTTTCTTTACTGTGATTTCTCGAATACACAGGCCGATAGATAATTGATCGCTGGTAAGTGAAGCCACTGATAAGCGTGATAGTTGTATTTCGTGCTCTTTGCATGTCTACTAAATCTTTTAATACGTTTTTGCATTACATTTTTTTTATGTGTCTCGGCTTCAACTATCTCACTCAAGAGATTTTTACCAGACGCAGATAAAGCAATCGCGTACATTAAACACCAGTCTCTACCTGTGCTTCGATAAGCAATTCTAAAATAAAGTCAACATTTTGTCGGAAATATGTCGGACATTCATTTTTTTTAATCAATTCATCCCAAGCAAGACGATAATACCACTATGATGCTACGGGAAGATATATCGGATATTTTTTTTAATCAGATTATCCAAGCAAAGCGATAATACCACTAAAATGATACTGGGAGAATAAAAAGACTTTAGAAGGAACCGGAAACCAAATCTTAAACAGAAAACAAGGAATAAACCTTTACTCCTGTTCAAAAGACCAGGGAGGCGTGTGAACCGGATGATAGGCGAATATATCTACTTCTATTGAGAAAATGAATGAATAAATAAATAAATAAATAGTAAATAACATTTCAGAATTTAAGCGGAGAAGTTAGGCGTATAGAGTTGAATTAGACTTTAGAATTAACCGAAAAGCTGACCCTAAACAAGAAACAAGGGATAAACCGCTACTCCTGTTCAAAAGACAGAGGTGTGTGAGCCGAACGATAGGTGAACATAAAAAAAACAATGGATGAGAACAATATCCACTGGAAGGAAGAAATTAAAGCTTAGACTCGACATTCTCTGAAAATTATTCAATACACCTGAAAACTACACCGTGCAGAAGGTTTTTGGGGCAGAGGGTTCAACGGCTACGGGCATCCATATCGGGTGGGCATCCAATCAAAGAGGAAAATAAAAAATTTAGTTTATATTTAATTTGGATAAAGTGTTGATTTCATGTTTCATCTCTTAAGTCATAGGAGCATACAATCAAGGAGTTGGTCCAGGGCATCACCAAACTTCTGCGCGTTAATGCACGGAGAAGATTCAAATTTAAAGCAATCGATACTGTACTGAGAAAAATAAGCGACGTTCTAATTCATACTAGACATGGCCCTGTCGGCTGGTATCAAGAATACGCCACGCCAACTACATGCCCGTGCCTGTTTACCTATTTTAGACTTACCTTTTTAACTATCGTGTAAAACAAACGTTTATGATTCCCGTGAAAATCAAAACCGTGTTTACTTTTTTGACTCTCGTGCATGCCAAATAATTGTCTACTCACGGGCAAACCGAACATTAGTCTACTCTCGTGTAAATCAAACATTTGTCTATTATCATGCAAACGAAATATTTGTTTACTCACGGGCAAACCAAATATTTGTCTACTTTTATGCAAACCAAATATTTGTCTACTCTCGTGCAAACCTAATGTTCATCAATTATCATACAAACCAAATATTTGTCTACTCTCGTGCAAACCAAATATTTGTCTATTATCATACAAACCAAATATTTGTTTACTCATGAGCAAACCAAATATTTGTCTACTCTCGTGCAAACCAAATATTTGTCTACTTTCGTGCAAACCAAATATTTGACTATTATCATACAAACCAAATATTTGTTTACTCACGAGCAAACCAAATATGTTTACTCACGAGCAAACCAAATATTTGTCTACTCACGAGCAAACCAAATATTTGTCTACTCACGAGCAAACCAAATATTTGTCTACTCACGGGCAAACCAAATATTTGTCTATTATCATGCAAACTAAATATTTGTTTACTCACGAGCACATCAAATATTTATCTACTCTCATTCAAACCAAATATTTGTCTACTCTCGTGGACACCTAATGTTCGTCTGTTATCATGCAAATCAAATCTTTGTTTACTCACGAGCAAACCAAATGTCTACTCTCGTGTAAACCAAACAATTGTCTACTCTCGTGAAAATTGTTTATCAAAATGACAAAATCTGACGTTAAATAACATTAAAAAGATTTGTTATGCCGTAAAAAAAATGAACAAAATCAACACTGACTGGACAATCCTCCAATTATACACCGTACTGACCAAATCACAAATCAAAGGGTATACTAAACGTCAAGCATTTCTTTTTTTTTTTTTAAAGCTCGGCCTCTGACTAGACAATCCTCCGATTTAAAGACAACACAAAATACCAACTGATTATCTCTGCTTATTTTATTTCGCAATTCCTAAAGTGTACACCAATGTGTGATACAGATGTACCTTCTGCAATGATAAACTCGGTCATTCAATTAATGTACGATGTTTGTATCAAAGAAAATTTGGACGGAAGCTTCATAAATTTACCTTCAGTTTTGCTCTTTTTGTTTCTTTCAACTTCACTATTAGCCTGCACTAAATAGTTTTACCACTAAGCCATGTCCAGAGATATGTTAGGTATTGTAAGTTTATAAGTTCAGTAATTACGAGACAGGTGTTCGAGGAGGATGTGCGGGTAAAGATGTCTTCCAGGTAGTTTCACAAGATTTGCTGAATCATCATTTTTATGACGAAATTTGACTCAACCACTTGTACTTAGGCTATTCAGTCGCGGAATGTAAGTTAACATGAAGGAAAGTGCAAGACAAGGCAACTTTGGTGCTAAATACGACAAAGAAAAACATTCTCCTTAAATACACAGATGTTTTCTCTATCTCTCTCTCTCTCCCCCTCTGTCTCTATCTCTCTCATTTTTTTTCTATATATCTATCTTCCTATTTCCTCCGTATACATTTTTCGTCCTTTCTGTCTGCCTGCCTCTCTCTCTCCTCCCCCTCTCTCTCTCTCTCTCTCTCTCTCTCTATATATATATATATATATATATATATATATATATATATATATATATATATATATATATGTTTCTCTTTTTATTTTCTTCGAATATATTTTCGTTCTCTCTCTCTCTCTCTTCGTTTATATATATGTCTGTCACTTTTCCTATTTTCTCCGTATATATTTTCGTTCTCTCTATCTCTCTTCCCCCCTCTCTCCCTCTCTCTCTCTCTTTTCTCTCTATATCTATCTCCTTATTTTCTCCGCATATGTTTTTCTTTCTCTCTCTCTCATATATATATATATATATATATATATATATATATATATATATATATATATATATATACTCTTCTTTCTATTTCTCTCTTTTTCATTTCCTCCTCCTCCTCCTCCTCCTCCTCTTTTCATTGCTCTCCTTTAATTTTTACAAACATTTCTCTTTATTTATTTCGTCCTCACTTCTCGTTTCTTCCTCTAATTTTTTATCTCTCCTCTTTCATTTCTCTTTTTCTTCGTATTTCTTTCTTTTTTCTTTCTATCTTTTTTCTTTCTCTCTCTTTTTCTTTCTTTCTTATTATTTCTTTCATTCGGTCTTTATCTTTCTTTGTATTTTTTATTTTTCTTTGTATTCTTCATCGCCCTTTCTTTATTTCTCTTTCCCTCTTTCTCTTTGTTTCTTTTATTCTGTCTTTATTTTTCTTTCTTTTGCCTTCTTTCCTTTCTATTCAATTCTTCATTATTCTTTTCTTCTTTCTCATTCTTTCTTAGTTTCTCTTTATCTTTCTTTCATTATTTCTTCTTTCATCTTATTTCATTTTGCGTCACTCTTTCTTTCTCTTTCTTTCTTTTTCATTCTTTCATAGTCTCTCTTTTCCTATTTCTCATTGTTTTTTCTTTTGTCTTCTTTCTTTCCATTTTTATTCCATTCTTCCTCACACTTTCTTTCACTCTCATTCTTTCTTTTTTTTTCTTTTTTCTCTTTCTTTGTCTCATTCTATCTTTATCCTTCATTTTTTCTCTTACTGGTAAACCAAATCATAAGTTTTTCGTTTCATAACCTTCAAAATAATCGCACTTAACTCAAATCGTATATTTTTTTATCTCCATTCAGTAAAATCTCGCTCGATTATAGGCTTGAGTTCATTTATAATTGACCTTTGATTTGAGGTTGCAAAGTCTTTCATTTATATCTCGTGTATAAGTCGACTTCAGTTTTCTGCTCGAATCCAATAAAAACTGGCGCTAACAAAGTCCCATATAAGACATATTTCAGAAAATTTTCGCAGAAAGCCAACATCCTATAATTTGAGAGTCTGTGAACTGAAATATCGATCGCTTAAAGAAAACCTGAAACGCAGAAATGTTATCCAGAATGTTCTTTTTTATACTAAAATTCATACAGTATTCGAGAGCCACTCAAGTTAGAGATTTATTGCTAAACCAGTAATTATGAATGAGCTGTCTGATATTGATGTAAAAGGTGGTAGAAAGTGAAGATTATTAGGATAAGAGGGATAGATAGCTACTGATTCTTGGCTTGAAGTGGCTCGAATTGCAACGTTAAAGGAAGCATCCACGCGGGAGTCTATTCCACGAAGTGATAGTTCCTGGGGAAAAAGCTGTCTATGTGGAACTTTCTGCTTGCATTTTAGCGTGTATTTATTTAAAACACTAATCATTTTAGAATATTTGGGGAATAGTTTTGTTAAGGGGATTGCTTCTTTGTTTTACGAAAATTTTGAAGCATAAAACCGAAGGTGCATAGAAATTGCTAAAGATGCTTTTCAGAAACTAAGCAAAATATTAAAAGTTCGAAAAATAACACAAAAAGCAAAGAATAGAAAGATGGACTCCTATGTCACTTTAAATCTCTTATAAGAACATTTTCCTCACAAATGAAGAAAAGACCTGAAGCGACCAACACGTGGCTATAGAAATATATGTCGGGAATACTATGAACAGAATATGTGACTAATGAGAAAGTTTTATGACAGGAATAAAAGAAAACTGTTGCTATCAGTATAAAGTCCCAAATATTAGGTTGGTGCAAAAATAATGTCGTTTTCTCACATAGTAACATATGTGAGAAAACGACATTATTTTTGCACCAACCTGATAGACGGCCTTTCCCCCCACCCAGTAATTAATCTTTTAAAATATGTCAACTCGGGGCGTTTTTATTACCCACACCCACACCACCAGCGCTTATTAACATTCACAGTCTTCTGTTTTTTGCATAATTTCAACAAAAAATTGTCCCCCGCCCCACACCAAAAAAATTATTTTGAATTCGTCAAAATGGAAAATTGGAAAGGAGCTTGTCTGTTTGTACTATTAATGTTACGTGATTTAATATGGTTGTAGATTGTATAATTCGATCTTCTTTTCCTGGTAACCACTACTTATTATATTTTTAGCATTTTTACATCCCCTCCTAATATAATATTTTATTACAATTTAACGTTTCTTCTAAACCCCAACTAATACAATCCCCTTTTGTATAGGAGCGTGAATAGTTGAAATTTTGTGAATGCATATGAACGAAACGTTGTAATAAATATGACGACAAAGATGAGGACAATAGTCCGAATAATGTAAATAGTGTACATAATACCTCATCTCAGAAATATAGACAGATACGAAAGACTTGCAAAATTAAACACACACAGGACATATCGATTGCCAGAGAGACAGAGTAAAACAGCGGATAAGCTACTTGAAAAGTTTGACCAAAAGCAACAAGAACCACAAAAACAAAGAAAAATTATAAAGAAGCCGGTATTGCTGGAAGCAATTAAAAAAAGAAGCTGCGGAGAACCATCATCGATAAAGTTCTGAAAAACCATGATGCTTATAACCATTACAGTATTTTAATTTTAAAAAAATTCCCGCTTATTTATTAATTTGGCTTCTGTGTTTCACTGAAATCTATGGTGTAGACCGATTGAATTGTTTATGGTCTAAATTTCCGATAGTTTACTATAAATCCACCCAGACCAAAACAGAGTTGTACAAAAAGACGGCTGCCTTCTGCGTCATTCACAAGAGACAACTGCAAAGTTCTGTCTAGTGGGAGAAGTGAGGATTTCACGCTCAGTCATTTAGTCGTCGTTTTTTCTCTCTCTCTCTCTCTCTCTCTCTCTCTCACTCTCTGCATCTCTCTCTCTCTCTATCACACACACACACACACACAGACACACGCACACAGATGGTGCGTCAGGATCTGTCTCCTCAGTAACCAAGTAAATATAAAAATTCTTACACACTTTACGTAATATATTTCCTTCTCAGTTTCTCTTTATTTATTTTTCTCTCTTCTCTTCCTCCTTCTCCTCATTCAGTTTCTTCCTTTCTCAGTTCATTCAGTTTCTTCCTTTCTCAGTTCATTCATTCTCTTTTTATATCAAGGCACCAAGTGAGGAGTGAACTCTATATTATTAACAGACGAGTGTGGGGCTAACAACTACTTCCTTCGTTCTACCGCTGTCTCATAAGTATGAGGTCGCAAATGAGGATCGAACTCACGATAGTAATAACAATCAACCTAGGTTGCAAACTTTTGGTCTACGGCATGGCCCTCCGTTTCATCACATATGACCATGTGCTCAAATTGTTAACTTTCTGTTGTTCATCTTTTCCTAAAACGTGGGATTCGAACCTTCCCCTTGATTCAACGCTTCAGACGAA